>VMRM01000021.1:2548750-3757500 GCA_010277075.1 Poeciliopsis retropinna
ATGAGGAAGAGAGAAAATGAGAAAAGACACACAGATTGCAACTGATCACCACAATATTAACCATTATTATCGCTGTAGCAAGATATTCCAGTATCATGTAGTCCAAGTACACAGATAAGGAGGGTAACACAGATTACCAAACTTAAAAGACTTCAGATTTCACTGCTTCAATTTTGGTTCTGGTTGCCCACATTTCCCATTGGGAAGTCCTTTGGAGCATCTTAAATGTACAATCTTTAAATTTATAATACAATGGATTAGCAGATTAGCAGCATTTCCAGATTTCCTTTTGTGCAACATAGCTCCAATTTTCTTTTTTTGCAGAAAACTTCCATATTCATTGAGTTTTTTGAAGAGTATGTCTAATACTCAAAAAAAAAAAAAAAAAAAAAAAAGAAATTCAGCTTGAGAAGTTGGTGCAATAATACTTAACATGCTATTGACTCCTGTTTGAAATGAATGAATGAATGAATACACTAAAATAAAGGAATGAACTGCTATTAACAAGATAAGAAGAACCAATAATGGTAACTCATTAAAACAGAAACATGAATGGAACCAAAACAAAAGATTGCAATTAAACCGAGCTAAATAAATTCATATTCAACAAATGGAAATATTCTTGAAAAGTTAATTTGGTTCAGTAAGACAATTCACTATATGAAACTCATTATATACACTATGCTATATTATGTTAATGATGAAGACTTTCAGCTTATAAATGACGACAGTTAAGATAAAAATATTACTTCAGCATGTTTAATCCAGAATTTAACAAAAATATGCTTAATAGCTTTTTAGAGGTTGTGATTTTAGTACCATTAATCTCACTCATTATGTTCTAATTTTAAATATAACTCTACATTCTCCTATTAGTACAAAAGCTCTTTGAACATAAATTTGTTGGCACTTCTGGTAAAAATGTACAACAAATAAATTCAAAACACACTTATCTCATAATTGTAGCATAGTTCATGTTTTGATTTTATCACACTTTTTCTAGGAGAAATTTCCACATTTAAAAAGAAATGCTTTTCACAAAATCAAGTTCTACACAGATTAACATTCATCACGTTTCCTTAATGAATGTCATTAAACTATTTTCAATGCACACATTTCATTCAAATGTCAAAGATGATGACTTCTTCACTGTCAGATGAAGCTACTGCAGCACAAAATAAACTGTTTCTTTACATTCACCTCTTTATTTATAATTGTCAGACTCATCATAGACATATAATTACTGAATATGTGCTTATCATTTTGACCTGGCCGTGTCAAAATCACTTGTGTTGTTCTGCATCTTTTCATTTCACACATGAAAATAAGATTCTTCACTTAATGAACAACCTTTGGAGTTCAATAGTGGCTTTGTGGTTATTTATGGACCTGTGCAGGGATTCCAGGTATCTCACCAAAAATCAGCACCACTTTAGGTTATGCACATCATATATTGGTAACCTTCACTTTTCTATCTGAGTTCATTTAATTGAAATGACTGAAAGGTTTTACAGCATTTAACTGTAATTTGCAGGAGTTAGCATTTGAAAAGAGTTATCTCCACTGAAATTAGTCAGCTTCAGCTGCTTACAAAGGAAAGAGGTGAAGTTCTGAGAAACGTCCTTGATTTCCTCCGCAGCATTCAGCACAGACAAGGTGGGAGAAAAAAAACTCACTTTACTTCAAAGTGAAGCTTAGACAAAGAGAGCTCTGTGGTTTCAGCCCCTGTCATATAAATCTAACTGTTCAGAACATAAAGAATGTTGTTTTCTTTTATGTTTATTGTGTATCATTAAATATGATTGTATTATTACTGTGTGCATTATTTTGTTCTTTGTACTGCAACTGTGTGGATTATCTTACAAATCCTGTGTCCTACATCGTAAGAGGTTGTGCAACAGGCAACCAAAATGTTGTTCCCTTTTAAATATTTCTGCAACAGAGGATATGAGTGATAAGAGAATAGTGATAGGAAGTCTTACTCACATAAAAAAGAAAAACTACTTCACTGGATATCTGGAGAGCCAAACATAGTGTCTTCTTCCCATTCTATGTAACACTGGCTAATTTTTGTTGGCCACTATTCAAAATGGGAAAGAAGGGAGAGGAGAAAACAGACATTTTAAAATCTCATATTCCTGAAAAAAACAAACAAAAAAAACTAGTTTTCCTCCTAATCATATCGTCATTTTGTTTGAATGTTTGAATAACATTTCATGAATGAAAACAGATTAAATTATTGCACAAATTATACTTTTAAAAAAATTATTTTAAAATTTGAACTTTATATATATATATATATATATATATATATGTATATGTAAAGACTAGATCTTTCTTCAATTTTCAGTGTCAGTTAGGGTTAGTGTGGAAAAAATTTCAAGACGTTTTCTACATCTGTGTGGATGGGGCTGTGCATATAAAAATTGTAAAGAGCAAACTTATCTCTTGCTCTCTCATCTTTCTTGTCTTTGCTTTCAAAAATATATGAATAATTTAGCTTCAGCCAGCAGATTAACCTTATATTTCCTGCTGCGTTTTCTGCACACATTTACCTTTTCTTTAACATCGCTGTGCAGCATTGCTACTGGTGACAGAGAACTTTTTGATGTCCTGATCAAAGTCAGACACAAAAGCTCAGAGTGTGTGCATGCATGTGTATGAGTGTGTGGGGCAAAGTTTCTGTGGGAAAGAAAGGAGAGGGTAACTCCCCTCCTCCAGTGGATGACCTTCCCAGCATCTCCCTCCAGGAATCACCCACATATACAAAGAGGATGAGATCATTCCTGATGAGATCATCCCTACCCCATCTTTCCATCTCACTTTGTGTCTGTTCGCTTATCATTTTACATATTTAAATGCATGGCCAAACCTAATAAACATATTGACAAATGAAATATTTACTTCCAATTATTTCTGAAATTGAAAGAAAAACAAGGTTCTTACATTAAGGTGCTGTAAATTAAATCTTTAGATTAAATTACTAAAAACAAAGCCATTAGTGTTATTCTGGTATTGCCTCAATGTGTCATAACAGCTCTGTTTTAATTTACATATTTAAATATTTATCTATAAATAAGAGATAAATGAAAAGACCTGCAGCCGTTCCAGAGGTAACAATCATGCAGGTTGGATTACACTTCATATATTTCTGACTCTCTAAAGAAGCCTTGTTCAAATTATTACTTAAATGTTAATCAGCCTCATACACAAAGTGACATATTCATCATTGTTTGATGTTTGATGTGTCCCCTGGCAACAAAAAAAGGATGAAAGGCCAACAGATCCTCTCCCCCAAGAGGCCAGCAGCACCTGCAGGTTTAAAAGGATTCCAACACAGGTGAAAAAGTGACTTTCATTCCAATAGAACATTTATTTAAAGACATTTTCCAATGTGAATATCCTTCACTTTACTTACTATTTCTAATGTTGAATCCTATTTTTTTCATAATTTTGATTGAAGGCAACCCCTGCAGATTTTGAATCTTTTCATGTATTCTTCCAACCTTTGTCAATAATTAGGTGGCAATTAAGAAACGCAATTAGCAGGTCAAAAATGGAAACTAGAAATCCGAGCCAGTACATTTAGCAAGGCCTGAGTCATGTTTGTCCTTGCCACAAAGAAGTTTTATAAATGTTTTTTTTTTTTTTTACCATATTATGATGATGTTATTTCACACTGTTTGCAGAAACAGCGGCTTCTCCATGCTGTCTGTTTACTGCATGCTGATAAGAAACACTGTGCGTAATTAAATGTGGAGCAAGGTACAGAGAGACAAGTTTGAGCTTGAAAGCTGCTCTGTAAAAGACTGAAGAAGCTCTTGGTTGCATGTGAGAAATTGAAATTTCTAAACATGGAATTAACACAGTCTTTTAGCAGCGCCTTCAAAAGTAGAGGCAGAGAAAGAGGTGACAGCGGCTCTGTTAGAATGACATGTGGAGGTGGGGGAAAGTGACGTGCCACTTCCACCGTTGTATTAGTTAGAAAACAAGCCCTCAGCAGTGTGCGTCAGCACCACAACCTCTGTGAAAAGGTCAGAAGTGTTCTCGTCTGTAAAACTTTATATTTTTTAGGGAAGTCTTTCAGGTACTTAAAATGACAGGCAACACAGGTTTTCTAGAACTAACCAGTGAGTAATGAAAATAATGTAGTTTAAGTAAATAAAAGCAAAGGGGAAAAAAAAAACAGCTAAAAATTGTGATTCTGAATTTTCTCAATTATTATTGTTGTTGTTTCCGTCATATTGATGTTCCCCATGCAGCATCTAAGCCAGTGTTTCTCAACCTTTTTTGGGCCAGCGCCCCCCGTCAAAGAATTTGCAGGCTACTTTGCACTGAACAGTATTGTATTATTAATATTACTATCACTATTGTTGATGATTTGATTTTTATGATTGTTTCTCTATTAATCATAAAAATATATTTCACAGAGAACAAAAAAGCCATGGGAATAGAAATTATTTTTACAGACATCTACAAAAAATGCAATGAATGAACATTCAACTTAAAACGGGAATATTCCTGTTCGTTGCCATTTTAGTTGTTAAATCTTTAACAAAATGACCAGATAAAGGATGTACAACAATGTCAGTTTAAAGTTTAAACTATTTGCAAAAAGACACTGCTCTGCAACATTAAAACATGGGGAGAACTGCAACTATATCAATTATAACTCTTCTTCTCTTCAGTGTTTCTGTCAGTTTCTGGTGGCAGCTCTGTGCTGCCTTCAGGAGAATGGGACATCAGAGTACCATTCATAAAATTTTACCCACACTGCATTTACTGTGCAAGCCAGAGCTTTCATTGGAAAAACAAACATTTCAGATCCTTTCAATTCAATACAAATATGGGACAGAAACATGGATTGTATCTTTATATAGATGTGACTATAGATTTATAGATTAATAGTTTTACTGGACAGAAATTACAAAGACCAGAGCTGGTTCTTAATCAAATAATGAGTCAGATTGAAAGTGTAATGGAGTCACTGAACAGCCTCATGACATAATAACCGCCAGCGCCCCCTGCTGTCCGCCGAACACCACTGGGGTGGTACCGCCCCAGGGGTTGAGAAACGCTAATCTAACCCAATGCAATTCCACAATGTGACCCCATTCAAGCTCTGTAAAGTCCAAATGTTTAAAATGTTAATGATGTGCTCTGTGTCTGTGGACCATCACTCACTATTCTGACTGTCAGATGCTTCGGTTCTGCCTGTAAACTGTTCTCTCTCTACTTGTGCACTGTAGTGCCTGTTCCAGGAAAACGCCAGCCTCTTGCAACCTGAATCATTTACATACCCATGGCTGCGTAATAAATCACTTTCATATGAAAAATGTATTTATATAATTCTATTTTATTTCCAAAAGAAAAATCTGACTGCTGCCCGATGGTCAGCATTCTTCTCATCTATCAGTATTGTTTGACTCCAGCTCTGCTTTCTGTTAGCAACATTTCTACTCATGAGAAACGTCTGCTTTTAGCGGCTCCATATTTCAAGGAACATTTACAGCATTCCTCTTTCCACATCTTCCATTTGCTTCTTCCAAGGAATACACCCAAGATCATAATAAATACGCACGACCAACCACCATGCATGCTCTTCTGTGCATAGGGCAGGACTTACAAGCTCCCACGACTCAAACCGAGTAACTTCTCTCAAAGGCCACACAACCTTCTTAATTAAAAACATATTTTTTATCTGTGACCCAACAGCAGGACACTTTTATTTTTTTTCATTTGGCTTGACAGAGCCTTTATGAAGACAGCGGTATTGAAAAAAGGAAATAAACAGCAAACCCTCAGCAACTCAACTGTGTTGCTATTGTGAGTCCTCAAGGAATAATATCCTGAGAGTGCCGCTATTTACATACTGCTTTGATGAAAGAATGCAATTCTTTTTTTTTATTTGCGTCGGTTTAAAAAGAAAGCTTTTGTTCTATCTTTCAGTTCTCCTCATTTCTTGTACAAAACATTGTGAGGAAAAATCTAAATAGAAACTTATTTTAAAATACAGGGAAATCTTCTTTGATAGCTGTATTAGAAGACACTGCTGAAAAGCTCTCATATAAAAAAAAAAAATCTAACATAACATATTGAGGAATAGTTACAGTCATCATTGGCAGGAATCACAGTTTTGGTATTTAAGCTTTCTTTGAACTGGTTTCTGGAGGGGTTGCCAGAATACACCAGATCAAATTTACTGAATCAAAAATCAGTAATAGATTCACAAGTTTGTAATTATAGTATTCTACAACTACTACTATCCACGTAGGATCAGAATCATACTTTTATCCTCAAACTTAAATACATGCAATTATACAACCGTATCTCTTTGAAAAGCATAAGTGGAGCCTCCTGAACAACCACCAAGAATGCAGCAAGTGGTTTCTGGATGGTAAGTCTAAAACTAAACACTTGTCTTTTCCAGCAGCCATTGTACAGTGCAGACAGTCGGAAAACCAGTTGACAAAATGTAGAGGTTGCTTGGGTTGCTTGGTAACGGGTTGGGCATCACTGGGTTTGCTAGGTGATGGGACGTGTCAGCTGATTTGTGATATTTCATTTTGGATGTTTTTGAAACAATTCATTTTCCAGACACCAAAAAACATAAACGTATTGCCAAAAACTGGCTGGGTGTTTTTTTTTTGTTTTTTTTTTTAATGCTTGGGTTTTTCTTAGAAGCAGTTGAGACCCAAATGAAAGTACAAAAAGGAGTGAAATGGGAATTTTGCATTATATGTCCCCTATAATGTTTGTCATTGCACCCTAAAAGAAAATGATTCTTTATTTTTCAGCTAAAGCTAAAGCTAAAAACAATGATGAGCATTTGAAAACAGCAGCTCCATAGTTATTCTCTGTTTGTGGAACAACTTAGATCACTGCTCACAATCTGTATTTTTTTTTCTTTAACTTAGCCTATACTCTTTCATGCCATCATTTTTATTAATTATGTTCACAGTGGAGTCAAACAGTCCACTTCTATCATCCTCCTCTTACATCTCGTACTCAGTCTGCTATGAAAGTCTGTCTTTGTCCTTTTGCCTTTCATCTCTGTAAACACAAACTGATGTCATAAAATAGCATCTCTACCAAATGCTTTCACCTTGAGAAGAAAACTTTCGCAGTCACTTCTTTTACACAGCATTTCCCTGACCTTCCTTTGAAGCCAACTTTGTTACTGCTGAACATAAACTACACTTGGTTGGATTAATGGTTTGAGACCTTGTCATTTTTTAATGAAATAACTGCCATTTTTACTGTGTTGTGGTTCTTCTTTTTCTTGAATACCTGCTTTATATTTGAGTAGGTGTTGTTTTCTGAATTCTGAAGAGGTTCTGACAAGCTGACTTAGCTTTCAACATGATAACAGTCCTCATCTCTGAATGCAAAATTTGTTTTTACTCGGAGAAAAAGATGCCCTCCAGCCACGTTTTGAGAGTACTCTTTCTTTTTGTCAGACATGGATTTTCCATTAAAACTGTGATTGCAAATTCTTGAAATGACATTGATGCCCCATGACTCCATCTTTCAAAACACAAACATTTATTTCAACATTTGAAACACTGGATGAAAAATGTCTCCTACAAATCATGCAAGATAAGAAAAGACAAGCTGTTTCATGTGAACACAACATATATTAATCGAAAGTGACAACAAAGTGTTTTGACTAAAGCACATCCTACAGTAAAAGGGAAAAGAAATATGAAAAAAAAAACCCGTTTTGAATTCAAGTTGAAACACTAATTAATCTGCAATCTCAAATTCCATCACAGTTCACCTGCAGTGTCCTTCAGTAAGGACACTTCTGAAATCTGAAGTGACAAAATCCAGAAAAGAGTGTGTTTTCCAAGAGCAGTAGTTGTGAAGAAAGCTAACTTAAGTATGAATAATCAATTCATCAGCAGGATGAGAGCATGAAGGTTTTCTGTGCAGAAACTTGACCAGTCTTCTTCCTTCCTGGTCTAGAAGTTTGACGATGATCGGAAGAAACGTTTGCTTTTTGTGTAAAGTAGTAAAGCATAGTTGAGGATAGTACTGTATTGATTTGCCACCAAGATGTCTGTATTAATTATTTCCCCTGTAACTTCCTACCCAGACCTGCAAAGACTTTCCACATTCTTCCTCAGTGATGCACTGATCATATTAGAATAGAGAGGGGGAAATTCAGGTGTCACAGCAGGAACTGAAGGTAAATGTGAACATCCATATTCACACAAAGACAAAAAATGAAAGTAAGATCCTGTACAGTAAGAGCAAATTTACCAGGTAGGTAAAATGAGACTGTGCAGTTGTGTAAAATATAGCTCACACACAGGCTTTTTCTGTCATCTTCTGTCACATTCTCATTGAAGCAGTTCCTACCTTCTCTTTTCATCTGTGTCCCAGTCAGAGTATTTTAGTCTTATTTTATATTTAATGAAGGAGAAACCATAAGTAAGTTTTGCTTAAACTTTTGTGTCAAACTGTGCAGCACCTTTCTGCTAAAGGAAAAGATTTTCTGCAAACCTAATTATCCTCAGATTAAAGAAAGTAAGGAACAACAACTCTGACCTGAATTCAAAACTGTTTCAATATTAATGTTGGACAGAATCTTAATCCTTAAAACAAATTATTCCATTAAAATGTTTCTTCTTTGTACTTTAGATTTTCTTTAGTTTGATAGCAATCATCTCCTTTATTAATTCTGCCAAGTTGGATAAAAACTCTCAGCCACATCCCCTAATTTTGACTCAGATAGATTTTTCTCCCTAATGAGTAAACATGTATTTGCATATTTGACACTAACGACCGATCTGTTATTCCTTAATGGTCTCGTATTTTTCTAATTGGACGAGTGTGTGAAGCTAATTAATTATGAATTACCTGCTAATGGTTGCATATTGGTGAGCCCACAGCCTATTAGCTACCAATAAATACTTATTAGAATGCCCTGATTGCTAAGTAACTTATCATCAACATGCTCATTATCTGATAATTGAGGCTTGTTTCCCTTCTTATCTCAATTTGTTGATAAAAATACAGCAAGACAGACAGCAACAGAGGCGAAAGTGTCTCAGCTCTATAGAATAAAAAAATCATTTTAAGTTGTTTTGATTGCACTCATCTACGCAAAACTGTTACATTTTCATTTGATGCAGAAAGTAAGTTATTGTTAAAAATTAGTCAACTCAAAACTTTTTTATATACAAATACAGACACTAAAAGTAAACTTAAGAACGATCATAATTCAGTGACTGAACATGTGTTCAGAAACAGAGTAGAACCATAAGAAGGACCTGAACTGTGTTACAAAAGTCAATATCTGGGATCTTCAACATTTTTTAGATTATTGAAGAAGACCATGAACTCCCACAAATACCCTCCTATTTACAAGACTGCAAAATTATAAAGGAAAAACATTTTAAACAGAAACAGTAAAAACTCATAGTCAAAGTGTTTCAGTTGAACTTTATTCCAGCTGGGAGATGCAACTTGACTCATAAGGAGTACAAATTTTTGCTTACACAAAGAGCTATTGGAAACATTTCTTTACTGACAAAGTTTCCATTATTAATTTTTATTTTAATTTATGATCCAATTAACCTGTGAAAATTTTCATTTACACTAAGGTGAATGTTTAACATCAGTGGAGAGTTTTGATCATCAATACTGTTATTTGGGTCTTCATTACCTGGTAAGTCTCCCATGACAAACTGGTGTCAGTAGAGGGTAGACCAGTGGTAATTCAAAGGGTCAAAAACAGAGAAAATGGTCAGGTACTGGACTCTGTTGCAGACAATCTTCTTATGGTCCAAGTTCTTGTTTCTCACCAGCTAGCAGTTATCCCAGAAATGATTGTTAGAACCTTTACAGATATGACATTCTGTGACATACGGTCAAGTCAGAATCTTGCATCTCTTAAATCTGCTCTGATAGTTTTCACAGGCAATTTTTCTCTGTTCAATATTCACACCCAACTCTTCAAATGAAAACTAGTGAGAAATAAATAATTAAAACCCTAAATTAATTTACAAAAGAGTTTGAGGTGTGACTTCAGTTGACAGCTGTTCAATTTTATAAAACAGATTTTTTTCTGATTTAGACAAAAAAGCTGATGAATAACTTTTTATGTTCGTTTCCCCGGTTGTTTAAACTACTTTAGAACAAAACTCTTTAAATAAAACATCACCTAAAATCTAACAGGACTCAAACACAGCAGCACCTGCAAACAGCCTGACACTGCATTGATCAAAAGGGCCAGCTTTTGAAAGTGCATAATCAAATAAAAGGAATTATTCATACAAATGACACCAGAGCTCCAACATCTCTCAGCTCCGAATGTTTGAATTTCCAAACGAGACGTCATCTCTCTTGCTATTTGTTCAGTGGCTTTTAGTCACTGTATTGCTCTGTCTCAGTGTAAACACAACGTACACCCTTATAGAAATGCCTGTGGCTCATAAGGGTTGTGATGGCAACAGCAGGATGCACTCAAGCTTGCTTCTACGCAGCTGGGACCCATGCTGTGCTGCGACCTCAGGGGGAGATGTTGGGAAGATGGAGTGGGGGATCGAGGTTAGGAGGGCGTAAACTGGGAGTTAATTATGTTGAATCAACTGAAAAATCTTACAAGTATGAATCTTTGATGTATGGTTCTTCATTAAAACAGTACAATTCAATTCTGATGGAAAAAAATACTGGGTGGATATGAAATCTATCTATCTATCTATCTATCTATCTATCTATCTATCTATCTATCTATCTATCTATCTATCTATCTATCTATCTATCTATCTATCTATCTATCTATCTATCTATCTATCTATCTATCTATCTATCTATCTATCTATCTATCTATAACCACTTTACTGGGCTATTTTTACAGTGGATTCTCCATTTTTGCAGGACTTTTAAAGCACAGCTGCCTGTGAATATCTGAAATCTTTGAATATTTGAGAATCCCTCTAAATTGAGTATTTTCATAGTTCAAACACCAGCTATACATTAATATGCATTGATACGTCCTGTGGAATCTATATCTTAGCTCTATGGCGAAAGCTAACACCTACAGCCTTTTCTTATGTTCCCTCTTCTGGGCTTAGTCAATTAGAGCCAAGGAAACTGAATGGTGTCCTTGGATTGAATTTGTGACTGGCAGCATAAACTATGTCAAGCAACAGTGCGACTAGATACTTCTGATCTGCATTTTATTTTAAAAAATCCAAGGTGATTTTTCTACAAATAATTTGGAGGCACATTCCACAGAAAAGTCCTTGAATCCTAACCGGTAAATAGACAGGGTTCTTACACAGTTACTGCATATTTATTGGTGTTTATTAGACTTCAGAAAACTCCAACAAAAGTATATGTGCCACTTTCACCTGTACATTATCAACAATGTGTTTTATCACAGATCACAAAAGCTGAAATGTTTACATTAACAAAGAAAAATAAGAACGTTGACCCATGTGCAACAACACTGATGACTATTCTGATGACATTGTTTTGGTGTAGAGTGCTTTAGGCAGTAATTTTATCTAGTTATTTTCTTATGTCACAAACATGTAAAAAACTTATTTATGTTCCATATTCTGAAGGAGAGGCATTGATCTGAAAGCACCAGACTTTGGCGTCTGCATTGTGATAGTTCTGTAACAGAGTAGTCATGAAAACTGCAAGTTTAGTCGGTAGTATGAAGAAACGATTGCCTTGACAACCATTGCAAGGCAGGGAAGAGCATAATAACCAGGTTTTTATGACATCATTTCATTTTTTTGGATGCAAACATTATAACATACAAACAAACAAACAGTTTTCATCTTAATTTCTCTCTTAAATTTCTTTCATCTCAATAAAGAGAGCTAACAGGATCTGGCAGCAGTTTGGTGAAAGCTGCGCTTGTATGTTTGAACTGATTTTGCAATGTTTGATAAATGTGACAAATATAAAAATCTTAGATTAAAAACATAACTTCAAGGGGTTGAATTTTTGTTCAGTTGCCAGTTTATTATGTAGCACCCCAGAACTAATGCAGTCTAATTAAACAATCTCATTATTAATCTTTTCTTCTTGAAGTCTGTAATTATTATTAGTGTAGCTGCAGGGTACCGCTGCACTCTGTTATGAATATGAGAGCTTTCTATATTAGGAACACCTCCCATTCTAGTAAATAATCCTTTTAAAATTTGTGAAATAATAATATTGTATTGTGGAAATTTAGAAAAATAAACAGAGGAGTACAATCTAATGTCACCTGATACAGAATATAAAAAGCATAACCACATCTCTCTAATATGAATGAATATGTTGAACTCTGATCTATCTATCTATCTATCTATCTATCTATCTATCTATCTATCTATCTATCTATCTATCTATCTATCTATCTATCTATCTATCTATCTATCTATCTATCTATCTATCTATCTATCTATCTATCTATCTATCTATCTATCTATCTATCTATCTATCTATCTATATCTATCTTACACTCTGAAACGGTCCTATATGAGATATTTCTCCATTATTTACTCTGTCAATGCACTGTTTGAAATCCAAAGATACTTGGTGCTTTTACAATCTCATTTCTTCACAAGTGTTAGTCACATTGGGAGCGTCTATCTTTGGTCTGGGTTGAGGTAAACAGTTTCCTCGTTGCCTCAGCGGGAGCTGAGGAAGCAGGCACTGAACTCAGATGATGAGCCATAACAAAACTCAACTTTGTGCTTCCTGTATTTATTCTTCCTGATCTTTGATCTCTTCCTTACTTGGTTGCAGGAAATTATTTTTTCACAACCCAAAAGTAGATCTAATCTATTTTAAGAAGCACATCCTATAAAAAAGATGAATTATCTCTTGCTCTTTTATTGTATTTATTTGTCTATTTAATGTGTCTTAAATGTTAGAAACTTTCATAATGCCACTTCATATCCACAAAATCTGTTATGTCACTTTGGAAAATGTCACCAACACATCATACTAAGCCCTGCGTTGGTTAGCTGTAGTATCAGCTTGTATTGATCTGAACAGGTAACTAAATCTACCTGTCAAAATAATGCTTCCAGCCCAGAGCTAATATATCTCACTGAGCACGTTTACAGCAGCTGGTACGAACTAGCCAGGTGGATGTGTTGAGGGTAACAAGCCTGTTGTTTAGCAGACATGTCACATGAATCAAGCCAATTGTATGATGGCCTTCTTTGTGGCGGCAGCCTCGTAAACAGCAAGGTCAGCCGCTACAGTGGATGGAGACATAAATGGGTCATATATATTGTAACAAGGCCATGGGGGTTAGGGCAAACACGACCCTGAGAGCAACCTTGCTTGTACCCCTCCCCACAATACTCATTTTCCCAGACTCCTTTATTGCTCATTTCTATAGCAACTGTGCGCTCGTTGCTTTGGCCTCTTTAATACCTGATAGCAAAATTGCTCTTAAAGAGAGAAGCAAGATCCTCGTTTCATGATATTTTTATGGTAACTGCAATGTTGAGCGACTGACTTTATTTCTTTTTTCTTTCTTTTTCTTTTTCCAGAGCAGCATTATGTTTGCTGCACTGTGCACTACCAACAACCCCTCATTGGCCAAGACACGCACATCACCACATGCACGCTCTCTCCGTTCACCCATTTCATATCTGGGGCCAGAGGAGCCCACTGGGGCCCCTGGGGCAGAGAAACAAAGACAATAATTGGCTCCAGTTTATTGCTGACTGCGTTTTGCACATCACACACTTGTTCCATTCTTTGGTAGCAAGCAGCAGCAGCAGCCTGAGGAGGCTACTTCCAAGCCATAAGCCAGAGAGGTCATCAGTGCAACACTCTCCAAAGGGCTGAGGACATTCAGAGGTGAGCAGTAAGAGATTTATCAGGTGTGGCAGCATAAAATGAGAGGCAGTAACTCCTAATATGCAATAGTCTGTCTCAACATTCATGTGTTAGATTGCTTAACTTTTTCATGCATAAATTATGATAACCTTCCTCTCCACAAGTTTTTTAATCATTATCAGTCATAAAAAATCTCAAATTTTAAGCAATTTTCTTGTACTGTTAAGTATAACAAATATTTAGTGCTTATAAGTATTCACCTATTTCACCCTTTTTTTTATTACTTTTACAAATCAGTTATGGTCAACATAATTTGGTTATCCAACCAAACCATTTAATGGTCATTATTTTGTAGAAATCAGTTTTTACTGCCACAATAATTTTTTTGTGCTAAAGTTCCTTGCTCAAGAAAACCAAATTTTGATTGATTTGTAAAACCAACAAAAGGATGAAACTCTCAAGGGGTTGAATATTTTTTAAAGGTTCTGATTCCATAACCTCACCTCTCCATGCTGCTTTCTCATCACTCCTTCATGCAGCTTTTTAGGCTCCCTCATCGTCTCACAGCAGCAACAAACCATTGTTCCTCCAACAGATGGGTGGATAGGAGAAAAGATTCTTATATTTGTATTATTTCAACACAATGCTGTTTGAATGTTGTGGTTTTCATTCTGACCCAAATGCAGAGACATTGATATTGGTTGACGTATATAAAGACTTTGTTCACAATAATATATGTTGTATTATTTGTGGGTTCAATCAAACAGCACGGTTTGATGGATTTGCATTTTTTAATGCTTAAAGGGTTCAGCCTAGTAACTTTGGCTGGAGAAGGGTTGAAATGTTTGTTTGCATGTAGCTTGTAACTTTTAGCTGGATAACGAGAATTTCAGGAGCCTTGAGAAGAAGAAGACAGAAAGATAAGTAACAGGAAATGAAGAGAGACATAAAGCTAGGCAGCTCTAGATTAGCCCTCCAGCCAACCATCAGGTGGAGAATGAGTGTGAGCCTCTTTATTTTAAGCAGGCAGGTAATGAGCCTAAAAGCTCACAGGTGTGCAGAGAACCAGCAGGAACAACCACGCCATGCAGCTGGTAACACCACAGAGCCGAAGAGCAAACCAAGTACCACAACAACAGCCAGAACTAAACCATTACATGGATATGTGGCGACATTATTTTTAGACCTCAAAAGACCACAACAGTTTCTTGTGTTATTAACATAATGTCTCATTTTAATTTCTTAGAAAAAGTGTTGACTTCATGCTTTTCAAACTGTAAACAATGTGTTATCTTCAGCAATGTAAAACTGTCACATCGAAAAATCCCAGTAGCAGTCCATCAAAGGTGTGTACCTGAACATGGTTTATATTGTCATACATTAATGAGATACTTCATGTCAGCATCCATACTGATGTGCAAATACGTGCTTGACTCAAATCAATATTTCATCTGAAAAAATTGTGAATAAAATGATGGTGTGTATGTCAATAAGCCATTAACTCATCTTCATAATAGCGTACTGTCCATACATGAACTATTTAGCTTTGAAATTTTAAAAATATCATGAGACAGGAATTCTGCTAACATGTTTTTAATACAAGCATCTAAATAAATGAATGTGAATATTTTTTTTGGCATAGATCAATCAACTTGCATTTTTATGAAAAGAAAAGGGTATCATAAATAGAAAGAGTGCAAGAAACAGGTACTGCACATTAAACGCTTTTAGAATGAAGAATGTGTTGAGAAAATGTGGCATCTTTTAAATCAATTCTTAAAACAGAAAAGCAAAAATCAGGGACACAGAGGAGAAGCAGGAAGAAGAGTGAAATAATATTAGATTTCCAACATTTCACAGATCAGCATCAACATCATCTCAAGATCCACTTTGATGCCAAGTCTTTTATTTTATTTGTTTATTTTTCTGTTTTAATTTATACTCTGTTGCTGATATTTTCTCTAGCTCCACTTAGGCAGTAATTGAGCCATTTAGAAAGAAATGCCTCTACTGAGAGGGTTGTGTGAATGAGGAAACAGAACTGGGATAAAGACGAAGGGAAACATTGGGTGTAAGCAGAGAATGTGAGGCTTGAGTTGAACAGCAACACAGTGGAAGAAGTAATCCAAGTGTGGAGCCAGGTGGAGAGCTCCTGAGAGCCCAGAGTTAATGTCAAGATTTTTCCTCCAGGCAGAAATGTGGAGACAGAAAAAGATATTTAAGGACAAGAAGACAATAAATCAAGAAATCCTCGAGTTAAACATGTTTGGTACAATGTCAGGCAGACGCTGCTCTTGTATTGACCTTTTATTACAAACCAGACAGGGTTCAGTCTGGCCTGTCAACACACACATGATGAATATGATGCAGCTGGAGTGATGATATGTTTATGGCTCAGATGATGAGACTGGTTGGTGAGAAATTTCGGAAATTAGTTATGTTTATAATTTCAAAACCATAGTAGCAGCAACAGAAGGCAGACAATTACGGTGATAACATTTATTGCTTTTCTTTCATAATTTCTTGAGAAACCTTAAGCCATCCAGACTTCTGTTTCCCAAATATTGATTATGCTCTTATGTATCACTTCCTGTGGAAACTGGTCATCTTCTAATTTGTTCTTTGTTTGATCAAGATTTCTTGGTTTAGTTCAGCCACAAAACAGGACAGGTATGCAGGGAGGATCATCATGGCTGGCACTCCCTACATCCAGGACTTGTACTGGAAAAGCTGCTCTTTTCTAGGGTCAGAAAAGAGCAACTAACATCTCTGCAGACCCCACACATCCTGGACTCCAACAGTTAAGACGTTTACCATTGGGTTGGTGCTAAAGAAAATAAAAACAAATACATAAAAACAGCTGCCTGTGTTTGATGAAAACAATGACTACCTTACAGTCTGAGTGGTGAAGTGCTCTACTCTTCTAAAGTTTGTGTATTTAATATCAATATGCTGTGAGTGTGTGAAACCAAACTCAAATACTTTATTTGTGAACAAACCTGATTATTACTCTGAAATAAGTGATTAGTCTTCAGAACCCAAAACTAAGTTTAGGATACCATGGAAACTGACATTATTCTGTTAGAAAATAAATGATAGATCAATGTTTGGGTTCAGTAAGGTTGGAAATTCAGGCAAATTTGATGATAAAGTACAAACTAACCTGAAAATAAAAATCTAATCCAAAATTTTAATTATGCATCATTTCTAACCTGAGACATAAATTTCATATGTGAATTTTGTCATGCTACAGTCCAAGCACTCTGTGTCATTTTGTGAAATCTGGGGTTGTGTTTGCTTCTGTTATTCCACTTAACTCCATACTGAAGTTTAACATAATTGTTACTGCTAAATTTTTGTTTTTCTAAGCTGATGACATAATTCCTTTTTCAATTTAGTTTTTATTTCTGTTTAGCATAATAAACAGGTATAAACTACAACTCAAAACCTGCAGGAACTTGAGAAGACCTGGGAGCCTGAGTGACAAGGGGAGGCAGAAGCATCTCATTCAGCTCTGTGGTTGGCCTGGAGAAGAGGAGAGACTTGTTAAAAATCTGTACAGCACTACAACATGTTGGCTGAACAGCCAAGTAGCAAAAAATGGAGAAAAGAAAATATTTTATAACCCTTAGAGATTTTTCCACAAGTATCACCAATAAAAAAACTGAATAAAGGCACTGATACATTATGTTCTCTTTATCAAGTTAAAAGAAAACTTGTTTATTTTAAGTTTCCTCCATATTTCTACCAATCTAATAAAAACCAATCATTTATTCTCATGCTTGAGCAGAGATGAAAATCCACGGTCTCTTTCCTCTTCCATGGTTCTTTTCATTCAAGAGGATACGCGTAAACAGAAAACCGTTTCTTACTCAGCCCCATCGAGTCTGTTTATAACCAGGATCTTTTGTTTTGGCTTGTTCTCCTTTGTGTGCAGAAGGAGGGGGAGTTCCTTCAACCTTGACCGAATGCCTCAGCTTTGCATTGCAGTTATGAACAGATAAGAACAGATAACATTCTTCACGGGTATTGAACAGAAGTCTTCCGGTCATGTGTGGTCTTGTCACATTGCTTATGAATCAGCCTCTGTGCATGTTGTCTTCAGTGCACAGACAACATGCACAGACACATGTTGTCTGTGCATGAATTGGAAAATTATATAATGCAAAAAAAAAAAAAAAAAAAAAAAAGAATGGTTGAATCATTTATTCAGCTCACAAACGTCTTGACTGTTTGAATGTCTTCTGCCCAAGTTCAGCTTCAGCAGCATTTCATTTATCATTTTTCACCTTCATCTGTCCAGCGATCATCCACCAGCAGCAAACTAAAGCAAATATCCCTCAGAACATCAACCCAAGATTCCACTCACCCATTCTGGTGGATTCCGGGTCATGATTGAGCAAACATCATTATGAAGATGAAGAAACAAACTATGCAGGTCAATACTTTCCTAAGGCAGGTACAGCCAGTAGGGATCTGCGAACAATAAAGGAGTTTCTTGAACTTTCTCAGCTGACTGCATTCGATGTTGAGGAATGGGGGTGACTGACGGACAGTGTACGCTCCCTCCAACCATTATCTCTAAGGCTTAGCCCAGACACTATCCAGAGAAAGCCCATTTCAATCATGATCCATATCACATAACTATAATGTAACTGTGGGATGGAACATAGACAGAGCAGTAAATTGAGAGCTTTGTCTTCCGGCTGAGGCTTTTTTCCCCCGTCACAATGGACCTGAGTTGTACCCGCATTACTGCAGACAAAGCCTCTATCCATCTATCCATCTGCCCATCCATTTTGGCATCACTTGTAAAGCATGGGCTAAGACATGGAGGAGCTGGCATGAAGGAGCAGATGGCAAAATCATATCTGAATGGGTGAAACTGCACAGAACTTATTTTAGCTGAGAAAAAAATGCAAAGAAATATATACACTGCTGCTGAGTTTTTCACATCATAACACTTATCTAATAAGTGACCTGGCAGCAAGGAGGCATCACACAGAGACCAAATAATCCCCTCAGAGCTGATATGAAATACAGCTTAACATTTTCTTCAGTCCGGATCAATTTGTCCTTGCGGCTCTATTGAGTGAAAACAGAGGGACGGAGCGCCGCAGAGTTGGTAAAGATGCTCAACAAACAGCCCTTGAGCGCTCTCCCAGAAGAGGCAAGAGACTACACAGAGGAAGGCCGTTTCTCAGCAGGAAGCTCCAAGTAAAAATATTTTCATTGTCTGTCTCTTGAATCTGGCAACACCCCAAAGAAAATATTTGAAAAGGAAAGACAAAAACAAAACTGCGGAAGAGTCCAAAGTCAAATCCCACAAAAGCTTCTGGGAGTCAGAAAACAGAGGTCAAAATCTTTCATGCAGGATTCTGAATCAGGGTTTGTGTGTCACTTCTCACAGCAGTGGCTCATGTTGCAGCTGAATGTCAGTTTTTAACAGTCAGACAAAGAAAGCATGATTTGAATAATGTTCTCTGTCAGCTCGTGCTCTGCTTGTTAACAGCACATTCTCATACACCCACACACATGTTCAGAGAACACATTCTGTGACATGCAAGCGTGTGTAAACCATACATGAAGCTCAAATTCACAGTGACAAGCATGAATGCAAGCGAAGACAGAAAGAAAGTAGAATGAAAATATATTCTTCCATATTTACACATAAGGCAGAGTGCTTACTTTAAATGCATTGGAAACAGAGCTGTACAATTTTCTGAAATAACTTCAATGTATCCCAAAGATTACACAATGCTTGACTAAGAAAAGAAATACTGCAGTTTTTAGTCTTTTCTGATGCAAAAACTATACTTAAACACAAAATGTTTGTTATCTCAGTGACACACTGATTTTTTTTAATTGTAAAGTTTGTTGTTGATATGAGACATGAATCTGTCAGTAATCTTTATAAATAATGACTGGGAAAATCTTTATTAAGCTCATAATCAAGCCAGTCTTGTGATTAATGACCAATTTTTTACATGGTCCAACCAGTTTTCTCATAATGTGTCTTTGCTGACAAGCTCCAGGTTTTTTTAGATTGTAAAGACTCTGTGTCATCACCCTTATCTCTAACTCCCTTCACATAATGTTGAGTTTCCATCGATTTAAGTAAAATTTACATGATCTGACCACAATGAAGATTTGAGAAAAGTGCTCATGTTCTAATGTTTTCCAAAATCAACATGTGTAGTATTTGATTTTCCAGCCTTTTTTAATTTGAAGTGTTTTTTGTCTGAAAGATTTGAGATTCCAATTGGCTGGTATGAGGCTTGAGCCCATGACCTTGGTGTTATTAGCACCACACTCTAACCAGCTGAGCTAACCAGCCATACTTATTGAAGAGTTTCCATCGATTTAAGAAAAATTTCCATGAACTTGCCACAATGACGATTCAAGAATAGTGCTCATATGGTAAAGTTTTTCTTAAACTAATGTATTTTGCATAAAGTTATATGCCATTTTTTATGTTGAATTGTTTATTTTATTTTCCACCCTTTTTAATTTTGAAGTGTTGACTGTATTTCAGAGACATTAGACCAGTACGGGGTTTGAACCCTTGACCTCGGCGATATCAGCTCCATCCTTACCTACCGTAAATAACAGTCAGTTTCCATGGATTTAAGAATGACTTACATGATCCTACCACTATGAAGATTTGAGAAAAATGCTCATATTCTAATATTTGATTTTCCAGCCTTTTTAAATCGGAAGTGTTAGTTGTCTGAAAGATTTGAGATTCCAATTGGCTGGTATGGGGATTGAACCCATGACCTTGGTGTTATTAGCACCATACTCTGACCAGCTGAGCTAACCAGCCATACATTGTTTTAAGAAAAACTTACATGATCCTACCACATTGAAGATTTCAGAAACGTGCTCATATTCTAATGTTTTTCAAACTCAACATGCATAATGGCTAAATGTAAAGGCTTCTGTTAATTTTGAGTGTTCATTTTCTGAAAAACATTTTGTTTTTATTGGCCTGTGTGGGGATTGAACCTATAACCTCAAAATTACCAGCACCACACCAGTTGAGCTAACCGGCCATACACAATATTTAGTTTTCATCAATCTAAGAAAAACATACACGATCTTGATAAAAGTGCTCATATTCAAATATTTTTCAGAATCAACATGCATAATATTTTATTTTCCAGCCTTTTTTAGTATGAAGTGTTGATTGTCTGAAACACTTCAGATTTTAATTGGCCAGTATGGGGACAGAACCCATGACCTTGGCATTATTGGCACCTCGCTCTGAGTTAACTGGCCCTACATAATGTTGACTTAAGAAAAACTTACATGATCTTAACACAATGACGATTTGAGAAAAGTGCACATATTATAATGTTTTCCAAAATCAACATGTGTAATATTTGATTTTCCAGCCAGTTTTAATGTGAAGTGTTATTTATCTGAAAGATTTGAGATTCCAATTGGCTGGTATGGGGTTTGAACCCATGACCTTGGCGTTATTAGCACCACGCTCTGACCAGCTGAGCTAACCAGCCATACTTAATGAAGAGTTTCCATCAATTTAAGAAAAACTTACACGATCTTACCACAATGACGATTCAAGAAAAGCGCTCATGTTCTAATGATTTTCAAAGTCAACATGCATAAAATTATATTTCCAAGTCATTTTTTTAATGTTAAAGTGTTATTTTATTTTTAAGCCATTATTTGTTATGAAGTGTTGATTTTATTTTCCATCCTTTTTTGTTTATATTGTTGATTTTATTTTTCAGCCCTTTTAAATTTTGAAGTGTTGATTTTCTGAAAGACTTTAGATTTCAATTGTCCAGTTCGGGGTCTGAACCTAACTTAACTTAAATAATAATTAGCTTCCATGGATTTAAGAAAAACGTATATGATCTTACCACAACATAGATTTGAGAAAAGTGCTCATATTATAATGTTTTTCAAAATCATTTGTCTTTAAGACTAAGTTTCAAATGGCCAGTACAGGTATTAAACTTAATTACTTGTTAGGCTCAGCAGATATTGCTTCTACTTGTAATTCAATGGGCAGATCTTACAGTATTTGCAGCTTACTGCATCGTCTTTTGCCCACGCTTCTTAATATTTTCCAAACTCATCATCAATGCGTGCGCCAAACGTGTCACAAACACTTCTGATATGCATAATGCGAAGGCACAGTTTTTCTTTTTTTGGGGGGGAGGAGGGGGAAATACATTCCCAGAAATAACTAGTTGACAGACCCACCTGCATGCAAAAATATTTCACTGCACCAACTTTCACTAGTTTCGACATACAGGGACACTTATCTCAAGTGATAAAAGTGCTGTAATTTGCAACCAAATATCACACCATTTTCAAAGAAGAAAATGGCTCAATTTTCTACTTTTTGCATCAAGGCTGTTGCCAAAAAGCATTTGCAGCCCTTTGACTTTGTTGAACATTGATTCATGTGTTTATCTTGTGCCTTTGCAGAGGTATTAGTTTGTGCATTTTTTTAAGATAAGGTTGGACAATGTTGTACTGTATAAACTTTAAGGTGTTTGTATCTCAAGTTATGCATGTGTCCATAACTTCGCTATCAATATTCATTTTATACAAGTATTCATTCTGATAAGACATTACATTTGCATCATCAACAGAGCAGGGCATTCACAACAAAAAAAATTATGCTGGAGAACATATATGCAGATACTTCTCTTACAACCAGTTCCAAGAATTCACATGGTGTGCTGCAGGGCTGTGTGCTGACGAGGAAGCACTGTAACAGTAAACTATGGCACAGAAAGGAAATGGAGCAGCAAAAAGCAAGCTTGCATCGCTGTTATATAATTAGTATGTCAAGCATTGGGCCCAGAGGCCAAAAATAATACCTCTGTCTCTCATGGGGAGCCATGGCAGGGAGGTCAAATGAGATGGAAGGAGGTATTTAAAGTCTAATATAAAGGAGGTCCAACAGTGCCGGAGAAGAATTTGTGGTGCTGCGCAGCGGCTCGCAGCGTGTAATCCCTGACACAGTTGGTGAGGCTCTGCTGACACGACATTCAGAAAGTCAAGACAGGGGAGCAAAGTGCTGATCTGTTCATTCACTTTGCCCCTGACAGATTAAGTTTAAAGGCATTCTGATGGGACCTCCTTTTGCAGTTTACTGTATGTGTTTTCTTTATGCTGTGAAATGAGCCGAGTGATGCAACCTTTCAACAAGCTGAAAAAGCCTTGATCCTTAAACGAGTTTGTCTAAAATAAAAACTAACATTCACTTTTATTCAAACCTTTTACAGTCAGAAAAAAATAATGATTTAGACTTTTTATATTAAGCAAAAGTGAAGAACCTTCCTGTTTAGTTGAAATACTTGAGTATTTAATTATTAGTTTTCATTTCATTGATGATTTGCTTATTTAATGTTTGAAAGTAATTTTCTTGTAAACTGTTCTCTGTGTGTCTTAGTTTGTTCTCTTACATCAGTTTATTTATTTTTTTTATCTCCTTGGTTTACAGTTTCCTTCTTTATAGTTTGGTTCCTCTGTGTTCATTGCTCCCCTTCCCTCAGTTCTCTTGCTCAGCAATCTCCCATCACAGGAGTTCCTCAGTTTCCTGATTAACTCACCTGAATTCAGAGTCATTCATTTGCCTCTGTGTAAAAAATTCTGTTTTTTTATTGTTCTGCACAAGTTCCTTCAGTTACTCTGTTCTTCTCCATGTTCTGCTCTTTCTGCATCAATCTGAGAAGGGTTAATGAGTTTCCAGATTATGTAAAGTTCATCATTCTACAAAAAATTAAGGTTTTCCAATGATTCAGTTAAAGTCCAGACCAAAACCTGAATAAAATGCAGTGGAATCTAAAGAGAGCAGTAGAAAAAGAAACCTTAATGAAATGGGCAAACATGTAAAATAAATCTTTAACAACGCATAACAAATCACAATACAACTTTTGAGAGGTATTGCTACTAAATGTGGACCAGCTATTGAGTGATAAAGAGGGTTTTGTTTTCAAATAGTTGCAGCAATTACAAATATATTGACTGTCATGGATTTAGCTAGTTTTTCTGCATTAAATATCTGCTTCGTCTTCCTTCACATTTTTTTTTTAGCGTCCTTCATCTAACATCCTGCTGATTTTGTCATGTTAAATCATAGCATTGACCCTAACTTGACCTTTGAGTTTCTACTATGGACTTATTATGAAGGAACAGTCACTCAAAGACAGCAGGAAGATGCATCAGCTTAACCCCTTATGTGCCTTCAGCTATGAACACATGAAGCAGGTAGACTCTTCACTGGGGGGAAACAATGTAAGATCAAGTCTCTGTCGAGCAATTTATCTCAGATCTGCTCTCGTTCACTTCAGTCGATAAGCAAACAACATTAAAAATCAATGAGAAGACATCAGGCGAGATCATTGTTGGAGTAATCATCTGTTGAGAGCAGACATTGATAGAGTTGTCTTTTCCCTTGATTAGATGTGACCTATTTTCCCCCCACCTCTCCCTTCCCCTCCCAGCACACACTTACAATGCAACCATAAAAGAAGAGTTTGCAATCAGGGACATTTACACGAGCAGATACCCAGACCCACAACCCCCCACAATGACAGGGAGGCATGCAAGCTCAAACTGGCACACACATCCACGCACCAGCCAAGAAAACACACAGTCACACACAGAAGAATGTGCATTTGATTAGGGGATGTGCGTTTGCTAACCCACCCACACACAAGCACTGAAAAACAACACACTGTAGACGCAGATATGCCACGGCAAGCCACCACGAATCGTCTCACTCACATTGTGATACAATTTCGTGGTCCTCACACAGCTGAAAAATACCATCCATCAACCGCATTGTCCAAACCACCAGAGGATTATCTCAGTCTGAATCACATTTACATAGCTGTTAACATTAAAAGCAATGAATCAAGTTCATTCATTCCATTTTTATTTATGTACTAATACACGTTGTCATGTTAATTTCCAGTTCTCGACACCTTTTGTACCTTGCTGAATTATTTTTACACTTTAAACTTTTTGTATTCTATCATATTGATTTTGTTATACGTGGTTGCTATGTTTTTGTGTCAAGATAAACACAAAGAAGTGCATTGTAACATGGAAGAAAAAAAAACATCCATTGTTTTGAAAAAAACTGCAATAAGATATTAAATATGACAGTTTGGAAACTAAGTAGTAAAATTTAAAAATAAAACTCAATAAAACTGGTTGTGGAGTGGAGCTTAAAACAAAGAAAGAAATCAATAGTAACCAAAACTTTAATTCAGATAAACTGCAATTAATCTACCAAACTATGAGTCCATCGAGACAAGTGATCATGAGAAACAGAGTGCTGAGCTGTTCATATGGATTCACAGTCACTGTGACTAACAAATCAGATTTAGTTTTATAGCAGCAGATGCCGGTAATTGCTGTATCCTGACTGGAGCGCAGAGACGGGTCACTGATCCAATCAGCCGTGCCTGTAGGAGGATTTGAAGTAACAGCAGAGGTGGAATGTGAGGGCAAGTGTGGCCACCAATCCAAGGCAAGGCCGCTCACGTGTTAATTGGCCGACAAGAAAAAAGAAAATCAAAGTGACCAGAGCTTAAAAAAAGGGAGAGGTGACACAGTGGGCTATTACTTTAAAAGCTGGGAAGCATGTTAATTAAGAGGATCATTCCTGTTTTCTCTCTTATGTCTGAATATTGTCTGTTCAACATGAGCAAACATCACATTTTGGGTCTCCACATATACAAGTTGTAGGAGACTCAATCAATGTGGTCCATGGACAGGCTTGGCAAATACTTCAGAACAAAATTTAACTCTGTTTTTAAGCATATGTCACAGAAAACTCTGACAAGAATTGATTCTTCAATTCTTCAAGCCCTTCAATTCAAAATCAAGAATTGAAGATGTGTTCAAGCTGGGAAGCTTGAACACATCTAATTTAATATTTGTAAGAATGACATTATCTGAGAAACAAATTCAGGAATTCGAAAGGTGTGTTTAAGCACAGCCAAAACTAAAACTGACCAGAAATCCCCACATTAGCCAAGTGGAATAATTTTACTATGTTATATAAAAAACAGTTGGAACATTCTGCAAATTCTTCTCAATAATGTTGATTAAGAATCAAGATTCTGGTGTTTTACAACATAACAATAATGAATTTTCTTGATTTTTTTGGAGTTGACATTGGTTTGCCGTGTGATATAACTAGGTTATGATTCTTGTAGTTTCCAAATGAAGGCATTGTGACTAAAGGAATTGCATTGAAAAGCGGTGGAAGACTTGGAACCATGATCCTAACCATAAGCTCTTTGGTCAGCTGGTAGATTTTGCAATAAAATATCCATTTATTTTATTGGGCTTCACCAGCAGCTCCAGTTTCAGGACCATGGACAGCAATAAAGAGAGTAATTTTATTTGGTTACTTTTTGCCTTCACTAGGAATGGTAATCTTAACTAGTGACAAGTCTGTATGAGTTACTAATTGCAGCTCATGCAACTTATGAAGTATACATTAAAGTTTGCTAGCACCACTGTGGTTTGCTAATGGGATTAGATTCTGGGCTTAGTTCAACCTCTCCCATGCTTCAAACTGTATTTGAGAGTCCAAATTGTGTTATTATTACATCGAGTGGAGCATTCAAGTGGACTGGTCGGCGGAGTGACAGACTCATATTGTGACTCCAGTCTGCCCCGCTGCTGCACCATCAAGTGCTGAAAGACTCGTCTAAATGATGAATGATAGTTGTGAGCAAGCACATGTGAGAAAAGCAGGGGAGCGTTTCACCAACCTTTACTCTCACTGAGTGATGCTGGCCGGCTGCCAACACTTACATTCTGACTGTCAACGCGGGATGTGGGGAATCCGTCTCCTACGGCCTCAGAGAAACCACTGCAACTGTAATGGATGATGTCTGGAAGTGACAAGAGCCAGATTACTGTTGGCAGATGTGCAATACAAAGAAATAAGCAAGAGTGATGGTTGTATTTTGTGGCGGTCACACCTTTGATGCTCGGTTTTGTACAGAACAAAACTGTACAGCTGCTCATTTCACCAGAAGGGGTAAAGTCTCTTCTGGTTCAAACTTGCATGTTAGTTATTTTAGAAACTCTGACTGAGAGGAAAGTTTGAAGATGGACGTCTTGATCTGTTTTCAACACTGTGCAAACTCTCTTCCATCCTTCTCTTTATGTCTAGCATAAATACATTTGTGGTTTCCACAAATGTGTTATTAAAAAGCTACTCCATAAAAACAAATAAGATCAAATAAGATTAAGTATGAAACATTTTCATACTTCATAATGATCTACAGAAGCCAACATTGGTCACCTTCACTAACTATACATTTATTAGGTTTCATCAAGCTAACAAGACAACTATCTTCTTAGTTGTCTAAGAACTAGACAAGAATGGAAAATTTACTTTAATGTAATAACAATGCGAGAAATCTTTTGTTTTTAAAATGATATTTTTTGTTCTGTACAAGAACAAAAAATGAAGGAATTGGGCTTGAAACAGGTGATAATCATTGAGTTTGATGGAATTGCAATTATTTTAACTACCATATGTTTGGGTGCTTAACACCTCCTCTGTTTCTTGTTTGAATTTTTTTCCTTTATTATTAGAGGCAGTAATTAACCTAAGGCTCAATTTATCCAGCTGTGGGAGAAAACTGGGGGACCTGGAGAGAACCTGTACATGTGGAGGGAGAACTCGACGCACAAAGGCCAAAGACAAGATTAAGAGGTAACAGTGTGAGGGAACATTATTAATCAGCATGCAACCTGAATTTAGTTAATTTAGCTAATTTAAATAGACATAATTAATAATGATAATAAAAAAAAAATCAACCCAAGTTGGTGTAGAAAAAATGTTAGCAGATTTCATTTAAGTCTTGTTACACACATTTTAATGAGTTTCAACATAACTTAATTTATTTGATTAAAAATCTGTCAATTACAATCATATTCAGGCTCAAATCCACTTTCATACTCTCCAAATGATCCCCTTATTATCTACACCTGCTTGTAAGAACGAGCACTTAGCAGAAGGTACTGGACACCCAGGCCAGGTCACCGCTCCGTTACAAGGTCAGCACATATGACAAAGAGCCATTCAGGCACAGACTCACATCCAATGACTATTAGATGCTACAATTAACCTAAAATGCATGTTTTTGAGCTGTGGGAGGAAAATCCAACACATTCACACCGAGAGCAGACAAATGAATAACCTTCTTGTTATTCCAGTCTGAATAAAAGAGCAATCAAACAACCAACTCCAGTTAAGGAAAACCAGAAATTACATTGAATCTTCATCTACATTCAACCCTGTCACTGCTTGTCATCTGTTTAAAGATGAAGCAATTTCAAATTATTTTTTTAAAATAGAAACAAAGCAACTATAAAATGGTTACACGTCTTGTATTAAAAAGAAAATATATTTTAGTTTATACTTTTAGCTCCATTTTATTTGTGTTTTAATTGAACAGCAGTAATTCCATGATAAAACTGGTCAATATAAAAAAGTCTTTCAGTCCATCTTCTTATTTACAATACATAGATTCATCACGACATGTTTAATTAGCAACTTCACAGAAAAAACAAACATTTCACAATCTTGATTTCAAGCCTTTCCTCTGTTTTTTCTTTGAACTTTGGAATTTAGTAGAAGAGGATAAGGAAAAGCAAAAACAAACAAAGAGAAACCAGCTTATATTTGATGATATAAATCTTTGAAAGACTTAATGATCCTTTCAGTAACAGTTCGGTTGTATAATAACAAACCTCCAGGCAAAACCACCCATTTTCTACATTCATTCCAGATTACTGTGTGCATACAGAACTGTATTTTCCACAGGTCAACTCATCGATTGATACAGCAAAGCAAGGCAGTTTGAAAATGTTGACACTTCTTCATCCTTCCCCTCGTATAATAGCCTCAGAGTGCAGTCCGGCTGTAACATGGGCCATTAGCTAAAGAATGTTGAACATAACCATAGTGGTTGTGCCTGGCCAGCCAAATCAAATAACTGCTTTTACAAGCACCGCTTCACAACACTCTTGCTTTCAGGCCCGCTGCCAAGCTTATGTTGATTTTCCAGGAGCCTTGAGAACGGAGCTACGTTAGCCTTGATTTACGCCGTCTTATTGGAATTCCTTTACGAGCAAGTGGCACATACAAAGAAAGGATGGATTCCTTAAGAAGGGGTGCTTGAATGATAAGGGCCCATTTGTGATGGGGATCGAGCAGGTCTGGCGATGAATCACTGTGATATGAGGGAGGGAAACTGTAAAAAGGAGTCAGAATGGAGCGTTATGCAAAGGCAGGAGAGGTGATATCTGGCATAAAGCCCCGGAGGGTATCCACAAACGGGTGTGGAGCTGTGACAGGACGGAGGCAAAGCCAAAGGAAAACACTGCAGTTAAATTAAATTAAATCAATTCTATTAATTTAACAAATATTCATCGCTAAAATATATTTGCAATTACTGCAGTCATCTTCTCATAGGTTATGTTTAAGAAAACAATTTTCTTCACAGCTAACCGCTATTATGCTTAAATTAAAAATTACTGCACAAATACTCCTGTAATTACTCACCTAGTTGTGTGTAATTTATCATTTCCTTCTTTAAGAGCACAAATTATCTGGCTAACTGGTATGGGGAAAACTTTGCACGTTATAAGAAAGAAAAAAATAAACAAGCTTGTCATTAAAGAAATCTATTGGCTGATTGTGTCATGTGACCTGAGTCAAGACCAATCAGGAAGCGTTTTCATACTTTTTTTTTTTTTTTTTTTTTCTTTGGGTTAGAAAAGGAGCTGTTTGCTATGGGGTGGTTTGTAATGACCTCTGACATTTTAGGCTATTAGCTGACAATTTGCTCCCACCTGGCAGCCGTTTCTTACCTGCCTTACAAATATCTTGTAGACACAATAATAATCTGTCTGTCTGTCAATGCATGTCAGGTGTATAGATGTTTATTTTCTCCGCTTGTTTGTCTGATTGTATGTTTGGAGTTTCAAATGCATTGTTTTATCATTTTGTTTTCAACAATGTGTTTCTCCATAACTCACTAAAGTCACCAACCCAGAGAAATATAAATACACATTATGGTAAGTGCATGAGCACAACACAGTAAATAAATCAGGATGAAAGAGTAGGGTATGAAATGGTTTGTGTATTGAAATGATAATAGGAAAGGAAAAAATGGTAATGTAAGGGTATGAAATGGTGATGGAGTAACTGTGAGCCAGTCTTTGACAAACTTCTACACAAAGCTCAACATCTACTGCTTGTTAATCCAACCGGGCTGCTTGAATAGTTCTGATGACTGATTCTGTGTGTGGTGTCTCTGACTCGGCTAACAAGATCCACTTTCCAGTTAGTGCTGTAGTTTATGTTCGATCTTTTGCCAGATCTTGTTTTCCACCTACACTAACTTCTCTTCCATTCTGTAAGCTGACACTTTTGAAAAAGATTCTGTTTTAATAGTCCACATATACAACTGGTTCTACAGGATGCCTCTCAGGCCTGCACATTTATGCTGTTCGATTTGCTTTGGAAGTCTGAACTCAAATCTGGACATGATGTTGAGTTTGCTATAATTGCCCAGAGAATAACCAGTGGGATTCGCTAACTGCTGGGGTCAGAGACAGGGCTAACTAGTACTAGCAGTAGTCGATAATATGTTTCTCTCCATTTCAAAACACCAGAGAAACATGTTTAAAATGGAAGTTGCGCATCGCTTTTTATGCTCACAAATGTGCTAGTTGTCAAAACTGCAAATGATTGGGATATTTTAGCAACTTTCACTGTCCTGAATCCATATGAAATTTAAATATGGAGAAGGGGCCAACACAAGTAGCAAGTGCTCGCAGTGTATACACAAGCGTGATTGACAGCATTAAGACATTCCTCTTAGCTCTGAGGAATGTTTCTGACTGGAAACAGTGCATTTCTGCAGATGGCAGTAGAACCACATGAAGCCGGAGCTTTTTTTGTCACAGGTTATCTGTTTTAATGTTTCCTACAAAAATAAATCCATTACTTACAGTGCAACGCTCACTGTTTGTCAAAAGTTATTATTGAGAGTTTTTAAAAACTTTGAATGTGAATTATTTTCTAGCATGCTGCCATTTCTTCCCTTTGTAGCTTATATTGTCATAAATAAAACATCTCAAGAAGAAGGAGAAGGAATTAACTCCACGTTTGAAGTTTTGCCAATCCAATTAATCTCACAAATGCTGTTCCTTTTCATTCAGCTGGAGTCCAGTTTACATAAGTCCTATTTACTGGCATCCGGCCAGAAACTGTCACCGCTCAAACAAAACACTTCCTATCTATTATTACCATTCATATCAAAGTTAGTACTCATCCTAAAAGACAAAGACTTAGGAAATTAATTTTTTTGCCATGATGCTTTCTGATAATGCTTTCTGTTTTTTTAATATTTGTATATATTAAGAGTGCATAAGTGGGTCTAGAAAGCTACATTCCTTCAGTACTCAGAGTCAGCTCCTCCAAGCCCAAGAAATTAGATGCCAACTTATAAATGTTGTCTGCCCTCTTCAGTTTGAGAGTCGTTCTCTGCTTCAAGCAGCAGTTTGTTGCTGACATCTTCATGAAGATGTTGTCATCGTGTGGATCACAAGCAAAAGCCTGAGGTCCCGAAGGCAATCAGCTGAAATGAGATTCTTCCAGAAGGAAGCTGTGAGATAAGGACATGAGCTCCATCATCCTGGAGGAGCTCAGGAAGAACTGCTGTCACTTTGCATCCAAAATTTCGAATAAAGTTTTCCATATTTAAAGTAGAGCACCATGGCAAAAGCTGTAATGTTCCACTTGTGAAAGTGAATCTGTTGGACCTCACCTTGACCTTTGACATTCAGAGTCACACAGCCAGATAAAAAAACATTAAAAAGAAAATCTCAATAACAAAAATATCTCAAAATAACAAGGACAAAGTAACTTTGGAATGTCATAAATATTTTTACTCAAACATCCTTATTGCTTGTAGATCTAATCACAGCGAATTTAGTGAGATAAATCTTCTTCTTTTTTAACAGCCTATATTCACATTTTGTCTTCTTGTTGGAAAAAACTCCAGACTGGCTGCACACTACAGTGAGTTCACACTAAACCTGCCTGAGATGAGAAAAGTGCCACCAGGAGTCTGCTGGTGACTTTCCCTTCCAGGCTTCCTGGAGAGAGGGGAAGTCTTTAATCCAAGTGTGCACTTCCATGCTGACAGCTCATTGTGATTCTTCCTCATTCCCTTTGGAGGTTTTCCAGCCGTGGGAAGAACCGCGAGTGGACTCGGACTGTGCTGAAAGGATTACATATCTCCTGAAGGGGCTGGGCTGGATGAACCTGCCTTGAAATAAAGCTGTAATAATACATTTGATTGCGATTGCCTTTCAGAACACCTGCAGTTAGAACAAGCTGTAGCACTGGTGGAGGAATAGGCAGCAAAAGGTTCCCAGTAGAGATTTTGATTGCATATGGAGATGTTTTCAGAAAAATCAAAAAACCAAACAAAGTTTTTAACTCCATTTTCGGTGGAGATTCTAGGTGTCACACAATGGAGAGGAAGAAGAACAAAGGAAACAGCATCAAAGAAAACAGTCCTATGGACTATGAAACTTTTAATCGAAAGAATAACCATGATTAAATCCCAAGAAAACTAAAACTGAGGAATTTTCAAAAGTACAAAAATACAGCAAGACGGTAAACTTTTAGTGTTTGAACTTTTAAAATATACAGTTTTTAGAGAATATCTCTAGTATTTGCAGATTTCATATCCCTGGATGATGGATGGCATTTCAAGACGGTCCTGCAGACACTTTTAATGTTTTCTAATTAACCAAATACTTATCGATCTGTGCCCAGAGGATTTTCTTACATTTGGTGAAGATATAAAATGTTAGGGTTTTATTTTTTTGTTTTTATAAAGTGCTCTCACCCAGACAGCTGTAAAACGGGGGTCATTTGAGGTTCTGGAACTAAATGCCTGACAAGTACTGCTCTAAATTAGTTTGAGGTTGATTAAGACACATGACATGCAGCACAGAACATGTCTTCTCTATTAGAACATGTAAAAACAACTTGAAAATCTTTGTGTAATGAATTTAAACAGCATTTTTCTGCCCCATAAGTCTTTTTCTGGAAACTGAAAGTGAACTGTTGGCTCTGCTTCTGACTCCTCCTGGCTGACTGCCTTTGTCTCCACTGCTGCCTCATCGCTCTTCCCTTGCTGATCCTGAAGTTTCAGCCTTTACAGTTTGGCCTAATTAATAGCTCACTGCCACATATTGTCATAAGGAGGAAACCAATAGCTGCTGTCAGTCCTTAGTCGCAGGAAAACCAACCCTACTTAGAGAAGTTCTAAACTGCAGCCTCTGCATTTCTGATATTGTGGATTTCACTTTGTCTCGCTGATTTTTATTTTAATTTATCACTGTTGGCACTGAGTGACAAGGTAATTTTAATTTGAGAGGTAACGTAATTGAGATTGTGCCCGAGTCAGATCCAGCACAGTGCAGCCAAAAGCAGTAATGTAAAAAGTTCAGCAGGAATAACTTCTTTATTACTTTAAACTCTGTGGTAAAGAACGGAATAATCCTCAAAGTCATCTCACTCTGTCTGGGACTACAAGTCAATGAATATGATGCTGCCTTTAATTTTGCTGACACCCATAAACTAAGATTAACAAGTTTGCATATGGAAGCCTGAGGGGTTACTAGTCATATAAATATAAAACAAAAAGACCCTGTTCATTTAGTTTAACTGAAATTCTACTCGAGAACCAAAACATCAGAGTAGAACAGAAATTCTTTTTATAGCAATTTGAATATAAACTGCACAAACATTTTTTGTACTTGGCAGCATGACCATCGCTTTGGGCATGACTCATCTTTCTATAGAAATACAGTAAAGCCCAAAATCATTCACACCCCCAGAAGATTTAGATTTAAAGTCACCTTCTCTGGCCCACCCAGAGTCCTAAATTTTATCTGATAGAGAATTTATGGAAGGAAGTTTCAGGGCGATGTCAAGGACAACCTCAAAGACTTGGAACTAATTGGAAATAATGAATGTGATAAAATACAGTGTGAAAAAATGCAAAATGATGATCAGCAATTATCAGGACAGTTTGATAATCCTTTATTTATTGGAAAATAAAGGATTTTCCAATAAATACAGAGAAATAATTTATCACTAAACGATAGTCCTTGTATTTTGTCTTCTTATCCTTTGGGAGAGGACTTTCAGAAACTTGCTTGGAGAACAAAACACATTAAATCAAAGTCTGCAGAGGGAAGAGCTGGTGACCAGGTGGACGTTGGTTGTCTCTAACATGTCCGCCCGTTCATCCGCTCATTGGGAAGAAACTGCAGCATCCACAGGTGTTTGTGTTTGTCCAAAATGATTAATCCGTTTGTAGAAACTACAACCTTTACCTTTGCTGCGGTGACACCTTTATTCACTTACTTTTGACACTTGATGCAGATCCAAAGGGAAACAGTTTAATGACAGCTGTTTAGTTAACCCAGCCAGGATTTAAATGCACCGCAGATGCTCACCATTTTGTTACCATGCCACCCAGCTTTATGACAATGTTTCAAAGATAAACATCAATGTCCCTTTTTCTTGGAATTTCCTTCAAAAAATGTGAATCTCAATGGACACCAAACACTGTAATTTCAAAAATCATAAAGGACCTACACATATCTCAGTGTATTCAGTTCGGCTACAAGATCCTGATGGAACCTAAAGTCACATTTGTAAAAATTAATAGAGGCCTGGCCATCTACAGCAAACACATGTTTAATGTGTTTTACAAGAAACACGTCAAACATCTCATAGCTCAACTTAGTGATGGGTCTGGCAACACCGATGCGTCGGCGCATACATCAAGCCCTTAGACAAAACCCCGTGTCGGTGCGCGTATTGCTTTCAGCATGTCATGTGACCTATAAACGAAATGACACTGGCGCGCCAAACCGTGTTTATAAGGAAGCGAATCTGTCACATTTGTCAAAAGAATTCTTGATCTTTTATCGTACAGCGTCAACTATGGAGCCTGAAGGCAAACGAAAGGTTTTGTAGTTTGGGACCATTTTGATCTTACATCAGAAAATAAGGTATTGGTTACACAGAAAACACATTTCAGTGCTGTAGGTCCTTTATCACTTCGTTGTTGTTTCATCCGGTTCTTTTCCGTTTCTACTTGATCTATCTGAATCCAAATTCAGCTGAAATTGACTCTTAGTTTACTTTCATATTATGTTCTGCAGGTTAAGTGTTGCATATGTTTGACAGAACTGTCTTATTTAAATAAATCCACCTCCTCAGTGCTGAGGCATTATAGGGCCAGCCATCAGAATGAATCCCAGACACACCTTGGATAAACTCAGGTATAGAGCCATTCCACAAATTACTCAGTTGATTTTTATAAATTATTTCATATAAATGTGTTGTTTACTTAATTTTTTTACAGCAGGAGAAGTTGTCAAAAGGTGTAACAAAAATTTTTCAAAATGTTGGGAAAACATATTTTTTGAATGAAAATTAGTTAAAAAAAGAAAAACAAAAACTGTCCACAAGCATCATCATTCCAAACATTTTCACTTAAATTTTTATCACTTGGTACATGTTCACATTAATATTCTTATATACAATCAATAAATAAATATATTTTGAATTTAAATGAAGATATGACAATACAATATATAATATACAATAAAATACAATGACCTAAATATTATTGTATAGCCTAGGTCATCCAATCAGTCTGTCAGCTATGTTGCCTGTAGGGATTTTTAATGTCCAGCAGGTGTCAGTATTTAGTGACACAGTATCGACACAATATCAATACAGTTTTGCTATGGATCGAAACGCTTCATTAAGCCTCATTTACCCACAACCTTTTAATCAATAAATAGAAGCTGAGTCTTTCAATATTAAATATGCACTTACAGGACAGGAAACAGCAAACAGGACTTCTGATTTTTCATTTTCACATATTCTCCTTCCTCTGCTGGAATACAGATTCAGATTTATCACTGGTCGACTGCTTTTCTGATTTCAGCTTTTCTTCCTCAGCTTGTCAGTTTAGGTCACAGGTGTCAAACTCCAGTCCCAGAGTGTTGGTGTTCTGCAACTTCTAGATGTGTCTCTGCTTCAACACACCTGAATCAAATAATGAGGTCATTAGGCAGACCCTGAGAATTCAACAGTATACTCAGCAGGTAAGTCAGCCATTTCATTCAGGTGTGTTTGCAGGGACACATCTAAAAGTTTAAGGAAGCCTGTCCTTGAGGACTGGAGCTTAACGCCCCTTTTATTAAGGTGGAGGTGAATTGTTATGTCTTTGTAGGTTTGATGTTTTGCTGATGACTGTGTAAACCTTTGGGAGCCAACACAAAACAGCCGTGTTTACCAAGTAGTAAATTTTAGAGCCAGTTGCTTTCACTGGACTTAATTTATGAGTGTCAGAGCAAAGGGGGGTAAATATAAATGTACACTTCACTTTTCAGAGTTCAATTTGTGATTTATCATAATCTACTTCAGAGGAAATTGCTACCTAGTGTTGGTTTAAAATAAAACTGACATAATTTTAAGTTCAACAGATTATATTATGGGATAAGAAAACATCAATAAAGTCCAATAACTTTTAAAAGAAGCAGATGTAAATGTGCCCTGAAAGAAACAGTGACATGTTTCCCAGCCCTCTGCCTTTCTCTCAAGTTTTACAAAGTTCACCAAAATTACACAGAAAACACATTTCAGCTCTTTGCCTTGTAGAAGTGGAACAAATAAAGGAACATTTCCACACAGATGAAATATTGCCCTATAAGGGATAAACTATACAGGTCAGAGCCATTTTTCTGTGGAATATGCAGTAACTATCATGTGCTGATGGCTTTTCTTCCCTGCTTTTACCATTTGTGGCAAATTCAGAGTGTAAAAACAAATTTTGTGGACTGAAAAACATAACTTCTGTGTGCATTTGAAACCGTGAGTGGATATTCATACAAAAGAGCACATTCATGCAGCTTTTCTCTCACTCAGACTCAAATATATATCCTTCAGTGTTTTGCCTTGATACACAATGAAATGACACTGACATTTCCCTCCAACTATTTACACGAACGTGTCCACGGAACAGTGCAAACAAAAGCAGAGCATCCTGGAAGCTCTTTCTTGAGGCTGAGCCAACATGACGCTCTCTCATTTCTATTAAAAAAAACCCCGCACACTTTAAATGTTGATTCTGCTGCTCTTCAGAAAACATCTCAGTTCTCCGTTCTGGCTGGTCCCATTCATCGTGTGTCCTCGAGATAAATGCAAAGAGGCCAGCTTTGTTGCCTCATGTTTTATCTTCGACAAATTCTTCCAAATGTTGAGAGCTGTTTATTAAAGTGACAATGATCAATAATGACTGATGTTGTAATTATAGGCCATTGCAGTGCAGTTTGACATTGCATTTTAAGTAGGCTGAGGAAGAAAAAGCAAAAAGAAGCTCCATCAAGCGCTCGTTCGTCTCCTGCAGCATTTCTTTCTCTAATTAATCTTCATTTTGAGGACAGATCCGTCTCGCTAATGCATTTTTACCATTGCTCACTGTTGTGTTGTGTTCTGCTAAAAAAAATAGCCAGCTGCTGAACCTGAAGCCAGTGCTTCGTGTTTGTTTGGAAGTTGGTGGAAAAGTGAATAATGTATGTTGCTGTGATCTAATTTCTCAACCCTGATTCCTTCCCCGTTTCCCTGGTATTTCTGTTTGTTTTGTTTTCCTTCACTGTATCGACTTTTCTGTCCGCTAGTACATCTGCTGTTGCCATCAAGGACAGGCACTGCTTGCCTGATTTAAGAGGGAAATGTGCTGCTAAATGCTGCAAAGAAAGTCATGTGACCACAGGATGAGGTGAAAGAAGCATAAGGGTAGACATGGCGCCAGTATGCAACTACCTTACTAGTTACATTATTTAAAAGTATTTCAAAGCTGTCACCTTCTAGATCTAAATCTACATCCAAACATCTCTTGCTTCAAGTCAAAGTGTATTTACACATATTTGGATTTATGGGAGCATTAGAGTATGTGTCATCGGTTATGTGCACATCTGTGCTTTCCACATTAACGCCAAACATCACATGCAAGCTTTGGAGGCTTTTGTTTGAAAACAGATGTCCGAAAAATGTTAAGCTGCTCAAATCTTAGATAAATGAGCAAGAAAGCATGTTTTACTCCGAAGCACCAAATATTACCAGTGCTATAATATTTACAAATTATTATAACAAAATGGCAATGCAAAGCAATAAAAATCATGCTTCCACTCCAAAATTCACATTTGTTTTGCTTGCAAATTGCTACATTGCAGTAAACAATGTTATAAAAAGTTAATCTCTTTTTATTTGCACATCACAACTTTTCATGAGATCAGCGCTGTTAGAGACAAAATTACAGCAGAAGTTAGGCAGGTTACAAGGCTAGAAAAACCCCTAATGGAAGCGCTAACAGCTACAACAACAAAGGCAAAAACTGGAGCAAGACAAGCCACAGTTTAGAAAACATGCAGTTAGCTGGAAAGTAGTGAGCATGATGAAAACTACAGAATGTGATGGTGACTTAGTCAAACTGGGAAGCGGAAATATTGCTTCCCAGTATGAATGAATGACAGCTGTGCTGTTTACCAATGAATGGCAGGTGTGGGCAGATGAAACTGTAACACTCAAGAAAATCTTAGGAAACGGAATAAGAAGTCAAAATAATCCAAAGACTAAAACAAAAAATAAATAAATAAAAAAACATAAAACAGTCTGACAACTCCATGTTTGCATTACAGAGATAACAAATCCACCATCACAGCTGATAACACTGCATCGTCACACATAAGACATTGGCATTATCTACTTGTTATTTTAAGAACTACGCCTCTTTTGCATTTTACTACATGAGACCCCACTGTGGAATACAGGGTTCATTGCCGACCCCCACATTTAGCTCAGAGCACGTCGCTTCTGCTCTGAAAAGTACATTAGCATGCAGTTGTGGGTTTCGCTGACCGTCAGACACCAGCAGCATGAAAACATCTGCAGTCCGGCTGATTAATAACACAGACCTTATTGACACGGAGCCCTTTGTATAAACATACTTCTATGAAAAACATATTTTGATTCTTCTCATTAAGAATGAGCAAAGATACATTAATGACGGCTGCTTTGTATTAAGAGGGGGTCCTGCTATTGTGTGTTCTGGTTATCTGTCATGGTTTACTTAGAGACTTAATGGAACTGAGCTGCCATTAATTTTTCCCAGTCTGTCCATGCTGCTGTAATTAAAGATGTCTGCTGAGAATATCTGTCCCGGATAGAGGAAACTCACATCTACTAATGCACCGCCTGATTGTTGAACTGGGAGCGCGAGGGCAGCAGTTTCCATCCCAGTAACGCGAGATAACCAGGCAGGGTGCTGCCCAGTTGGAGCCCTGAAGAAAGGCCTGCTCTGACTTCATGTCAGTCTGTCACTATGTGATGGGATTTAAACCCAAACATCAGCGGAAGCATGCCTAAATCCAGGCAAATACATTTCTATGTTATGTCTTCTTTCTCTGCTTCTCAGTTAGAAAAAAAATGGGCCAACTCTTTTGGGTTCAGGTTTAATCTTTGTCTCAAATGAAAGACTTCAAGCATCCCTGCCTTGTGTACAGATATTCTTTTTTTCTGCTCTGTTGTCCTCAATTAACCAAGAAGCTTATCACAAGTAAACTGTGGAAAAAAATTTAGAAAGATTATTTTTTGCTTTATACTTTCCTTAAGTATCATCAAAAAATTGAGCTATTTTAGTAATAACTATTCTTATAGTTGCTCATCACCTTTTCATCAGTTTCTACTGGTATTTTGTAATTTAACTGTGCTAATGATCTAATGATTTGTGGTTCTGGTTGGACCCCAAGTGCAGATAAGACAGAGGCAGCTGATAGATAATGAAGGTTTTGATAAAGAGTTTTACATAAACTTACAAAAAAAAAAATGTAAAAAAAGCAATGAAACGCAGCAAGTCAGGGAATAAAAGCCACAGGAACAAGTCAGGGAATAAAAGCCACAGGAACAAGTCAGGGAAGAAACCAGTGAGGAGTGAGTGGAAAAGAGCAGATTAAATACTGGGAGCTTGATTACTTGAACAATGGACCAGGACTAATTATAAACACGGTGCAGCTGTGAGGAGAGAGCAGAAGGCAGGCTGAGGAAGAGATGGCAAGGAGGAGCAAGCAAACTGGAGAACAGGCAGAACATAAATCTAATAAAGAATAAGTAAACACAAGAACTAAACAGTAAACATGATATGACTAAAATAACTAAAAGTAGACAGATCTCAAGTGAGACAGAAACAGAGGAGGACCTCATCAAAAGAAGAGAAGACAAAACTAAGAATAACTGAAGGTCAAACACAGAAAACAATTGAATAAGAATATAAATCCATGTAGGAAAAAAACCCTCAAACAACCCAAGATACAGACAATGAGATTCAAATCAGAATTTTGACTGGACCACTCCAAAATGTTACTGACTTGCAGTCAGATGAAACATGCTATCTATTCAAATGGTAGACTCTAAGTTCACTAAGTTGGTTCTACGTTACGCCTCAGAACAAGGAGCCACATGGGTCTATTAACCCAACCGGGTTGGTAATCCTCATCGGGTTTCCTCAGCACAAATTATCGACTGTTAGAACCACGCAGGCTGAATCTGAGCTCCTCCCAAAATAACTCGTATCTACAAAAGCCGATATCTTTCTGTACATGTTCTACTGCGAATTTAATCCTGGGTGTCTTACTGTAGCTATGGGGGGAAACCATTAGCCAACTCTGCCTCTGCAGCTGCACTCACTGCTTGAAGCTGTCAGAGAGCTAAGGTCTATCGGCTGATGCATCCTTGGCTGCTTCAGTTCTGCTTGTACAAGTGCTCTTAGTTACAATTCCTGTATTTTAAAAAAACTTTTTCATAAACTTGCAGGAGGGAGGATCTACATTTTGCTGACAAGGTACAGCAAGTGCTGTTCACTTCACATGTTGCAGCTGTTAATTGATTAGACAAAAAGTTAGCAGCTAACAGCACTGGCAAATGTATCAATACCAGCTTTAATGACAAGGAAATGAGCTTATTGGCTAGAAAACCTAGGGTACTTTTATTCTTCGGAGAATCTCTGGAATATGTTCAAGAAGTTAAGACGCCAAAACTAACAAAGCAGATGAGCTAAAGATGACTGCTACAGTGGATTCCCACTTATTGGTGAGTTTTTCTGAGGAAGGTAAGTCCAAATTTCAGAGAAATAATATTTGAAAGAAAATCCAGGTTGGGAAGCTGACATAAATTCATGCGTACTACTTTACATGTTATTGGCTGGCATTTTGAAAGCAACCAGTCTGGGAGTGCCATCTATTTGTGTTGGTGCTGATAAAGAAAACTGTATGAATTAGCTTCTGCATAGTAATGCATATTAATATATTTTTATGGTTGAATTATTAAGTTATAAATGTAAACCCTCTTTTTTCTTTTGCAAAAAAGCAAATCATGTACAGCATGTTTAACTAAATGTTTTTTTTAATAATCTTGTGTGAAAATCTAAGAAAATGACTTAAGTTTTTATGAACTCTAAGACAATTATGAATATTAATAGAAACAGGCTTTTACAGTATATCACTCTGTCTGTAACAAATTTATGAGTTTCATAAATTAATATGAATTATATTTTTATTTATTGAGTTGTAACCTGTAGTTAATCATATTACTGATCAATGCATATGGATTTTTTAGCTATTATTTGAATGTTTGCCTTTAAAAGGCAAGCAGTATAATATATGAAAAAAGTTGAAGGAATTGAAGCTGTGATCTTAGTTGAGTAGAAGTTTCAGCTCTTTAACAATGACTTCCTAATTCTCTGCAAGACTCTGACAAGAAAAATGTCCTCCATAAATCATCTCTTTGGAAATATAGCATTGATCGCACAGGAAGGCTTTCTGATGGTCTTCAGTTGTTACTGATCAATGCCAACAGGGACCTTTGACCTCCGGTGCTTCATCAAAACTCCACACGTACCGCCTCCCTGGGATCGAAGCGTGCGTTGGTGTATTGATCTCCAGCGAGGTTTCGCTCCAAAGCCTTATCCCAGTCACATCGCCCTCACACATTTACAAGTTTTCATCTGTAAAAGAACTTTTAAATTACCATTCATGATCCCTGGCTGTCGAGGTTGTCACAGCTCCACCTCTTCAGCAGCAACAGATGAACTCTGTTGCTGTCATATTATAATGAAGCCACAGATTTTTCCACGGTGCACCTTTTAGTTTGTCTGCTGTTGTTGGCAGCAATGAAAATGCTCTCCCTGCAATTAGGCTCAGCAGCAAGAGACATTTTCCCGCCCGTATCTTGCCAATTATCTCACATTGGGAGCAAAATGTGCATTTGTATGTATGTGTGTACGAGCTTCTGTCAGTGGTCCTGCTTTGCTGCCGAGCTTCATATCAGTCATTAGGAACAAAAACATTGATTGAATGGAAATTGCATTTCAGTCATTACTTGACTGTACTGAGACCTTTTGGCTCTGTTAACTAATCAGCGAATTGCTCATTTAAATTTCAGATGACGGCGTCTCAGTGTGCTTTTACAGTGAGGGAGCAGACCTGAGGCTGAGAGAGGTTTCATTCTTTGACATGAGCACAGAACTGAGGTCTCTACATGTTTAAATAAACACGTTCTAAAACTTGATATGCACATTTGAGATTAGGCAATTATTTCCCTTTATTTGACAGGGGTTGTGTGTTGCTGGTGCTGCATGTCAGGTTTTTTTTGCAGGCTTTTTCATTAGTCTTGCTTTCAAATTAGATTTTTTTGTTCCATGTGTCCTGCCTTTGCATTTCAGCCATATCACATATAGAGCTGATTACCATACTAAGCGAGCCAAAAGTAATAGTTATTAAGCTTAATGGTCTTGAATGTATGCTCTTCACTCCTCTGATCATTTTTATTTTGCCTAAAAAATAGGAAAATCCAATAACAAAAAATTAAAACAGTAGAAAATGCCTTAAGATAAATTGTTCAGAAAATAACATATCCCCTGTCTGTTTTTTATGAACTAAAACTTAGGTTAATTAGCTTATGATACATACTATCTCTGATATGATTGATCTCAAATTAAAGGCCAAAATAACTACTAGACCTTGAAATTATATGCAAACAAATAATAGATGATGAAACAAGTTCATGAAAAGCCAAACGCTCACAGAATCTTAAATGAAGTCATGACAGTTTTCATTCAAAACACCAAAAATATCCTCATCTGCCTTTATCATATGAGCCAAAAGTACTGCAATATGATTAACCCAACAAACAAATCTCACCATACCTTGAATACATTTTGTATATTTTTTGCATGGCCCTGTAGCTCCCTTAGCAACCTTCTCTGCTGCTGATTTCCTTCAATTTGAACATAAAGCTGCATGTGAACAAGATCACAACTAGCTTTAGGCCATGCAATTCCCTGTTAGGCTTATATTTCCTCCTCCTCTGCAGGAGGAGGCTTTGTGAAGCTATATATTCTGCAGATTGTCCAGTTGCACCTCTCAACGTAGAAACTGATTCTCTCCCGCTGAAGGCAGAGTGGACATCATATGATGATGAGCACTCAACTCTGTGTGGGTTCAGTTTGATTGGCACCAGCCCGGTTCTCTGGAAAACCAGTCAAACTCCAGGAAATCACATCAGAAGAAGGACAAATTTTCAGAAAACCAGGTTAATGCCAGTTTCCTCTTCTGTGTTAAGATCTGACCATTCAACTCACAGCGTGTTTCCAGATGTGTTTCCAATTAATCTTGAAAGGGCAGAACGCACAAAAAGAGTTGTTCTCTTTCTTCATGAATGCTTCTTTGAATGTTCACATTCCTGAAAATCCTCGTGTTATAGCAGCATGCTGTGTGCAGGTCTCTTGGAAACAACTGTTGGTCTGAGGAAGAGATGAGCTAATTGCCACATTGCTATTCAGTTCTTCTTCTACTGATAATGGCATTTGCAACAGTCTGGCAGAAGCTCAGGCGCATTCCTGCTCCCAACCAGTCGGCTGCAGACACAGAACTTATTCTTCTGTTCAATTAACTCTATAAATTTGCTGTGCTGTTTTCCATCCTAATGTATTACACAATTACCTAATATTTGTGCTGCTTGGTGCAGAGCTTTGACTTAATGCAGTGGTCTGCTTCTGTTCTTAAACATTAAGGAAAATAAGAACATCAACAAAAACACTTAGAGACCTTCTCCCACTAATAATGCATTCTCTACTTCACTTCTATATAAAAATGACTTATAGTTACCAGAGCAACAACAATTAAAGTCACTGGACTATTTTTAAATCTCATTTTACTTAGGCTTTCACATGTATTTATGTCCAATATTTATCTGTTTATGCTAAAGCATTATGTGACTTTCAATCAACTAAATGATTTTGTTTTCTTTTTGAAACAGAAAAATTCTCATTCTCGTTTGTGGATTGCATAGACAATAGATGGCGAGAGGAAAAAAACAACTGTCCCTCCCATGTTATAGAAACAATATTTTGCATTGCTTTGTAGTCCAAACTCATTCACAGAAGAGCTCAACATTTTGCTACAGTAACATTTTTACTGAAATACCATCAGCTTCACTGACTCACCTGGACCCACAAGTCACTATTTTACATTTTTCAGGATTTCCATCATCCTTTGAATGTGCACTTTTCTGTCCAAGCTTCAACATACCACAAACACACACGTAGACAAAGCTGCTGCCCCAACACATGCTTACACAGTCAACATGACAGGATTGTTGGTGTTTGTCTTGTTGGGGAGGTAAAATTAGAATAGATAAGGAGCAGGAATCCTCATGTTTGTATATGTCTGTATCACAGCAGCCTGACAGCAGTCATACTACCCAACAAAAACACCTTGCACTTGAAAAAATAAAATAAAATCCTGTAGCAACTCCTCGCTACAACCTCTAAGAGTTGAAAATTATCTCTCTTTTTTCTGCATGGCAAAGAAACATTCAAGGCTTTTCAAAATCACCCTGTACAACTGCATTTTGTTGATCTAATGATGATGTTTTCTTGCACTGCTGAGTTTGATCTTGGTCGAGTTTTATTGCTGAGTGTAAACATCAAAAGTTATGTTGAATTAAGTTTACAAGCTACAAAAGCTTTCCACTATGGCTATTTCGTGGGATGTGTCACCTGAGCACAGCTGTTAGAGAGATTACTGTCCTTTTGAAATGGTGCAGGCCAGCAGGGCGTAAAGGGAACTAAAGGATAAAAATATTCTGTTATTTTTCTGCAGTTAGAGTACAGTACCTTTAGAGCTGCAAAATTTATATGGTTTTTCAGTCAGAAATGAAAACTGTAGTCAGCCAGGTCAGAGCTGTGTTTACACAGAGGCTGTTTCCAACCAGAGGAGATCAGAGGCATAACCTGACCTACAAGTGTCATATGGCTCAAACTCACCATAACACCATCAAATGTCCAAAATAACATTTTTATACCTGTTGCTGACCAATAAACATCAATAAATAATCTTACTACAGTTATCAAATTTTTGATTATAACAGCCATCTAAGGGTTTCTAATCAGAAGTAAACAACTCTAATCTATTTGCTTTGAATATGAAAGCTCATAAGAAAATAGAAAAAGGACAAAAATCTGCCTTCTGGTGGGTTCCAGCAGCAATATTTCAGCCTCTAGGTGTCTGCTGTCATCTTTTTCTTTCTAACTTCTTCCAGACTCGTTGGGTTTGTTTTGTGCAAGTCTTGAAAAAGGTAAAATCTTTCTTCTGTATGGCTTGATCTGGAATTTATTGTTGTAAAGAAATAAAAATCCATTATTCTCTTCATTTTAAAACATTTTCATTCTGGCGCTTTAGACGTGTGTGCAATATCTGGAGTTTGACTCAATGCTTAACCAACTAGGGCTGCACAGTGGCGCAGTTGGTAGCACTGTTGCCTTGCAGCAAGAAGGTTCTGGGATTGATTCCCGGCCCGGGGTCTTTCTTCACGGAGTTTGCATGTTCTCCCTGTGCATGCGTGGGTTCTCTCTGGCTTCCTCCCACAGTCCAAAAACATAACTGTCAGGTTAATTGGTCTTTCCAAATTCTCCCTAGGTGTGTGTGCATGGTTGTTTGTCCTGTTTGTTTCTGTGTTGCCCTGCGACAGACTGGCAACCTGTCCAGGGTGACCCCGCCTCTCGCCCGGGACGTAGCTGGAGATTGGCACCAGCAACTCAAGGGTGAAAGAAAATGGATGGATGGCTTAACCAACTAACAACTTTTACTCAAATTTATTTGGGACACAAATAAATTCGTTCATTCAAGAAGTCTGACTTCAGACAGCTGCTGCATGATAATCTCACGACTGTCATCACATGCTAACATCTCAGTATTGTGCTAGCTCATAGTGATGACACCATCAGTTTTTAGCAGGCATTTGCTTTTGTTTCTGGTCTTTAAATCTCTGCCTGTTTGTGTAGTTAGAAAAGTGGGCAGAGATGTTGGAGTAGGCTCCTTGCCCATTGTGATCGATGGAAAACGTGTAAACTTCCTCCTCTCTGTGCTCTTACAACCTGCTAAGGCTTCTTTTTAACTCAGGCATTATTTGAGCTTTTGAGATGTTTATAAGCCGGTCCTGTTGCCACAGTTACACTCTCTGAAAGTTAAAACATTTTTTTAAAAAAGCAAGAGCAAAAATCCTTCCAGCTGCATCTCATCCAAAACCAAAAGGAATAACTGCCCCAAAAAAGCAGTCCCTCAGCCAAAACGATTTTGAACACAAATGTCCAAAAATACAAAATGTTTGGTTTCTTCAAATTCCTAAACAGGAAAATGTATAAAACACAACGCTGCCGCTTTAGTGGCAGAAAGTTGCAAATTTGAACTTTATTAGGTGTTTCCTTGATTTACGAATATTACTTAAAATGATCTTTCACAAGTGACAATGCAGTCTCTGAAGTCAAAGACAAAAACACAGAAATGTGATTTTCTTTTTAACATCGCTTGGTTTTGTTTTTCACACAGGCTGTGCAATAAAACTAGGCAGGGAATGAATTTGCCCTTTGATGGTACCATAAGAGTCCTACCAACAAACACACAAATGAAACCAAACACTTCGACCTCATCAGCTCCACTTTTGATGTGATGCATGCATATACCTTATTTTGCTTTACTTTCACCATATCAATGCATCTAGAAGGGAATCGGTTTGCATACTCTGCTTTGATGCTCTCACTGTTTTAATAAGAGACACTTCTGGCCACTTTGCTTGAACCACCATTTGCAACAAAAAGACAAAGAAATGAACCAGAAGTTCTGTAGCGATAATTTGATGTTTGCTTCAATGTCGTGCATGGTGGGTCTCAAAGTCTTCATGCTGCTGTTAAAGTGACAGATTTTTGGAATGTAAACATGGACTATAGTTGTTGAGGAAGTTTGTGCATCCAGATGGAGGAAGCCTGTGTATTATTATTGAAGTAGTTGGTGGATCAGCATCAGAACCAGTGATACCAACAGACTCAACAAGCTGATAACAAACACTGGCTCATTTCCACCAAATAAAACTAAATAAAGTTGTAGTTAAGATAGGTTTGTCTGTGTGGTAGATGTGGAGAAAATATTTTATATAAATATCTATGTATTTCTGGGGACCAGGTGAGCTTGACCACACATTCATGTATAAAAAGAAATAGACTTGGTGTTAATTTTTATGTTTGTTTTTTTATTTTTTCTCTTTTCCTGGCTTTTGTTGTTATTGTAATTCAGTATGTGTTTCAGTTCAGATCAGTGAAGAGCTCTATGATTTGATTTATCTGCATCTCTTAAATTTTCCACAGCATGCTGAGTAGTTTTTAAAAAATGCTGCTGCTTTTCTTGAAGAATGAAGAACGATAGACTGAAAAAATAGTTGAATGCTTATGCGTATGTCTGTCTCTTCCATCAATGTCTTAGTAGGAATATGATTTTATTTTCTCACCTGAGATATGGAATTTTAAACTTTCATGGGAAATGCATAACTTTTTCAGTGTCAATTTTTCATTCAGGAGAAAAAGACATTTCTCAGCAGTGTGAGCATTGACAGGCTGAAAAGCTGTCACCGGCGCTCTTCCTGTAGGCTTACACTCTACTGTTTGGAGTCAACAGGGACAATGAATTCTGGAGAGAGCAGGTAACGCTGTTTGGGTGAATACAGACAAGACGCCGGCTTCCTTGTCTTTCCGAGAGGCAGCGGAGCGTCCACTTCTATCTCACACACTGGCAAGCTTCCATCCAGCTATCTCATACCTTTCATTTTAGGGTTTATGAACTCTGATGCATGCAAGAGCGAGCACATGCACAGGGGAAATGGGAAAGCGAAAACACCCATTGCTATTGGTACGGCAACTGCTTTCAATTTAGGCGATTTCATGCTTTTAGGGGCGAAAAAGTAGATGGCTGCATCTAAACTAATAAAGGAAGGAATCTGTCATTTCAAAGAGGAATGCTGTTTTCATACCTCTGCATTGCTGGAGTTGCTCTACAGAAACAGATTTCACTTTGTGGATGTCACAGAGATTGAGGTAATAAAAAAAACCAAAAAAACTCAGTGCTTTTATTTCTATAACAACTCTCTTTCAACTGAATGGTTAAACTGAAAAGCTCAAGGAATTAAGTATAAAAAGTAGAAGAATTATGCATTTGTAAAAGTCTGATTTTATTTTGTTGGATCTTTCTCAAGACTTATCTGTAAATTAAATATAATCAAACAGCGTTTTCCCATCCAAATGTAATGGGCCTCATATGTCATTGTGATTTTCTAGGTTTAGGAAAAAGAATCTTGCAAACATGCACACTCTGACTCATACAGTCCAAGTCAGATGATGCTGGTTGGAAACGTTTTGCAGATCCTGTCGCTATAAACTTACTGAGTCCTTCAGATTAGCTCAAGAGCTTCACAGAAGGGGTTCCCCCCTGAGGAACAACTCCAAGTGCAAAGCTTCAGCGTATCTGGAGACTGTGGGCAATTTCATGCTCCCACCTTTGTGGGAACGGATGGTCTTCCTGTTCCTGGATGAATGTTGGATCCACAAAGCAAAATTCATAGATGTGGATGAGCATCTTTGGTGTAAGGCAACTTGACTGGTCCACACAGAGACCTAATCTTAACATGCTGATTGGCTGACGCCCAAAGAATGAAGATAAGAAATGGGTTAGCTTCTGCAGTGGTGCTAAGATGGTTTTCACTTTGGTTATTAATGCATATTAAATCATAATTGCTGCTTTTATGAATTTGAAAAGGAAGTTGTAAGCATTTTGAAAGGATGTATTCAGTACTTATACTGTAAACTCTTGTGGATAAAATTGAGATATAATTCAAGTTGATATATGTGTGAAGAAGACAAGATGCCTCTGGCAAAAGAGTATTTTAATATGTTTTATGTGCATTAATCAGTATTTTTAGTATATTGAATTTTTTTATATCCCCAGAGTGTTATTTTTATTTCTTTTAGGAGCATCCAAACCTCAATTACGATAATCTCTCTGGGATCACTGCAGCGAGAGAAGCCAAGTTCTCAAATCAAATAACAGAAGAGCTAGAACCAAATCCCTAAATTAGATGCTACTACATAATAAAATAAGGCACAAGTCTTTAAAACAACAGAAAAGGGTTTTCCTCATTGTTCTGTTCTGGCAGTAATGAAAACATTTTATTTATTTTTTTTATCCAAGTGTTTACTTTTGTTTGTAAATTGTTGAGAAATATTGTTAGAGAACATGGCTTGAACAGTTTGCATGAAAAGCCTTTCAGTGGATGAGAAATTAGATTAAACCAAAGTCAATTCAAGTTAGCGGTTTGTTGTTTATCTGCTAGTCTATGAGGCAAGGAAATGACAAAGTCCAAGATGATGAAAACCTTTTGAAACCAATTAGGTAAACTCCAAACCCGGGCTGTTTAAGATCAAGGTGGTTTTTCTCTGCTTCTGAGTAGATGCAATTTACGAAGTTAGCACCTGACAGTGATGTTTTATGTTGTCAGACGTGAGCGCACATACACATGCACTCGTATGAAAACACTCAGATGTGCAGGGATACCGATGCTTATGTGCATGCGCTCACAGATGAGCGCCCAGGCACCACATTTCAAAATCCAATTATCCCACAGCTCTGGGATCTCAGCCCTACATGCCGAATGGCTTTGAGTGTCTGCACGTCATCCGCAGTGTGAGACAGCTGACAACAAGATTATGGCCATGAGCGCTGCATTTGTGGTTCAGCCCGTTGATAGCGTATTATTAGCAGACCAGCAGAGAGCGTATGTGGCCCCCTGCCATGTGACTGTGTGGCACGGACTGTGAAAGGAAAAAATACGGCAATGCTTGTCTTTCATTGCATCTGTTGAGTGATTCTTTTTGTCTGTATATTTGCAAATATTTCTAAAACACCAGTGTAGAATAAAGTGAAAGGAGCATAAAACCTTGCATTAATATTTCTTGTGAATTCCAACAAAAAAAGTATGAGAAAATTAACTTTTTTATATTAGATTGTTCATTCGATATTCTTGAACATTTTTTATTTTATTTTGTGTTTTTTAAACCCCCACACATATCTTATCCAAAATGCTGCAAAGTATTTCTGGTCGTTGAAGCTTGACGCTTGACTTTTCACTCAATCTCTGAACAGTTTTCATACAACTTTCACTCTTGCACTTTCAATAAGAACTGGATGAATATTATGTTATCACTGTTATCAAATTGAAAATGTGGATATGACCTGAATACAAGTTCTAATTTCAATTTGGAAAACTCAAATTAACCTAAACTAGCAGCACTGATGCCATCGGCCAGAGCTTTAACTCCGTGTTAACTTTTTTCCAGACGATTCTACGTTTCAATAAAGAATACAGCATCTGTGTTGTGCAGAAATATAAACTAAAAAATTTAACAATGAAAGCATAAAAGTATTCACTAAGGGATTGTTCTGCTGTACCCTTAAAGTCCTATGATGTCTACGTGTGTGTTCTTACTGTGTGTGTTTTCCTTTCTTTTTAGAGTCACTTTGTAGTTTTTTTTTTTTTATTATTATTCTCCACAGTTCATTCCGCTCTCCAATTAGCTAACCGTTGTTTTATTATTCCTTTTCAAAACCTCGTTCCTCATAAAGCAGAGAACCGAATGGTGAAAAAAGTCTGTTCGTAATTCCTCTGCCTCTGCACCTTGCAGCTGTTGTTGCAAAACCTCTGGAGTTTCATTCAGAGGCGCTCAAAAGGCATAAAAATGACATGATGTGTACTCTGCTTTGGTGTGGAGTTATGAATGGGGGAGGTCAAGTATTCAGAGCATCATGGGAGGGAAGCAAGAAAACATGGCAGTAATTCATGCTCCATTAACTTTTTTTCCTCTTTACATGTCAGTCAGTCATGCATATCTATTATGCTGGGAGCAAGTGACGGTTAATAATTTGTTGGGCCAAACAATCGTGTCACAACCTTTGACCTGGTAAGAATACTAAGTATATATTCCACAGAGAACAAAACAAACTGTAGTTGCAAGGCGCAACCTGACGAAGTTGCAAAGAGAAAATTTAACAAGAAAACAGAATCAGAGCATCCCTCCTGTTGGAAACAAGGGAAATAACAGCAGACTGTAAGTTTGTGATTAATTTTCCATGTGACACATGAACAAAGGAGCACAACAGAAGATGTCCCTGTAGCCTGATGAGCCACACCGCTGGTTTTGTGATGGATGATTAAGGATCTTTCAAGCTCTGCTTTCTGCCCGGCTCCATGTGTCAGATGTTAGACAGTTTCTCTATAATAAACAAGTTTATTTATTTATTGATACAGTCTGTGAGGATCTGTAAAACAATCTGTTGATTATAGTTTCTATTGAAGAATCTGGCAGCAAAAATCCAGCCCAGAAGAAAAGCAGGTTTTCAAGGCTGCGTCCAGAAGGATCCAAATGAGTTCGGTTAATCCATTTATACATTTGCTGCTTTGGAACTCAAACTTGATTCAATTTAAATTAGCATCTCACTGCGTGGTGCTTACCAGTTAATCTGCAACGTGGCCTTGCGAATAAAAAGAGCACACAGCTGTTGTTTCATAGAGCAAGATCAGTTCACGGTGGAGCCATCACTCCTTGGTATTAGGTAGTTGCTGATTGATGGATGATGTTAAGATTTGATTATATAAAGGGAATAAACAACAAAAAGGAGGTTGCTAAAGTCCAGCCCTTCGAGCCGAATGCTGCTTTCTTTCTCCAAGATGCATGAATCAAAGGGAAGACTTTTACCAGTCCTCTGCAAACCGACATGACACGTCGATGAGAAAATTCAGTGGTTTGAGTCAGGTGTGTAGGAGCAGAGATGCATAAAAAAGTTAATCCCTTGAAGACTGGATTTGGAAATCCCTGATTTACAGCAATTTGGCAAAATGTAACAAAATAGAAGCCAAAGGTCAACATAACAATATCCTGAGAAAAGCAAACGTTTTTCTAGACACTGGATTCAAAACGGCAAAATCTAATCAATTATTTGGAACATTTTTTCTCAAATAAAAATGTACAGTGTAAAGAAATCTGCAATCAGCAATATTTTCCAATTGGAACAAATAATAGTTTGAGGCAGACTGAGTAAACTAGAGATTTTTTCTCGTAAGTTATTTTGTGTAAGCACAAAATCTACCTCAGTTATTTCCATTTAATAACGTCTTCAGACTGCAAAATTAAAACTATTGGTTGAAAGAATGAAATGAGATCATTCAAAACTTCTCTAAACTTTATTTTGCAAATGACCTCCAGTCAGCAATTCTTCCTAAACTTCATCCATGCTTGTCATTCAGGATTGGCATCAGTTTTAGTGACAAGGAGACAGACACAACAGTGACCTAAACAAGTTTTGGGGTAAACACAAGTTAAGCTGGGCCAGTGTTTATATGTTGCAAAGTGGGTTTTTTTTTTGCAGCGTGAGTCCTTTGGGATTCCTGTGAACAGCAGGGTCAGGCTGTAAACAAGAAACGAGGGGATCTTGGGAAAACAAGCTGATGTAGTGAGGTCATATCCTTCCCCCTTTTGTCATTTAGAATGAAGAAAATGCCTCTTTTGTGAAGAGTGCTTGTATGCCACCACTTAAATGTTTCTACTTTATATAAATGATCAGGTAAAAAAAGTTTAAAAAGTAAACAGAAAACTAAATGTTTTAGAGGAGAGTATTAGGTATGTTGTGTCTGTACTCACTCATGGAATATAATGATTGTGCAACCTTCTAATCCCAGAGAAACCAAAAATAGAGGCCTGTATGTTCCATTGTTTGCAAGTGATGCAAACATGAACTTCAGCTTCAGATGACTCTTCCGCTTTCATCTGTTCTCTAAAATGTTTGTCTTTGCTGATTATGACATCCAGGTGTCACGTCAAATGTCATTGTTGTGTGTATATTGGGGTTTATTATTATAAATTAAAGGTGCAGCTCTGGAGCTTCTTCATTTATGCTCTGACTTGCTTTCTTTTGAAAAACAGCCAGAATAATATTCCTAGACTGACTTTTTGTAGTTATTTTAACAGTCTATAATTGTTTCTCAGCTTTTGGTTGTAGATTTGTTGTGAAGCACCATGAGATATTTATTTATTTTTTTATCTTAAATGGTTGTAATGATGGTACTGGAACACATCTCTCTCTCACACATAATAATCGCCTCTTTATTTCACTTGGAGGGAATTCAGTAATCATCCGACTCGTTCAGGCAGACCACCAGGCTAAAGATAAAGGTGGACGAGGACTGAAGCATCAGTCCAAAGCATTGCTTTGGTAGCAAATTGATTCTTTATTTGCAGCTGAGTTGTTCAGGTGAAACAGATCAGGGTTAGTGTCTGCCTGTTTTTAAGCAGGACTGTTACACCTCGTTTCCACTCACTAGTACAAATCGGTGCGATATTTTGTCTGTTTTCATTGTAAGACTGGCCCATTCGACCAATCCGTACAGCACCATCAATGGGTCGCCTTCAGTCGTAGGTTTGTAGGTAAAGTTCAGCAAGGGTAGAGCTTCTGGTGTCACATAACAGCATCGACTGGGAAACGGAAAAAATGTCACTGCTTGCAACGAGACATGCTCGTGCGTCACGTTTGTTGACACACTAGTTTGACGCAATGTTAGATGTTTCAGTTTAACCTGTGAGAGTCCAACCGGTGGTGGAAAGTCTCCTGAATAGGCCAGACCGTGCCACACTGCACCGACTGCTTGGTGCTCATCCGGAACGCTTCCTGGATGTGATGCATCCCTGCCTGAACTGCTGATGCTGTGTCCTTGCTGCCAGAAACTACAACTCAGTTATTTTCTAACTTTTTTTTTTTTTTTTGCTCAATTTTACCGACTGACAACTCTCTGACCTCTAGAATCAAGAAGTCCCTTAAATAGAATATATCCAAAACATGAAGTTGACTAAATAAAAACAAATAGCAGCCCGACTTTATCTGATCTAAAGAAATTCCAAAACAAATGAGAAGTGAAGTCATTAACATTTATCAAGCCATTTGCATTAGCAAGTTATTATTAATAACTTAATTAGTGTTTCTCATTCTTCTCCTATAAAACTGCAGAGGGGGAAAGTCAAATTCATTGTTTAATTTTCATTGTGTCTTTTTCTCACCTTTATACCTTTGGAACATATTGAATAAATATGAAGGTCAAAATAAAGACATGGTGGTACCAATACAGAGTGGAAAAGACATGCATATTTATTAAATGTGAGACAACAAGTTTGTCAAAAGTCGATGCTTACGTCTCATCCATCCTCAACAATATATGTTTGAACCAATTTTCGTTTCTGTTGAACTGTTGCCTCTTTGCAGGAGAAATCATATTGACGTGAGATTTCTGTTATTTTGCAATTATAAAGTTTTTAGCAATAGGCTTAACTTTTAAAAACTGCAGGTTGGCTTGTAATTGGATTTGGAGAATGATGCCCTTGTATGTGATTGTGAACGTTGGCAAATTAGGAATTGTGACAGTTCACATCCGTCTCTCTGCAGCCGTATCTCTCTCTTGCACACTCACAAGTATGTCCCCTGTGCTCCTCTGTGTGCTCATGACCACAGGGGCGTTCGGCGGGGTCCTCACGGACAGTTTGTACTTTGTGTGTGTACAGAGGCAAAAGATACTATTTTTCTCTGTGTATATCCAGGGCACATTGTCTGGACAGGGAAAATGAGAATGGATGGGATTGTAATTACTGAATGGAGATATCCACACAGTGTGAAATTAGAAAAGGCTGGGCGAAAACCTCCCACGGGCACAGCCAGTAAAGAGAGAGTAGTTGTCATGGTGATAGGTGAATTCAAACAGGGGTTTGCAAACCTTTAGGGAAAGAGGTGTGAGTGTGTAAGGGTGTGTGTGCGTGTGTGTGCCTGGTTGAGAAGTGGTTTCTGATGGGGGATTCTTCTAGAGAACAAGGAGAGAAAAGTTGTTCTGACCTTGATGAAGACTCACACATCGAAGGTGCTTTCAATTTGACTACATTCAGCCACATTCTAACTTTTACTTGAACGAAACAAGAAAGTGTTTCATAATGTTAAAGATTTAAAGATTCAAAATTCTTCAGCTTATCCTTGGTTCTCACTGGCAAGAAAACCTTTGGGGGACCTTCTTTTTGTGCTTCACCCATGTTACTTGGATACAACAATGTCTAATTTCATGATTGCAATAGAAATATTGCTTTTATGATGACTGAATACAAATACTTTATTACTTCCAGAGGGAAATGATGACTGGCATTATGAACTTCAGTCCTCACCACACACAGCAAACAGTCATAAATTTCTAAATGTTGTCTTAACAGCTATTCTTAGTCATTTAAAAGTGACAAAACAATTTATTTATTTATTTGTTTCCGGAATGGGTCTTTGAATTTTTTGTGAAAAAAATTCTCCCGTTTGAAGACTGTTTTTGTAGAACTTATCTGACATTTTAAAACGAAAATGCAGGCTTGGGGTGGCACAATGCTACTTCACACACTACTGCTGCCATTTGAAAAGCAGCCAATCTGGAAACAGCACTCATTCTCCTGCTGATTGGTCTGTACCCCTCAGATGAGGCAGACCGTTGATGTTCCATGGCAGTGCCAAGATGGTTTCCACTGTGCATATAAATGCATATTACAGCGTATTTGATGTTTGAATATGTAAAATAGGCATATGTGTTTTTAGAGGATGTCTTCTATATTGGTGGATTTCAGCTATTTGCAGGCAGTTGTGATCTCTAACCCCCACAAATGCCGGAGTATGCGGTATTTCTCATAAAGGCTAATTGGAATATTTTGACACCCTAAATAGTTAGGGTGTCAAAAGAAGTTTATGAAATTTAATGTACACCTAGTCCTAGTTGAAGACAATGAAACATGATCGTTTGAAGGGATTTCAACACCAAGAAATTAAATTATAATGAATAAACAAAACAAAGAGAAAAGAAAGGGAAGTCAATAACACTGAAAATGAGTCACAAATATCATGATTTAGCTTGAAAGACATATGAAAACCCAACAGAAAAATATCCAAAACACACAACCTGCCCAAAGTTTGTAACATTTTGCATCAAATCAGGACAAAAAGAACATCTAATTTTAAAAGAATGTCCAGATACACCAAAGGGTTAAGGACACAACAGCTTTCTGTTGCCAAACAAAGTTCAAATAACTGCATGGAGGATCTACTGTTTCCAAAATATTGCATAAACTGTTTAAAAGAAAACTTCTATTTTCAAGTTGTCCTCCATTCTGAAAGCTCTTTTATTTTTTAACATCCAGGACATTCATTCAGTCAGCATTCATTAAAAACTAACATTCAGTTACTAAGTATTGATATTAAATTGTAAAGTTTTGAATTTTTTTAAAAGAAGAAAACTAAAGCTGGATGTAGGAAAATCTCTTTGACCATTTGTGATTCATGTTGTTTGTAGTCAAACATGACGCAGATGGCCTCTGTTGCTGGTTGACATTCAACAGAAATGAAAGCTGTTGGTCTGGAGGACTGTCATTGAGGTCAGTTTGTTGCCTGAGAACATCATGCACATAAACAGGAATCACAACAAGTGAAATGACACATTTATCTGGAGCATGTATAACTGTTAATTCTGTAGTGCACCAACTTTTCAAGCTATTCAAATCATTATTGTCCAAGCACTTTTCTCATTAGCACAGCATGATTTCCTGAAAGTTTGATTCAATATGGATGTGTCAGGACTGTGGGAGGAAGTGGAATGTGGAATATGCTGACAATTCCCATACAGGCAAGGAACAAACATGCCAAAAGGCTTTTAGCTTGTTATTTTTACAATTTAAACTTTAACACTTACTAGCTAAATGTATTCTGTGCACCACTAGAGGGAGTGTTATAACTATAACTTTAAAAATAGCCAGTAAGTTAATTTGCCACTGTAAATTGACCATAACACTTCTGGATAACTTACTTATGGACTGGTAACCTGTCCGGGTTACTAAATGTTTTTATTAAATTGTATTGCTTCTCATCGTTTTTGCTTCATCTTCTCCTTTAAGCGACAGAATTCTTCACAGTTAGTCATATCATTCCTGAAAATGCTTCTGCTCATCTGTTTGCTATCTGTCACCTCCTTCAGTCTGTCCCAGAAGGAACACACAAGCTAACGCCACATTTGCTCCCAAACTTTGACTATCATACTTTGTCCCTGCAGCTGCAATTCACTTTGTTTCAATAAACCATTCGAGCTTTGTGAACTTGTGTGCTTCTGTGCTAAACTGGTTTGAATTTTGACAGAGTATAAATTAATGTAATAAGTTCTCTGCTAACAATTGAGCGTGGGGGTTTGCTTGTTGTTGCTAATAAAGAAGGAACATTTGAGAAAGGAACTTTGTTACAAATGTTGAAGAATCAGTGCAAAATGAGGCCCCAGTTAATTACTTTATAATTAAGTGGGGCCTTTAATAAACAATTTATTTGTATTGTTAATTTGTATTAACAATAGTAATTATTAAAATAATTACAGTAGTAATTAATGTTAATACAAATAATTAGTATTATTATTTATTTTAAGGGACTTGTTTCTATAAATCTTCCCAGACTGCAGTACTAAAGTACAGATCAAATGTAATTTTACTTTTTGCCTTCAAACAGGCAAGAAAATATGATTTCTGAATGTATTTTTTTTTTTTTTTTTAATCAACATTACTGCTGGTATCAACTTCATAAATGTGCAAATTTAAAATGTACCAGAAACTGAAACCAGCACAGAGAGTTTCTGGTTCTCTTTGTTCTGAAGATCTAAATTCATCAGTCAAGACTGAGAAGTAAAGGATGAAGCATTTCAGGTCGTCGCCCCGAGGCGATGGAACAACCTGCCCCCACAGTTACGTTTGGTTGAATCATTCAAATCTTTTAAAAATACTTTTAAGACATATCTGTTTAGCCAGACATTTGCCTCGGGTATCTACTAGTATTATATATTTTTCTTTTGTCTAATAAGATTTTTTGCCCCAGTGTATTTGATTTCTTGTCCTGTGTAAATGCACTCATTCATCCTTGGCTGTCAGGGAGATGATAAATCTTTTATTTTTTAACTTTCTTTGAGTTTTAATGTGAAAAAAATAAATAAATAAATACAATTTTGCAGTTTATCCTGAAAGCTTCACAAATGTTTCAAATAATATGCAAAGAAGGGACACATAAACAATTACACCTGTAAAAAAACTGACATATAAAATGAAACCAGTCAAAGCCTCCCAGCATGATATTTCTTGAAGTACGAGTATTTTATAAAAGTAAACTTTAAAAAAAAAAATTGCAAATAACAGTACACTAAACAGCTTAAGCTCATCTTGTTCTGACAAACTAACCATTATTTCCCCACTGTATATTTTTTTATAACATTCACATTTTAAACTGTTATGGCTCTTGTCCCTTTAAGGCTTCCCCCTCCCAGCTGGTTCCTGATTATCCAACGGATCGATCAATTTTTAAAAAATTTATGACAGTTTCTTGTTACGAACTTCAAAATGATCTGTTAATTCACTATAAAAATCTCTTACAACACCACAAGCTGTCATCTGTGATGACCAAAGCGTTACAGTTCAACATGAGAAGGGACAAATGTCACTGTTTAGCGTTCTGTGTGTTATACTGGGGGCCTCGAGTGTGAGATGGAATGAACACTTTGGCGCTGAGCCACTTTCCGCACCATGGAAGTACTGCATTATGTGAGTTGAACCAGGAGACAAGAAGGAGTAGATTTCTCTGCCAGAGTTCAAAGTGCACCATGGAAAGATAATGGCCTCCTTTTATCAGTCCACCATAGTAATGAGCTTGTTCATCACCTAGAGGGAGGGAGAGAAAAGGGCTATGGACGAGGGAGGATTAAGGGAGGGGGCCCATGAGAAACGACCATCCATCAGGCACCATATTCATAGCCTGGCCAAAGCAACAGCCCCCTCCCACGCTGAAACCTCTTTATCAATGCTTGTACATAAACTAGCCATTCCCTAAAATATATGCAAAGAAAAGCAAGACCTAAAATCATTACTACCAAGAGAAAATCTACTGAAAACATAGTCATGTAAAAAGTAAAAGTAAAAAAAATGGTAAACTATGAAAATAAAATTAGAAATGCAGTTTCTTGTAAAAGTTTTTCAAATTACAACCACAAACTTCAATTTATCCTGCTGTGTTTTAAGTGAATAACAAATTGTGGAGAGGATATGAGAATCTGGCAAACATTTTTATTTAGGGCCCCTGAGCGTAACTTTTAAATTCACTGTTCACTACAGTGGCAGCTGCAAGTGTTTTGGGGAATATCTCTACCAGCTATGCAAATTAGCTCAACTTCAATCAGATTGGATTGTAAGACATCTTACAGCGCTACTGAAAGTCTCAATCCTCCCCAACCTTCCACAGATTTTGTACCAGGATTACCTGGTATTTGGTTTTATCCATCTTTCCATCAGCTCTGGCCAGCTTCCCTGTTCCTGCTTAAGAAAATTACTTTCACAGCATGATGCTACAGCCATAATGCGTCACAGCGGGGATGGCACATAGAGGGTTGTATGCTGTGATACTTTTCACTACACATCTGGATATAAGACACAAACAGCTGTTTTGATCTAAGCTGAGCCAAGTACCATCTTCTGCATGTTACTTGTGTCCTTTTTGTGACTTCTGGAAAACTTTAAATAGGATTGGTCATGATGTTTTCCACTTCACTCTTTTCCCACCTGAACTGTGGATCTCTACAGCTCCTCCAGAGTTTCTATGGATTAAAAATGGAACCTTTTTCTATTAAAGCACAAAATTTGACCAAATGAATGAAAGTACAAGGGGGATGAGCTCTGTAGTTTTGTGTGACACTTAGATTACTTGTCAACATCACCTAAAGTTAATGGGTATTTTACGTCGGTCAAATAAGAATAGTTTCTAGCAAATCTTGTCAAACTTGATCTTCTCACTCAAGCCATTTAAAGTGAAAGATTTCCAGATTTCTAAGAAATGGTTGGTGTCAGTGCAGCATACCTGTTTGGACATTCCTGAAGGATGTTGCAACCAGAACGGGAGTCCAGATGACATTCCACAGTCCCCTCACAAATGTTCACCTAAACATCAAGTCAACAATGTGTTCAAAATTCAGTGATGGGTTTTAATACTTTTGCTAAATGTTTCAGGCTTTTTGAAGTAATTACAGATTGGTCAACTGAAAACAAAACGTTTTCTAAATATAAAGACAACTTACCCTGTTACATTTGTTCATCTCTGTTTTAGTTGGGTTGCTTTGAACATGGTCATCACTAAACTGCAGAAACTGTTGCTGGTTGTAGCATCTACTCACCTGCCAGAGCATTCATACACAATCATCTCTGAGGCTAATGTAGTGGTCTGATTTTTTTTTCCAGTTGCGTTGAAGAAAAGGCCTTACTAATGTCAGAGATCAGAAGAGAACGGGTACACTGGTTTGAGATTCTGAAATTACAACAGCATCTCAAATAACTACCTGTTACAACCAAAGTATGCAGAATATCTTTGTTCCAATGGACAATACATTGAATCTTGAAATAAATGGGATAAAGCAGGAAAAAACAGACAAAGTACATTTCATTTTTTACCTCCTGGAGACACTTATAGAGCATAAAGTAACGGAAGTTTACATCCTTTATCCCCATATACCTGCACTATACAACGTTTTAAGCTTTGACACTTGTAGCAGGTGTTTTTTCATCAATATATGTTTCAGGACAGCAAACCGTGTGGCAGCAGCTTCAGCATCAGTGTTTAATACCAATTGTATTTTCTCCGAGCAAATGGCTCTCGGCATCATAAACTGTAAATACCCAAATGTGAGTGGAAGGATTATGAATCACTGGAGACCAACAAAATTCCCATTAGATTGTATCAACCGCAGAACAGCTTTCAGCTTTTTGTGGCTGAATATAAACGAAAAAAATAGCCTTCAGGTTTCCAGGTGATGGAGATATGACAGTTCACGATCCCCATGTGGGGTCACTGACCCCCGCTTTTACTTCTGGTTTAATAAGCAAACTGAATCCATCCCCAGCCTGGAGCGCTGCTGGGCATAAGAGCTCTTAGCAGGGGGAGGATGAGAATGCTTGTGTGCATGTATACATGTGTTCATGTGGTGAAACCTTGCTCTGGGGAAGATATTTCTACCCTGGCTGTCCTTGAGTGTTCTCATTCGTTTCTCTAATAACCCTTAATGTCAATACATTCTCTTTGGTGCGGTTTTTCCGAAGCATCAATCAGAGAATGTGTTCAAATAGAGCTAAGCTTTACAATCAGGGTTTACATTCCTCTGAGGCTGCATGTAAACTATACCACCTACCAAGCAGTTTTCGTAGGAAAATCTAGAAAATGTTACCCAATTAAACCCAACAAACCCCATTTCCTTATCAGATCTATGCAGCAGGTGAGACATGTAACCTTGGCTCTTGGGAATTACCATATGTCCAACCAATGTAAGAGCTTGTCTTTTTTGTTTCTGTTTGAAGTGTTCAGCATCACTGATACATTTACAGGTACATCAATTACCTGTAACGATAATTCAGGTACATTAATTACTTGAATGGAAATAGAAGCATAATCAAAACTGAACAAGGATTTTCTTAAGGTATTCCTATAACACATGGTGGATTTTTTTAACCAATTGTACAGAAACATTTAATAATTTTACATTCACACCTCAAGCTGTAAGACGTCTTAACTGTTAAAGTTTGTAATCTTGTTGTCAGGATTACAACAATCCAGATGAATAAAGGTAATCATTTTTGTGTTATAACTCAATGCAACAATCCAGTTTCATTTTGCAATACCTGCTGTATTCTGCTTGGATGTTACCATTGCTTTTCTGTCTTCTGCCCACTGTTTAGATTCATTTTCTATCTATTTTTAACTGTTTTAAATGTCTTCCTAGTTTTACTGTATGGTTTTAAACATATTTAATGGTAAGGGTTGTGCTTTAAGTTTTGCTATCTGAGCCAAAATTTACATTTGCATTTACACGTAAATGTAAACGCATTTATATTTAATCTGTTTGTACAATTGTCCTCTGGATTCTGAGCAAGACAGTAAAGTAAAAGTATCATTTTGAATGTTTTTAGTAATTAGAATGTGTTTGCATTTTGGCTTTGGCTTGAAATAAACCAATCAGACCCACAAGATCATCATCATTAGAGGTTAAAAGCAGGCCGGGTGATGCTTGACTAGGAAACCCCAAATATCAAAGATAAAATTCATAAATTAATGTTAAATTTAAGTTCATGTGATAAGATTTTAGATAAAATATTCTGTTTTGTTTTTTTCATCATAGTACATGACTTAGCTTGGGCCAGTCTAAGAACAAAAAAATACTGAAATCATCCTGACTGCTTCTACAAAATCTGACATTCTGGTGACTTTCTTTGTACTCAAGGTAGCAAAATTTGTTCTGAATATCTCTTCAGAGCTTCTCAGATCCTCACTCTGCCATAAACACATGATTATAAACTTCTGCTTATATTACTTTTAATGATTTCTTTCATTATCAGTAAAGTCTTGCCCAAACCAACCCGGCCCTCTTTGAAAAAGTAATTACCCTTAAACCTTATGACTAGTTGTGGTACCCTGAGCAGCAATAACTCATCAGGAGTTTGTGATAACGGGCAATGAGTTGTTAACGCCTTCACTGAGGAATATGGCACGCTCCCATTTCCTTAATTGTTCTAATTCAGCCACTTTAGAGAGTTTTACAGCATGACCTGCCAGTTTACGGTCAAGCTCTTCAATCTCAGTTAGATTTAAGTTCAGACTTTGATGAGGCTTCTGCAGAACTTCATTTAGTTGAGTCATTCAGAGGTGGCCTTGCCATTGTGCTTTGGATCATTGTTCTGCTGCATAATCAAAGTATGACTGGGCTTAATGCTTTGTACTGATGGCTTCACATTCTCCTGTAGGATTTTCTGAAAAAGTCACGATTCCATCAACTCCAGTAAGTTGTCCAGGTGTTAAAACAGCCCCAAACCCTCATTCTAACAGTACCACGATCTGCTGTCAGAATCTTTTTCTGAAATGCCTTGTCATGTCGGATGTGACATGATGCGGCCCTAAAAAATAAATATATTTATATGATGGATATAAGCTGTGCTTTTCTGTTGTTTTTAGTCAGCGGTCTTGGCCTTGAAAACCCCCTTGATGCCATTTTCTGGTCTGAAGCCTGAAGGTTGATCGCTGAAACGGTTTAATAGATGTCAATGATTTTATTTTCTACTGTTTTTATTCTTTTAGATAATTTGTTACTTTCTGAGACATTTCAGCCATCACAAAGGTTCTGTTAAATGTTTTAGTAAATCTGCAGGTCAGATAATAAAAAGACATCGGTCTGGTTTGTGAAATTAAGTTCAGCATTCTTGAAAATGTTTAATTAAAGTGAATTTATGATTTAATAAGGGGACAATTACTTTTTCCCTGAGGGCTAGGCTGGTTTGAATGGCTTTTCCTCTTAATAATGAATGAAATCATTATTTCAAAACTCCTTTTTATATTTACGCTCATTATCGTAATAATAATACGTAATAATAATACGAAATTATCTGATTATAGGAAACATTTAATCATGACCCCAAAAAAAAAAAAATCGTTTTCACAGTTCTGTATTTAAAATCAGATCCAGGAAGATGATCCTGTGTCTCCTCACTTTCCCCATAAAACACTTGGCTGCTGCTTCTGCTGACTTGCTTTGTATCATTGTTGCAGCTCATTATGGTAACAGGTCTGCAGCAGCCTTATGAGGTGGATCAGAGCAATAATATTGGTGGGTCAACTTCAATCCCCTGTTACCTGTTGGAATCTCACAGCTGATTGGATGGTGGAAATTGAACAAGTTAATTATATTGCAGCAAACTCTTATTCTGAACAAGCAGGGAGTGACAGTGAAAAGGGTCAATTCACTTTCAATTACAAGAAATATTCACTCACTCCAGCATGTTGAACGCTTGGATTGGCTATTTTTAAATTTTCTTCTGTTAATAATTGTTTTGCCTCTTGTGGGACATTTCTAAAAACATAAAGCAGCTGTGTGTAACTCCATTCTGTGAAGTTCACTTATAGTTATCCCAACATTTTCTTAATCTCAGATCATTATTGGAACAACTTTTTTCTCAAAAAATGGAATGGAAAAATGAAGGGTTCAAGGTTTATCAATAACCCTTCCCTTGGGAAAGAAAAAAAAATACATAAGCAAAAAGCACAGCCATATTTTGATTAAAGTTTAAAAAAAAAAAAAAAAGAAAAGTAAATCAGACTTTTTCCATGTCGTTAAAAAAGCAGCAGTTTGGTAACTATAGTTTACAGGATTAGCATATAGTGTTGGTGTGATTGTGACATAAGGCTATCTAAGTATTTAAAGCACTAATGCTCAGATTCCCTTTAATGAAACTGATTCACTTTCTCTGCTACACTGACCAAATTAACACACCATGGCTGTCTCTAATTGTGCACAGTGGGAAGTGTAATACCTCTGGAGGAAGGAAATAAGGTCAATTTAAATGTGTCACAGTCATGAATTTTTAATTGATACAAATGTCTGTGTTTTGCATACTAGATAACTAAGGGCAGAAAAATGTTTTGGCCACTTCCCAAATATTAAGTAGCCATCATTACTGAATTGGAGGTCATTTTATTTCACTTACACGTAGTGCAAACACTTTTCTTTTCTTTTCATTTCTTTTTTGGGGTACTATATCACTGGTTTTAATACTTGTTTAAATAAATAAAATATCACTAAATACATAGAGAGAAAGAAAGAAAGTCTCTTGAGAGCACTTCAATTATTCAGGAGCTCTGGGGCATGGCGCACGGTGGGCTCGGCAGAGCAGTGTTTAAGCTTAGGCAGTTTATGCTTGCAATTGGAGATGAAGAGGCTATTTGTCTCTGTAGTGCGCAGAGCTCTTATCAGCGATTTGTTTGTGGCACAACTTCATTTGCATGAATGTCTTGGAGAGTTTGATGAAAATTCTGTACTCTTGGCTGTAACAGGAGGAACAGATTGTCCTCACAACGTGGATTCCTCCACACAGCTCGTATTCTTGTTCAACGTTAAATTTGGGATAGAAACATCAGTGCATCATCCTGATAAATAGTATATCTGGAAGTATAAACAGCCTACTGTTATACTTTGCTTACATGCATCAATATTTTCAGTTGCATTTGTGAATACAGTCTTGATACTTACAGGAACCCCTTTGATAACCTCTTATTTCCTTTGCCCATTATGCTCATTAGAAGTTTACTAATAAAAAAATTAAAAAATAATCTCCTCTGGTCAAATGAGACCAAAATTAGCATTTTTGGCCAGCATACTAAATGCATTGAGTGTTTAAGAATTGACATTGGACATCACTCTGAACACAGCAACCCCAAAGTGACACATAGTGGTGGCAGCATCATGCTGTGGGGATGTTTTATCCCAGGAAAGACAGGGAAGTTTTCAGCAAACTGAAATATAGCAAGAGCTGCAATGAAATATTTGAGATCAGTTTATAGTTATGTGTTAAAATGGCCAAGTCAAAGTCCAGAGCTAAATCTAATAGAGCATCTATGGCAACTGGAAGGAGTTTGAAATATTTTCCAATGTGATCTGAATACAAATCAAAGTAACATTTTCAGAGTTTTTTTTTTTTTGATAAGAATATAAGGCAAACTATGATTCATTTTCCTTTAACTGCATAATTTTTCACTAGTTTTTGTCGATCAGTTACATATTACCAATAAAATACAAGAAAATGTGATTAAGTTCAAGCAGAAAGACACTTTTCTTTTGCATGGCAGTCCATGTTGGGTTGGTAATGTTTAGTAGGTTAGAGAAAATCTCTTTGGACTGTTGGATGTTTGGTTTTTCTAAATGAACTTTAAAACACCAAAGGAATCAGATCTTTGCTGCATGATATGGTGGATGTTTTAATATTTATAAAAGTAAAGAAAAAATGTTTTCAGTGTAGCATCCAGTGTAGTTTTTCTTATCCAGGATTATGTCTTAAAACGGCTGCCTTTCTGTGTAATTTTATTTTACCAGTATTTTTTCATATTATTCCATAAATCAATATTGGGTCTCCAGATATTTCATAAGACAGAAAGAAAAGCATGCACTGTTAAAGTTAACATCAAGCTGGTTTAAAAATAAGTATCCATATTTGCCAGGAAAAAGTCCTTTAAAACACTTGTGACTCAACCACTACCAGTTTCTCCAGTTCTGCAGTGGAACCTGACATTAACCTCTATGTGAAAAGGGAGGGAGAGAAAAATAACTCCACCTATGGAAACTATGGGATAAACCATAAACATGTTATTCCCATTGGACCGCTATGGTGAAAGGAGCAGAGGAGGGAAAAAAAAATCACAGACACATGTAGAACCAATAAAGTCTTTTATCCATTTTTCAATAAAAAATACATTCATACAGAAACTATTTTACAAAACAATTTCAAATGAAAAAAAAATCTTGTTATGCCATAAAACAAACAAAAATAGAGCCTCATATTATCCAATATTTTTTTTTCAATTCTAGCTAAAGACAGGGTATATTTGCAAGTCTTTGAAAAGTTGAGAGAAAGAAATTACAGGTAAATAATTTCATTAAAATTATACGGGCACCAGAATGCAAGATGATGACAATTCAAGTGTCCAGAGCAATTCACATCTATAAAGTTTTTTTTTTTTCCTCTTGAAAAAATGACAGGCCACAAGTGTAGGCGCTATTGATGCCATCTGATAATGTGCATTACTCAATCTTACTTAATTTTTCTCCCATGACAAAAAAGTTACACAAACAAATGAAAACAAAAATGGAGTGCATCTATTTTACAGTAATTCTTCAGCCTTTTATCGGGTTTATTTAGAAATGACTCACTGCGCTTGCTTTTGGTCCCATACCCGTTAAAATATATGCTTTCTTACAAAATGGCCTTTTTAACAACAAACACATAATTGCATTTTTTGACATTTCTCAGTGTAAAAAAAGAAGCATTACCAACTGATTTTTTATTAATCTACAACAGGTTAACCTGCATAAAGGTTATCACAAGGCTACCTGTGATGCCAACTGATGTGAAGATACAAACGAATGACGTTCATTTTTAACACTTTGTTTTATGTGTTCATAATCCAGGAGAAAATCTCCTGGATTATGGCCAACTGTTTCAGTTGGCAAATGGGGATGAAAGGACCTCAACAAATACCTTTAACTTAGGTTTGAATGTGCAAGTGAAGTTGGTCTCAGTCCCCACTTCAGAGACAGAAACCCGTTGACCTGAAGCACAGCACAGCTGAACTGGTTAGACTGGTCTTGGTACCGTTTAGTCGGATTAAGGGTTGTTTGAACTGGGACTGAGGAAAATACTGACTCACGTTGAGAGCAAAGCGAGACAAAACATACATTATAACAGACTTGTGATTAAGACTGCCGTCATCATCTCATACCACATCTATTATACCAGAGAACACATCAACTATTATAAACGGCCCTGATGTGTATGCTGTAAATGCCATCCCCTCACTGCTTATGTGACCAAATGCACATCTCACGAGAACATGTTTCCAAGGCTCTGTACCTTTAACAGCAGCTTACAGTTTATCTGCAGTGCATCCACATCGTCTTATACTACATAGTAGTAAACCACTATAAAGGTGATTTTTTTTTTCTCCCAAAGGCTCCACAACTCTGTCTCAAATTGGAATCATTTAGAATATGATTTGTTCTGATGTATTCAAGGAAAAGAAATGACAGATATGGAAAAGCGGCAGTCGTTGTGAAGCTGATATTGTAGTATTTTTTGTAGATTTTCTTTTTACTGTTCAAAGGTTTGGAGGAAACAATAGAAAGGTGCAAGTGTATGGATAAGAGCCTTTGTAAAGCTATTCAGAAACAAACGCACTATTGCATTCGCAATGGCCGTTTGGTGCGTGTATGTGTGAGGGAGTGATCTTTTTAACAGGACAAGGCCACTTACATAAGGCATCAGTAAGGTCAACAGTGCATTTACAGACAGAACAAAAGAGAAAAGCAAATGTGAAGAAAAAGGAACAAAATAAAAACCCTCAACCAAGACAGTTGCTAAGCAATAGTGGTATCCCCAATTTTTAAAAATAAGAAAAACCAAGACCGCCTTATGTTTTTTTACAATAGTATGATACCGAGTAACAAGAAAGTAGCTGCACTTGAATGGAATTTTGTTGTCCTTTACGCACACAAGTGAGCAACACATCCCCAGATCCCATGCAAAGGCTGCTATAATGGTCATAAGTGTTAGTGTACAATAGTTTTTTGTTTGTTTTTGTTTTTTTGGATACAAGGCTTACACAATGGACAACAAAATGAGCTTTATAACGTGTATGTTGTGAGACAGGCCACGTAATACATTGCACATTTAATAGCTGCACTAAACAAAACAACCTCCCAAGTTCAGACAGGGAGCTGTAATTCCACCTCCAGGCAGAAAGGGGTCATCCTCTGGACAAAGAAACCAAAATAAACAAAAGGAATCGACTCCAGCAAACAACCCCTCACTCCCTGCCTTAGCGAACAGACCAACACAGACAGAATTCTTTGCTTGCATTCATTCTTACATCAGGTCATCTTCTCGCCCCTTTTCCTCCCTTCCCTCCCCAACAAGAAAACCGTGGTTGTATAACATCGCCCCTTTCATGTCATTCACTCGCAAGCTCCAGCCACTCCATAAAGCCAGCACAGGCATCCAGTCACAGGCACTCAGAGTCCCATGTGTACAGGCAAACACACTGTCTGTGGAGGAATAACACCCCCACCCCTGAAGTCCCATAATCTTCCAGGAAAAACAAAAAACCCCCCAAAAAAAGCATTTAACACCATACAGAAGAGTCTTTCCATCAACTCCAGCCAAGATCTTTCCTGTCTTCTCTTTTCACCCCGTGCTCCTCTGTAAAAGCCTTTTAAGAGCAATCACCACAGCGAGGTGTTGGAGGCACAAAGTATGGTGCAAATAATAGCCTGTGTTGCTTCATGTCTTTCCACTGACTGGAACACAGCGGTGTCCCTGTTAATGCTCCCCGGATACACCGGCCTTGCTGATTCCCAACTGGTCGGGACAATCAACCAGACTCATCCCTCAGAGCTCTCAACATGGAGGCCATCTTAGATGTGCCTCTTCATGTGCAGCGCCAGGTGGTCCGAACGGGAGAAACACCTAGCAGAGAGAAAAGTAAAAAATAATGTAGAGATATCCACTTTAAAAATGACAAATATTTCCATTGTTGTCCCATCATAGTTAGCATAACAAGTTTTGGATAATTGATTTACTCTGCTAAAAATACTGTATTTATATATAAATACAGTATAATACAGAAAAACATACTGAGCTTATGTGTACATTTTCTACATTTTTTACATATCCAGGAATTTATTAGGCAATAAAACTAATGAACAACAATGAAACATTTCAAATTATCAAATTAGTTTGATGGTTCCGGTTATAAACAGCAGTGTCAGCTGTGATTAGCATCTAAAATCTAAACTTTAGAAATGCATATTTTGCTTTTCAGGTACAGAAACCTTAAGTTTAACAGCAAACATTATTTTCTTTTAACCCAAATGAATGGGCTCTGTAAAAAAAAAAACAACAACAAAAAAAAAACATTTGTTGAACTGCACAGAATGGAAAAGCGAGATTTGGGATCCGGCTAGCTCTAATGATTTAAACTATTTCCAATCCTATGTTTGTTTTCAGGCAACTCCTTGAACTTGACCTCCATTCAGTCTTCATTTACTCCACTTCTTAGAACCCTGTTATTACAAGCAACTTTTTGTTCTCTATGTTAACTAACAGAAAGGGCAACAAGAAAGAGTTTTTGATTCACGGTAGTGTTTTAAAGGTAAAATGCATCCATGAATGATGGAAAACAAGATCTCACCTGTCGCAGTGATTGCATTTAAATGGCTTTGCTCCAGTGTGCTTCCTGAAATGTCGGGTTAGCTCATCACTTCGTGCAAAGCGCCAGTCACAGCCCTCCCATGAACACCTGTAGGGCTTCTCACCTAAAAAATAAAGTCAAATTAAGGTCAAATACAAACATTCACAAAATAAGTTCCATGTCAATGAGTTCAAAAGTTCTTGAACAAACTCTTGACAGGTCCATGACTAAATAATAATTGCATGTTCATGGTTTAGTATTTGTAAGTGAATACATTTGAAATGTGAGCCAATATTTAATGTACATGAGCTGATAAAATGCTGATTTCTGGGAAAGTATGATCCCTAAGTGGACTGGGCTGACTACTGTAAGCTGAGGAGAAAAACAACCTTGTAAGACTCGGGATCTGTGGTATGCAGCTGCACAGAGCTGCTTGAGTGGAAGGCTTATGTAATAGAGGGGAGCTGTTCGAGAAAAAAAGAAAAAAACAGAGTCCGTTTCTAAAGCCTATGAGGGCTCTTAAACATAAACCCAGTGCGGTTGGAGAGAGACGATCGGAATGTGACTTCCTTTGCTCATAGGCGGCACAGCTGTAAACAGCCTGGCAGAGGTCAGAGGTGACGAGGGAAACCGCTAACATCTGAACCCCCTACAAAACACTGCAAATGTCAGCTTCCCATAATTAAACGCCAACTCTCTGTGTCTTTCTTTTTAAATTGAATGCATACAACCAAGTTTCTGAGTCTTTTCCCATGGTGAAATCTGAGAACTGTTGATTTGTTTTCAGGATCCACATCCTCTGGGTCCCGCTTGGTCACAAAAGTACATCCCTCCCCCTTTCCTATCTCCCCTCCCTTCTGCACCAAGTCACGTTTCACTGTGTGAATTAGGTCACAGTTGAGGGCATTCCTTCTGAAAAACTATTCAAACTATGTGGGAGTATTTGAGCAAGAATTCTGTATTCAATGGTGTCATTGTTGAGTGTATTTACCTGTGTGTGTGCGCTGGTGTGCTTTGAGGTGCGAGCTCTTGGTGTACACCTTCCTGCATCCGTTGAAGTGGCACCTGTGCACCCGCCTCCTCCCGTCAGGCGACGTTTCCCCGCTGGTCATCCCTGACCTCTCCACTGACCTCTCTGTGCCCCCAGTCCTTATTTTCCCCGGTGAGTTTAGCACTGTCTGTATCCCACTCCACACCTGGGCCACGGAGCCTTCCTTGCTGAGCTCAGGAGATGAGGGCGGCGTGCTGATGATGGCAGAGCCCAAATCTTCCCCGCTGTCACCCAGCATGTCAGTCAAAGAGCCAGAGGAGAAGTCAAGGGTCGGGGAGAGCTCCTCCGAGCTGTCCGAGGCCTCACTGCTGGCGTCGGAGTTGAAACCGCCGACGTCAAGAGGCTGGATGTCGTGACTGTCCACCTCCTCCTTGATGTGGACGCTCTTCGGGTCCACCTCATTTGACTTGTCCCCGCAGGCGAGCATGAGCTTGCTCCACAGGTCCTCCTGGTTATCAAACTTGAGGTCAGTGGCCGAGACATAGGGCTCGCTCTGGAGGTACCTTTCCAGCTCCAGACATGTCTGTGTGAAGAGAGGACAAGATAGCCGTGAGTTTGCTGGTGCAAAGAGCTTAAAGGCTTGTAATGGAATACTTTTACTGAGCTGGAAAACCCCTAAAATGACCAAAAATTATGTTTATTTTTACAGGAATCTCTGGTGTCCTCCTGTGTTGTGCTTTTTCTCTCTTAGCAGCAGCAGGAGGAAGAAATGTGCTGTGGCAATGCTACAGGTTACACTTCCTCTCTGCTTGCAGGAATGAGACAAGACACAATGTCCTATGCAGAAGTGCACTCTCAGGGTGCCCTCTGAGGCTGTATCAAGGAGGATTACAAGCACCACGTATCGTCCTGAGAGCATGCAAGAACAAGGTGCTCTTGCCCGTAAACGCATGCACGATGGCGCGAGCGTGCAGAGATGTGTTTGTGTGTGTAGGTGCGTGCCGAGGTTGGTCATGAAATTTACATATGCTACAGAGCCGCCCCCTCGTTGAGTTAGAGAAGTGCTTGTAGATCTTTTAAATCCATCAATTATTTAGCATAATGTGGATTTAATAATGCATTTGGAGGCATCGCTAGAAATAACATAGCACACATGGGACTGTGAGGAGGGAGGTCTGGTTCGTGGTGGTCCATAAAGAGCCTGGCATGAATACTGCAAGAGCCGCTCTGGATTGTAGGCTCTTTTTTTTTTTTTTTTTTTTGCAAAAAGGAAGTGAGCGAGCACTTCCTTAACCCTGTGCAGCTCGCGAGCACAGGCCAGAAGTGACATCTGCTTACAGGCAGTTTCTAGTGATGGGGCACATTCCAGTTTTCAGTCAAACATTACTGCGGTGGAACTCAATAAAATCATTCCGTGTCATACTTGGACGGGACACTTGTGACTCAGTCCAAGCAAGAATGGTTAGAATTTTATAGAAAATTAATTATAGCAATTAGAAACAATGAGAGAGAGACAGAGATGGGAACTAGCTGTTCTTATTGATCTGCTCTCATCAGTTATCAAAAAGCCAAATAATGAAGAATCTTTTCATTCACTTTTTTCGTATTGATTGATTGAATCAAAAATAAGATCTCTCAACAATTTAAGCCTGTGCATGTATCGACCACTATTATGATATTTGATACACTTTCTGCATTTTCAACAATCTGAACTTGGTATCTGCTAGGAAAAGCTGAGAAGAGTGCATCCTTTCTTTGGCTGATTTCTAGATAGTACAAAGTGCACTGAAATAAGCAAAGAAATGGTCAAACATATCTGTTTGTGTAGCCAACTTAAGTTGTATTACTTTTAAAAACTAAACTAAGACTATTGTGGATTTTACAGTGGTACAGATGTGATTTACATTTGTCTTGTTTCAAATCAGCATAAGCTACAAATATACATCTATAAAGAATAAACTAGGTTTAAATGACAAACATAGCTGGAGTAAATTAGAAAGGGAAACGAACGAACTGAATACAAATGGCACCACCAAGAGAATATAAAGGACAGCCATGGCTAATGATGGAAATTCACTGGTCTCTGGGTCTCTAGGGACACACTAATGGGAGTTTTCCTGGCTGATTCAAATTTCCCGTAATGACCAATTCTGATTCCACCCCAAAGACTATACAATACAAACAGATATGCTGCAGGTTTGAAGTGGTAGTTTCAAAAGCCATAATCAATGAACATATGAAATCAATGAATTGATTTGGGTTGAATCAATGAATTGATTTCATTCATTCATTTCATTGATTTTGTTTTGATTATGTTTTATGGAATCAAACATATGTCTCTAACTTTATGCTGGTGTTTACTGAGGTAATTTTGTTGGTTGTTATACTTTTAAAATGTAAATTGTAAAATTTTATGCATTTTTTTCAGTAAGGAAAGAAACTTAATCAGGTCTCTGGCCAATTGCTGGTGTATATTAATATGTTTTCTTCTTTAGTCCTTCATTTAACCATTTTTCAATGTGTATCACTTGTCACTCACTCAAGGCTCCACCCTCAAATGACACCAGGATCACATATTTACCTCAACATTTAGGGTACTTACAGTTTTTAATTTGTAAACAGCACATTTTGCCTTAAAAAGCCGAATGGTAATTTTCTGATTTTGGGAGTATACAAAAATATTAACTAAATGAAGATTAGGTTTTTCTAAAGGAGGATTTTTTATTATTATTATTTAAATTTAAAACTCCCAGCTAAAGATTACCAGTGGTGCCCGTTACAAAACTTTCTGGATGCGCCCCTGTTCCTGTCAGCGGCGCTGGACAAATCCCAAGCGAGCTTTAAATGCCTGAGAGGGCGACTTGGAACGAGGAGCGTGCAAAGGGTCTGATAAACGGAAAGCCTGGAAAAAGGAGAGCAAAGCTAAATCATTTCATGTCCCAACGTGAACAAGACGAGACTTTTTCCAGCCTGAAACTCCAACGGCTGCTCTGTCATCCAGGGTCCTGCTTGGTCGAGCCACACTGGAGCAAAAACAGGCTCCGCTGTCATTCCCTCTTTCAACCTGTCACTCTTATGCGTGTTTGCCAGTATGTGTGTGAGTGCTGTGAGTGTACGCGTGCGGGTGAGAAAGAGAGAGAGAGAAAGAGACAGAAAGCGAGAGAAGGAAAGAGGCGTAACAGGAGGAGGAGATACGCGCAAAGACTCACGGCTCGCCATTCAGCCGTTTTATCTGCAGCACGGCGTGTTTTCATTATATTGCATGCCGATGAGTCAAAATCGTCTACATGAATATTTGCATGACCCAAACCGCAGCAGGAAAACATAAAGCATGGTGAAACAGAGCAAAAACACAGAAGACGTGCAAATCATTCCCAAAACATTCGGATTATTTCTGCTACGTTGCACTAAACAGTGGATATGACGGTTTGAAAAGTTTTGTTATTCGTTTGTCTTTTACAGCCACATAAACCTGTAAAATAAAATTTCTTTTTCTTTTATTTTGCTCAGTTAAAGTACAGCGCCTCTAAAGGAACTTGCATGGCTTCCCTAAAACCGCCTACTTTTAACAGAGACAGCCAGCTGTCACCGCAAAACACGCTTTCCACAAATCTAATTACGCACATTCCCTGCGCTCCTTGTTAAGCAGTTACGCATGAGCCGCGGGTTGTTGTTGTCTCCTTACCTGCTGCCAGTACTCTTCCAGCGACGGTAAAGCAGAAAAGTATCCCGTGTCGTGCACAATCTGGAGCTCCTGGAAGATGCTGCACATCGGTATGACATCCATTTCCTCCCCGAGTCTCAGCCGAAACAAGAAGCGAAGTGAAGCGTGTGAAAAAGAAAAAGAAGAAGAATGCTGTATTTGGAAAGAAGCTGGAATCTCTGCTGTATGCGCATGTATGACAGCCTGGGACAGACGCGCACTTCACTGCTGGCTCTCTGAGCGTGTGACGCAGCGAAGAGCGCTCCACACTGAACTCACTCAAAAGTCTGTCAGCGCACTGTAAACTTCCCCCCCGATTCAAAATTACAGACGAACTCACTCCCCATGTGATTACATTACGTTTTGAACGCGAACCAATCGGTGTGCGGAGCGCACGGCCCGCCTCCAACCAGCGCCGGACCAATGCTGTCGGATCTGGCGCAGCCCTCGGTGGTGTGGTTGGTGCGCTATTTTTAGAGCGCTATATAAGCAGCACCAAAACGAGGAAGTGGAGTTTAGTGCCGATTCAAAATTTCGAGCTGCTGGTGGCTTGGAGCGGCACTGAGTAGCGGCTGCTTCTGCCTTTTAATAGAGTCATTTGAATGTTTTTATCACCCGACATGACACTCATACGTCCACTTGCGAATCTAGTAAGTGGACGTATGATATACATATATACATATATAAATTTAGCAATAAAATAATTTGAGTAAAGAGCCAACATAATTAATAATTTGTTAAGCTTTATTTTTTTGAAAAAAAGTTAACATTTTTGAAAATGTAGAATAATTCAGTTCAATATTGATTCAGCTTTGAATTTCAAATAATCTACTACAACTGATCAGAAAGCAGTCCAACTACCTTCTAGGAGTCAAATTATTAACTGAAGTATTCGTACTGCATTTGTTTAGGTTATGACTGTTGAAAGGAACCAGACTGCTAAAATAGCTGGGATAAAAAACATATAACATGCACGATACCTCCCAAAAGTTTCCATGTCTAATATGTATGTTCTTTATGAGCAACAAGATGCTTTTGTGTTCTTTGAAAGCAATTCGCTTTTTAAGGTTTCTGAAACTTTATATTTTTAATGAGCATCTCCTGTCTTTAAGAAATTAAAAAAACACACACACTCTTTACACAGGGCCTAAAACATACATAATTCCTCTGTTTGTCATCTGTTGCATGTAAATGTTAAAATAATATTGTGTGTTTGCTAACTTTGTTATCTCAAGCATTTTACTTTCTTTTTTGAAGAATTTGCACAAATTATTTTGTTGAGCTGAACAATGATTTTCTGCCTAAATGATCCATGGGACAGAGATAAGCAGCTCAATATATTAAAAAAAAAAACCAGCAGTGACTTATTTCCAAATGGTCATCGGAAAAAACAGACAAAAGGAAAAAAAATGTTCAGACAGCTGGGAGAACTGCCTATGAAATCAATGTAAAAATGACTAAATGAATGACTAACCTGTGGGTGTGGTTTAGTACTTTTTCAGAGTTATGTAGTTTGAACTACACAGTTTATAAACTGAAGCAACAAACCTTTTAAAGGGTCACTTGGTGCTGAATGCAAGAGAGGGGATCGGATGGGATGCACAGGACCTACTGCACATCCACAGGTCTGCCTCTGTTTAACTCACATGTGAACAAACCAGATAGGCAACAGGCAAATTGGTGCATAACAGAAAATATATTTTAGTCCAAGTACTCATTCCACCCTCCTCATAGAGCTGCTCTGAGTGAAGAACCATGTTCCACTTGTCAAAAGCAGCTCCATGTCTCTCTTTGCATGATGACATTAGGTGCCCATGTCAGTGGCTGCAAAGAAAGATATACTTGTCTTTTTTTTTTTTTTGCAAAGTGCAAATCGTCAGAACAATATTCTGAGGCAGTAGTGAGCTCAGGGGGATCATCAAAAGTCTGATCAATCTACTTGGTCTGTGAAACAAATCTGATAGACTTTTCCTTTTCATGACTGTCCAGAGATCCACGAGGATTATTATGAGTCTCTCCACAGCAGTGCAGACAATTTAATAACCTATTAAATTATAATAGACCAGCCATAAAAATGATAATTCAGAAAATAAAAAAACAGAAATGCTGTGGCGGTTATTGTCGTGGCAGCAGCTTGAGGCGCTTCAGGAGGGACTGGTTTGCTTCTGTTGGAGATAATGTCCACATGTGCTTTGTAATCTCAATCACCTGTGGCTATCTCTGTTAAAGCGACACGCAGCATTCTGTGATATTCAGGAAACCACATTGCTGCTTCATTTGTTTTCTGCAGAAGCACTCGCAATAAGAGGTTAGAAAAGAGAAAAATGTGGCCACCCACTGTGCATGATGAGCGTTTCTATTAAAAGATGGTAATATATCTCTCACATTTCTAGAATGACATGATATAAATACACACTGACATTCTTCTGGAAATATATACCCCACATCCTCCCGCCTCTTTCAATGTCAATAATCATTGCTTTGCTGTAATCAGTAAAGAACCAAAAACACGGATATTAATCAGAAATTGTGAATTTTTATATTTATATATAATACAGAATCATATTCTTCATGTGTGGTTAATTTCATAATTGCTTACGTTTAAGCACTAAAATACTAATTAAAAATCTCACTTAGTTCAAAATTTGTTCTTTGAAAAACATGGTTTAAGAGGCATCACACTGCAGTCACAAGCATTTTTATATTTCACTGCGACTGTATGTGGCAGACCAACACAAAATAGCACATGATTGTGAAGTAAAAAAAAAAAGTTTTCCTTTTTGTTTCCCTTTTTTATTTTTTACATTAAAAAAGAATCTGAAAAATCCGGTGTGCACTTTTATTAACGCCTCCTGAATTATAACTTTAGCTACAGTTCTGAACAGCTGCAAGTCTTTTGGATTATATTTCTTTAAATATGTAGAGACTGTCATCTGTTCTAAAAACAGCTCCAGGTCAGTCAGATTTGATGGAATGTGCTTGTGACCAATAAATGGTCTGGACTTTGACTGGACCATTCTAACACATGTATATGTTTTGATCTAAGTTACTAAACTGTACCTCTGACATACGGCTTTCTCACAGAAACGACACATTTATTAATTGCGCAACTTATAGTGATCATGTTAACAAAGTCTCCTAAGCATGCTGTGGATCCCTGCCGCTCCTCCAGCGTTACCAAGGGCTACATGGTTGCTAATGGATCAATGCTCTCCTTGTCCAGCCAGGAGGTTTTGGTGGACTGATAAGTCTGGGTAGCAGTTGTGAAGAGCCCTTTCATTTTTAAATGATGTACTACACTCACCCTGCTTAAAACTTTTCTGCACCGTTGTCCATGACATACCTGATGCATGATGTTATTCACAAATTTTCTCTGACAATCTACAAAGGACTTCATAGAACAGCTGTGTTTAAACAGATTAAATCACACATAGACTATTTACAACTTCTGAAGGCAAGTTTTAAATTGGACTTTATTTAAAAGTATCTCAGTAAAGATGGGTGAATACATACTCACAAAACCTAAACCTCTGTTCAGTTTAAATCCAGCTAAAGGTAAAACCTCATACCCTGCAGCATAGGATGTGGGATAAAGTTGGAGTTTGGAATGACAACAGCACTATTGACAAGTTAAAGGAAGGCGATGTGACAAACAGCATATTTGGAACAGAGGACTATTGTCTGAGCTGTGGGGCCGGCCGAGCGCCTCCACCGTGGCGTCTCTTTTGTTGGGAGCTCGGCAGTGGGCACATTTGCAGCACTCAGCAGCATCACATTCGGACATGACTCTGTGTGTCTGAGGGACAGGACAGAGAGCACACTGATGGGAACTCGTTTGTGACATGCATTACTGGTAGTTGAAGGGAAGCTAGATGTTTCCCTGTAGCTCGAGTGATTCATTTATGACCTTTAAAGCAGGGGGAAAAGACAGAATTAACAGTACAATAGAGCTCAAACTGTATTTTTCCTCTTTGTGTTGCATACTTGTCCAATGCACCAATTGATGCAACAGGTTTTAAGGGGATCTCTCTGCATTTTAATCTAAGTGTGAATAGTTTGAATAGTAAATCTAGACAAAGAATATATCTCTCGTTCTCCTGGCAGATGAAAGACAGAATGACATGCCAGGACCACAAATTCACACATGAATATTACATAGAGAGCCAGGCATAATGCACTCCAGTGAATAATGATGATATATTAAGAGCAGATCATGTTTTGTGACAGGTAGAATAATATAGTATATCTTTCTTTTAGTAGGCTGCAATTGGTAACACAATGTTGAAATTAATGATATGTCCAAATTTTCCTCCCTATAGAATTTGTCTTCAGTGAGGAAAACCCTGCTTATGCGTCATTTTCTGTAAATCCCTACTCAATTTAAAACTAACTTTTAAAACATTACTTTGGAGAAAATGCTTAGTAGGTTTTTTTTTGTACTGACAGGGCTGAACAAAATCATCCTCTCTAAATCCTGTTTTTAAAAACAAAAATATATATATATTTGAACTTGACCTTCTGTAATTCTTACACAAATAACTTGTGCCTCGTTTGTCTTGAAACAGAAAAAAGATGATTGCTTATGCACACTGTTATGGAAATACCATGCCACATATTTGTGTTTGCCTCCACTTTGCATTTGACAGCTGATAACTATTGCTTCAGCATTTGCTTATTTGTCAGTGGGTAACATCCTGACCAACAATTTTCAAACAATCAGCAACATTCGGGGCAACTGTAAAACTGTTATGAACTGCTGGTCTGCTTCATATCAGCGTCTAAGATGTTTGGCATGGCAGCACGGCCTGTGGAAATGCTCTCTGCTCTCTGACACCACGACGCTTGCAGTCAATCCCCAGATTTTGTTACTTGTGCAGTTTGGCTTTATGAATCGACCCCATGTAGCTTAACCTTAGTTAAGGTTGTTCATGAGTAGATTTTATTGAAAACTCCTTCCATGAAATAATTTATATTGTCATGCAATTTGCACCTTGCTACCAAATGACTTAGATGCCTAATTTATCTCAAAATTGCCCTTTTAAAGTCGTCGTCGAGGCCGGTACGTAGATGTACTCAGCAAATATTTGTGTTTTGTAAAGATCTATATGTAATTCAGGGGCACTGCTACAAGAAGTATATTCACAATAGTCAAGTTTTTCCATATATGTGAAAAAGGATCAAAGCAACAACAACTAATTAATGTTTTGTAGTATTTTATTGCTACAAACCCATAATTTCATTTGCTTTTGGTTTTGATGCTATATAGCAGTCAGTTGATGAGGCCCACTAAAACAAAACACATTTATGTATTTTATGTGGCTGTATAATATCCGTGGAAGTGGCTGCAGTTGTTTAACTTAGTCAAAAATACTTATTTATTTTGTTTTCAGTTTAAATTCTCCCACTTTCTTACTTTTTCGAATATTCATGGAAGCTTTTCCATGAAATTTGCCCACATTTTGTCCGCAATGATCTGCCAAGCGACATATGAAAAGCAAAGTATTAATCTGTGAGAATTGTGGCAGACTTGTGGGAACAACAGTTTTATTCATTGCTGTTTTCACATGCTTGCACACAGTGAAGAGCCACTACAAAGTGAGTGGATCTGTGCAATCACCTGGTCCTGAATTAAAATTGAATTGTATATAATTAGATATGGATTGGACTTTGTAGTTTTGTAAAAAAAAAAAAAAAACCCTAGAATGTTTTTTTTTTCTTTTATAAATTACCAACTGAATTTTATGTAAGGTCATAAAAACATAATTGAACCCTGTACTGTTCCTAAGTGAGATACAAATCAGCAAGTTTCTGTAATCCCAAGAATGCTGCACACTCACCTGCCTGTATTCACAAAGGGACACTTAGTTCTGTGATCACTAAAATCCCCTCCCACAAAAGTCTGTTTTTGTCTTTTCTGAATGAGTGTTATGTGGTGTTACCATGCTGATGCCAAGATTACATGAGTCATACGGCCGTGCAGAAACCTCATACGTAGACAGCATTCAGTGCCCACAAAGCGCTCATCTCTGGCAATACTGAATCCATAGCAACAAAATATTGAGCACAAACACATCTGCAGTATAGCTGTGTATTTGTCATGTAGTGTTTAGTGTATTGAAATATGTCACTTGAGCAGTGTACTCCATAATCAAAATGAACCTAAAATATAGTTTGCTTGTTGTTATACACTCTGCATGCTAAAACCACAACTTTAATATTTGATCAAGTGTAACTCTTGTCGACGAAGCATGACACAAAAGTCACACGTTCCAACCACAGACAATGACAGAACTTAGGCAGAGAAAACAACCTACTGTTATGCAAACTGGAGAAATCCAGCATCTGGAAACGTTGCCAAAAACTGGTCAGTCACTTTTAATTAGCTGTCTTAAAACTCTTTGCACTGCAGATAATGGCCTATTCTTAATTTACAAACTTCATCTGGTCCAAGATTAGGAATCTACAGCTGCAATTAGGCTGGAAAGTTTTGCCGTAGCCATCAAGAAAGAAAATTCAGATCGCATAATAAGGATTGACACTAATTTAAAATCTGTGCTTGTTGTTGTTGCTGTAGTTTAGATTAACTGTATTCCAAATACATGCCACTGGATTGGCAAATTTAGATAAATGTAATAGTTAATTTTGCTAAAGTATTCAGTTTGATGCAAACACTCAGTGAGGAGAGAAGCATAGATTGTTAAAGGGTAGAGGAGCAGGCACAATATGCAAAACAGTGGGGTGACTTGTAGCAAAAAAAGCCGACTTAATTTAATTGGCTCCTTGCATCACATGTCCCACCGATCTTGGGTTTTGACACGCTGTGGATGAATCGAAATCATAAGACTAGTCATTAAAGAAAGTGGACAAAAACAGTTTAGAGGAGCCAGCTTTGACAGGAATGTTACTTTGAATTCTGAGGAAACAGCCTGAGAGGTTGTCATGTAATATAAAACACTTACCCTTAAAGTGCTATTTTTATAATGTTTTTTTTTTTTTTTAAAAAGGCTTTTCAATTCCCATCAGTTCGGCTTTACCGGATGACCTCAGTGTGAGTGTGATTTGTGAGGAGAGCATGAATAAGCAGTCTTAGTCCACTTTAGCTGGAGGAACATCAGAAAGGACCTTAATTGATGTTTACAAGTTATTCTGAAATGAAGGGCCCGGAATCCCATGACTAAAGAACATTCCTAGCAACGAAAAAACATAATCAGCTGAGACTTAGCCGTAGCTTTGTTTAGAAAGGTGTGAATACAAGAACATGGTTGTTGAGACAACTGCACAGGATTAGACTGGGGGAATCCCCTTGTTGTGGCTGTGACAGCAAACACAGATGAGGTAATGCAACAGTTGGATAAGAAGAAACTTGCATTTTCAGAACAAAACAGGAAATAAACCGAGGTACACTGTTGCCACAGTTACCATAATAAACACAGAGTAGACATCATGTGCATGGCTGATGTTAAGAAAAAACACCCAAAACTTATTCTTAGCTTTCTTACTCAGCCTTTCACCCCTTTCTTGTAGAAATTTTCTCTCTTTATGTGGAAAATAAAGGTTTATGAGTCCCTGTGCATATATCTACAGTTTATCATGTCATAATGACCGTAGGAGAGAAGAGATTCAACTGCAGTTTAACTTGTAAAACCTGGAGGTGTTTTTTTTTTTTTATTTTTTTTTTTAACCTTTTTTGTTTTATTCTTATTGTTCTACCAAAAACACCAAGAACTGAAGCTAAGTGGTGTCTGGGTTTCCCTTTCATATCCGTTACTTTTTCAAACACATCTTGGATCATTTAAAATGAGTCAGTAGATATGTTTCTACACATCCTGTTACCCAGAGTTCAGCTGTTGAGCAACAATTTGTGATATTATAAAAAGCAACAAGAGCTTAGCATTTGCCAAACTAACCAAATGTTTTATGTACTTCAACACAGGAAGTCGGTCTAAATTCACAGAAGTTCTCATATCTATCAAATGCTCATTAGATGACTCATGTCTCTGCTTCTCTTCACATCTCAACCATTTCCCCCCAAAAAATAGAGTTAATGACTGAAGCAACTGACTACTACATGTTAACTATTTTACAAAGTGTTACATTTAGATCGAAAATCCCTGGGTGGTGATAAAAACATGGCTGAAAAAAAAAAGAAGAAACAAATGGGAGCCAATACGTGACAGAGAAAAGTGGAAGAGAAACTTAGCATGCATGAAAAGCTTTTAACTGATGCAAAGTGAAACGCTGGCAAGTGTGGGTAAATTTGTTAGCAGTGACATCATTACTTAAAAGGGTGAGAGCAAGAGCGCTTTCCCAGCCATCAGGGAGATCCTTGTGTGGAAGTTCCAGTGTGTCTAAAACCAAATTAGTGCAGTTGATTGTGATCTGAAAGACTTTTTTTTTGTCCCGCACATTCCTGTGCTCTCTGCCTGCGACAAGCTTGGCAAAAACAAAAGTGGTGCAGCCAATGCATTGATGTGCTAATTTATATTCGGCATCATTTGGCAGCCTTGTATAACTTTGAGCAGTCAAAAGCTACTTTTCACAAAAGAACTAGCCACTTGTGGCTTTGGTAATGATTATGTATTGAAGGAAATTCTAAAAATGCATCCTTTATATGAGGTCAATGAGTTTAAAATGACTCAAACAATTTATGTGAAGCGATATATTTCACCCTGGTGCAATCCTCTCCTGTTCTCACTGTGGTAAAACAGCCCAGTCAGCATGTGTATGTGTGCCCACTTTTAAATTTAATTGAAATAGAAGGTACAAAGAGGTTTGTACTTGAATGTGACTAACTTATGTTGACTAAATTCAACCTATACTGTTAAAACCCCAGGCGAGCATCATGTCTCTCATAGGCATTAAGAAAATAACATTCAATTGGGTGATTTATTTAAGTCTCATACCCAGAGTTGACCTGGGCAGTTAACACTCTTTAGGATTACTTGGACACGAAAAGAGCTCTGAGGCATGAGCTCATTGATAAGGTCCCAGAAACAGATGACAGTTAAATATAGAATACCACTAATTCAGAGCAATCTGATCCTTTTGTCATTATTGGAATCTGCATCATTTTGGTGTAATTAATACAGTAAGTCACAAATAAAGTAAAATCCTCCAATATGCCAGTCTCTTTCTGTTTTTGTTACATTTTTGCTACTTTGGACATTATTTGTCATTTATTTTTTAACACACAAATACATGTGGTGCAGTAACATGCATGCCAATATTTTTTTGTGGTAGAAATTGGCAGAAGTGAAACAAAAAACAACCGCACCTCCCACTAACTTAACAACAGCCATAATGGATTTAGTTTTTCTGGCTTTGGAAAGTATCATCAGAAATGTAGATGTATTGATTAGCTTCGGAAATTAAAATTAAGACATATTTAGGACCCTATGACGGAACATATTTTCCATTTCCGGTGGACAATTTAAGTACTGATGTCTGTAATGTATGGGGGCTGATTTCTGTCACTAAGAGCTGTTGATACAGTCACTAATCCAGTGGTGATTTACTGCTGGAAGTCACGCATCCATTTAGTGAAAATGTACGTGTTGACCTGTGCACCAAAGGCATCCAGATTTAGTCATGCTTGTTGATATTTAGGAACAGCTGACTGTGAGTCATGTCTGTCTCGTGATCCGTTTCTCCATGGAAACAGGAGCCACCAGTTCAATTTAACCAATTTACCATGAAGTGTGTCAATCTGCTGAAGTTTTCTGTTTTGGTCCATGGGAAACAAGCACTGCAGTCCTAACAACACATTCCTGCTGAATGACAGTGGAAGAGACAATATTCAAGAACTAAATCTCTGCATATCTGAAATCTATACTTTCTTGTAAAATAGTCTCATACCCTGACCTCTTGAACTTTCAGCCATAAACCTTAATGTATTTTATTTGACTGTTGGAAGATAAGTCAAACCAAATTTGGCCTATCTTCAGCAACATCTTCAGCAACTGTGAAGTGGGAGGAATGAGATCCTTTTCTTCAACTAATAAAAATGTGAAACCTTTAGCATGCAGCTGTATTCAGTCTTCTGAATCAATACTTTGTGGATCCACCTTCTGCTGCAGTTGCAGCTGCAACTCTGTGGTGACATCTCCTCACCAACAGTGGAAATCCATGGAGTTTGCAGAAAACTTCAAAATCAGTTAGATTAGATAGAGAATATCTGAGAACATCATGTTTCAAAGTCAAGAAGGATTTTGAGTGGGCCATTCTACCATATAAATATAAATTAAACTAAACTATGTTTTATGTCTTCCAGTCATGTTTAGGATATTTGTCCCATTGATTTGTGGATCTTTTCCTCAGTCTCAGGCCTTTTGTAGCCTGTAACAGTTTTTTCCCATCTTCTCCTTGATGCTGTCCATCTCCCCTCTTCTTGTTGAGCAAATGCACCTCCACAGCTTGATGCTGTTACCAACATGTTTCACTGTGAGTACTGTTTATTCAGTGTGATAAGTTTTGTCTCGCATAACATTTTGCATGTAGGTTCAAAAGTTTAATATTAAACTCATCTCATCAGAGAATATGTTCCATAGTTTTTGCTTTGTCCTGTACGTCAGTGGTTCACAGGCTCCTGCAGCTCTTGAAGGCATGCAGAGAAGATAGTATAACTATTTAAAATAACCAATGCCCTACATAGTTTGTGACAAACTGCAAATGTGTTCTTTGGTCTTCATGATGCTGTTTGTTCACTAATAAGAAAGAAGAAAGCAAAAATCACAAATCATGCCCGTGACCATGTGGTGCAGATGTGCAGACATTTTCAATTTTATGCACAGAGTACAGGCAACTAAATCAACTCAAAAAGGTCCCCATGAGAGCATCAGAGCATCATCTCAGATCTGAACACCGTACTCAATGCACCTGGTTATCTGGGAGCTGACAACACATTGAAGAGTTATGGAACCTTTAGAGCACAACTATTACTGTTGCAGAAGGAGAGCATGCTGCAGAATTTCCTCTTGCTGAAAACAGTACTCGCAGGATCAGAAAACCCTTCATTCAGAGAGCTTTACTGACTTCCAATCACTTCAGTTGGAGAAATCTTTCTTTGCTACTAAACTTTTGCTGAAGTAGTGCTTGTAATTTCAGTCTCCGATGAGACTCTCATCTGTCCAAGGCAAAAGTCCAAAACCTCTTGACAATTGTCTCTGCAGGAATCTCTCTTGAGACATTTGATTTTGCACAAGCGCAATTCAAGTTGATGTTGGCCTGGTCGGTCCAAATGACAAAACGTCTACTGCAGCCTCTGACTCAGTGAGGCGCTGCTTACTGATTAGTTCTGAAGATATTGGGTTAAAATGGATTTTATATAGGGGTATTGGAGTAAAGAGGGCTAAATAGAAATATACCTTTTTTATCCATTTTATTTTGAAAATAGAACATTGTTTCATTATCCCTCTGCTTCACAATTGTGCACAATTAATTGTTTGTCCATCCCTTAAAATACAAAGGTAATATAATGTTGTATGATGACAAAATCTAGAATTTTAGCTATGATTGCAAGGCACTGGTTGATTTCAAATTCATCTTTTGTTAACTGTGTTTTATTCTTCCTTTACATGGAGAAGAAAAACTGTTCCAATAGGTTTAATGATGACAGAAAATAAAATTGAACAATCCAGCGTCTCTGAACAAAACAAACCTTTCACTGCACACCGTCAGCGCAATGTGCTAGAAAAAATGTAAAAGATAAAGTATTGATTTCAGTTTAGGGGAGTGCAGCTCTTATCACGAGTGAGCACAGAGGTCACTGGTTATAGCTTTGTTTTAGCTGTGGAGAATGTATCACCTCAGTTGAATTGTAGCAAAAGAGAGATAAATGGAAGGTTGAGTCTTGGTGGAGAAACAAAACAGATTTGCTTCAAAGAGAAGCAAACATGAGAAATGTTTTAAAGGACAAGAAAACAAGCGCTACACCTAAGAAGAAACCATGTTCAGCTGTCTTACTCAGCGTCGTTGTCAGCATCATGCTTCAACAGTACTTTGAATTAATGAGTCGAATCATCAGAACCTGAACCTGACAAAGCAGAAAACAGACCACCACCAGTTTAAAAATGACTAAACTGCATCTTGGGAGTTTATGACTGGATCATACGAATGAGATGTGCTCAAGGTCTGTTAATCTTGGTGGTACATAAAACATGGTTTTTCCATAATTGGTTGCATTGCACCACTGCACCGCTTGTTAAAGACAATAATTTGCCAACTCCTCAGTTTTGAGTCTTCATTTTAAGAAGGCTTGTTCAAAATTATATATAAACGACACACAAACATGACCAGACATACTAATAGGCACAAATAATGGCATGGTTTAGTATTCATTCCTTAACAGCAGCTTCACAGAGGAAATGAAGTCAGCAGCAAAACGTGGAGCTAAAAATGATTTGTAGGTTGCAAAAACTTGCACGTACGGTCCAAGTAGCACACATCCTGTTGCTTACGGAGGAAGGAAACTGCTGCATCCCGACAAATGGGAAATTCAGAAGACAGCGATGAAAGGATAGGAAAAACAGGTAGTGGAAACAAGCATTTAATAGTGTGGCAGAGGATATGGCACTGATGCAGAGAAGCTGCATGGAGTGGAAAGATACTTAAAGCAGTCTCCAGCCAAGACACAAAAACGTGTCAGTAGTTTCAACTTTGTCACAGTTTTATTTGGAGTTGTTTTACCTCTTATTCCTTCAGAATTCAAGGTTTTGTGTAGGAATTGCAAACAACTGGAATGTAGTTTAAGCTCTAAATAAGACTGGAATTGGAAAAGGATCATATGATGAAGCCTAATACTTCTTCATTATATATTGTTTGTTGAGTTCCCTTTTCTAAAACGGTTTTATTGAAACAGGGTGGCAACTCAGCCACATTCAGTATTATCCACCTCACTGTATGAATTCAACTCCAAGTCCAGCAGACTTAAGGAGTGGACATCATGGGAGATTTGTCTTTCCTCCTCTTGTTCTCCCCACATCAGCCCAGCCCCGACAGCTGCAAATGTGATGTGGGAGTGAACGACCCCAGAGGACCCCTCACAATCTGCCATTCCATAACGCAAACAAACAGGAACGTAACCCCTTCCTTCCCACTGTAACCCACACTTCGGAATCCACCCCTCTTCCCCCCACTTCAAGGGGAATCCTCCAGCCGTCCAGTGACATTCCACATCCTGTCTGAATAACTCTTCTGTGAAGAGAACAGAAGACATGGGTTGCCACAGTAAACACTAAAGAGAAAGAAAAAATGTGAACATTTCCCAGCATTGTGATTCTGTAGTCAGCTTTGCTGACAGTAGAGTGAACATTCAGTAATTTTCCTAACAGGCTCCATGGGGGAATCAGGCCCAGATTTGGTCTGCAGTGTGCCATTTTGGCATATATTCCTGGCCACATTTATTGGCCCCCAGGGCAGGGATGCATAAAAAGCTTCAAAATAGATGTAACTTTTATTGCAGTAGCACAGTCTCACACTGAACACCTTCTTAAATTCAACTTTTGATTTTATTACCCTAGTAAAATTAAAAGGTGGCTTTGCTAATACTTAATTATGACCCTCTTGACCAATATAACGTATCATATAGAGAGATGGATGCTTGACCATTTTTCTTTGCACAACCTTTAGGATCACCCAGAGCTTTTGGTCATCCCTTGTTCTCTCCTCTCTTCAGGTCACTGTGGCTACAACAGGACTTAGGTTCGTATTAACTTAAATCAAGCTCCCATATCTTGGTAAAATGTTACTTAGTTAGTTTGTCTTATTTCAAGTGTTCTAACATATTTGTACTAAAAACTAGACCAAAATAAGTGTTTGTGTTTTTGCAGTGAGCAAAGAATCCCAGGACTGTTACGATCCAAGGAACTGGATCTGAGTTAAGCAGGCAGGATAATGGAAGAATCCAGCAATGAACAATGACAAACCAGAAGCTTAAATACAGAGGCTGGGTGGAAAATGTCAACGAAATGAGCTAATCAGGAGCAATAAAGAACATCTGAACTTAGATCTAGACAGGGAAGCTGCGGGAGAGAGACTAATTAACACAAGGGAGCTAAAGTAAGACAAATAAACCACAAATCAAGAGCGAAAACAGCAACACTGATCTAAAAGAACTAAATCCAGTTGCACAAACTAAGCACAAAGGAATTAAATCATGTGGCAAAACCATTAATGCAGACAGAGAAATGCAGTGAAATATATCCATACCCAACAATAATAAATAACAAAGATACACACAAACAAAAACAACTTATCATCATGACATGAAGATGGATTTTGTGCTTGGGGAAAAATTGCCGTATTGATTTGGCCACAGGTTTTGGTTTGTTGTTTGGTTACATATTTTCAGTTTAATCGCTAAAAATATGTATTAGATGTAAAACATCCAAGTTTTTTTGACAAGATATGTTAGGTTGTAATCCAAACTATTGGCCAGGGTTAATACAAACTTGTCTACCTGTAGTTCAAATTCAAATATTAGGAAAGCAGAAAGACATTGATGCGTATTAAATGTACACAGAGACGATGATAAACTTAAAAAAAACATAAACATAAAAAAACCCACTTTGGTCCCATTTGTTTTGATGAAATTGTGCAATTTACATGGAATGTTTTCTTGACAGAATGTATATATAGAAATTATAGATTACATTTTAAAAAATGCTATAAAATTGACACTGCCAAAATATAGTAAATTAATTAGATTTTTTTGGTTTTACACATGTTGACCAGGAATGCTTGCAAACATGTTTGGCAGTGAAGCGCTGGAGTTTTCTAAAGAATGTCTAAAGACTAAAAATCTGCTAAATTAGACAATTAAAGACAATTAGTAAACCATGTGTGCATCTATACATGTTCCAATATAATGTAAGTAACATTCTAACCTCATATTAACCAAATATTTAGAAACGGTTGTTTAATTTTTCCTTTGCAATTAAGTCAGGGAGGTGCCTTTTTTTCTTTAAAGTTAGTACAATGAATGTTGGAGATCAGAGAATGATGCAAAGCTTTTCAAAGGTTTAGGCAATTTGCAGTCATAGCTGGAGAGAAAGAACGCTAAACTCCGTCAGGCAGCTGCTTAGCTACATAGTTTGAGTCTCTATAAATCTGTGAACAAAAAAGATCTTACAAGCCAGCCGGAAATAAATGTGGAGGATATTTAAAAGTTGCAAATGTTTGTTTGTGCTCAATCAGATGTTTTCACTTCCTTTTCAGTATCATATTTACTCAAGTTTATTTGGAAACTTGATTCTTTCATGTTCTGGTCTTGTCAGGCCTAATTCTCATCAAATCCTACCAGATTTTCCAAGTAAACCATTTGAATTGATCATGACAACATCAATTTTTCAGCAGCTCAATCCTTTGTCATTTCTAGATGCAGCAGTTAACCACTCTGCTCCATTTTGCTACCAATAAAATATCTGCTTACTAGATAGAAATGTTGTAACTTGATTATCTCATAAAAGAAGGTAGAGTGCAGTGTTCTGGTATTGGGATAATAGGTGCTGCAGCCCGGCTTGCTCCAGCCCGCTCGGAGCCTGTTCAGCTTCAGAACTTTCCGAGAACTGCTGTAACTTTCCAAGAGCCAATATAAAGCTCTTTAATTGCACCACTATACTTGTATTTTTATCTGAACCTGCTTTTACTAAACACTCCTGCTCAAAAGTTTAGTAGTAGAGGGAAAAATGCTTAAATATTAAATATTCTTAAATATTCACATTTCATACTTGTGATGTATGTGTCATCTTTTTTCAACTATGAAACTAAATACCACTTGGTAGAAGTAAACTTAACAAAGGTTGAGCTCCCTGTCCATCCACAAAAAGGTCCTGGACAAAAATGGCAGAAAAATCCTACCAACTTCCACTGTGAATACAACACACGTTTTATCTTTACTATTTATTCTCTTAAAATTCCTCACATTTAGTTGCCACAAGTGTACATCACACATATGAGATCAAGGCCCAGGGAAAACGGAGGCCTGACGCCTCTGGGATGGCGCTCTTTATGGAGTGGTTGATGAGCTGCAACACATCTGACCTGTGACAGCCAGGTAGTCCTGCAACACAAGAGAGAGCTGTCTGACGAAGAGAGCCCCTAGAGGTCAGCGACCCAAACAGGAGTAAATTTCATCAGTCTGTGCATGAATCTGGATTTCATGTTATTTTCTGTCAGACATTATCACTCTCATGACACCCTGAGGCTAAGGGCAAAAAGGCTTTCTGTCTTTCACCACGGCAGAACTGTTAAACCTCTTGCTGTGGTCTTTTTTAAAAGATCCCAAGAAGCTTCAAAGAAGAAACATTTTACCAATAGACTAAAAATAATTTATCTGCTCTGAGATGCAGGACTTGATGGTGCAACTTGACGGTGCATCCATGAGGGAGCAGGCAGGCTCTTAACCAAAACCAAGGCCCTTACTGATGTGTACTTGGGAGTGGTACCTCTCCTTGTGCACGATACACTGTAGACAGATCACCAGTTCATCACGGGGCAATACAAAAACACAAAACCACAACAGCTTGGTGTAGATTAGAGTGAGTAATTAAGATAAAATGCACATTTTTGGACTGTGGGACAGTGCATGCAAAAAATACCATGCAAAATGGATGCAGAGGAAACTATTTCTATATTTGAACCTAAAATCTTTTTGCTGCAAGGCAACATGGCTATGAAGAGTTTTGCCATGTATCCTCCTCCCACGATTATCCCAACAAATCTCATATTGTTGGTGGCATAGACCCTGATTGTGAGCTAACTCACTGAGTTTCTAGACACAGCCTGGCTCACAGATCAGTTGATATTAAGGCCAATTAGGGATTTTCTTTCTTTTATTGATAAATAGCAAATAGCATACCCAGAAAGACTGGTTCCTTTACTTGTATGCTCAAGATTCTTTATTTTTATTAACATCAGCTACGATTTAAGTACAAGATTATCGCTACAGAAATCACATGAAGACTATCGAGGACTGACAATTATGTTGTCCTTTTTACAGGGAAATCCCCCTCGGTGCAAATGCTTTCTTTCTAATCCAGCGGTTCTCCACTGGTCACGTGTTCTGTCCCTATGAATCACTCCACTATAAACAGTGAATGAGAAAACTCAGCAGGAATCCCAGAACTACATTTACACGAGCTGCGGCTTTATAATGTCGGGGTAATCTTGGGCATTTGTGACTCACTCTGTCCTTAAACACGTAGTTACCGCAACCACTTGGGTAGCTCTAATGTCAGCTTGTTTTGTGTGAGTCACGCCAATCAGGCCCAGCAAAATCTGAGTACAGTGCATCTCAAGTCTGGAGCAAAGCAGTGTGGCATTCCAAAGTAATGGACTCTATATTGGGCTCTGGGGATTGTTTCTCAGTATGTGGGCTGGTGTGTTGGTGCCATTACACGTGGGAGCATTTTGTGTGCTAGTCTGTGTGTGTATGTTTGATTTCTTAGAAGAATGGTAACCATTTGTTTGTTTGTGCCACCCTGGTTTGAGCTCACAATCAGAGGCTTGTGCGTAGGCTGTTGTGTGTGTGGCCACTGTATACTGGGGAAACCAATGTTGCAGGACCGTACTCCCAAGAGCAAGCCAGTCCGGCTAACAAGCTCTGCTGTGTTGCATACAGCTGCTGGAGGACAGTACAACCATGACCCTGTTGAACCTTTTTTTTTTTCCCTGCACACAAGGAAAATGTGAATGGGACATAAAACACTGCCAGTATTTCACAGAAATTAAAATTGTAAGGTGCCCTTGAGTAAGGAACTTTATAGTTCATGCTGTGCAAGAAGATGTGTGAAGAAATTCACATCAACTTAATAAGATGAGGCAGATGTGATAAATCTGGGTCCATATAATTTTATGTGTATATTAGAAAAGAAAGACTCAAATGTGATTAATGGTCTTTTAAAAGAAACACAAACGTAACTATCAATTTTTCAAACTGCACTGCATGCTGAGACGCTTGTGCAAATGTTGGTTCATGAAAACCCTGCAAACTGATGTGAAAAAAGAAGCTGAAATGGCAGAAAAGGCAAATATTATCTAAGTTCACTAATTCAATCATCAGAGGTTAGGAAATTTTGGTTTTTCTTTGGCTGATGCTGATTTTTCAAAACTAGGCCATTAGCTGTCATTGCAGGCCCATTATTTTATTTCCTTTGGCTGATACATTTAATTTATCTGGCATGCTTTTGACCTGGGTTCAGAATTTTGCCATTTTATTTTCCGTATGGAACATCATTGAGCTAAAGGCTGAAATGACTCACACATAATGTTCACATAGCCGACTCCCTCCACACACAGTCCCTAAAGAACAAACCATAAAGCAGATTATAGCTTTGGAGCCACTTGATCTGAGACTTTCTGCTTATTGGAACTATTTACTCAGTAATCTAAAGGTGATTAAACGCTTTATCCAGCCACATTCATTCAAGGTGCTCTCAGAAGTCCACTTAAAAACAAAAAATTAATCTAGAAACTTTTTTCTTGCGTTGGTGGGGTAGGTAATTTGTTTTGTTTATTTTGCAATAAATGTTTTTACCATTGTCTGCACAAGAAAATCTTCATGAACCCAGATTCCTTCACGTTATTTTGACCCAATTATTGTTACTAAATAATAAAACTAAAAGTTTTGATTCTGCTGTCTGCATAACAAATATGAAAATCAGTTTCTCTAAGTGGACTCTACATTTCATCCTGTCCAAACAAATACAACAATTTAGCAAAACATATCTTTCCATGTCAATCCACAAATGAAAATTAAGAATTAAAATTTAGTGGAAGTCATGTAAAATGCTTTCCAAAGTTCAGATTTTTTTGTGATAAAAGTTGAGAAAGTTCATAACTAATGGAAGAGGCTAAATGACATCAAAGGAAACACAAGCAACAGTTTTGTGAGATTCTTTGTGATCTGGGAAATTTCCCTCTCTGTGGTCCTCCATGTTCATCTGTCACCATTAAAACAACTATTGTCTACCATTAATGCATTACATAGACAGAAAATGGATGATGAAACGGTGTGCAGCACACACAGCTTCCTAACATGCAGACTAGCTAACCATGCCATAAAACTAGGAAATTATCCAGCTACTCAGTAATGAGCAGAATGTCAAGATGTAATTACATTCTGTACATATGGTACATTTAATTAAAAACTTCTGTGTTCATTGGGTATATATTCCATATTTTATTCCATGACAGTGAACCTTTTAGCATTTCAAAACTTTCTACTTGAAATTTCTGTGTGACCACAGTGGACCCGGAGTTTTAGGGACCCCAACCGCCTGGAAATAGTTGAAATCTGTAAATACTTAAGACCCCAATAACCACACTTACTGTACAATAGTTCAAACACCAAATATACCTTATTATTCATCAGTAAGAATAGTGAAAACAACCTTGACACTTCCATACAATCATATCACCACTCTTAGGAGTGCAGCCAATCAGAGCATAAATGGCGCTCTTGGATTGCATCTAGTCCTAAGACTAGGTACTTCAGCTTCCCAAGCTGGTCTTTCTTTCAAATATTTTGCTTCGAGAAAAAAGATCTGCAAATAGGTGAAAAATGAGCAAAAACTAGCATCTCTACTGTGATGCTGTGCTTCAGTTTTTCTCAGTTTTATCCCATTGTGCTGTTTGAAGCGTTGACTGGAAAAACAAGTGATCAGTTATGAGGAAAACTGAGTTTGCCGTCATACACTCCATGGTCCATGCTTGTGTCACCGTCCATCTATCAATCCCCTCATCTCAATTGTATATTGTGTTGTTAGATTAATTAACATTTATTTATCCAGATAATATTCCAATGAGATTTAAAACCTTTTTTATTGGAGACTAAGCCGAGATAGACAGCATATGTTGGGGGAAAATATGAATTGCCTGATTATTCTGAGTCAGACCATCCTTCTGTGTTAATGGTTCAGCATATTTCACACGTCCCACATTAACTACTTTTTTCTGGGGCTAAACTCAACACATACCTTCCTTTTAGAGGAGAGTCCCTGCTGTTTGGTGTTTATTGCAGCAGAAGATGGAGTGCTTCCTCACCTTCGCTTGCAGTAGCAAATTGGGGTGATTTATTACAGCAACAGTCAAGCTAGATTGGGTGTAACTTTATGAATGACAAGCAGAATGTTTTTGGAAGAGTGTGCATGCTCAGCAAATCCTTCCACTGTGAGAAACAAGTTAAACATAGCTGGCAAGAAAAAAAATGAAGCAGCAGATTGGTGTCAGTAAGCACTGGTCCTTGTAACAATCTCCATCCTTAACTGATGAAGTAACGTATCACCAAATTATTAAACATATTGATTAAAGTCAATTAAATGCATTATTTAACCTAATTTTCAACTGAATTAGTTCATGGAAAAATCACTAAAAGAGAAACATTTCAGTTTGTGGCCTCTAACAAGAATTAAACATTTATGGCACCTTGATTGCACATTAATCATCATCAGTGATTGTTAATTGGTGTTGTGGAATTCCTCAAAGCTACGAGCCAGTGGTGGAAAATTCCTTTTTTCCGACTACTTTGGATGCATCGGGTGGCATTATCCACAATGCTGAGTGTCAACAGCGCCAAAGGCTTACATGGCCAGTCTGTCACTTTGTCCCAGTTCTGCTCCCTGTCCTCTCCAAAGCCTCTCCTCACGTTGAATCTCACACTCTCAGAGGTGCCAAATGCTCAAGATGACACGCTTCTGCACCTACAGTGAACCTCACACTTTTTGCACTTTTTTTTTGGATTTGTTTTGGTAAACATTTATGCTTCAATAGAATCTTCTTTACCATAAAAACAGAAATACTGCAAATCACATAAGAGCAACAAAGGTAGAGTAATAGAAGCTTGGATAAATCTCAGCTAAAAATCAAAGTTTCCTTCATAATCAGTTCAGTCATAAATGGAGCCTGGAGCGGTGGCACTAAATCATGCAAGAGCGAATGCACACTTTAATAAAAAGTGTGTGCGCAGCGTGCATCGGATGGATGGTGCCAGGCTGGATCGGTGCAGGACGGAGTGACACCGGTGGCGAGCTAATGACATGAGCCTCAAGCTGTTCTCGCACCTGCCACAGCTCTGCCTCATTCGCCTGACATTAACATTGAGAAAAAAAAGGGGGCCATCTCAAACCACACACAGATACACAAAGCTGGTCATGCAAGTGCTGCACACACAAACACAATTATGGAAGCACACATCCACAAACTCTCGATTGCTCACGCACAAAACAAGCAAACAGGCCATTATCCTTGAGTGCCCAATTAGGCAGTAAATGAGAGAGCTTACTTGTTGACGGGAGAGAGCACTCATGACTGGATGACATGATCTGGCAAACCATGAATTGCTAAGGTAATTACACAAAGATTTCCTTAAAGTTTATTTTGTAACAGTTTGATTTAACCTTCTATCCATTTTTGCATTACATAGCCACTCCTTAAGTGACTCATTTGGATCCACAAGTTACTCAAAATTTCCAGTAAATACCCAGCCCATTCTTTCAATGTAACAACCTGAGAGTCAGCATTAAATTAAATAACACAAAGTCCCATTGTCTACAGAGGTCGTCATTCAAGAAAACAAGGGCGTTCATTAGTTCATTTTAGTTTTGGGTTAAGTGAATCATAGGATTTTCAAGTTTTGGTTCTCAGCATGCACCATCCTGCATGTCCCATCCAAAGAATAAATTCCCTTTGCAGTATTTTATCAATCTCTGCAAAGACCTATTAAAAATATGTCATTATTTAAACCAGGTGTGTTAAAATAGAGTCATCTAAAACCCACAGGCAGGGCCCAGAGGACAAGACACTGGGGACGACGAGTTTGGGCAAAAGTATATTTTCCATTCCTACCTGTGTGATGCAATTAATAGAGTGTGATATTAAAAGATGAATAATATCTTTTTCAAACTGTTTATAACCTTTAGATACAGCCTACACACACAATTTATTAGGTATGACCGTTTGGTTACTAACACAGTCAGTTGATCTGCAAAGTCCACGCTAGCAACTTTCTCTGGGTATTTGGACATAATTAAAATGTCTTGCTGAAGTTCAAACGGAGCATAAGAAGGGGCAAGAAAAAGGATTTAAGTGACTTTGAATGTCACGTTTGTTTTCATACGGGCTAGTCTGACGACTTTGCAGCAGATCTATTGGGATTTTCTCATGCAAATATCTCTCAGGTTAACAAAGATTGGTCCAAAATAGAGAAAATATTCAGTGAGTGGTGGATAAGTGGACGACAACAGAAGGTTTTAAAAAAACAACAACTCTTGTTACAACCAAGGTATGTGAAATACCATCTGTGATCACACACCTGAGACCTTGAAACAGATTAGCAGAAGACCACACCGGGCGTCACTCCTGTAAGCTAAGGCTAAGAAACTAAAATTGGACAATATCAGGTTGGAAAATCCAATGAGCCTCAATTTCACCTGGACTTTTCAGGTGATAGACATAAAAAGAAAAAAGAAAAAATACGGATGGTATTTCCTACCAGAATAAGGTGGTTTTGTGATGTGAGATAAATATTTTTGATTTACTTTAAGCCCCTTAGTAGTAATTGATCACTGTTTAAGGTCTACATGCAACCTAATCACTGATGCTGACAATGTTCATCCAACTTTTGGGATGTGGTATAGGAGGAGATTTGCAGCTGACAAATCTGCAAAATCTCCTTGGTGCTATTCTGTCAATATGTGACGATATGGACTAAACTCTCCAAAGAATGATCACTTGTTAAATATATGTATGGTGTGAAGAATAAAGGCAGCTCTACAGGGAAACATGGGTCCAACTGACCCAGATCCTTTCAAAATGAAAGGACAAAACACAAAATTGTGACGGGGGTAAAGTAGTCCTATAATGTAACACACACATTGTATGTTGTGTGCCATTTCAACAATGCAAACACACTCCAACTAACTGAACACAACAGTATTAAACAGATCCACTAAGATATGTTTTTTTTTGTATTTAAGATGTTTATAGTGTTTATGTGCATGGAAACAAATTCCTCTAGTCCAAAATTTAAAATATCTGATTTGATTGTTCCAATTATTTCAAGCAGTTTTTTTATATCTGCAAAAATTTTAAATTTCATATTCTTTACTCAAATTTATTGTCCTATATTGTAGTTTTGTGCAGTCATAAAAAAGTGTAATTCTTAATGTTGCTCTCTAAATACCAGGTACCCAGTGATATCTTAGGTTATGATAGACTAAAACGTCTTTGCAGAACCGTCTGCACTTACGTGTTGTACGTGAGGCTGCGCTTTGTCTGATTTCCGTGGTGTGCTGACACATTTTACTGTCCTCAGGCAGTATATGAGTGAACTGAGGTGTTTTACTGCAGTTTATGGGAGACAGAAGCACTGAGTACCATCATACATCTGCCGCTGTCCTGCTTAAGTGGCGTTAAATCTGTTCCATGAGAAAATCTTTGCCATCGTAGCAGTGAGATAGGCCAAGCCAAGCTAGATTTTGGCAGAGCTACATGAGGACAAAGTTACATAACACCATTTCTTTACCCTCTCTCGGACCCATTTTCCTCAGTTGCTTTTAGTCATTTTTTTCTTTTTATGGTTTAGGCAACTTTTCTGCATTTTACTTTCTCATGAGACCACATAAAATCTGTGCTACTCCCCTCCTTTTTTTGTTCTTGACTCACTTGTCTGCTTATGCAGTTTTGCTAAACCCCAAGACTTAACCAAGAGTTTGCAACACACAGACACAGACATTCCTCCAGAGTCTTATTGCAGCAAACAGTCTGTAGTCCGTCACCAAGTAGACAGTCAGTATGTTTTGCAGAAATCAACACCACATTATATAACAGGAGGTGAGTCATTGATTCACTCCTTCAGTCCTACCACATGTATTTTTAATTTGCTCTCTGAGCTTCTTCTTATAGTCCTGTGTCCTGGTATGTCCCTCTCACGCACGCTGTACTTCTTCACTAAATAAATAACTCTGCATGGTGGTGCAGTTTTAACTAGCAAAAACATGGGAGTCCATCCAAAAAGGAGTTTTGAGAAATTTCTAGGATCACTTGAGAATGGTAGGAAAAGCACCACAAATACCATGATCTGTCGAGCTACCAGCTAAAACTATTGCTTTCTGAATGAGGTAATCCGACAGTCACCTCTGTAGTAACCTTGTTGCAGTAATTTCTAAGTTTAAAGAGACGGGAGCAGAACAATCCAGTATTAGTGTCAGACCCGATTCTGATGTTTTTCTTGGATGGAACATCGAGTCGAGGCCACTGATCCAGAACTTCTGGTTCTGTGCTGCTTGCAGCCAATCAAACCCTTGAACTTGTAAATATAAAAACCTGATGTTCAAACAGGTAATTTTGCATGAACAGTTCTTCAAGTTTCTCCACTTAAAAGAGGAATCATAATTATGTAATAAAGGAGAACTATTTAAAAATCAAAACAAAAGGATAGAAAATTGACCACTTGTTCCTTCACATTTTCCGTTTCATTATCATCACACTCTTCCAGACAAATATTTTAAACTTGTATCACACTTTTCATAACATTCTAACAATTTGAGTTTAATATTTTGAGGTCGTTTGGTTTATTCGCAATTAATGTTTTCTGCCATAACACCACATAATCCTAATTTTTGGCATCTAAGCAACACCCAGTTTTAAGAATCATAGGTGTGATTCAAAAACCTAATGAAAGAATATGGATGTTTTTAAATGTTTGTATAATTAGTGTATTTAACTCTCACAAAATGACTACATATATTGACTAAACCCTCTAAGTGCTGAAGTGAAGGAAAAAGTCTTACTTCAATGTAAATAAATGTGAAGAAGCACTTTATTTTACAGACTAGATTTAAAGAGATAATGTCTGGAAATGCAATCATTTTTGTGATTTCAGACCGTCTTGTGAATTCATAACATAATTTACAAGACTGTGCAAGCATCCTGGTTGTGGGTGACATTATAGAAACAAATAGAAGTGGGGAAATCACAAAAGTTCCACTCTGACTTTGGGGAGAAATCCCCAGCTGCTCTTCCTCCTATGGCAGTTTGCTTTGGGCCCATTACAAACAACACTCTCAAATGTTATGACTAACACCACTTAGGTCACTGTCTTTAGAAAAACTAGTAGCTCTTATGTCACTCTCACCAGGTTTGCAATTTAGAAGAAACTGTCAATAGACATTTGCTTCTGCCTATGCTTCAAATTTGGCAGATAATGCACCAAATCATTGCTTTTGTGTAGTTTTTTACTATATTGCACAACTCTCTGCAAAGAATCTGCACCTTCCCTACAATTGCACACACCTTTTGGAGAGTTTTGGAAAAAACGTCTCTGAACCACTGTGCTTTTTTCCCTGATTATTTTGTAGGCAGGGAAGCCCAAGATGGGCAACATAATGCAGGTGGAGCTGCAACATGTAAAGAGTTTCTGGAAAAAACAAAGCCAGGGTCTTTGGATGCTCAGCAGTCTGGTGCGTCACACAACCATCCTGCTTATTTACATGCAGAAAAAACATCATATTTTGATGTTTTTTTTTTCAAAAGTTTGTTCCATATTTGAATAAGAGAAAAAGTATACGCACACCCAGTGAACCTTCAAATTGTATGTAAATAGAAGTTAAGTGCCTTTAAACAGACATATTTGGAAGATTTAGACACGTCTTGAACTTCCAAAATGTAAATATCCAGAAACAATTAAAGCTTACAGCTGAAAAAGGTTGTTAGAATAAAAACTGTCACTGTCAAATTCTCATAATATTTTTGGCACTAATATAATAAACTCAAGTTTTTTTGAGTTGTTTAGTATTACATCCTTCAGTTTCATTTACACAGTGTAATTTCATCCGTGCTTGTAGACATTAAATATTAATAAATGTTTTCATGGCAGAAAAGTTTCTCAGATGACACGATTACTTAATAATTTTTGTTGCTGGATCTATTGGCTTTTCTGACTAGCCTAAAAGTCTTTTTAATCTTAAAAAAACTCCAGTTAACGCAAGTAGCTTTAGACTATTCTTACTGTCTGCATGTGTTGTGCTCCCAACAGTTTGTATTGGATTTAACTGAATTGGATTTAACAGCAACTGAAAGTTTAGACATGAATGCAAAATAGTTAAGTAAAGATATTTTGTGTCAGAAAGTCAGCAGATGTACAAATCTGATCTATACCCAATGATAGAAAGGTAAAGATGATGTTGGGCATCACCACTGGTTTGCCCAACCACAGGTAAAACACCATTGGTTGGTCAAATGGTTTCAATTATGTGTTATTTACACAATTCTCACATAAATAATACATGTGAATTATTTATCTGAGTGGGATACTGTGAACAAAATTTGCCCATTAATTTGCTTTCAAACCAAAAAGTAAGTGGAAAGACATTGAATTTTCACTTTGCGGTAACTCAGTCCTTTATTTAGTGGAAGTAACACTGTCAGAACCATGACTTGATCTCCAGAAAGCCCACCCAAGAGACATTATGCTTGCATGATGTTTTGGAAAAAAAAGAGTGCCAATTAAAGTAGAAAACAGTAAAAAAATAAACTTTATTGTGTTCCTGTTTCATCTGCCGTCATTGTCCATCAACATAAAACTGCCCCTTGTAATTATGTTTTCCACATCAATTACGTTTTCCAGGTCTTTTGATATTGGAGCGTTACAGTAAGTAAGAGACGTTGGTTAACCAAAGCCCCTTTTTAGTGGATCAGCAAGTAAATATTGAGCGAAATGTTGAATGGCAACAAAACACAAGACTTGAACTCCTTACTGGAGTTAATTGCTGTATTTCATGGGAAAATAATTCCACTCTCTTGCTAAGTTTGTTTGTTTTTTTTTAAAGTAATTCTGTTTTCTCATATCATTTCTCAAACTTTTTTTGCCAATTTGTCAAAAAAAAAAAAGGATTTATATCAAATGTTTCACACTTATATAGAATGTTAATATAAAATTACCATGAGTAGTTAAAATGGGCACTACCTTGCTTGCAGTCTGTTTCTGAATGGGTGGAGACACAGTGTCTATAGCTGTTGTCTCTTGCCCATCCCGATGAAAATGTACAAAATGTGCGACAGGGATCATGTGAAATCATCAGCAAACCAGACACAACAGACAGATGGTATTTTTATTGCAGCTAGCATTTTCAAACAAAACAGACTGAAGAACTGGTTCCCCTAAATTCCTACTGCGTGTTTACATCCAAACCAAAAGAGGAAATAATTTGGACAGTGGCTATTTGGACATTCCTGACAGCGAGAGACCTCCCACATCCTCCCCTTGATATATCGCTGTTCTTCAGCGCTTCTTCTTCACCAACCCACAAACCGTTGATTAAAAGATCATATCTTTTTAAATTGCTTCAATAAAATTATGTGTTTTTTTTGAATGTGTTATTTGGGCAGGCATGTCGCTTTGAGCGCAATCTAAATGTAATGTCATTTTAATTGTGCTATAATTGGACTATTAAACAAAATGTCAACTGTCATAAAGTGTTAAATTAATCAAACATAAAGATGCTTTTTACAAGGCACACAGAAAACTCAACTCTATTTTAATGCCTTTGACTAAGAAGATTACACACACTCACACAAACCTCCCACAAACAAAAGGAAGATATAACTGGCAGAAGAGGCTTGTTCCTCTAATGCCAAAGTAAACAGAAAAAAAAAGAATCATACCTCCTTTTCACAGGCTATAATAAACAGCATCTAAATGTCATCAACGAGACATGCCAGGCCAGGCCTTTATTGGGATTGATGTGAGACCATGCTCCCACTGTGATACACCTTCCGCTGGTGAGGGGCCAGGGGGTTCACATGGCTGCTCGCCCACTGTGAGGTCCATCTGTGTGGGGGATGCTGCAGCGCCTGGCCCCTTCGCCTGTGGAGGAGATGGATCTCTTACAGGTGCCTCTGCCAGAATGGGCCAATTAGGAATCAGAGGGAAGATTGCACAGAAAGACACAGCTCTGATCACAGTAAGGCATGCATTAAAAACAAAACTGACATTCACTCACAGCGAGGAACTCATAATGTGTTTAACACGTCTCATGTAAGTGAAACATGTAAATGTGGTTATAATTTTCTCCTTATTGAATTGTCAATTTCACTGACCTTGTTCTTATTAAAAAATCAGAAGCCATTCCAGATTCTCTTCTATTTAAGACCAAATAGAAAATCTTCATAAAATCTTCTCAGACTTGAATGCACTAGGCAGTAATCCTCACATTATGAACTACTGCTACAGAATGTATTTATGCATTTCATTAAACACAAAGTTTGAGATTGATAATGCAATTGCACAAATGGTCTTCCATTTAATGATCATTTTTATGCAGCTTAAACAATACAATACATGACTTTGTGCATTTACATTTTATTATTAAATGTGTCTTAACTAACATTTTTGCTGTGAAGATGCAGAACTGTATAAAATTGTGTGGTGGGAAAGAGAGAAATCATAATACTGTTGAATATTAAATAGTACAACCAGCTATTTAAGGTATTTCACTAAAAATATTTTTTCTTCTATTTCAGCTTTCGTCTTCAGGAGTCACCACAGTAGAGAAGTACAGGATTTTTAGTCCTGTACTTCTCTACTGTGAGACCAACTAACTTCAAGTTGTTTTTCACAACGTTCATAGATCTCCTTTTGGTCTTCTCAGCCTCCAGCCCTGCGGCTCCATGCTCAGCATCTTTCCACCAACTTAATCATAGTCTCTCCTCTGAGCATGTCTAAACCATCTCAGTCTGCACTCTCTTACTTTATCTCTAAAACATCAAACATGAACTGTCCATCTAATGTTTTCTTATCTATCCTTGTCACTCCCACAGAGAACCTCAACATCTTGACCTCTGCAATCTCCAGTTCTGACATCTGTCTTTTACTCATTGGCAGTTTTTTCTAAACCATACAAGTGTTTGGTTCACCTTTTCTTACATTGTTGCTGATGAAAGGATGATCAGAGAACAATTTCATGAATTTGTATCTATTTCCTTGATGCTCATTTTAACCTTTAAGTAGTTAGTCAAAAAACTTATGTTCAGTCTGGGCATCTATCTCTTTTTGCCTCTTGAATAATAACATCTGCAATCTAGAATTTTATTGAACAACCAAAGTCATTTCTCAAGGAAATGATTCTCAGAATTTCACACATGTTCCAGAAACCAAAGTTATAGTTTTGTAATTAGAACTTCCTGGCTATGTCAACACTTGCCCAAAACGAGGATGGAATTTTCCGTGAATGTTTTGTACAGCTTGTAGTTCTTCCTTGAAACCCTTTTTCTTTCCCACGAACCCTCACCTTTAGATTGAAAACAATGCCGTTCTTGGCTGTGAATTTGAAGTTCTGAGAACTGCTATGAAGGTCTAAGAATCCACAGGGTTTGTGGAATCCACAAGGATTTTCAGAACACCTTCAGGGAATTCACCAGACATTCGAGAGAAAAATAAAGTTCTGACTTTTTAATCAAAGTCAGTTTTGTCCAAAGCATCCATTTCACACTATGTGAATTATTGTATGGTACAAAGACAACATGAGCTGGTCCACTGCTATTAGACTACCTTTTTTAGATATGGGTGGAGTTACATTGCAGGAAGGTAAATAGCAGCTAAGCTTATCAGGTAACCCCGTGGAATGTCATGCATATCCAAACAGTTGTGATTTGAAGCTTTAAAAGGTGACAGGCAAGTTTACTTATGCCTGACAGCAAACAAACAAAGCATTTCTGCAGAGATACACAGCATGAAGGTACTCATACCGGTGACTCATCCCTTCTGTATTATCTAAGAACAGTTGGGTAGTTGCTTAATCTCTTGCCAAGCTATGTGACAGAGTTAAACACAAGTCATTTCAAAATCAGCTCTAACTTTGTGTTTTGGATACAGTGGATATGTTGAGTCATTCACTGCCAAGTTAAGCATAAAAACTTACAAAAAACATACAAACTAATTTTTGAATCAACAGCAATCCACGAAATGTGAAAACCATTAAGATTTTAGTCATGAAGCTAAAAGTTCCACATGGTAAACAAAACTGAGGATTTTTCTTCATAAAACAAAACTCTGTTTTCTACTTCAGCTCCCTGCAGAAGCATCACCTCAGCCTGAGGCGACATGACAGCTTATCATTATAACTGTCGAGCTTTGGTACACCAACTTGATCCACATCAGTCACTCGCTGTGAGACGCAGCAATATGAAGCAAAAAAAGAGACAGTGTAATAAATGTGCATGCATTCTGCTTTGACTTGATTGAGCAAATACATGAAGAGTGCATAATGTAAAGCGTCATGAGCACCAAAGAGATGATGGACCATACTGATGACGTCGCCTGGAGATGAATGCTCAAGCTATTTCGTTGACGAGAAAGAATGGGAAAACTGTGTGACAGCACCCAGCATGATTTTAATGGGATATCTGAAAGCTGCTTCATTCTCTGCTGTGGGAGACTACCTTCAAATAAAACCCATTTGCATTAACATAAAGGCAATTGTGTGCTCAGGATTCAGTCTGAATGGGACATTTCACTTGTTGAAATATTCTGTTCAAATGTCATTTTCAAGAAATAAAAATAATTTGATTGGATGGATTACTAAGTAGGGGTTTAAGGTTCTAAAACAGGGTTCAGGTGTCCTGCATGCTTTGGTTGTGTTGCTGTTCCAACACCTGAATGAAAGAGCTGACTTACTACTAGCAGGCTCCTGCTAACAAAGGATCATCCTTATGTTTTAGATGACCACTGGCACCATGATGAGTGTTTCCAACCCTGCTCAAACATTTTTGGTTGCCTGTGGTAACAGCTCAGATTTTATTTGTATCTTTTTTTTTTTAATGGAGTATAATCCAGTCTTGCAAAGCCCTGGATTTTTCTGTACCAATCCAGTTGTATCTCAATTTCCATTCTATCTGACAAGTCAGTTGGATCATAGTCATAAACTGCTCTACTGTATGGTAAATCCCCACTTACACACTGCAGACCAGACCAAACATGTCCTTTATGAGAATTGGTATGAGTTTCCTAATGCTCATGCAGGCTGGCAGGAGTGCAGCCACAATAAAGTGTTACAGATTTATTTTTCCCATGGCCCGCTGCCAGCTTCTCTTCTTAACAATGGTGTAACGTAGATCTGACTGCCTGTGCCTGCTTGTCCCTGAGAAACTCTAGAGGAGGTGTTGCTGTGAGGTAATCAGAGGACCCTGTGCAGGAGCCGACATGCCACGGCTTCTCTGACATGCAGGAGATATGGCTCAGCCAATCTGCTCCTTTTTTTGGTTCACTGCTTCTATAGGAGCTTAACCTTCAATGCCCTTTTTTCCTCTGCAGACTGAGAAATATTGAGTGTTTTTTCCTAATTTAATGTTGCAGCTCTTCGAGCAAAGGGTAGTTAAATACATGAAATAATTATTGGATGTAATTACATGCATTTATGCATTAATCACAAACCTATGTGGTGCTGCCACCCTTGCTCTCTGGCATGTTGCAGCTAGCGTTGCATGTTGTGAATGCTCAGGCTGGTTAGCAAGACTATTAATGATCGCCGATAAATGGTTTTCCTGTGACTTTAAGTTATTTCTCTGCGACTAGAGGAGTCACACATTGAATCAACTGAGCTGGGGTTAGACTGAGCTCTGAATGAACCTTTTCAATAACAGATTTGACTCACAATGTTCATTTGTTCATTAAAAACAGCCCCAAGAGTTGAAAATGGGAAAAATATTGTTTACAGAGTTTAGGTGCCACCAGAAATAAAGGTCATTCAGGACCATTTCTGCAATGCTTTTGAACTGTCAACCAACAAACATCCAAGAAAAAGATCCATAATGGTCTGCAAGGTCAAAAAACAAGTTGAAGTACCCTAAAAGCACCTAAAGCCTGTGTCAGTGGTTAATGGTAACATGAGTCAACCATTAGAACATTTTGCAGCAAATATCAGCATGACAGGGCTGCGAGGTAAAAGCCTCAGATGTCTGCAAAGAGCAGTGTTACCTCTTGCAGTTTAGTTCATATATTTTTTATACTTTCAACTAATGAAAGTTGGAATATCAGAAAAATAGACAACTCTTTCATTGAAACTCATCATCCTCCTAAGCCAAAGTTTTGATGAAAAGAGCTCTTTGTTATAAAATGTTTAAGGTGAAAAAACGTCAGCACAAATACATCTGTTGATGTGTAATTTTGATTTTAAAGTTTTTCTAGAGTAAATCTGGACAAGTCAACAAAATCCGGTGTAAAGACTTATAGGTACTTTATTTGTTTCTTTGAGCAGGTTTAGAAATGATAACTGCCTGGCCCAAAAAATCCATTAGATGTGCACAAGTTTCAGAGTGACAGAAAAGTTTCCCCTGGGAAAACAGGGGTTACTGGTAGTATAGTTGTCAGATGGTGCAGGTTGGTTTTTTTCATCTTTGATTTAGTATGAATGACAGCAAGACAGCACAAAGAAATCATCCATTTATAACTGTGTATTTCAGCCTGATAATTATGCCTTTTGATTTTCAAATTCTTATTCTGTTAACAAGTTCTTAAATGATAACCTCCTTTAAAATTCTCTCACATTATCTATATCAAAATGTGCAACCACTGCTCGCAACGAATGGTGAAGGCCCCATTTGTGAGTACATATAGAACAATCCAGGTCATTTGGATTATGTGAAACAAATCAACTTGTCTCCTCGGGGTTGCCCTGACTCTGATAGTGTGAACCGGTTCTCCTGCGCAGTCTTGCCAGGCGAGCCAATTCATACAGAGTGCTGCAGGCTATTCTGCTGGTGCTGTCAGTCCTTCTCACTGTCTTCAAGCTCCCTTCCCCCAGCACAGAGAAAAATGCAGCACTTTATTGACAGGATATACAATCATAAATGTGGACGCACGCTAAAGCTTATTTGCTCAAATTATTACTTATCTCACTTCCTATCAAGCTTTCCGGGAGGAAACAGAGATTTTATATACAGACTGCCTATTTCTCATCATCAAGAATAACCCAAAGGTATATAAACAATCATAAAAAACATTACACAACTAACATTACACAACTTAGTGTTGCATCTACATTGTTGGTAATGGACTGGTAACCTGTCCAGTGTGACAAGTCTGTCAGCTGGTGAACGCTGGAGTTGGATGGATGGATGACATGATTTCTGTTAGTGCGTAAACTGTATCATGCTTGACTCGGTAGCAGCAAAATGCACAGGTCTTCTAGTTGTAAAACAAGCCTTAAGCCGATTTTAATCAAACGCTTTGGAAGCTAAATATGTTTTTAAATCGATTTATTTTGTTGGTGGGACTTATTTCACTTATGTCTGCTCAAAAATCACAAACTTTTCTGATGGTTATTTAACAGTGTCACACAAGCTTTGCAGAATGAAAGCTCAAAGTCATTTCCGTCTGTAAGATTTCCAAAAAGAAGTAATTATTCATATCTAAAGAATTTTTATGCACATGGACACCGAAGCCAATTCATATTATGTGTAAGATGAAGTGCATGTTGTTGAAGAGACTGAATCAAACTGCTGACTGAACCTGTGATCCTATTGCAAACCCCCAACCTATCAGCTGATAGTCATGTTCGGCTTTGCTTAGGCAAAATAAAGAGATCTTTGAGTCAAAAAATCTTCTGCATATCGAAAGAATATCACAGAATCGTGCATCTTTCATTTAAAAGACGCCCCTCTCTTACCACAGAGAAGTGTTGAGTTCCAGTGATTGCACAAACGTAAATGTAGCGGACGTTGGAGGCAATATGTGCAACTGCAGGTGCAGAATGGTTTATATCACATCACATCTTTTCCACAAATAGATAAATTGACTAATAATGAGCCATAAATAGGTGGGATTCCTCTGTATAAATAGATTTCTATCAGTTCAGACAGTGTCCGTACTATAATACATTTTTCTTTTATTGGTTTAAAATTTTTAAACAACAATACTGGTCAATTACGTTCTTCTCATGTTATATCAATTACAACTAAATGGCAGTATATAAACAGTACTTAACAATGAATTACAAACCGTATTGTGAAAATAATCAAAAAAGGGAAAATAAAAAAAAAATATTGACAGTTTAAACAGTCTGGATAATATCTCCCAATTGCTCAACTCAAAAAGGAACACTTCAATAATCATGAGCAGTCTTTAAAAATCCCAGTAACTCCCATGCATTGATAGCTTTTTCTAACACCGACGTCGAAGTGTGCATGACTTAGCTTTTAAAACCGTAGGCATAACTGCTCGCAATTGATTTCCTGCTGAGGACTGAATGATGTACAAATATCCCCTCAAGAGCTTCCCTCATATTTTAGTCACATCCAATATCTGCAATTACTGAGATTGGATTTATTTACACTGAGCTAATTTTCAGAGAAAATCAGGGTTGTTGTTTGGGAAAGTCATGCACATTATGTTCCCTTTAGACAATCTATATAACAGAAATGAAATGAACACCAACTTGGAAACAAACATATCTGTTCTTGTGAAGTTTGTTCTGCTTTGCCTCTCATGATCTAACAGAAATAATCAAGAATCCAAAAGCCTGCTGTTCCACTCCCCCTTTGGCCCCAGAGGGTACAGAAACAACAAGTTGAAACACATCTGAGTGCAGTCATAATGGGATGCAATGTGCTCATCTGTAGCAGGCGACCGCAAAGCACCATCAAGGGCATTTTCCCATGATGCCACCGCAACCTGCTGTAATTAAATTCTGACAAAGCTGCTTTTAAATGCTGCAAGAACACAGAGTTTGATCATTTCCTGGCACTGTACAGCAAGGCAGATGTAACCTGGATGTGATTTTGCTCAAATTGCCACGTACAGGAGTTTTCTCCTGGCAGGAACATGACGATCCAGCTTGCCATCAACATCATGACTCAAATCACTGTCACTGGGTAGCAATTATACTGGTTTGGAAGCCAGTACCAGGACAGAAATAAACGATAGCGGGGGGGAAAAAAATAATAAAATGAAATAAAGTACATTTATCAGTTAAAATTCAGAAAGGCATTTAACGTTTTAGTGTTTTTGGTCATATTTTGTGTCAAGACATCCAAGCAGCATGTCAAATCTTTTCTGGGCTAACAATCTCTTTCCTTCAAACGTTTTTCCCTTCCACCTCTCACAGGTCTGCCGGGTTGCCATAGAGGTTATTCAGCACTGTGGAGCACCATCAGTTAGTCCTGGGGGCTTTTCTTGCACTTTTGACTGACACTGAGAATAAAGCCCTGAATAAAGCTAATTAATAACTTAAATCTTTCATAGATTTTTCTATGGTCATTTTTGTAGAGGAAATCCTTAATTAATATAAAAAGAGTTTTAAAAAATTAGATAAAGACTAGAGATATATTCAGGATCTCTCAATTAAATGGCAGCAAACATGTGCAAAATGCAGGCAGTGATGAAACCTGCATGAATGGTTTCCTCTGCATGTGCATTGAACCGAACATTTTCTGTCTGGATATCAGTCAAGCTGCAAAGACTATCAGCACCAGTTAATTTCTGTCATCCTGACTGATAAAATTCTCAATAAAAAAGTCATTGAAGTCTTACAGCTTGTTCCTTTTCTTTGATCAAGTTCCAGTTTTATTTGGCGTTGGTGTGAAAGCATTCAGTTGACACAACAAACTGCGTCTCCAACATCTGGAAATGTTTTGAATTACTGGTTTATCTACTGGTGTTGTTCTTTAATTCAACAGTCAACTGCCATAACCTGTAGATCCTTATGATTAGTTACGCTTTATAAGCCATAAACACTGCCTTTTTTTATCTTTTAAAGTACTCCTAGATGAAATCAATTCAGTTCAATTCAGTTTATTTATATAACGCCAATTTTAGTCTCAACTGTACAAAAATTGTTTCAATTCCATCACACATATGTTCCAATTTAAACAATACAGTGTGCTCAATATTCAAAATAGTTTAAAAAGTTTCTATCTAAAGAAAGCCAGCAGATTGTATCGAGTCATTGATCCAATGACAAGTAGCTCAGCGTCTCTGAGTCTGTCCATGAACTGTGAGTTTAACTTGTTTGGTTCCAGAACAGCAGATATTAACTTCAGTGAACACAAGCAAAGAAATGAAAGAGCACCTATAACTTATTCACTAATGCAAATGCTAAAAAAGAAATATTGTGCTGTAAAAGCAGGAAGTCCACTTTCAAATCTATCAGGATTACACTGCCATTTATTCTGTAAAAATAAACACCACAGCAGCCGCACACTGAGAAAGAGCTTTCATGATAAACAGCTGCCTGAATCAATGTGTTATGAAACCAATGCTGCCTTAATTTATGATTTATCACCACTTACGGTGATAGCCTATAGGTGAAAGAGAGCTGGACTGATTGAAATGTTTTTCATTTTGGTGCAATAGATCAGGCAAAAAGCAGACGACTTTACAGTCAAGCAGAAACAAAGCTAAACATATAAATCAGAAAGTCAAGACCTGATTTTCCTCCTATTTCACAGACTATTAAAGTAAATATTAGTTCAGCAGCTGTGGTAACTGAAACATTCAACAGGGTACTGCTTTAACATAATTATTCTCTGTCCTAACCTCTAACATACATTATAATTTGCACAATTTCTGTGTTTTTATTTAAGACATTTATTTTGAGTTACATATTTCAAGACTTGAAAAATACAGCACGTCTTGGTACAGAGGGTTTTCCAATAAATACATTAATATCTTATTTTTAAATATTATACAGTAAATTGTAAATATGAACTCTTAACCAAGGTTTCATACTGGGAGACTTTCAGTTTTGCTATTAGAATAATATGTATTTTGATCATTATGTCAGTAAAATAGACAATAAAATCCAATAGCTTGAGAGCTGTTTTACATCTCAAATATGTTACCTAGTGCATCAATATTAGGCTATAAATTCAATTAAACAGAGCAAATAAAATGTGCAAATCTGTCTTTTTTTCGAGTAATCTTGATGTCATTGAGGCAACGTTTCATTCAGCAAAATATCTTCGACTCAGTATGTCTGACTAATAAACCCTTCGAACCTGGACATGGGTCAGGGTCACGAATCTGTGCAGCAGGATGCCGTTTTCCTCTAACTGCAGCAATATTATGGTGAACAACACATGTCACGGTGACATCACACGGCCTCTCTGCGGCGACCCTGAGCTCACGCCGAGAATGGAACAAAGATCTGAGAATGGTCATCTGAGGCTTGCTGTGTCCCACCCTCAAACGTTGTGGAGGATTCAGCTCAGGGTCAAGAGAATTTAGGTAGGCAACACATTCTGCTGTCAGCCAAAGTCTTTCCTACATTTAAGGTTTAAATTTCTTCCTTGCTGCTTGTCATCACTTCACGCAGGTCCATGCATGTGTAACAAATTTACCCAACGAGTATTTCAGTGTTTGGTTTATATTTATGAATAGTTCCTCCGTTATTATTCATCAGTCAGTTCCCTGAGTCACTCCCTAAATGGTTCTGTAAAACAAACTGTCAACATCCTATTAAACACAGATTATTAATGGCAGAAATAAATGTCTTGGAATCAAGCATTGAAGTGGTGTTCATTTCTAATGTGAACTGTCTGCACAGCTCTAAGAAGATGTTTACATAAATGTAATTATAAACATAATGTATTGGTTGATTGGGGATAGAGGTTGGCAGTGTAAGCTCTTCACAGTCTGTTAAATCAGGTGTTTTTAAAAAGGCAGAAATCTTTTGGAAAACTGGCCACAGTCCTTAAATGTTTGTTTTGGTACTCCATCATCTTAGTCTTTGCTGTTTGTTTTTCAATATCTTGATTTTTGTTTTAGACGTCTGATTTGATCTTTGACAGTAAGGATTATGAATTTTGTTAAAACCTCTTTAATATTTCATTTGTTCTTTTTCTTTGTTTGCCTCTGTCTCCTTTGTATCTTCACCATCTCCATTTCTATCAGTCCATTATTTACTATCTGTCTACTCTGTAACTTTCCACCAGTCTCTTTCCTTCCATCTGCCTCCGTTTCTATGCCTCCCCTTTCCATCTGTCTCATTTGAAGATCTACGATCACTCTTGATTTACTGAGGTCTACTAAGTGCATACAAAGCCTTCTAAGATTAGCGATGCTATCACACTCTTCTGCGTCACTTCAAGGGAGAAATCCTACCTCAGGTTTTAAAGAAAAGAAAAAAAAAACACTTCAAAGAAGTTGCTCTTATTTCAAAACCCAACAAGACAGTTTGCCAAAAAACATAAGTATTGATTTTAAAATTTAGAAGAGAAAAACTTTGAGATAAAACTATTGAAACTGCTTCCTCTTCAAGTGGATGACAGTTTGTCTTCTTTAAAAGCTTTACATGGTTTATATGAGTGTGTGAAATAATTTGGACCTCTGAGTTTCTGTTTCTAGTTTACAGTTCTGTACTCGAGTCAGTCGATAACACAGCAATCTGCCAACCGTGCTGCAGGAAGGAAAGATGTCTCTGATTCCTCTTGCTTTCTAAATAGGCATGAGAACGAAAGCAAAATTTCACACAACATGCATTTTTGATGCGTTTGCTTTTGGTCATTCTCATTCAATTGCTCTTTAATTCTGTAGTGGCACATTTTGAATTTCGGGCGTAAAATATGTCGCTGCAGCTAAAGACAAAATCTTACCCATAATTTGGATCCATATTTCTTTCCATAAGACATAAAAGATGCCACCAGGTTTGGTTTCTAGTATTGATCCCTTCCTTTTCCCTCAGAACTGTGCCTAGCCGTAGTATAGATTCAACATGGTGTCAAACATTCTTCAGAGATTTTGGTTCATGTTGAAATAATAGCAAAACACAGTTGCAGGAAATTCACCATCTAAATGAACATTTACGATACTAATCTCCCATCCCACCACATCTCAATTGTGTTCTGATGGACTTGGATTGTGACTGTGAAGATCTGCAGAACAGTGAAACATTTGTCCTCCTAAAGAAACCTCTGTGAGGGGACTGGAGCTTTGTGATCCATAAAGGTTTGGTTCTGCCTATGAGCAACACTCAGATCAACTGTGGTTTCAATTGATGCTGTCGTGGTTCAAAAGTGTTCAATGGATTCTGAGAAAATGTCCCTTTTACTTTTACACCATCACCAAATGGCCTAAGGTTGGGTGGATGCATGGTTTGATTTGACCACACAACCTGAAAAACACAGGTTGAAGTTTATTCTTCACTCTACAATGATTCTTTAAAAGACTGTTTGTGTTTTAAGAAAACGCTTTTTGCCTTTATGATTGTGTGCACACAGTTGTTTATTCTGTGTCTCTGTGTTGCCCTGTGATGGACTGGTGACCCGTCCAGAGTGTACCCCCTTCTGTAACGCAGTGACCACTGGAGTTTTTCATCAGCTAATGGAAAACAGAAATCAAGTCATTTTCTTGTGAAAATATTTGAGAGCAAAAAAGGTGACTTTCTCCAAAATATCAAAATATGGTTTTGCTTTCATAAACAAAATATTGTGCATCACCCAGGGTGCCACTCATGCACCAGCCATGGCTGCTGACACCGTTTACAATTACCTTTCAATTCTGAGCAATTTCAGCAAACATTTGAAGTCTAATGTTGACAGAGTCAAGATAAAGTAACATAGAATAGGACAAAAACATAAAAGCATTTTTACAGCGATGGTTTCCAGACAGAAAGTGACCGTCGACACACATGTATCTGTTTTAAAAATATCTGAGCTGAATCTCCATGGATACAGAAAAAATAGTGAAGAGGAAATCATTTTTGCTAAATAATTTCACTTTTTCACCCAGCAATCTGTTTGTATGCAGATAAGAGTTGTCATTTTGCAAAATATTTGTGTTTGTCTGAGCGGGGCCTGGTGCAGCTGCCACTCAGCTGTCATGCTCTGACACTCACTTGTGCCACTGATTTGACGTTTTTACTGGAAATAGTTTTCTACCCATGACCAAATATTTCTTCCATAAGTTGAAGAGTTGAGGCCGTGGTGGTGCCAGAGTTCACGCGGACATTTTGGACTTAGATTATCCCCAAAACTGAAGAGCTCCAGCTGATTCCAGAAACAATCTTTATCCAGAAAACTGCAGACCTTTTAAATCCTATTGAGAGGACACAAGCTTGAAATGTTGCATAAATAATGGTGATGAAATCTAGTTTAATAATTATACAAATAAATAAACTACTCAAATATTGTTGGAAAGATGCTAGACATGGAAAGGCACAGATTCATGAGCATTATCAACAGTAACTGAAGCTAAAAATGAGGCTGTGACTTCATGGTGAGGAAGCCTCCAAACCCAGGTGTTGATACTAATTAGACTCTCCTCCTTATTTGCTCATGTTTAATGAGGCAATCCCAAGCAAAACTGCACCTACCCCAACAGAAGCCTCATCAACCTGAATAATTAAAGACACTTATGGGGTTGAGCTCCAACACTTTTACCTCTATACAGAAAGGTCAATCTAGTTTATGAGGACATTTCCACATGAAAACGCATGTCAAACTTAATTACATCTAATTTACCTACAGTCCTTTATTGAGTGGGCAAACTATGGAGGAATTTTAGTTTTAACAACAGTATTTTATTTCCCTGCAGAAAAACTGAACATGTCAGTTGTACTTTTTATAAGATGTACTTCTGTACATTTCAAAAGTATTTAAAACCTGGTGAGCTTTGCAACATTTTCCATTTTACAATGATAATATTTAATTTATTGGGATTTTATGTTATAGACCAAAATTTAACAAAAAATTAAACAACTGAGAATGTACAGTGTGTATTCAGCCTTGTGCCCTGATAGACCTAAACTTTCAGCCACAACTGCAGTGAAAAGTGATTCCAGTATTGACCAGAAGGGTCTGAATACAATCACTCTCTACACTTTTCAGAATTTTCTTTTAAAAAAGCTGGAAAATCTTTTAGCATTTCAATTCAAAAGTACTTCTCTTTTTTTTTATCCCAAAGGAAAATTAGACATCACCAGAACTCATATGATCTGAATATCTTCACGGAGTAGTTGGACGGGAATTCTGCACGCAGGGAGGAACTCTGGTAGCGATCAGCACAGCGATGCTAACATCTCAACATCTGGACATCAGAGACAATTTTTCACACTAAAATGTCCTGAATAACTCATTTGTTGTTGACTGCTAATCCATCTCATTTGCTTTTGCTGCTTCTCTTTAAATATCAGTTTGAATGACTTGCTTCTGTCCCTGCTGTTTGGTTCTTTTCTGCTTGAATGGAGTGTCCTTCTTAACCCTGGGATATGGGGCCCAAGGGTTAAAAATGTGAAAACGTGTGAGAGGTGTTAATACTTTTCAACACACTGTGTGTCTTGTAATTGGGGAAGCCTTTAGTAAAACATTGAAAACAGAGAACTTAAAAAAAAATCTGGTAAAACCAGTGACCTACTAGCATAATTATTTGCAGACTGGCTTTACAACCCAATTTTGACTTTATACTTTCTCAAGACATGAGGCAAAGTGCCTCTGAATTGCTGCTGTGGCTCAGAAAGTGACACATGTGCTTTCACTCTACAAACATAACTCAGTTTTTTTCATCCATGCAAGCTCTATGTTTACTCTATCAATCGTCGAGGGTCTACCAGCAGAACGACCATCGGGGACGTATTAAAGGTGGCACACACATGCCCATGTTGCCACGTTCAATCTAAAGCTCTCTGAAGTATTTATTGAATTATATATCTTCTCGGTCCCGCTTAGAGTCGCCTTTGTCCACGCAGGCGATCGATACGCTGGCGCTGTCGAGGCTAACAAGGGGCTTCGTCTGCTGTGGCTAGCACTCCCGCCTGTCACCAGATGGTATTTATAACGTGCTTTGTTTTAACATCCATTCAGTATGAGTGGAAATCAATTTTTCATTTGGACCTAATTGTCTCTGTGCACTGGCAGCTCAAGGCTCTCCACTGCTGACTCCCCTCTGCGTTTCAGCGGCCTGGACCCCCCCACCATCCACACTGCTGTATTTTATACCTAATTACACATGTCTGAGGCCCTCAGTGAGGAGTATGAGGCTTTGGGGAATTGTTCCTATGAAGACAGGCCTCAGGGACACAGTGCTGGTATCTCGCTCGCAGAGACATAGGCGTTCTCTGAGAAACTACTCAGCACTTTGAAGGTTGTTGTTGATATTTTGCCAATCTGCCGTTGGTGTTTTACTTCACTGTTCAGTTTGTGAGAATGTATTTTTCTTATTGTCAAAACACCTATTCCACAAAAATGTCAGAATGCATGAACAGACTTATATTCTGTTCATGCAGAACTTGTGAAGGATTTCTCAAGAAATGTCTTTGTTTTTCTGCAAACAAAATTGTATTTTATTCATTTATGTCACCCATTGAAACAGGATTTCTTTTCACTTGAGTTGTAATGGTCATGCTAAAAATATTGAGCAATCTTTCATTCATTTATTACGCATGTAATATGTAACGTCATGCACCTGTACCCTTCTGGGGCACATTTGGCAGATGAATCATGCACCGTTCTTGTTTCCTGCCTCTAATCGGGTTGTACATCATTCATCATCCCTTTGAGTTGGCAGAGGAGCAGCTTCTGTATATTCCATGCGTTGTCATTTATAGTTATATGTGAACTTAGATCTTATTTATAAACTCTGTAAAATCACCAAAAATAGATTAACCCTTTTAAATTTCACAAACTTTGATTTCTCAAAATGTTTTCAATGATTTGATCAGAATCTGTTGCAGAAACTTTGAAATAATAAAAATATTTTATTGTAATTTGTCTGCATGCTCACTACATTGTTTTTGCTGATAACCCCCTTATTAAATTTCTAAAACCTGTTTTGTCATTATAGAAGTTTGGTAATTAATTAACAGTCACCACCTTCGTAATTATGACTGACCATTAAAGTCATCATCTCAGTGCTACCTCTTAATGTCCTCACGAAACCTTTCGCCAAACAGCATCTGCTAAACCTGGCAGAACATTATCAGAACTAGATGTAATAATTGAATCTGAATCTGAATGTACAAGATGGAAGCAAATTATGTTGGATATAATTAAATTGTTTGTTCTAACACGTGAATTTGACCTGTTTGTTCTGTAAAGGACAAACAAAATCCTTCTGTTGGGAATTCATGCATAAATTGAATCAAATTAATTTCTCCCTTGCCAAAACATCTGCATTGAAATTAGTTAAGGTGTAATGGTATTATTTATTTGGCAGGTCAAAGCTTGGTAGCATTGCCTTGACTGCTGCTCCTGAACTCGCTCATCGGAGGCGGTTTACTCTCTTTGTCTGACCGTAATCATTGGCCAATGAGGTTGAAAATGTGCTTAATCGTGCTCACTGCAACCAAGATTTACTCCAAATAGCTTCAATTTGGCGCACAAAAAACATTCACTCTCAAGCAAGCTTTGATAAGCAGCCATTTTCTGTGTTTTGACAACATATCTCAAGCTGCTGTGAAACGGCTGTGCTGACACGAGTCAAACATATCCAGCAGAAAATAAAATCATTTATGCCTTTTCCACTCTCATAAGCAGCTCTTCAGATATCTTCTCCTTTTCAAATCCGTTCACCTCATTGCTGTAAGCTGTCTCTCACTGACACAGCAGCTGGTGGGATGGATGGGTATCTAAGGCAGCAATTACCTAAACAATTCCTATTGAGGATGTTGCAGCTATGCACAGTTTGCTAGTATACAGAGAGCATGTTCTTTGATTTTCCTTTTTATGGTTTTTGATTCAGGATTAATCTTATTTATCTTTCCATGGAAACAATTTCCTGATAATGTGTGTGATGAATTTTCCTGCTGCAACAAAATCTGCATTTTTAAAATCAGCTCTGAAATATATCTTACCTCTTTATTACTTTGACAAATCCGCATCCAACTTAAAGGTTATGTGAAACAATATCCTCTTCAGAGTCAAAAAATGCCATTTTACGTTTGTGTATTTACTTTTAATTTATCTTTAATTTATCTATTATGTTATGAGAAATACATTTTACATATATACATATGTATGTATGTATGTATGTCTCTTGTGCTTATTTTTCTGCGGACGTTTATCTTCCCGTCACATTTGCACTTACAGATAATGGGTAACAAGTTTTTACATGGAAAAACCACACAAACAAAACCAACACAAACACACGCTGACAAACACACGCTGACAAACACACTGCGTTTGCAGTCGGGCAGGGAAACTGAAGCTCGCTATGTGAACTGTTACTGGAAGGGAAAGCATAGCTGGATGAGATCAGCAGTTCTGGCTAAGCTTAGGAAGGATCTCTGGCTAACACTCTTCCTGGATGCCAGAGTGACTCGGACTGCAGCCGCTGATAGGAAGCTGATTCACTGAGCAGCAGATGTTGACTGGATATGGTTCGTGTAGCTGAGTGGCTAAAATCTTTTCTTTTTTTTTGTGCTCCAGAAATACACAGACTTAGCAGGACACATTCATTACATGTTACATATCTGCATTTTCACTGGCTATATAAAACAGCCCTTCAAGCTGTTATGCCGCATTTTATTTATTTATTTTAACTAAAAAGAGAATCAGACCACCGTAAAAGATTATCAACTCCTGATAGGTTCTCATTGGGATGTTCCTCAGAATTTGCACTTGAAAAAGTAGATTTTATCATCCAGATCTTTTGATACAGGAGCTGCTCTACTTTGTAAATCTCCCAGATCAAGCTTGTGACTCACGCTTTGGGAATCCTCTGGAACAAACAAACAGATAACAACTTCTTCCACATCCTGTTTTTTGTTTCCCCTTCAAGCTGACGTTTCCTGGAACTTCAACCATCAATTTGCGGGTATGTCACTCTGAATGAAAAGAAATAAGAGTTGGAAAATTCTCTATCTACCAAAACTTGTTTGTCAGCAGGAAGCGTGTCAAATCTGTTTGAATACTGATGGGTTTGAAACAACCTGGAACTGTACCTACATCACATACTGTGAGGGAAATAAAGAAGAGCCCAATTGAGGCAAGTACAGTAAATATTTCTGGTCTTACAGAGCGAGTTTCATGCTGAGTGGGATTATAAATTCAAGTAGATGTGGCCCAGATAAAACACAGGATGCTGATTTCTTCTATCACCTCTGTTATTCCAAGGATCAGTGTGGTTTTGTTGTATAAAGTGGGTATTTGGATGGAGCACTGAATCAGATCTGTAAGACATGGATTGCTAACAGAAACACGAGCAGAACTACAGTCAATTCGTTCTGAGTTTGACTGATCTAGTTTCAAACTTGAGAGCAGACAACCATCAAGGTAAGGTGGTAAGGGGATCAGCAGAGAAAACTGCACAGCACAGGTAAAACGTTGCCTTACACATGCACAGGTGGAAGAGGCTGATAAACGTAATGCAAGCAGAGACAAATAAAGAAAAAGAGCTTTCCAGTGCTACGAAGAAAATTGACTTCTTGCAAATGCAGATGAAAAATTTGGAAACAAAATGAAGAAAAAAAAATCTGTGGCACCTCAAAATCGAAATGAATGTGAGATCCACTTCATGATGGGATAAGGTTAAACTAAGCATTAATTAAACCAAATGAGAACTTGGTTTAATTAAAATCCCTTTAAATTGAATGTGCCATTTTTAACCTTTACAAAAATTAACTGTAAAAATAGAATATGACTGAATTTTTTGAACCTGCCAGTCAAAATGGCAAACAGCAAAAAAGTCCAGCACAACCTCTGATCAGCACATAAATATTGCAAAATGTAAAATAAATTTGAAAAAAGTAGGTAGGTTTCAAAGCTACTATTAACTGAAAGTGTTTTTTTTCTTTGAATAGAGTATACATAACCTTATTTTTATATTCCAGATCAACAAACCTTGTAGCACACAGCAGGAAAACATCCAGTGATACAAACTAGAAATCAGTACAAATGCTTGACCCCGACCTCTGACCTTAACTGAACCTAAATAATCACTCTGACCTTCAGCATTGAGTACTGAAGGGGCATCAAGTTTGTCTGTGATGACACAGAATAACCCCGCCGTTCTTCGTATGTCATAATGCTTCGCAATACATTCACTTTCCAATTAAGACTGGATTGCTCTCATGGCGACTGCATAAAATAATATGTTTGGAGACTAACAGCAGTCTGTCAGCAGCACTGATGGGAGGCCACTTTATATCTCACACTCCACTGGGCTGATGGAGCTGAGGCTTTATGAATATACTATCTGCATTTTTCTGCATTTAATACGGGAGATGTAAGAGCTATAGAATGTTCCATCAGCAAGATTGGCTCTCTGTAATGTTTTCACTGCGCGGCACAGAATTAAAGAGTCTGTCTAGACAATTTAACGTGAGCATATATTTCTGTCAGTTAATTTTTATATGTTAATGTACATATTATAAGTGTCTCCTTTGCAAAGTTTTATGTGTCCAGAGCAAACTAGTTCACTTTTCTCAACATGGTAAAAAATGTTGAAAAACAGTTTTGCAATCGCAGTGTTTCCATTCAATAATAAACACAATTAAAATCACATGACTATTTGTTCATGTGATAAGTCAATAAAAACATTCTGCATTATGTGACTCCAGTCGTCTTCTTCATTGTAATTTGTACCACTGCCAACATCTGGTAGTTGATCATGTGACTCATGTGATGCAAAACAAAGTGTTTTCATTGGAGTTTTGTGAAATAAACCAATTCTGATTTGGCTGAAGAACATCACTATAGCCAAACATTTTTTTTTTCTTCCTAAACTGTCAAAATGGAATTTCTTTTCAAAATGTAAATTGAATAATTATTTGGTCAATGGAAACACAGCTATATTCGTTTCCATAGATATATTCACCACAAAAATAAAAATACACACATATACTTCCAAATGTCTGACTATTACAGAAATACTTTATCAATCAAGAGCCGAACAGAACCTCTACGGCTACATTAAAAGAGAACACAGAGACGCATCTTAGATGTGTCAGAAAAAAATGTCCTGAATTCATCTTATTTATTCCCAGGACTTTTTGGAAAACATTCAGTAAACTAAACATTCAGTAAACTAAACATTCAGTAAACTAAACATTCAGTAAACTAAACATTCAGTAAACTAATGGCATAAAAAAGTCATGTTGTGAAGTCAAACATTATTGGTGGGAGGATGAGGATCTCTGTCTGCTTTGCTGCTCCAGGATCTGGATGAATAATAGTAATTCATGAAAACGTGACTTCTTCATGATACCAGAATGTTCCAAAGAAGAATGATAAAAATCAAAGATAAGTTGATTTCTTTTTTCTTTTTGTGCCATTGGCAAAGTATGGAGTTAAATCAGATTGAGATGCTGTATTTGATTGTAACCAGGATATTCTAACATTGAGCAATATTATGCAATGAAGTATGCACCAAAATCCCTCCACAACAACATAAAAAACCCATTGCTAAGTGTTGAAAACTTATGATGACTCTTGAATCATCACAATTAGTTCTTCAGTTTCAGGAACAATTACATTGTCACATAGAACTAAATTGGTTTGGATGACATTTTCCCTTGCTGAATGAAAAAAGCATTTTAAGTTTCTATTTTGAAACTTTTAAGTTTGACATAGAAGCAAAAACAGAAGAAATTTGGAAATATGTTTGTACACCACCATGCAAGAAACAAAGATAATCAGTTTGTTCTTTTTTTTATCTTTATTGTATTGAAATGTTTTCTTTGGAATTATTTTGGCTTGAACAGAGCAATATGTTCCGTTTGAGAGCAAACTCAGCCCAAATGTTAACACACTAAACTAGCTTTACAGCCGTAATCCCAGCAGGCTTTAACACCCATGTGGATCATCTAATGAATGTGTGAAATGATTAACTCATCCGTCATGATGTCATGGAGTTCGCCACTGAATTTACACGCCTAAAGAGTCTTGGCTCTATAAAAATTTGTAGGCCTCACACATAAACACCCAGTGGGAAATTACACACATATACTTCCAACATTTCACACATGGGCACAAGAAATAATAAAAAAGAAAAAGTCAGGTTATGAGGAAAGTAAAACACATACACACAGACGCAACATAATGATGTCACCAGGCACACTTAATTTCCAGCAGCTTTAAATCCACTTCAGGCAGCCTGGAAATGACTGTGAACACAGAGTCTAAGTGGCTTTGTCAAATTGGAGCAGGGAGCAATACGAGCAGAACAACACTCCACTCAACAACGCATGACAGGTCAGAATTATTACAATAATGTGCCTGTAAAAAGGTGCTGGATATAACCTGCTCACTCTGATGAGACTGAGCAAGTGTTTCTGCCGGGTAGTGGAGGTATTAGTGGTGTGAAGTGGCAGAAAAATCAAGTATATTTAATAAAAACAGGCTTAATGTAGCCTTTTCACATTTGTCACATTACATTTACCAAATTTAGCAAATTTTATTTAAAAATTGTGTGATAGACCTGATAAAGTTTTGCTTTATTCTTAACTGTAAGGGACAGAAAAAATGCTTTCAATTTTATTAAACAGTATATGTACTTGTGTTCATCCCTTTTTACTGTCACCCCTATGATACTCAATGCATCCAGTTTCCTTAGGAAAGCATTTAATTATTATCTACAGGAATCTTGAAGGTGATTTAAGCTCAATGTAGGAAGACATTTTGCACAAGGTTCTGAGTTTTGATGATTAAAATGTTCGTTTTGAGAATGAAACAAAGTTTGGGCAGAAATGTTGATCTCTAGAGCCAGTCGAGAGTCATTCTGTAACAGCTGCAGTGAAAGCTGGTGTTATATATTCACTAAGAGTCAATGAATTGAAATGTTGCACTTTTCTGACTTTTTTGTGATAATCTTTGATAAAAAAAATGTTTTTATACTTTTGTGATGGATAGGTCATTTCTAAATTGTACTTGAATACAATGAAGTTTCTGGCTAAAATGTGGAAAAGATTTAGCAACATGCATACTTTTAAACATCACTGTAGATATTCCACTATATGGCACAGCCAAGACAGGAATGTCAGAATTGTCTGAAGTCATGCATATAATGTCTGATGCGTAAAAATGTATTTCCAATGAAATGTATAAAAGCTGAGTTTGGTTACCATTTCAACTATTTCCCAAAATTTCTCATTTGAAAGCTATTTAATAGCACAAATGAAAAAAAAATGGGTCATGCAATCTTACCACTTGATCCAGTACAACGTCTCTCAGGCCTGATTTAATAGGTTGTCTTGGTTATCGACAGAAAATGTAATGCGATCATCAAAAATTCTACATGGTGCAAGCTCTGCAAAATCTCATTACTGACTCATGTTTCACTTGGCCTCCCTTTCTCCTCGTTGGAATACAAAGCCAAAAGGGTAATGCCAATAAGAATGAGATAAATTGGAATAAAAAAAAATTCCATTAGGTCAGAGAATAAGGAAGGGACAGGTCATCTTGTCTTATTCTACTTTTACCTACTTTGTGAAGTGCAGGTGCTGAGCCACAATCCAGGGTCATTACCATGTGCTGCCTAGGCTAATTTCCCTCAGAACCTTATCCTTCTCTGTCCTTTGCAAAGGTCACAACCACATAACCCTGTGGACACTGCAGGGCATCGCCCCCGCCTCGGTTGTATCAGATCAGTTAAAAATCCTTCTCTTCCTTTCAAAGCCTTAAATGGCCTTGATAGCAGCTACATCCTTGATTTATAAACTTGATAGTTACTTTTACAGATCCCCAGATACAGCTGTTTGGATTCATTTCATGACTGGGAGACAGGAGTATTGCATTACAAAGCCATCAAGCCAAAGAACTTACACTAAAAAAGTCAGATACAACTAAATGTAAGTAAAATTCTGTAAAATTGCTCCTGGTAAAAGGATTTTAATTTGGTTTGACACAATTCTTTTTTCTTTTTCAGCCATTCTGTTGTGGATTTGCTGTGTCCTGTTGAAGACCAAACTTTGACTAAAATTCAACAATGCTTTTTATGGCCAACATTTAACTCTAACATCCTTGGGTTTTCAGAAAAGCATGGTCACCTCAATGAGAATAAGGTGCCCAGGTCTTGTGGATGCAAAATTACTCTAAATTATCACTTGCAATACATTTTACAATACTGGCCCGTTAAAGGACATTGTTTCAGGACTTCCTATTGCATGTGTGTGTGTGTGTGTGTGTGTATAGTTGAGGTTATGGTCAAACATCTCTACTTTCCAAAACACAGTTTTTAGATTTTGTGCAGAAAGTTTTTCTATTAAAATGAAAATGTTACTGCCATAAATTACACAGTAACATTTCCTGCTCAACATTTAAGAAAGAAATACTGACAATCTTGTGAGCGGACAGCCTGAGGGCACACATCAGACTGATTATATAGTTTAGAAACAGAAAATAAAACCTTGGCATTTCTGAGATTATGCCAAGTAAAACAAAATGCACACATTTCACAGCAAAAATCATTGTTTTCTTTGTTAAAGTAAGTTAATTTGACTTCTTAGCTTTTACAATTGTTTATTTGGAAAGCAATTCTTTCTTTATTTTACTTATTGAAGCTTACATAGTAGTGTTTTTACACTATTGCTACACAGGAACAATAAAAGTTATTTTATTTAAATGAGCTTTTTGTTGCTGCTGAAGAAACTTTAAATCTATAGTTTTTCAATGTTATACTTTATGTATCTGATACTGATATGGGCTGAATGTCTTGTTCTTGTCTTTAAATGCTCAATATTCATTGAGCATTTAAATGTTATGTTATGTTATGTTATGTTATGTTACTAAGTATATTTCCTTAGTTAGTGTCAGAGACACTAACTAAGGAAATATACAGGTAGTTTAAAATGTTTTTGATAAAACCATTTCCATAAAACCTGTCTAACCCGTTTGATCTAGAAACATGAATTTGAGTAGAGAGACTCAGAGACGAGCCTATTTAAAAAGAAAAGGCTAAACCTTGTGGAGAAATGTCCATGGAGTCTCTTCTAATATATATTGCTCATGGCTTCCCTGGTATGACTCCCTTGGCAATGACAATGAAAGTGGGCTACAGTGAGCAAACAGATCAGCCTACATCAAATATCCCCTCATATATTACAGACATAAAAAGTCATTATCCTCAGTGGAAATCGATAGCCGACGTGGTCAAGATGAAGAGACCCCCGTGTGGCTTTTGGGGTCAGCTTACAAAGGAGCATTGCTGCAAATGATATCATTTTTCCATCATTAACTGGCCCCAAGGTCGATGACCATGCTTAAACCTGAGGGATAACGTTACTTATAATGTCTGGTAATAAATGGTGCGCCGGCCGGGATGTGTTCAACATTGATTGAACATGTGGACGGGCTGAGGGAGCAGTGGGGTGGTTCAGTAAGCCGGAGGTTAATATGCCACTGTTTCCATAGCATAGCTGAAATATTGAGGTGTTGGTAAGCCGTTTTTTCCACTGCAAAACTCTATTTGGAGATCTTATTAAAGGGCTCTGTTAGTGTTTGTCCAGACCAGCAGTGTTTGTCTGCTGTCTAGTGGCACAGAGTCCTCAACTTCCAAAGGCAATCAAAACATTGGTTTCCGTCTTTATTGAGGTTTTCCTACGATATCCAGAATAAACCTGAAAACACAGACACTAATTGAGCTGTTCTTCTCTTCTGTTAGTAGCACTATTTCCATTAATTTTACTGGCACTTGATCTCTTCACTTATTATTTTTCATATTAAACTGTCACAACATGGTTACCATTTAAACAAATATGTCAAAATAACCAAAGTTTTCCCCAGACCTTGGTAAGCTCTTGTTATTTAAACTCAAAATTTATGGGTGTTCCTTTTGTGTATTTCTGTATTTTTAGTACATTAACAAAGCTAAAGTTCACCAAAACATTTAATGTTGTATTTCTTTTAATAAACAATAGCTGTGCCCTTAAGTTCTCAGAGTAATGACAGGAAAAGTTCAGTTTATGACTGGCAGACAGTCACCAGTTGGCAGATTCCTTCCTGAACACACCCAGTAAATCAGATTAGTGTCATATTTTAAAAACCCCAGTGTCAGGCTTTTCTTTTCTCTCCTTTTTTACGTGTGGAAATCTTTACCTTCAGTTATGTCTGCTGGGCACTTTCTATGGACTCTGGTAAAATATGAGCAGCAACAGTTACTATAAAAAGAGTTAGAGATGATTGAATGTTGCGTGGACTTTCACAAGACAGGTCTTTCATAGGAAACTGAATTTTGAGGCCGATGTGTGACACATTGACAATGTTCCTATTACAGTGCCAGGAGAGAGCAGGAAATGTATTTTCAGATAAATGTATTTTCTTTTTAATCTTTTGTGACCAACTGTTTTATATTTTCCTTTAAGGAGCAAAGCAAAGGTAGTGGTCCTGGTGCTTCTGGAGGTCAATATGATTAGGTTGAATCAACATGTGTAACGAAATTTAACAGAATTCCTTTGACACTTTATCATGTACAGATAAAGTTAAATTGTTTGCTAATGCAAATGTCACAAGGCAGCAACTCAGAGAGTTTGGTTTTCTTAGAACAGCATGTGAAGCAACAATTCCTGGCCATTTTGGTGAGTCACAGATTCTCACTAAACTTAGACAATAACAGATTCTAAGAAGGTCGCCTAATCCAATGAGTGTTGATTTCAATATATGTATGGTAGATCCAAAACTTTATGGCAAAAAATATAAAACTGGATTCTCCAACATGACATTACATTGAACTCCATTGGCAGTCAGTATTTCCCAGAGTATCTGGGAATGTGGTGGGATCCCTGGACGCTCCCCTAGAGATTCACTTCATAGAAGTGGAGCTGACAAACCACAGCAAAGTCTGCATTTACGTGCTGCCATTTGCATTCCCTAAAATGTGGTTTCCTTTAGGTTTAGCCCAGATTTAACTTAGCAACTAACTAAAAGAGCCAACAGGAAAACACAGAATTATTTATTCTCATCAATACCATCAAGTGAATGCAGACCAAAGTGTTTGAAGAAAGTTTCTAACACTTTTTAGAATCTATGTCGCAAAAGATTAATTCAGTTATGTAGGCAAAATGGTACACCAAGGTATACCAAGCTGTGATTTGTATGTTTACACATTATCTGTAAGTTGGCTTGAAATTTGTGCAATTTTTATCAGGGGATTGTAGGGAATATCTGCTTTAGCCAGATTAGTTTGGAGATATCTGATGTGGTCTGAACATGACTGAACCTGACATATGTTGTGCACAATGTAAAAATAATCAAGGAATTGTGTTTGTATTTCCAAGTATTAGTCTGACTTCAGAGGCTGAACCACAGGCATGCAGATGTCACAGCAGGTCCAGTAAGTGGCTCATCTGAACTGACAGTTTCTCCTGCAGAAAAACAAACCCGCCCACCTTCCTGTAACATTTTGGAACTATGTCTTTACAATGCACAGGCCAAGCTGTGATTATATCATTAAATTTTAATCTTAAAAACAAAAATACAGGCACAGTAAAGTGTTGCTACAAGCCACAGAAATAGTGACTATATACAAGCAGGGATGATCAACAACATTTAGTCAAAGGCCACTTCTTTTTGTTAAGGTGTTCCAGTTTCTAAATCTGGCCTTATTGTGTACAATGAGAACACAAAGTCATTACGTTTAAATTGCTTTGGTTCGCTAATAATTTAACGCTTGGCAGGCCGAATGGAATGAGCAAACTGAAAGCTGATGATCACTGTTTTAAACCCCCACTAAAGTGTGGAGCTTCCCATACCTTTAACTAGACAATGTGTCCAGTGATGGGTTTATTCTGAAAGCACCAATTCAGTCTAATTTAATGACTTACTAGCTCTTTATCTTTATCTGCATCTCTTTTCATCAACTTTACAGTTTTCACCTTTTAAAACAAAATGTTGTGCATATATATTGCATACAGGAATGCATTTACCTCATAGCTAGTGTAATGCTGAGATTATTATCAAAGCAGTCACTTTTATACATATTAAGTTATTAGAAATAAATTATTTAAGTTTTCTGTAATAAAAGGAAGGGACTACCATTATGCTACTATAATTTCCCTTAAAATTACAAAAAAAAAACCAAAACATCCCTCTCAACTCATCACATGTGAACCCATCTTCCATTAGATCATTCAGATGGCCGTGTATCTGGTACAGGAATTGACCCAATGGGCAACACATCTGACACACAATGCTTCCACTGAATTAGTGGGACCATTTAAACTGAGCAAACTGCAGAAAACAAGTCAAGAGACAACTTCCCAAGCAATATGCACCCACTGCAAGAGTCACCACTGCTGCAAGAATACAGTAAGTTGTAAAAATAATAATAATAAAAAAATTAAATAAGGGACTTTCTTTACCGCTTCAAACTATTTGTTGTTTTAGAAAACAGTTTCTGTGTTGATAGCTTAGAGAAGTGAACAGAGAGTCTTCATGTGTTTGGGTTTCTGTCACATTTTGCTCTCATTTACTCACACCACATGTCTTCAGTTAATGTTTTTACATTCACATTGCGCAATAAGCATCGAACTTCAAATGCCCACTTACAGATCACATCATGCAATTTGATTTGCAGAAATCACGGGGCATGTGTGCTTTCAGATCATATCACTGAGAATTGGGAATGTGAGGAGTGACCCTTAAAGCTGGTGCAGTTTGCATGAGATTGGTGTCTGGACTTCACTCTTTCTGTGTCATGGTTCTCATGTTGACTATAAGGAATCTTGATTTGTGTTTCTAACTTTTACATAACTTTTTCAACTTTTACATTACAAAACAAAATACACCAGCTGTTTAAGCTAATCATATATAAAAGATCTAAAGTATTTTAACTTATCAATTTTTTTTCCCATTTGTTCCACAGACACAGAAGCTGTAAGACCCGGTTGCATGAGAGGAATCCATTTAACTATCTTGATGCACACGTACAGATTGTTTTGTCTGCATGTGTCATCTAGTTCAGAGGGGGCATTCTTACAGGAAGACACAGGCAGGCTTCAGACAGCCGCCCTGCTCCTCCTCCCCTTTCACACATCCTTCTTTTTCTTTTCATCCCTGTCACCCGTCCTTCTTTCTTCATTCACTGCCAGAGCATGACAGCTTGATTCAAACCTCGCAACACTTTCACATGATTGCAAATTTCATTTCTTACATGTACCCCCAAAATAATTTGGGGGTGGAAGGAAAGGGCACATTTTTGGTTGCATCAGAAAAAAAAAAAAAAAAATCTTGGTGCATTGTTGTACAGCCAAAAGAAAAACTGGTGAGAGTAACTGTTCCATTTTGTGAAACGTTCTCATGGTGCAAGAAAAGCTTTTTCCTTCAGAAATTGGCTGTTCTGACACGCAGAAGAGGTCAGCAATTAATTCTGGCACAGAGCTATTTAAAGCTTTTAAATGCAGTAGTAAAATTTTAGAGTCAATACAGGAACCTAATAGGGAGCCGGGGCAAGGTGGCAACGCTGCAGTGAAAAGGTTTATGTTCACGTCTCTTGATCTTTGCAGCAGTATTATCAAGGTGACTGTAATTAATTCTGGCAGAAAACACAGTTGCTTTTTTTCCTGTGGTCGACTAGTTATATTTAGATTTAATATGAATGCATAATGTTAAGGTGAACTGCAGAATAAGTCAAATCATCACATTTGGTAGAATGGAAATCTTGTTTAATTTGCTCATAAATATAGAGAAGCTGCAATCACTCTGTTAATATTAGGGACCAGAAACCTACTAACATGACACGAAATGTTTTGATTTTATGTCTTGGAGTACCTTGCAAAAGTATTCAACCTTTTCACATTGCGTCACATTATGACTTGAAGCTTTGATGAGTTTTATTGGGTATTTTATGTGATGAGATTTGTATTCAGCCCTTTCTGGGTCAATAGTTTGCAGAACTAACTTTTGCTTGCGTCACAAGTCTCCTGGAAAATGTTTCTACAAGCTCTGCACATCTTGAAACTGAAAATACTCAAGATTTTTCTTTGCAAACTGGAGTAAGCATTGTCAGACTGGATTTGAGTCTGGCAATGCTGAAATCCAGTCAGCTTCAAGTTTTGCCAAATCAAGTTTTAATTTTTACTTTAAATTTTAGGTGATGCTTAATGCTGACTAGAGCATCTTCCACATGTTGACTGTGTTTCCTACATCATTTTTCCTTCAATCTAAAATAAAATCCCACAAAAATAAAGTGAAGATTGTTACTAATAAATGTAAAAATGTTGAAAATTTCAATTGAAAAGAACCCTTGTTCAAGAGACTGTGTAACCACATGGCCAGTCAATGTCAAAAATATACTTGACATAATTTCCATTTTCTATCTTGGAAAACTATCTGACACATGACACAAGCATTTCATCCACGCCTTACACCCCCTGACCACATTACATCCTTTTGTTAGAGAGGCAGTGAGACTGTAAAGCCTTTGTACCCCTTCTCCCCCCAAACCCCCGCCGCTTTTCATACAAGGGCCTGTACAATTTCAAGCAGAGCCTGCAGAAGAAAAAATGGCCTGCACCATCCTGAAGGAATACATTCTCACTCCTCCAGTCTGTGATCCAGTTAACAACCCAGTTCTGCCAGGAGAAGAGATAAGAAAGACGGAGAGGAAGAAAAGAAGGAATAAAAGCCTGTGATGACCTTTGCCCCTCTTCAAGCTGCCAAGAAGCCCCCTCCCCACCATCCCATTTCTGCCCCAAAGATCCCCAAGCCATGTTGTGTATCAGAAACAATTAAAACATTCACAAATGTGGCTGTTCAACCATTTCTTTCCACTTCAAGCACATTTGCCAAATGCAACCAGCAGCCAAGTAAAAATCCCCCCACCTTACTCACTTTTTCTTCTCGAACACAGAGACCCCCTGGAGTGTTGAGGAATCTCTCCTACCATGTCTCCCCCCACCCCTCCTACAAATGCATGCGAGCTCCAAAAAACGCTCCACAGCCAAATAGCAGTTGGAGCTCGGCCATGGTGGAGGGCTCAGGAGTGGCGCGCTCCCACAGAGCGCTGGGGAAGAACGAGAAGGTTATAAAAGAGAATTTCATTCAAATGGTTACCCATCTCATGACGTATTACAGAAAACTTAGTTTACTCTGGCCTCAAGAAAATACTTTTACATGCGTCTACCTTCCTTTAACAGGCCGTTGTTTCCTTGTACTTGAAGCAAAGTAAAATACGATCCCACTTTGTGTCGCTGGTGGAGCATCCAGGTGCAGCTGTGCAACTTCACCCAGAGGGACATAAAATGGTTCTTCTTTTATGCAGACCCAGATAAAAACAATTGTAACATTTGTCCATACGTTTCTGCTCCAGATGCACTATAAAAAGATGTTCTTGCATGCTATAAAGAAATTGCAAGGACATTTTCCCTATTATTCATTCTTTGCACCATCAAAACATCTTGGAGTTTTGCTCTTTGGAAAATCATTGAGGACTACAAACCCTCTATAGGTGCCTGTTATCTGATTTTCTTCATGCTACTTACTTTGCATTTCTTTAATTGATTATGTGGAGCTTTATGTAAATAATATTATGCATGTGTAGTGTAATTGTACTCATGACATAATATACCACACAGAATTATGACCTCCAGCTAAATGGGATCAGCATCACAACTATATCACATGCATGCACCACTGTAATAAAATGTAAGGGTTGCGAGGCAAATATGTGAATCTATTAGTTCATCTGATGCTACACCATGCAGATCCTCTGTCCACACCAATGAATATTTGCCTCTGCAAAATGCTTGGAATAACAACTGTGGCAGAGAAATCCCATTCATTCGGTTCATAATCCAGGTACACGAGCTGTGATTGCTAAAATCCTTACTGCAATTCGGACCTGGACTCAATGGAACGTTAAGGGAAGTATTTTAAATACATTTACTTTGTTAAACATGGAATTCTGAACATTAAGCCAAGAGCTGACAGGAAGGGTTAGGGTTAGAGGAAGTGAAGTGCATCTGACAGGAACCAACAAAAGCAATGGTGACAGGAGCACATGAAAACTGGGATGAGAGAAATAAATAATGGAAGGTAAAGGAGGTAATGACTGACTTTCCACTGGTAAACTGATTGAGAGACATAAGAACAAAATGAGACCAATAAGCAGAAGAAACCAAAGAGATACAACATCTAAAATGATCCTAATACAAAATCAAAGTGACCAGCAAAACACTGAAACCTCCAGATCTCGGATCTTTGACCTGATCGAAAATGAATCTGATGAATCACACAGAACATTCAAACCGAAATTATCAGTGTGTCATCAAGGATATAAAAAAGGAAATAAAACATGAAAAACTTAAAAATAAATCATGATTCAAAGTGAATCAGCACCAATACAGTCTGGACTGTACCTTTTACATCCTTCATCCTAAAACACATGTAATCAATGGAGCATCAACAATAATGCACATACATTAAAACCGTGATAGGACTTGACTTTTCATTTGTTATTATTGAACTTTGCAAAGACCATATTTAGAAGCGACAGTAATGGGTGAAACAATGCTGCAAACACACAGCTTAATTGCTTTAGTTATAAATAACAGCACTCACTTTCAATGTTTCTGTGTAATTTGTTAAGAAAACCTAACCTTCAAACAGGGTTGACCTTAATTTACCTTCATCGGCACCTTGGTTCAGTTTTCGACTGCGTGGAAATGTCAGGGCATTTAAAACTATTTATATTATTGAGCTCACAGGATGGAGCAGCAAAGACAGAAGATTAAAGTTTGACTATGGTTTTGTGAAGGTATGAGCACAAAATATAAATTCTGGTTCACAATGTGCAAAAGCTACAAATTATTCACTCTGCATTCAGGGTAAGTCTGCATCACCGGACTCCATCAACCCCTCAAGGGTTTATCTTGGGGAGAAGTCTAATGCTTCCAATTGCTGAAGGGAATCCGTCAAGGGAAAGTGCGAAGGCCATGTTAGATAACTGCTGGAATGCAGCGCAGTGGAAGGTTATTGACAGTTTCTGTTGAGGAGGAGGCAGCAAACCTTCAAATCACAATCCAAACTGTCTCCTGAACAGCAACACCGACGCTCTCTGCCAAAAAGAAAGTCAGTCACTGTTTTATTTATTTGGCTTTTTTAACGTTTTAAGCCTACACTGAGCAGCAGGATGAGTAAACATGATCTTACTACTGCTTGTGTGGTTCAGTGATGTAATGCAGTGGGATTTCAGTGACCTCTCTGTCTGCCAGCTGAAGAAGTCAGTGTGTGAACATGCAGAGCACAGCTGTCAGCAAAAGGAGGCTGTGGCTCGTTAAAAAAAAGAAAAATTTTTTACAGAAGCTTAAAAATCACATGGGCATAAATTGATGAATCTAATGTGCATGTATTCTTTGTAGCATGTATTCTTTAATATGTCTGCATTAGAAAAATTTATTTCAATACTTACTTGATTTATGTATATACTAGGAAACAGCGGTATCTATACATCTCATTGGTCAGTTATTATATACTTATTGATAATAAAAGAAAGGGCAAGACAAAAACAACTACATCAACAAATTACAACTTCAAAATATCACATTTTATCTTGCAAATAGGATTTTATGAGCCTTTGAATTTCTGTCCCGTTTAGATTATCACATCCCCATTATCTGTTGCAAAAGTAAAGCAGTGTTAAATGAAAAAACTATTACAGAAGTTACAGTGACCTCCATTTATTACTTCTCACACTGCCTTATTTTTCCATCAGATTCTAACTTTGAACAGCCAAAAGTTTAATTTTGCAATTGTTGTTTTTTTCACATGGAAAAGAAAGTTTAACACAGCCTTTTGTTGTAAGCAACCATAAACTGCTAGCCTAATTCAAGTATGATGAAGGTTTATTGGTTTTGAGAATAGTGCTCAAATGAACCACAATTACATTGTTCAGATTGAACTTGTTTCAAAATGGCAGATTTCTACTTTTATCTTGGCGCTGCTCAGATTAGCAGTTTGATTTCTCTTACTATTTTTTTTCTACTATGAGGGACGGTCTCCCAGTCCAGGTCTATAACTTGAGGTGAACTCTAGACAGGAACAAATTGAATACCTGTACAAATCCCACTGTTTTGGAAACTGAATTTATTTCCTATCTAAAAATGGGTGTGATGGTAGTAAGGGTATCTCGACTCGGTCTGTAACTAATAAATACAAAATATAATAACAATGCTTTAAGTGTCCAAAAACCATATAAAAGCATATTAGAGATTCCTTAAATTACCTCTAAAAAGTCACCAATGGTTTAATTTACTCTTGTTTTGTTGTTTTTGCAACTGCTACATTTTCCACTGTCCCAAACATCACTGATGTTGTGAGAGCAAAATGCCTGCATCTTTTATATTAATTCATTAAAATAAAAGTGGACTAAAATATTGACAATGTACAGAAACTCCACTTCAGCTCAACACTTATAATTTGAAAAACGGTGCAGACTGCTTTCTCGCTGTTGTAAATGATTTTAAGTAATTGACTTTTGTCACCAGCATTAATAGAAAATGTTATTTGGATGCTGCATTTTTTTAGCTATGCCTCTTTAGGAGTCATTTATTAGTTGAGTGTTAATCAGTGACAAGTTTAGAGAAACAGCCACAGTCTTGTTGAAGCTAAACAGAGGAGATAATATGGTCATAGATCTCAGGAGCTGTCAAGAGCAGTCTGCTTTTTTCTCTCAGCATTAGTTTTGTTTCTTCCCAGAAAAACACTTTTCACCTCTCATGCAATTTGTTTACTCATCAGACAAAAGCCAGCAAGGAGAAGTATAATGGGAAAGCTACTTTTGTCTTGAAACATTTTTCACAGTCAGGTGATGTTCTGACTAGTCGATGTCTGGAAATCTAATCTATGTCTCATCAAAGTAAAGATGCTCAGAGCCAGATTCTCCAAGATGATGTTTTAGATACCAATATCTGGTCTACAAGTATTACTAAATTTTAGTTTAGCTGGGTTTAATTTAGAGGTGCAACTGACAGCACAAGAGAGAAATTTAGATACAGTTTTTAAGAATTAATGTCTTTTGAAGTGGTAATGTTGATCTGTTCAAAATCACAAATGCATTAAAATAACATCCAAGTTCAACAAAACAAAGTAAGGATGATAAATTAAAAATAAAGCCAAATCAGTGGAGCAATAACTAAACCTCAAAACTAACAGGATTCTGAAAGGCAGTAGCCAACCGCACATCTGGCACAAAGACTGTGAACGTAACTCTAATCTGTCAAAACACTGTGCGGTGGTGCACCGTGTGAAATAAATGTCCACTTCTTTTTAAACTGGGATGTCTACTCTTTTCACCTCCACTTAGCTCAGTGGGCATCCTTAAAACCAATCACTTATTTAATGTTTGCGCAATTACATTTGAACACAGTGCCACAAAAATTGTAAAAGAGCCTAAGAGATTTCCCCGGCTCTTTGGTCTCATTTAAAATTTTCCAACATTTTTAAACTAAACTTAATAGATCTAAAAGTCTGTTTTCAAATGATGATTTCATTAATTAGTGGGAAAGCCATCCAAACCAGCCTGGTTCTACATGAAAACATAATTACACCTCTTATTAATTACAGCTAATTGTTTAAGTTCAGTTTCACTCACCACACCTTAAGCATGACAACTTGCTCACCTCCAGGATAAAAAAACGTTTACGTAGAACCAGTCTGATAATATGAAGTAGGTTAAAACAATTTTAAAAAATCTCAGCTGCATATTGTTCTGGTCATAGTTCAAGACTCGTCAATAAGAAAGAGACAGCTGCTTTCCCAAAACAGCTCAGAAGCCTGTCTTACCTCCAGCAACATCTTGTTGAACTCTGAGATTTGGAAATAAATATTGTGTGAACTGTCCGGATGAACTTTAAAGGCTTTGTTGAATCTACTGTAATGATAATAGTGTTTCAGAAAGAGAAAATCATATGGCAGACACAGAGGGAGTAGTATAATGGTTTGGGGCAACTTTGCTACTTTATGACCCAGATAAGTTGCCGTAATTGATGAAGCGGCTGGCTTGGATAAAATCGACATTTAAAAAAAAAATTGTGTTATGCATTTTCTTTTGTACTAAACTTATACTAAAGTTGTTGGACGATTTGAAATATTTTGCTCTGACAGAAATGCAAGAAAATGGAAAAAAGAAAAACAAATGAGTTGAAAAGTTTTTACCAGCACTGGAGAACTTTTGCCATTAGTGAAACAATTAAAGGGTCAAAATATTTCAACCTTTTGAAGAGAGAATTATTCTTCTTATAACCAAATATTGGTTGTTCATGTATTATTTAAATGTATTATGTGTTATTCCATTCTGTTTGAATGTTAAAAATCTGAGTTTATGACACATAAAAACATCCGATCACAGTGATTTTGCCAAGTTCATGTAAAATTGTTTTGTGTGATACATGTTTCCAGATGTAGTGCTTATTTTCACACAAACATAATATTAGTAGAATGCTGACTGCAAAAGTGTGCATGTCAATGTTCTATAGTCATAAAATGTATTTATCTAACAAATAATTAAAAATGAGCTTTGCTTGTTTTCTATGTGAATGCGGTGATAGTAAAGAAAAACGTTCTTGGAAAAACGTCACATGGTTTCAGGCGTAGTTTCACTGCTCCATGCTGGGGCTCTGAGTTAAATCTGAAACAATATAGGATGTTGCTTCTGCTTGACATGACAGCTTCGTAAAGCCAGCCAAGGCAGTTAATGATCCGAAAAGAATAAAGGGGGAAACAACCATGAGAGCTAAAAGTGGGTCAAGTTGAGCCTGCTGAGGAGGCGTCCAGTAGGACTCCACATGTGGACCGGGGAGGTGGGAAGGGCTCTTCTTGCAGGCATGGGTTGACCCTGCAGCATGTTGCCCCAACGAAAAGCACATACAGCCTGGGGAGAACGCTCACTCCTGAAACCAGATGTGCTCCGTCTCAGGTGTCACTCCGTTTGTGAGCTACTCTCCCATCTCCCTGACTCACAGCCATGTTCTGAGTCATTTGCAGCTCTTTTAAGCTGTGTGAACTGTCACTCTGCTTCATTACCACACTACATGAAATAGTGATCAGACTCCTAAGGCCAGTAAGCTTTCCAAGTTTCCTAACAGTCTAACCAAGACTTGTGTTTCAGCTGTCTTGATACAAAATGGATTACAGATTCAAATCCCTTTAAAGGGCCAGTAATATGTATTTTCTAGGCACATGGTGCCATTTTATAGCACATTAAATAAATATGATACCTTTCAGTTATAAAAATATTGTCTATATCAAATATGACTTTAATGGTTGCCATGGAGATTGCAGGATTTCTCAAACATGCATTAAAAAATCAAGGCAACCCTGCAGATATGTTTTTGATGAGAGGATAAAATTGTAACGTGATGTGAAGCTTAAAATGTTGATTTTATTGGATAATGCCTCTTTAATATTTTAGTGTTGCTTGTGCACCTTTGAATGCAATGGATACCAACTTCTTATTTTTTCTGTTTATTTGTTTTGGATCACTGACACCTCTGCATCTCTATTTATAAAAGAAACAATGTAGTTAAAGCAGCACAGGGGAACTACATGACCCCTAAAATTACAACGTACTGGCAGAGTACTTTTTACTTTTTAATGACATTCATTAAACACATTTCTCTGTCTATATTTGTCTGGTTTTGTCAGTTTGATGATGATAAAATTACACAGTAAACCTTTTCATAAGAGCAAATTAGCATGTTCAACTGCAATGCCACGCTTTTACCCATTTGCACACCATTACCCATTTCAGGATATATTTCACAACCCGGGTTGTGAAATATATCATAAAACTTAAGAACTTAGAAAAAAGCCTTCTGTAGTTTACCTGTCGTTCAGCGTCAGTTACTCAAAGGAGAGAACAAAAGGTCAGATAGGCTGAGTTCAACAGAGTACATGAGGGAGTGAGGTTAACTATAATAGAGGTCAGCTCTGATAAAAGTCAAAAACAAAAGCGATTGAATTGATCTGTAATGACCTGGAGCTGACCGGTAACTAATCTTCAAAAGAAATATCCAGCAGCAAAGCATAAAGGATTATTACAGCGTGGGCCAGGGTCATTAGTCCTGTAATTTGACTATTTGATGGATAAGGAGCATGTTCATTACCTGCGCTCCGGCAAGCCTGGAAATGTTATGTCTCTGCTCACCAAACAGGTCTGTAGTCCACTCTACCTTTCAGTGCTTTTAAAATGAGTTGTGTTTGTTATTGTTAGAGTTTTTCAATTCTAAATACAACTCACAAACATCACATCTTATTGTTCACATGTGAAAAGATAAGCTTGTTTTGAAAAGAATATATTTAGAAATAATATTAAATGATTTTAATACAAAACTACCGTCTTATCTTGTTCTGTTGAGACAGAATGTGTCATTGTTATTTAGCAAATATCTTGTTTACTGGAACTGTGACAAAATCCTGGATCAGGATTATTTACCGTAATTTTCTGTTAAAGATCTGCGGCAAAGAGTGACTCATTGAGTTTCCATGATAACTATTTGATGCTATCTACTTGCCAACTTGTTCTTTTGGAAACATTCTAGTGAACAGCCCTTTGTGTCACACAGCCACAACTGTAAACATGTAAACAGCACGGGAGTTAAACTTGAACTGTGAGGTTTTGTCAAATCAGACTGAGACTGAGCTTTGGAGCCAGAAACCATCCAGGTGGCCAACAAAGGATGAAAACAACTCATCTCCAAGGTAAGGTTTGGTGCAGGATCTTTGATAATGTTGCAAACGCTTAAAATGGCAAGATTTAAAAACAAGTTGTAAATTTAGTTTTTTGCCATAATTATATGTAAAAATTATACAGGATTTTCTTTTTACTAACTGAATAAATGTTCTGAAGTTAAAGTTAGAGTTTAGCAAACTGAGTTTAAGATTCTGCAGAAAAAGATACATTTATGGGTTTTTTTTTTACTTAGGAAGGCAATAATTGTGCAATGTGCTAAGTATACACCAAAAGGCCACCACACTTCAGCTATAAAAATAAAACAGTGGTATTGGTGCTAGTACAACTTGGTAATAAAATGTTCCATATGAAGTATCTGAGAAACTTATCTCTTAAAAATGTTCTTGGTGAAGCAAACCACATGCTGTACTAAAACATGACATTGACAAAATGTTGGAACCTGTTAAATAGATTTATTCCGTAAAACCAAGACAAGTCTAAACTAAATGTTCATTCTCAAGTGAGATTCAGGACATTTCGTCAGAGCAAAGTGTGGCTATTTTCCATTCATTGTTTCTCAGCCAAGGTATTTCATGATAACAGAGAATAATCTGAAGTGCTCTGAGTCTGCAGTCTTCACAAAACCCTGACTTTCTGATTTCTACATTTTCACAAACACACAGACTGGCCTGCAGCTTTCCTTAAGCTCTTCTCAAAAAAAACACCAGCAAAAACTCAGTGGAAAGTTTCTTTAAGACACCATATGTGTCAGATTAAGTTGTTTGTGAGTTATAACACGTAATACATCTCAGGCAAGTTAAAACAGTACAGCGATATGACATCTTTTGGTTCAACTCCAATCACACACATGCATACCACACATCTCTTCCCCGCCCTGTTTGGCCCCGAGAACCCCAAAGATTACTCCCTCATGCATGACTTTTGGTATTTGTAATCCGCCCCTCCAATAACTTAGACAGAAAAACATGTAAACATCTGCAAAATGTTCTGTGACAAACTGTTGGCTTGAACTTCATGCACGTACTATTCTCTGAACAGTCACGTTCATGGTATGTGCCGTGGCAAGACTACAAATAAAACATTTTACAAATACCTTCAGTGAATGTGTTTACTTCAGGAAGCTTTTTGGGGGGGTTGTGTCCTCACTACTAGTGAAAATAAACCATAATACTGCACTAAACATTTGCTTTTTTCACAGAAATGCCAGTATTGTGGTTAAGGTCTGAACTTGACAGATTCTTGAACTCACTGGTATCCTACACCTCTGGGCTTAGCTGCAACATTAACTGTGAGACAGGTCTTATCAGCCATCATACGTGTCAAACCGCAACAATTTTCTTCTGGAAGCTGTGTTCACATAATGGAAATTCATAAGTCCCAATAAACATCCACAGGCAAGGTTCACAGGAAGTATGAGAGGAAGTAAGTCACACCACTTACTGATATGACTTAGAAATAATTAAACGCTCTACCTGCATGGTCTTGTGGTGACCTTGGTCACATGACACTGGCTTGCCTGAAAGACAGATACATGGCAGCCTGATGCCAAAAGATGAGACAGTTATTGGCTGTCCATGCTAATGCTTTCATCTATTCCAGCGGCCCCACGTCTTCACATTCTGTTGCTTGTTATTGGTAAAATCTAGTCTTAACTAAACTTATGTTTAGAGTTGCCCACGGTGAGCGGCGTCGGGCAGGAGTGGATGGATAAATGGTTTTAGTTAAAACTGAAACTTTGAATAAATATGAATGTTTCTTTTGTTTCACGGTACATTTCTGGTAAATTATCTTTTCTTGCTACTCATCATTGTTTGTACCACTTAGATGCTACAGCCTGAGGATTGTGAGTAGATAGATGCAGGTTGAGCTTATATAAGTGGTGTCTTATTCTGGTTTCTAAGGGCCTTTTCTCAACATGTGTTAGACGTTTCCCTGGTTCTACACACCTAAATCAAATAACACCTGGTTCATTACGAGGCCTCAGCAGAACCTGATGACATGGTGAGCAGATATAATCTGCTATTTTCATCAGGTGTGTTGGAGCAGAGACACATCTATAAAATACAAAACACGAGACTCTGAGGACTGGAACTGGACACAGCTAGTTTATGATGTCATCACTGCACAGGTGTCTTTTTGTAAAAAACAACAAACCAGTAATTCATGCAATCACTTTTAATTATAGGTACCACTTTGACATATGGTAGCATTTCTCTAAGACGCATGTCGAGCTGTGGGGAAGCTATTATTTAGACTATGTTTATATAACAAGGCTACTGTCCTGATTCTAAAGTTCAGAACCCCTTTAATGCATTTACCTTCCCAAAACAGCATCAAAAGCAGGAATTTCTCTTCATATTCTCGTGCTCAGTAGGTAATTTCATTCTCTCTTTCATATGATCATGGGTGAAGCAAATGAAATGTTCCACAATGACATGTGGGTGTAATCTTCAAGCTTTTATAAATGATGTGCTGCATTCATTTAGCAATGGATTTCATCTCCATTTTGAAAATTAAAGTAAGTTAGAACAAACACCACATAAGCACATGTAAGGTATACATCTAAATGTTGGCAGTTCTCTTCAAGACAAACTATGTAAACATGGTACTTAAACCATTTTTCTCTCTGCTCCGGCTGCTCAGAGCTCCTACAGTAAGTGGAATGTGAAACATGTGAAAAGAGTCTTCTTTGTTTAAGACATAAGAGGAGTCAGGGGTTGCTTCACAGATCATCTTTTTCATGCTGCTGTTACATAATAGGCTGTTTGAAATTAAAACAGCATGTTGTTGATACTGCATGTGAATATGGAAAGCATATGGTGCCACTGAAAGCCATTATGCTTTCATTCCTGCTTACTTGGTCCCTTCCTCATCAAGGGAGACACAGATGGAGACCGCCATTCATAGCAACCCGCTTCTGCAGCTGCTGGAGCAGAGTGTTTACGTGCAGGAGAAGGGAAAAAGGAGCAGAGAGAGACTGTAAATATGGGATGCACAGCTGAGGAGCTGGTGGAGACAAATGCCATCGTTAAGCTGTCGGCTAACAAGACACAGAATTTTACATCTGAGGTGTTTGGCTGACAGTCTTATCCAGAGGGACTCCCGGGGAGGACTTTAAGCCTGGCTCTGAGATACTTCATGACTGTTTATGGACGGATTGGCTGTTGTAAGAATTTGAACTTGTGACCTCAGATATGCTGTTAAAAACTCCCTCATCTATCTGTTTCTTCTCTATGGAATAAGGATTTCCACTGGCTTTTGGCAAAGCAGTTTCCGCTGCATCAAAGTGTTTCACTGATGTAGAAAAAAGTGGAAAACATGCAAAATAAGAATTTCTACCCACAACCGCTCAACCAATTTGGATTTCATTTCAGAGGACTGTGACACACTGAAGATAAAAATACAACCCCTGCTTTTGATTTTGATTAAATAAATAAAAGAAAAACTGCATGAAAGCATGCACTGTTGTGTTTGTATGTTAAGCTGGTGGGAGTCTTTAAATTTTAAGAAGCTGAAGTTAAGATTTGATGAAGGCAAAGCTGGCTGATTCAATACAGATTAGAACATTTATGTTACAGCACTAAACCATACAACTCTTCCTCTGTTACAATACATTTCATTCTATCAATAAATAACATGTAATATGACTATATTAATAATACGTAATATATATGAATAACCTCCAGTTATTTTTAGTTTTTCTTTGCTAAACTATATTTATATATATTTCTATTCACCCATCTATTCCTTCATCCGTTCATGCATTGTCTTCCACGTATCAGAGGTCAGGCTGAGGGGATAACAGGTCCAGAAAGAAAAGCCAGATGATGTAGAGGGGGAGTGGCTCCACTCTGAGTTCCCTCTGGATGACGACAATCCTCCCCTTATCTCAAGGCCAGAGCTTGGCCACCCGACAGAGGAAGCTCATTTCAGCTGTTTGTGATCTCCTTCTTATGAACACAGGTGAGGATCAGAAAGGACCCACCGGTTAATCGGGAAGTCTGATTACTGGATCAATGTTTTCATCAGACAGGACCAAGTCATTACTGCAGAAAAGGTTTCTGTCCATCTATCCATGAGACATCTGGCAAATAATCTAAATAATATTGCTCTGAAGAACTTCTATTGATTGCTCCTGTAATCAAACAATGCATCTTTCTGAACGATATGTTGATTCATCTTTTGGGGGTGTTCTTCATTACTTATGAAGTAATCAATCAAGTGCGAAAAATTAGGAAACTTCATCAAATATTCAGTTATTCATTAAGAAATTCTTAAATATCGGTGTCTAATCTCATGTTTTATTTCTCCAAATCATCATGATTTCCATCCATCCTTCTATTATCTGGACATGTTTGTCCTTGCAGGGTTGGGAGGGGGGCTAAGTTAACATTAACTAAGTATATCAACAAAAATACATTTTCTAGATTAGGAAAAAGTCATGACACACCACATTAAAAAGATGCCTAAACTAAAATCCATAAGAGACTCAATTTTCTTTCTGAAGGCCTTGAGAAGGTTTTACCATATTGTTCAGTCTCACTTCAGCAGTCAGAAACACATAAAGCTACATTTCTAACGTTTAAAAGGCCAAACCCACTTCAGAAAGCTGAGGAATGACATCCTACTTGTTTGCATGTGATTGTATACATCTATCTGTGATCTCAGAATCGCCTTACAAAAGGAGATAAATGTGGGGAATTTTCCATTTTAAAAATAAATACTACAAAACATTTTAAAACATTTCTCCTGCTCCTATTCTTTGGTTCTATTTCTAAACATTCGGATATTTTTATTGAAAGACGGGCATCTCCTTAAGTTGATCCAAATGCCGTACAAATGCCCCAGTTTGCGAGTGTTTTAGAAATCGAGGTACAAAGGGGAAAACAGCTGACCGTGTTCCTGTTTGTCATTCAGTAGCCACAGTCTCCACAGTGCTGACAAAAGCAAGTGCTGCCCTATCAAAATATTTTAGTTGCTGTGCTCAGTATAACAATGCTTGACAACAGCTTACCTGCACTACAACTCCAGAGGCAGATAATGGGCCAAATACTCATCCATCAAGAAATGTCTCATGTCATAAAGAAGCTATCAACATATTTTTGTTTTAAATCATACAGCTTGAGTTTTTAAACTGATTCAACAACATGAGTCTCTGTTTCAGCAGACAGAAGCTCTGTCAGTTTTTGAGGTTTGTTTGCACATGTAGAGTGTTTCTTTCTCTCTTTTCTCCAGAAAGGCTATTAGTGAAAGAAGGATTTTCTGCTGTTGTTTTATTTGTTTCAGTGTTTATTACTTCATGTCTTTATGCTGTCATTTAATTTCATTGTGACACGCTTTGATAATTATGGAAGTAAGGGGCTTTATTGCTAAACATTACTTTTAACATCAGGAGATAAACAATTTGTCACTACTGAATTCAGACTGAATAGATTTATTCTTGCTATAAAATACCCAAAATGACAACAAATTCTCTTTTTTAATCATATTTATTTTGTTCATGCTTCACAGCAGAGCTGGTCAGCTTTTCTTGCTGTATCAGTTTACCAGTGCATTAACATAACAGATAAAAAGTGGTGAAACAGTTCTTTAAGGTTTAAGGTTAAAGTTATGATTAGTTGATGATTAAATATAAATCCAGGTCAATTTGGCCAAGCAGGTAAAGCTAGTCAGACTGGGGCTAATACAGTGCTGGACTTCAGAAAGTTTACAAAGCATCTTTCTTAATTGATGGCGTATAAATCTGTTAAAAATAAGAATTTCTTATATCATATCTCCAGTAGATCTTTTTCTTATCCTCTTCTTTTACCATAAATTGAGATTCTCACTGCTGCTAACGGTTATGGTTACTCTGTAAAGTTTCTTGTTCCAAATGAGACTTCTGCTGTCTAAAACAACCTTCAGTCATGATAGTGCCATAGTATTCACTGAAAGTTCTGTTTTTGTTGACTTTTTAATCAATATTACTTTGGGTTATGTGATGGACTTTTTTACACAGCAACTCAGAAGATGTAAAGCAATCAGATACAGTCAAAAATAAATTTCCAAAATAGTTAATCTTCTGTAACACCTATTTATTTTTATACCACTTTACTTTTAAAAAAACAGACTAACTATTACTGGAAATGCATGACATATACCATTGTGTTTTGCACAAAAAATCCTTGGTGTTGCTCTTCATTTTCTTTTTCATTTCCTGTGTAAATAAGCATCGGAATCAATGCAAATATTTCTTCAATGCAAACGTGTCGATGACTTAAATGTGGAGGATATAGCTTTTGCATTAAACCACAATACCCTCTTCGAGATTGTAGTCAGTCAAAAAGAGCAAGAGGAGAAAGGAACAGACAGAGCTTGTACAAAAATAAATATGGTGTGAAAGTTTATCTTCTTCCCATGCATTTTTGGGATATGTCAATAGTTTCTGACCCTCTCTGAGTAGCCACCACCCGTCACGGACAAACAGCACCAGCTCTTTGAATGCCAGCTTCAAAGCCAATGTTTTTTCTGCTGAGGTATGAATTATATGGACCAACACCACCACCCACCAGCTCTACCCCTTTCCTTCAGTTCGCAGTCAGCGGTGGGACTGGGATGCCTTCAACCAGATGTTGGCGAGCTCCAGTGTTGGGGGACAAAGGTTACAAACTGGCAGTGGGGGTCTGGGAGGGCTTGGTGGCAAGAAACATGATGGCAGTGCAGTCAGAAGACGTAGTTCAGCAGGAGATAAACAGAGCGCGCCCCAGTCTGACCCTGTGTGGTTTAAATTAGGGGGGCCAAGATGGAGGTCTGCTAATTGAATTCTGCCAGCACTAATAAACTACAGCTGACATGTATTTCGCATGAGGTCATTTGTAACATTACACCAGTTATGTTTATGTTATCCATTTTGCTGTTTTTATAGCATCGTTTCCTGTATCCCCAGATACTAAATCTCGTTGTGGTTAACGTCATCATATAACATTTATACTCCGCATAAAAGAATCGATTCAAACCAATTAAAATTACAACATATAAATAGATGTATTGAAATATCAGCAGTGGATTATGAAATTGCATAGAGATTGAAGGAGAAAAATCCATTAACTGTTTGTTGGACTTATGAAGGAAAATTAAAAACACATTTCTGTTACACGTTTTATTTTCTTTCAAATATGTTTGTTGTCTCTTACAATATATATATTTTTTAAATTAAATAAAAGCCATGTATAAAATACAAATGCAAACACTTTATTTCTACAGCTCATTTGGACCAACAATGATATCTGATACAAGATCTTCAGAATAAAAACCCAAGTCACAATGACCAGATGTAACGAGGATAATAATATGTAGATTTATTCCATATGTGAGATCAGAAATAATTGAAGCTGCTGTGTAAATGAAGCAGATGACTGACAATGCAAAACCTAATGTTGTGAAGTTTTGACAGTTGAATAATATCTGTTCTAATGTTCACTGGGTAATCACAGGCAGTACATTTCAATATGTCAAACATTTATAATTAACTAACAAGTTTAGAAACATATCCAACCACCGGCATCTTCCCCCGACTCCTGGAGGATTTTCAGTCAGTTGTTACTTCATCACAAAAACAATAAAGGACAATATGACACCACACTGTTTCATTAACCAGCTGAACTTACTGAATTTTTAATATATAATAACACAGCTGTAGCCATTGTCATGTCTCTTTGTGAGGTGAGTAGAGGGAATGAAATTATGAAACTGTTCAATGCTGAGGGGAAAATGATCAAATCTGCCTGAAATTGCATTTGGGAGAAACACTTGCACATGCCCAGTCATGCAAGTGAGTCTTAAGTTAACAAAAAGATGCTAAATAGTTGTTTCTCATTGGCGATTTATTAGAAATAAGGTTACAACATGAGAGCTGTCAGTTGAAAGACTGGAAAAGATTAAATCTCTGTTACAAAAGTGTACAAGTGTACAAGGCCGCTGACAAAAAAGTCAAAATGCCCTCTCTGTAAAATAAATAGCGAGCTTGTAAAAGGGAAATCTAAATGGTACCACATCCAGAAAGTGTGGTGAACCATCCCAGGACCCGCTCCAACAATCATGCGGGGATGCAGAGGCGTCACCGGGGTGCTGCAAGCGTTTTCAATATTCACAGACTCATGGCGGATCAGGCCCCCATTTTACTGTCCTTAGACACTCTCACTTATAACAGCCTCATGACACGCACATATAGTCTTGGTGGTGGGTGCCCTTAATGGCATTCAGAGAGGCATCTGTACAGTCAGCCTCTTCTCTGGTGCCTGTGCCAAATGTTAAACTACATCTAGACAATGCTGTTTGATGCTTCTTTTTTTTGTCTTTTTGTGTGCGACAACTGAACATCTTCCAAAAGTAGTGATTCCATATTTCTTGTCAGCGAATGAAAAAAACTGTAAGGTGCAACCGAGCGAAACCCTGTGCTCTAAATCTCACCTTTCAAGCCTCCCTTTGACTCAGTGTTTGTTTTTCAGTCTTAAGCTGTTGTAGAGATGTGGCTTTGCAAAGCAGAAAGCATGGAAGAGATTATGCATCATCCGCAGACGTACTGAGAGGTTAGTTCTGTGATTTGTGATAAGAGATTCAATACAGTTTGTTCTTCCATACTGGAAGTTGGTGAAAACAGCTTAAAGTCGTGGAAAGATACTGGGGATTTTGTTATTGGCACTGTAGTTTTTGGCCACACGTGAATGTGGCGGGTTTTAGTTTCCTGGAAAATAGTTTGATATCAGTCTTTTACTTCAAGACTATCACAGGATGGGTTTGAGTTACTTTGTGCCACTTCCCAAATCTGCGTCTTTACAATGAATATATATATACATCTTAAGCTGATATTTGAGTAAATATTATCCACTACTAAAGTAGAGACAGATTATTAAAAATCATTAAGTATGAGCTTACTTTCTGTTATTTCTAATTTGCACTGACAGTCTATGCACATTGTATGTGATGAAGATTAATGTGTTTTAATGATAGAATCCAATAAAAATGTCGGGGCAGTCTGAGTTGGGGTAAGCATTCTATCACTATAAGGTTTTATTCACTTTTCTAAAGATTTATTTCCAGAAATAGCCCAAATAAGGGAGTTAAGAGTAAAATGTTGTGCTCTTGTTCACAAACTAAAGAGTATACGTCTAATGTCTTTTTTAATGTATTTTATATGTCCATATACAACACGTTTGCTCTGTTTCCAATCAAAATGTTGTCTTTTGATGGTTTTGACATGTTTGAAAATCAATCCAATGTACAGTATCTGTGTTTACATTTTCCCATAACTTGAGCGATATGTTATATCTCCTCACAAAAACATTCACGCGTTTTGTTTTTTTTTCTGTTTACACCAGATAATGCCTCATAAACTCGCAGAGCGGCGTCCAAACCTTTATAACCTGAGAGTCAGTCCTCTCTCCATCCATCTTAGCCCCCCGTTCTAGCTAACAAACATTACTATTCATCATCAGTATTCACACCTGTCCAAATCTATAACCTCATTGCCTGGAGGGAGGACCGAAAAGGCAGGAGAAAAAAAGCCATTGCTGAGGAGGGAAGAATCCAATTCCCTGACTGTGTGTATCTCCTATGTGCATTTGTCATACATCAACCAGACAAGTGAACTCCCTCTTCTCTTTGCTCGCAGCTCCTCTCTGACCCGGCTAGCTTTGTCTTGACTCATAAAGAGGGCTAAATGAAAACCAGCCTGACCCCCTCCACCCTCCACCCTGTATCGCTGTTGCTCTTGTCTCTCTGCAATGAAACTCATTTCCTCTGTTCTGTGTATCGGTGGCAAAAAATACACACAATCTTGAAGACAAAGTTCTCCTGAACCACCCACCTCCAGTCAGACCAGACAAATAGTGTCCGTTTCTTAAAGAATTCCCTGAATGTGGGAGTGGATCTGCAGATGTGGGAGAACTGTCATGCTTTAAAACCTTCAGCCCACTCCCAAACGCCCACTCCACCCATCCGACGTTTCACATACATTACTGAAATGTGTGCACAAACAGATGGAGGAAAGTGTAAATGTATGCATGCTATTAGACAGCTGCATAAGTGCTCATACAGTACATGGCCTCGCAAAGATATGCATACTCCTCGTAGATTTTTCACATTCTGTAACGCAATAACCACAAACATCCTTGTTTCTTATTAGGGTTTTCTGTTCAAACCGATACAAAGTAGCACATAAATGTGAAGAGGGAAGAAAACATTTTACATCAATAAAAATCTGAGAAGTGTAGCATGCATTTGTATTGAGTCAATTTATTCTAAGGCTTCGTTCACATAGGAGACGAACACAACACAAGTCAGATTTATTTTTTACGCATTTCGACCCATGTCCGACTTTTTCACAGCGGTCTGAACAGCCCAATTACAATCTTGCCAGCCCCAAACAAATAAGATTTGAGTTTCTTTCATATGTCAAATACGTGACCAATTGTTTTCAAAGCATAAGCAGTGTGATTTAATTTAATCCGATCTTCATGTCATTGGCATGCGTCATAATTCTGCACCAAAAGAAGTCAGACAAAATGTAAACAATGTCTGAAAAAAATACATAATTATGAAATATAGACAAAGTATTTTCCCTGAAGCAGGGTTAGATTATATTTCCACTTCTTAAACTTTAAACATCTCAGGCTTAGTAAGGAGAGCATTGATCAGGGAAGCAATGACAGTTTGGAGGAGATGCAAAATTCAACAATTCAGGTCGGAGAATCATTGGACCAGGAAGCTGTAAGTCACCAACTACACAAACTTTATTTTTACCAGGGTGGCAGAACAATTTTGAAGAAAGCAAGAAGAATTTCACTTTGGCGGGAGGTTTTCTGCCCCCAAAAATGTTTTAATATAGTGATGTTAGTAGTTTCAACATTATAAAATATTTTTAAAATACTTAATTCAAACTTTTAATAGTTATAAATATTTTTTCAAGGCACTGTGAGTTCATTCTGTGCAAAGTTTCATTCATGTGCTCTCAGAGATGCACCTATAAGCTATAAATATGACTACAGTTCTCTTCTTAAATTTCAATTGCCTCTCAGGTCCACATACAAACAGACGCTTTAATAAGTGCATACACCCCCATAAATGCTGACACAAGAATACACTGAAATAAACTTCCTCGCATCTCACACTTGCTGACACATGTGTTGACACACACTCACACACATAAAATACTTGGACATCCCAGGGTCTGGGCGGTCTGTTTTTCCATTACAATGCCCTGGCAGGAGAACAGTTCAGCACAAGCAGAAACATTAACAGCAATGAGAGCAAAACCCGATGGCCAAGCTCATAAAAAAAACAAATCCAGAAACTAACTGTCTGAGATCACAAATACACAACTAGTGTAAGTATTATGCAATTTTCACAAGATGTGGTGTAATAAAACAAAGTGGAATCAATGGATAATATGCTTTTATTGTGCAAGAATTTTCCAAACGTATTGCAATGGACAAAAAAAGAACCTCTTTTTGTAAGTGTCTGCTTTAATCAAGCTGCTTAGGAGAATTAAATTTTAAAAAACGTCTTCTGTTCCAAATGGGTGCTACAGTTCATAGTCGCTGGCTAATTAAGTAACCTTTGTCTGCAACTGCTCAGTGACAAAAAAAGAAATTTCATCAGTGATTGCTAACTGTTAAAAAAAAGATAGAACATTGTTCTTAGATCTGACCCACTAAAAACCTAAATTCAAACATAAAATATTGTGTCTTGATGGAATCATTTTTTGCTGCGGCAGAGAGTAAAAATCAAGCTCTTTATCAGACTGTACATAAGTAGAGTGTCATAAACTGCATTCTCTACACATACACAGGCCACAACACTGGGACAAAAAGAGATGACGATCACAATTAAATGAATTTTCTGAGTTCTCAAAGTTCAGAGAGGATTAAGAAGTTTGACTCTACAATCTGGCAGAGGAACCAGGGTGATGCAGAGTTTTCCAGAACAGAAAAGTCCGGTAAAGCCTGACTAACCCTTTCATGAACTGGTCTGCGTATCTGTAATTAGACTCTCACACAGGGCTAACGTAATGGTAGACATTTAGTATTGACACAGGCAAATTTGGCACTATTTGAAATTATACTTTGCTTTGTTTAGTTCCTTATGGCCGTTTTGTTCAATTTGGTGATATAATCAAAACTTAATGGATTTGAATTGAATTAAAAGAGAGTGCTCCCAGACCTTAATAAGATGTTGCAACTGTCTGATTGGCAGAAATTACGGCCCCCTAAAAGAGCACTGTCATTGGAGACAATGGAAATGATTATATAACTCCTTTGTGAAGGAGTGTGACAAATGATGTGGGTTGTGTCCGGCTGCTTCAGCTACATTTTAGAGCAAGCACAAACAAATAAAACACGCAGGGTGACCAGGAGACAGAAAACAAAACAATAGGAGGTGGAATTATGAAATACACAACAAAAGAAATGGACAAGATGTCTATAATCAATCTCTGAGAAATTTGGTGAAGGAAATTGGATTGCATGAACTAAAGATACACAGGGCAATCAAAAAAGAAAAAAAAACACTTAAGTTGACTGTTCAGAAACAGTCATGGTCTGTGGATGCTTAGATAAAAATTATATTTCATCTTAAAAACACAAACAAACAATAGGAAGGGAAATGATGCTGGTCTAATAAAAGTAGATCTCCTGTCTCTGGCTTTGAGAAGCTTTGACTATATTAAATAATCCCAATCCCATCTTCCTTTTAGCTCAATGATCCTGAATATCACCGAACCTTCTCCCCAGAGTAACAACTTTCACCCCAAACAGCATGAATTTGAATATAACCTGTTGCATTTTAGGCACAGTGTATTATTTCAAAATATAGCAGCTTTTCAAGTGTCTTACCAGCGAATCACCAAGCGGATTGGTGTAGCTGAAAACTGGTGGATTTTTGCCACAGCCGATATTCCAGTGCATTTTGACATGGAGTCATGAATGGCTGAAGAAATCAAAATAATGTCTGCAGTCAGTGGTAAAATGTGTAAACTGCATAGAAGGGAAGAGGGGCAGTATTATGTGTATTCAGGCACATAGTGCCATTTTATAGCGCAGTAAAGTAACTATATTAACTTCAGTTGTTAAAAATGCTATATATATGAAATACGAGTTTAAAGAAATTTGACTTCGTAATTTAATGGCTTAAAATTGGGCCTTTTTCTCTAAAATGTTCAGCTGTTTCTGAAACTCTGCTTTCAGGAAGTCATCACAACATGACCTCTGTTAACCCTTCTGGACGTGACCCAATGTCACCTCTGAGTGAAAGGGGCCAGAATAAAAGGAATTCCAAAGTTTGACTTTTTAGCTCAGCTTGAGCTTCATGTTCCATCCCTCAAGCACCCATGAACAAGAAACCGAGACTGTATTAGAGAAAATTAACATTTAAATCTTTCGCCAGCTTTATAGCAATGAATACATTCTGTCTTATCATTGATGTTCAGCATAAATTCATCCAATTTAGAGTTAATAACACGGACACACCTATCTTCTTCTGGTGATGAATTCATTAAAATTCAGAACACATTTCAGACAAAAACAACAAAACAAAAACTGTATTTGAAATATATTTATTGTGTTAGATAAGCTGCCTGGACATGTTGGAATGAAATTATCCATAAAGCTTGAGAACAAAAAAACAGGCCTTATAGAAGCAAAACTGCTGGACCAAAAGAGAAAAGCTGCAGAAATGCAGGAAAGATCAGCATCAGACTTCATTTACACACAGCAGGAACCACAAGTCAAGAAGCCTGGTTTTAGACACATTTCAGAATTGGTCATTAAGTGAGATAAAGCTCAACTACTGAAGCTGGTGAATCATTAAATCCATTTATTTATCAGAGCTTACTTACTACACATTCTCACAGCAGGATTTGGGCAATAGCAAATGAGATTAAATGGGATTTTCAGTCTTTGTTGCTTGTTTTTTCTCCAGCCAGTGTTTACTGATTGTTATACCACAAACATTAAAATTATTCATTAAGGCTTTGGAGATTACAGAGATGTTTTCATTTCATTTATATCGAATGTATTTATTTAGTGAGACACACAGTATGGGTCAGATGTTTACATCCACTAATAATTAATATACATTTTGCATTATTTTGAGATTGTAATGGTGGATTTATGCTGCTTTTTTCAATGTGAACATATTAAACATGCAACTTCAAATTTTCAAATCACAAATTAGAAGCTGTAGCATGAATTAACTGTTTTTCATCCAAAACGCAAATTTATATGCTCAAAATTGACATATACCCTTAGCTTTGACTTCCATTCATTGTTATTATTATTATTTTTGTAAAATAGATTTTTACCAAAACGAACAAAAAAAAAAGTCATAAATTAGCTCATCTGTGCTTCTGATGCCTGATGTCTCCTCATTGCCAGGTACTAATTTCAAACATGCAGCATACTTTATATTTTGACTAGATATATGCTCCTCCATATGCAACTGCTACATTAACCAGAGCCGCCTTCACACACGGCATCTCCATGGTGATTACAGGAAATGGGTAAGCGTGCCACAGCACAATCAGCCGCTCTCTCATTAGCGCATATTTATAAACCCGACCCAGTCGCGGCTGGCTGTGTCAAACCACCCAGGCTGCCAGAACCCAGGTCCATGGCAGGAGCTGAAAGGAAGTTTATCTGGGGGTTTGGGGGGTTGTAGACCCAGTCCGAACCAGTATCCAATAATGAACAGCAGATTGCGATGGGAACAAGGTCATTGCTGTTATTATCTTGCTGGACAAACAGGAGGTGAGCAGTGAGATTCCAAAGGAGCGAAGCGCATTTGTGGTCTTATGCTATGCGACTTGCACATTTATTTTCAAACTTAATAACATTTTTTTTTACCATACATATGGTATTTTTATAAGTTTGTGTGACATCTGAAGAAGTTATTCACCTTATTTCTGTTTCACTCTCCAAAGACAGAAGTATTTCTTTTGCAATAACTATGATGTATATGAAAAAACAAAAGAAGATGAGATTTCTGGAGAAAATGTGTCTTGTTACTGTAACATATTTGCTGTGAAGTTCCAACTATTTAAAGCTTATTCAACTTCTTTGCTTTTCTAGCTAAACTGTCAATTTAATGAATAAATCAATTTATAAACAATGCACTATAAAACATACATAATAAACTGTGGATGAGCATTATTGTGAAATAAAATTTCATACTTCCTGCTCTGTAGCATTTTGATAATAGGAATTGTCACAGGCTTGCATTAAGGGACAACAACCCAATCTGATACATTACCCCCGCCTACCCTGCACCTCCAAACAATCACCCCAGGTAATGAAAGTGATAATGGTAATCTTTACAGCCCACCATGCCAGCTGAAGACACCAGCAATCCCCTGACACTGATTTAATTAGCTTCCCTGGTCTTCTCCTCCTGCCCGTCTTTCATCAGCTTTGGCCTTATAAACTATTAATGGCCTCTTTGGCACTTTGGCTTGATCACTCATACCAGTCCGTTTTCAACTTAACTGACATGCAGAACAGGAGGGGGGGCTGCCTTGCTGCAAAAAAAATGGAAAAACCACATTGGGGTAGGCAGGCCTGGTGATTAACTTTTATCACAGAATGTTTATTATTGTCTGGGCACCCTGTGGAGAGTGATTCAACTCATGCTTGGCAGTCAGGCATGCATGCCAAACCATGCAAGTGACGTGTTTGTTGTACTTGTGCAGTGAGGTTATTTCAGGTCAACAAGCTCCACATCAGTGCAGAGGAATGTTTTGGGCTGAACTGACATCACAACAGTAAAAAGGTAAAAGCGGCTTGCTGCTCCTTTGGGCTCTGTTAGAAAAGTGTTCTTTTTGGGTTTGAGGTTAAGTTAACTGGTAAGGTTTGAATTGAGTTTAAGCATGTACTGGTATGGGTCAGGACTGCAGAAATACATTAAAAATGAATAGAAGTCGATGCTAAGTCCTTGTGAAGATAGAAAGACACTAAAGGTCATCTACAGCATCCCCCATTCTGTAAAGGTCATTAGGTTTCATATATTGAGACGTTCTGGTCAAATCTCAATGTAAATTGTCTGCTTACGGACGAAAAAGCCCTTCTCCACTTTGGAAACTTTTACCTACATTTGAAGATGCAGTGAAGCTTTTTTTCGACATTCATTTCATTCTAAATGATTGACTCGGACAGAAAATTGGTTTGGTATTCATTCCAACAGTTTGGTTTCGCAACTGTGGTTACGTTCCTATTTCTGACTCAAAGCTTTTAGTTTTTACTGCTTTTCTTTGGAAACAGTTAAGCATGTTCTGCTTTAGTTGCTACTGCTTTCTTTAAAATTAATGTCATCAAAACCATCTGGACCTGAATAAACATCTCCTTGTAAAACTAAAACGTTCACAGTTTCTTCTGAAATGTTAAATCATTACTTGTTGAAAACATGAGGTCCAAACCAGGATGGGCAGTCCTTCAGTAGAAACATTTTTACCACTTAAAACTGAACTTAATTGGACAGAATTTTATTGTAACTAAGGAATGTGAATTCAAATCTGTTTCCCAGATTGCATTGTATTGTGTTGCTGTCAGTATTTCTAAATGCAGTAGAAAGGAAAAGGAAGTGTTTTTTTTCTAAGGTTACATTCATTTTAGTGAACAGGAGGTATTGTAAATAAAACTGAAAGCAAAGCAGACTTTGATCATCACCATTATTCATTTATTCCTGTAATACCAACCATTTTATTTGACCTTGATGGACAGAAAGTTCATGAAAGTCCATCAGAGGTAAATAATGACCTTCAAATAAACTTTTGAAAAGAAGCTAAATTAAATGTAATAAAGTTTCACATAGAGACACAATAACAACACCAGAAAAAAAAAACATGACCCATAAAGCATTAGCACATACATGAGGATTTAGGATTTAGTTCATAGAAAAATGCATAAATAATTTAAGTAATTTCATATTTTCAGTCATTTGTGATCTTGTCAATGGTGAGCCTCTGTTTTTGTTCTTTCTAATTCAGGTTAAGCCTTCCCAAAGGAATTCATCTTGACTTTTTCCCTTCATCACCTGAGGCAAATTCCAGTAATTCAATCAATGCCATCAATTTCATTGTTTACCTTTCTGTGTCCAGCCCTGTTTTCAATCCAATATGTCCAAAATTAGACCAATATGTCCAAAATTAGACCAATATGTCCAAAATTAGACCAATATGTCTGTCTGTTATTGAGTTAACATTTATGGATGCCACATTGTATTTAAATAAATGATTGTTTTTAGATTAAGCATGTCTTCTTGACTTGTACATTGTACAAAATGCTTTTTTTTTTTTTTTACCTAATAGTCAGTAAAGTGATTACTTATTTATTTTTAAATACGTGTTCTGTTTTTTAAATAGTTTAAATGTAATGTTTATATTTATTCTGATATTTTCACCTTTTTTGTATTTTAGCCTGGTTGACAATTTTGTATACCATTTTGTTAGTACATCATCTTCCTGTTAAAAGTCCTTCAGTAACATAGCATCATGCTAACAGAAATGGTCTGGTGTTGTATCTATTAACATATTGACCTCCACAAAGCAATGTGCCTGGGGATATTACCAGCTGGCCGTTTGACAATAATGGGACCTTTAATCTGAGTCTGAGCCAGACTCTTGAATGGCATTTCTTCCTCTATGTACCCATTCACAAACAGCGGGGGACCAATCACAGCGAGGCAGAGTTCAATTAAACAGAAATGAAGCACATCTGTCGAGGAGGATGGAGTTTGACTTGAGCTGCGTAACGCTGCCACCGACACCCATTCACCAAGACGGTAACCTTTTTCATTACATTGTGATTCACAGATCATTTTAATTTAACAATTTCAAAAGAGCTTTCTGGTGTTTTCCTACTGTCACAGTAACAGAAGAAAATCCAGAACCTGATTGGAAACACAAAGCGTCAGATATAAAAAGCACTGGAGCAATAAACCCATCCCTTTACATTGAAGACATATAACTGTCGTTGAGATCAACATTTCAAATCAATTTAAATATCTCTGCAGCTCTTAAACAAACCCTCGCAGCACTAAAAAAGTTATTTTCTTTTATGTGAAAGTATATACTTTTCAGTGATTTTTAACTATTCCTGCAAGAGCACACTGCTGAAAAAACAATTGAGTCTAAAAGTCAACACAAAAATCAGAACATAAAAGGGTTGGTTTTAGGATTTATGCATGTTATTGTGTAATAACTAAATTTAAGTTATTATATATATCATATAAATATGTAACTGGTGAAGTAACAGACTATCAAAATGACAAAGGAGTGCAAAGTGAAGCTGTGGATGAAATAGGAACATCTCTTGTCGTCATTGTTTTTACTTACTGTCACCAATAACCATCAGTTAAATAGCAGTGTTCTTTATTAGTGCAACTGCTGAATGCTTGGGAAAAAACCTGCTGCAAATAAATAAAGAGGAGATGCATTATTAACTAGAGTTAATAAAGTTTAGTAAGGGCTCTCCTGTATCTTGGTTAAAGTAAATACAGACAGTCATCAATCTGCGCTCAACCAAACAGCTGAAAATATCTCCAGAGTAATCAGTCATGGCATGATGAAATGAGTAATTTCTAAACGTTTTTAAGCAATCTACCCCTGAAGTCAAATTTAATTAGGAATGGCACGAGTTCTAATTCTGCAACCATCCCACATAGTTCCCTACAAATGTTATATGACATCTAAAGTAATCATGCTAATGCGACGAGAAGAACACAGGCATAAACAAAATGTGCATCATTTTAGAAGTCCTGCAGGAATTAAACTTTAAAACATAACTAAATACAGCTGTAAAATGTCATTAGGGATGGCTGACATGTGTTTATTAAATTTTACACCCTGTTGTAGCAGCCTTGTGACATGATAAAAGAGTGAATTATTGATCAATTGTAAATAAACATACTTCTATCTTTAACACACAGGTAACCAGAGATCAAGTTGAGACATTGTTGGTTTTCCTGGTTTAAAATAAAGTCTTTTTTCCTTTTTGTCAAGTCCTTGCAATGTTTGTCCAAGCTTGTTTTCCTGACTCAGCAGTGGTTTATTTAGTGGTGAAGTCTCATATCAGTAATGAGACTTAAGTGCCAAACCTTTCCGCAGCAAAAACACCAGAGAAAGAATGTAATGACTAATCCTGAAACTTCATTAGTTTAATCATCATCAGCTCAAGCTAAACTTCAGATATGGTAAATATACACTAGATATGAGCTTTTGACAACATGATAACCTTGAGTAAAAATACACTGGTTTCAATGTTTGAACATATTTTAAAACAAAAACATTTCACATCTCCTTACTATTATGTAAAAGTGTCAATTTACTGCTGCTGAGATAATATAGAAACGAATGACTATATAACCAGGTTATCTTCAACAAAGAAAACCTGACTAAAAAATGGTTTTCATTGGAATGTTGAATTCAATTTCACTCAGGTCTGATTGAATCTAGAAGTTGTTTTATTAATTAAATTTTTAAAAAAATAACTTAAATGTGTAATTTTAAATTGATAATTTATAGCATTTTAGTTTAATAAATCAAATTTTTTATCTTCCTTGTTCTACTGTTTTAATACATTTTCATTAAAAAAAAAAACATTCAAATTCTGGCTTTTATCAAGGTTTTCCTTTCTGTTTTTTTGAAAAGGTTGTTCTAAAATCCATTTTCATTCTTGCGGTTAAATCTTAGCATGCCATTAACTTTGCAAAATACTGATAGATACATTTCCTCACATACTTTGTTGGTTCTATAGTATTCATATACATACAGTGTTTTGCTGGGGTAAAATCCTCCCCATGTGTTGTAGATGCAAGTCACACCACCTTTCCATCCCTGGTTTTCATTAATCTTCTGCCAATTCTAGAAAACTCTGCTTCCATCAAGTCACATTGTTTGGGCATTTATTTAAAGCATATTCAATACAGCAGCCTTTTAGTTACCTTATGTTCTTAGTCTTCACTGGAAAATACATAGCAGGCAGCAGGTAATCACAGGCCTTTTCCTGATTACAAAATCCATGGAGGAGAACATTACTCTTGCTTGTGTCTGTCCATGTATTGATCCAACAGGAGGCTATTTGTTTGAAATGATAGAGATTATTACATGTCACCAATCATGCAGCTGTAATGCATGTGGTGTGATATATAGATAATCCATCGGTCTACATGTTTTTACAACATATTGGATTAGGGGAAGGCCCTTCTTCATGCTGCCCTCTGAGGGCTGGGGAAGCAGAGACAACGCAACCACAGAGGAAATTTATGTATTATGCTGTGATTGCATTTTCGACCAGCAAGAACAGTTTATTTCTCATAAATGCAATGCTCCCAAATATATTTATAATGACCATAAACTAATCGCCCGATGGTTTGCTTTGCTAAATGAGGTGAAATAATATAATGAAATAGCCTCCAAGTCACCAGTATTGAGTGGTATTATTGTATAAGCATGATAATAGATCATGAAGATGACACTGTTAATGTCTGCCTATACCAATTCTGAAGTAAATGCTTGTTTCTCTATGAGATGTTGTTGAATAGCTGCACAATACTTTCAATTTTGCAGAAAAAAAGAAATAGCTTTCAATTTTTAGCATTTTTTTTTTTTATGTCAAACACCTTCAGAAAAAAAAAATAATAATAATAGATCAGATTTGTATAACTGGTCTTTCTCTCCTTTTTTCCCCCACAGCTACAAAGACACTGCAGGGAGTATAAGAGCTGAAAATATTAGTCTTTACAGAGAAAAACCCTGTTAAAATGTAACAATTGAACTGAAACCTTTATTTTTATTTGGATGCTAGTTCTCTCCTGTTCCTTCAGTCCAAATCAAAGAAACATTAATATTTATAAATTATCTTTTATCATGAAAATAGTTACACTTACTCTAAGATGGAATTTAATGAGTACATTGTGTTAACTTATAACCAAAATGCACCCAGGAATCATCACAAAGATATCTGACAAAACATTGAGACAAAACAATACTTTGTAAGACTTTTCATGATAGAAGTTCTGCAGGTCACTTTGAGGAAACCAGTTGCTCTCTAATGCTCTTTAAAGCAGTAAGAAAAGGAGCCACTTCCTCTGGTAAACTCCTCAGTGGCAAAGATGACAAACCAATTAGCCTGACTCATTAGCTTTGGAAAAGCATTAGAAAATAAAGCTGTGGCAGGATGGACTTCGCTCTGAGTGTTTTTTTTTTGTTTTTTTTCTTTCTTGCATTATTGATTGAGAATTAATGGAGGAAGCAGCTGTCATTAAGAGGGTAAGGGATGGCTCTAGAAAACCTTAGTAATGGCAATCCGGGCCATTTAAGAGTCAGCTAGATGGCTGTTAACCACTTAAAGGGTGGGAGCGTAACGTGATGTGGAGAAATAGGAGGAAACAAAGAGCTGTGGCTGACAGGATGCAACTTAGATTTGTTGTTTGGGAAGACAGATACTTTTTGTGCACATGTTTAGCTTTTGTTCTGTTTACAGTTGCAGTAAATGATGATAGCTGACCTCAGGCTGGCTACTTAAACTGATAGATCCCTTAATGAACCAACTATATGAGGAGTTTTTTTGATTATTTTAAATCTTTAACTACAGACCTAATGAAGTTAATTTCCCACTTTTGGTTTAGTCTGTTTTAATAAAGTGAGAGAGTTGAGATGTGAAGCTCTCGTAATACTGGTCAGTTTATGTTCCTACACTTATCTATCCTCTGAGTAATGACCGAAAGACCAAGATCCTGGATGTAAGTGGTTGAAAGAGAAACACCAAACCAAAACAGGCAAACAGAACATAGTCATATACCATAAATGGTGTGAAAGCTCTGCAGATGTCAGAAGACTCTTCCAGATTTACAGTCAGCCTCTTGGTATCTTTCCATTTGCAGATGATGGATGTTTAAAGATTGGGATATTGTCTTTTACTGTAACTAAATTTTATTTAGGGACGCCGGAGTAAAATGAAATGTAGAAATGTAGGCCTTTATTTGTGAAAATGGGTTTTTCTAAAACTTTACAATTAACCAGTGTTGATCTAAATACGCTAAAGTTTTCGATCTTAAAGTGACAATGTGTGAAAAAGTTCAAATGGCATGAGAACTTCTACAACGCGATGATGATTTGTGATTATTCATCTCACAGCGCAGATGTTTCAGAAACTGCCCAGCAGCCTCTCCCTCAGGGTTAAACCGAACAGCAGTGCCTGCAGTCAACATGGGGCTAAAACACATTAAAAAATCTTCAGGTAAAAGAAGGAATCTCAAAGTTGCACCTTGATATACATAGCGGGCCCTCCAGGTGTCATCCAACGTCCCAATTACTTGTTAGTAAAAAATGCTGACTCTAAATTGTCAGCAGCTGTCAGTGATAATGATTGTGTGTCATATTTCTGCCATTCCAGGAAGCTGTCCAAGCTGTCCTGTGATTTTCTGCTATTCTTATGGACTCAAATTCTCCCCCCACCACTACGTTGTGGCAAATAGATGGACAGACATCTGTTGAGAAAAATGTGATCTGTTATACAGTCAGATTTTTTTCAAGTTATTAAAGCAATACGTAGTAATAGAAATAAAAATCGGAAGGGATCCCAGTCGTCACTTTACCTAAACAACGTCTCTAACTGAAATGTCTTGTCGTTTTCATGATTTTAACTGGCAAGAATCACCAATGGGAAGATTAGTTACATGAGAAACAAGCAAAACAAATGTTTCATGTTCTCTCACATTTTAGGGAGTTAAAGATGTAATTTTCTAGTTTATTGTCTGCACTAATCCTGTTTTTTGGGTCTTAGCATCTCAAGTCTTCAACCTGAAGGTCCAATTTGTGTTTTTCAAAGTTTGGTTCTGTGAGATTCCCGTTGATAAAAGTTAAATAACAATTGGTATTGAGTTGTAGGGAATGTAAATAGATTCTCAGATTGGCAGAAAACAAACAGCCAACTCAGACATATGGTGTAACAATCTGCCTCATCAGTTGATTTGGAGGCAGATGATCCCCTGAGTCCACCAGATAATATTCAAACAACTGTGAGACCTGGAAAGAATATGAAATATCATCTTCATTACTGTTGCACATTTACAAAATCTGAAGCTTGACTCCGTTCTTGGCAACGCTAGAGTGGGCTGACAAGTAACAGCCTACCTGGCGGACTGATACAGTTGACAAATTCAGCCATCATAATTTCAAATAGGAACAGAGGCCTAACAAAACAGCACTAAATGTACCAGTGGTCTCATGTCAAACTTAACATCTGCTAAAATAACATTATACTCCACTAAAATGAATATTTCCAATTTGAGTTGTTTTAAGTTGCTAATATGACCTAAAATAAGTTGGTTACTAATAATTATTTAACTCTCCTGCAGTCCCAGTAGGGGTCCACCTTTGGGTGCCAAACCACAGGGGTCGGGCTGACTGTGTGTGTGACTTTAAAGGTTTTGTGTGTTCATGCATGAGCGTGTGTGTGGTTTTGGGAACTGACTTGCTGACAGGACACCCTGCATCCTCATTGTCTGACTGTGACAGATACCACATTCTTCCCGAATGTCGAGCTGGGACTGAGGGAAGATAAAAAGCTCACAGTGATATGACGTTTTCTACCAAGGTAAGAGAAGTGTCGTTGATGGCAACTTCCCAGAAACTTAATTATATTTTTAAAAAATCCAAACTAACTCTTTCAGTCTCAAAACCAAGACGTTTGCCTTCTGCTCTTCTTTTCACATGTAATCAGGAGAGAAAGTAAGTGTAGTTTATTTTGGTAAATAATTAATTTCCCCCTCTGCTGTACATACACATAAAAACTGATTTGCAACAAGTTTTTTTACATGCTGAATTGAATCCACACAAAGATTAAAATATTTGTCTGTGTTTGGTTTGAAATACGGGTGTGTATTTTGTTTCAAAGCGCCTGGCAGCAGCTTAAAGGACACCAGTGAGCCAGAGGTTGGCCGCATTGAGCAAGAGGGAAAAAAAAACAAAAACAAAAAAAACACAAGCAGATACATGCAGATCCAAACCGATCTGCATGAGAAGGTATGCGCTGTAGTAAGCTTCATTTTTAGAAGAATTCATTCCTGTGCAGACATGCATACTGCACACACACACAAATAAAAGGTTGCATAAGTGTGGTTCAGAAAAACAAAATAGTTTTGTTTTTTATTGCACATAAATGAAGCAACCTTGGTAAACAAACAGCCTGCTTTTATGACACCTGCATTGCTGAGATTTCCATGTGCATACCAGCAGCAACATTGTCATTTACTTACCCATAATTATATACAGCCACTTGTAAATGTAAAGCTGTCATTTTCACAATTTTTCTGAGAAACAGAAGCACCTTTTAGAGGAAAAGGAAAAACTCTGGTTGCCTCTCCCAGATCATTTAGACTTTTATACTAGTGTGTAAGAGGCAAAAACAAGCTTTACATTGAGTAATAATGTTGACATTCTCTTAAAAATGCATCTTCACTGAGGTTTGTCAAATACTGTTTTTTAAAATAAAACAGAAAAAACATGTCTGGACAATTAATCAGTTTTTGCACCTCCAGTTTTCCTATTTGGATCAGGTGTAAGTTAGGACTTCCCTTGTATTTTATTTTTGGACTCTTGAGTTGAATAAATGGAAATGACAATTTCTGCTAAACCCAATTGGGGCCCGAACAGGGAGACAAGGAGAACAACAAAACAAAGAACTTTCAGTTTAACACCTTAATTTGCACATGACACCACAACATCAACTTTGTCTTCTTCCTTTCCAATCCCCTTTATGCCTCTGATGAATTTTTGATCCATCTTGATGTCTTTGGCCTGTCCACCCACCTGCAAAGACAAACATTTTCACTTATTTTAAAGAGGTCTGCAATTGGCATTTGGCAACAAATAGTGATTTGCATCCTTCGGAGGGCACATCAATCCATGACTAATCACGAGTTTCTCAATTATACACCTACGCCCAGTGACTCTGAAAGGACTAATGCAGCAGTATGTGATCGCTCCATGACTTCACTGAGGGCTAATGAGCGACGTTCTTGGGCCTCACACCCACAGAAAGAACACATATATTAATGTATGTTTGTTTCCTTTTTGATGTTTTCAGTCCTCCTTTGCCTCTCTAGTTTATTTTATCCCCTTTTCCCTACCCAATTGTTCCAAAAAGTTAAATCTTTGTTCCTGGCCAGAAGGCACACCCGCCAGCTGAATACATCATGTTCTGTAATGACAGCAGCTGTGGTCAGTAGGACCACTTTAATATGTTTTACAGCACCCAAAGTAAAGCAAAGGGGAGACTCCTTGTTTTTAACTCCACAGAGGAGTGCAAGAATGCATCTCTTAATCCACAAGTGTACCTTTACTTTACCAGCATCTGGTTTACATCACAGTCATTTATAATATTTTGCCACAGCCTGCCTATTGAATTGTTAAGATGCAGACCCAAGTCATTCGAGCTGCACACCAACAGTCGTGCTACAGCCAAGTCAACTCTCCCAAACTGTCATCGAAGCACACTCGCTACAGGGTGGTTATCACAACAGGCAAGAGACTCAAACAGGCCTTCCAAAAACTGTAATACTGTCTGAGAAAAAAAAAAACTCTCCTACAAACCTCAATCACTATTCCCTCACCATCAAACCAAGAAGGACCACCCTGAGGAACACCACTGGCACAATACACACAACCATACTTCTGGAAAGAGATCTATTCCAACTTTGTTTTCTGTCACTGGTTTTCTGTTAGCATCAACGTCAATTTCAAAATCTGTTCCTCCTGCAGTACACAGTACCATCCTTCGTATCTCAATATGGACAGTTGGGACGATACTTAGAATTCAGGTTTTCTTGTGGTTGTTGTAATGTTCATCCATCCACTGCAATGTTTCATTGGTTGCCAGTTGTCATTAGTCTGCCCTTGGCTATCGATGAAAGCAGGTCTTTCCTGAGTTGTTGCTCAGGAAAGAGTTTGGGGACAACATTTAGAACAACTTCAGTTGTGGCTTTCAGGAAATCCTGGTCCACCTCTGGGTGTCTCAGAGCAAAAAGCAGTGCGCCACCTTGGGACCTCAACTTGGGACGTTGTGACTCAGTGGTGAGAATACTTTGAAGACCTCCCCAATCCCAATGGCATGTCATTCCTTGAGGAAAAGGAGTATGAGGACTTTTGGTACCGCTCTTCAATATCTGATGCTGAAGTAACCAAAGTAGTTAAAAATTCAGTGGCAGGGCTCCAAGGGTGGTTTAGATTTGCCTACATTTCTGAATGTTGTAGGGTCATGTTGAGTTGGTCAAAATTACATATGACTCAGCCTACCATTTTGGAAGGTCTATTATACCAAAATATTAACTAGAGACATGTATCTTTCCAAAACGTATCGATAGACTTTGCCACCCTGAAATGGACAAAAAAAAATAATAGTCTGGCCCATGGACTAAGGGTGTGTCCCAATGACAAAGGATCACACTCCAAAACCTCTTTGGTAAGGTCTACTCAGGGGTTCTGGAATCCTTTCCAGATCACCAGATCTACTAGATTCCCCTCGAAGAGCTGGCCAAAGTGGCTGTGGAGAGGGAAGTCTGGGCCCATTCCCAGATTTGGATTGTATTGAAACATAAAATCTTTCAGTGTGTAAATGCATTTCCGTACACATTTTTGGTTCTCTCTTTAAAATCAATTATTTCTGCCGTGATTAAAATTCACTTTCAAATTATGGGTGCTAATCAGGTACACAAATCTGTCTTTACCCCTTGCCATGTTGTTTTTGGCCTTTAAGAGCTTCTGTTAGTTTTGGCTGAAACACCTGTTCCAGTGGCCCTAATCTATCCAAAGTCTGGTCACAACATGAAAACACTTTCCCATTTCACTGTTTCCTGCTCCTTTCTGTCATTCTGCCTCAGTGTGGAAAGGTTGATCCATCATGCACACACATTAACTGACAGATATAAACACTCACACAGCCAGGCCGTCTCGCCCACAAGAATGTCATTCCAGGGATAGCTTGATCCATCACAGATGCAGCTACACATATGGACACGCAGAGACAAAGACGCTCACACTTGGTGCACATACCAAGTACACATGTGTACGTACATCTCTGCCAACATGTATGTCATTCCAACAGTTTTATCCATCACTCATGCTCCTCACTTTCAGACATAGAAACACAAGCAGGTACCGTGGATATTACCGGGTAATTGGACACTCTGTTGGCAGGGGGCTGTGTTTTCTGAGTGATTGTCAGGTTTGTCAGAGAGCCAAGAGATTCCTCTGCGACTTGACTCTGTTCATCAGCTGCCAAAAAGCCTCACTATTACAGCTTCCATCTCTGGGAATGAAAGGAAATTTAAACTGTAAAAATAAGCTAAGATGCATAAAATAAATATGCTGACACACGAGATCTAATCCAGTCTGACTTTACAAGTCCCTAAAAGTCACTGGAACCGATCGCTCACGACAAACTAATAAAGATGTAATAAGACCTGGACTTTAAAAGCATCCTTAAAGTTAACAGTTTTCAGAAAGTACTACATGTTGTGAATAAATTAACTTCTGAAATAAAAGTTTATTGGTCAGATTTAATCATGTTATTGTTATATTTGTGTTAACTTTTTAAATTACATATTTTAGGTACATTAACCTAAAATAATTAAAGTCCAGAGTAGTGACATCTAGTGAAAAACTTAAAAACAAATAATCTTCCTCACACACTAGAGACACGTGAGATTTTTTTGGACTACAATAAAAATCATTGCTGTTCAGTTACATGCAAATCAAGCTGGGTAATTTTGCCAATCCTTGAGTAATTATAATGTTGTGCAGAATAATATACTTTTTAATCAGTATTAGTTATTAGCAGCAAAAGAGATGCCGCAATCGCTTCTATTTAACTGTTTGGACTTTGAAACACCTAAGAGCTTAAATTCAATGTTTCAGTAGTTGCATAAAGATTATTTGATCATGCTTTAACAATGAGACTAAACTGTTCAGGTAAAAACTACTAACATCATTTTATAATCAATCCTGTAACAGCCAAGAGACGACAGAACCAGAATTATGTCCCTGCTTTCTCACGCCTGTTAGAAGAGGATCACCAGCATTTTGTATGACCGGTAAGCAATGAAGGGAAGGCTGGTCTTAGACTAGATTCAGGTTTTTACAATAATTTAAGCGTGTTGACATAAAAATATGAATTGGTCTTTCTAAGTCCGTAGGTGGAAAATAAGGCTTTACCTTAGCAAGAAGCTGTAGCTGAAAAAGAAACGCTTGACAACTGACCTAATTTCATGCACTCCATAAATCTGGCCTTTAACAAATATCAGAGAAGGTTAGTTATATTCAGAGTATTAGATAATTCCCTGCTTGAATACAGGTGACAAATGAGGTGAAGGAGATATTATCCAGTCTGAATAATCTGTCAATATTGTGTGTTCATTAATAGTCATTGTCCCATTCAGACAAATAAAAAAAATTGGAGCAGGAACTTCAGGAAAATCAAAGACCAGAAGTGCCTTAGATCTTAGATCATTTTTCTTGGTACGACAAAGTCAAAGTTATGACATAAATCCAGTTGAAACACTGTGGGAAAGCATGAAAGTTTATGTTGAAGACTGGGAAAATAAAACCAGTCTTTGGAAAAGCTGGTGGAAAAAAAATGCAGTGAAAGGTAGAATTACAATGAACTGAGAACTCAAATTTTTAAAACTACACTTCACATTGATGCACTATATTGCTCACATGAAATCCTGATTGCATAGAAATGTAAATGAGTTCAAGGTCCATAAATACTTTTGCGAAGTGTTGTTCAGACACAGTCACTCCTATCATCCAAACACAATATAGGGTCAGGGTTAAGTAGTGGAGTAAATGGGTCAAATGGAATTTAAACGCTTAGTTACTCCAGATTTGGACTCATGGAAGCCCATAGCTTCAGTTTAAATAGTACTTCTTATTTGCTTAATGAATGCAGTAAAACATAGCCCATGAGGAAAGTTGGGCTTTTATCCCAAATTCTGGCTGCTTCATTTGAAAGCACTGAGGCATTCAGAGAGAGAATCCGTCACACAGCAAACAGAAGGAGGAGGTCGCATGGCCTGCTGCTTCCTGAAGGCTTGATTTTCCTCACCTACACAGTTCCCGTGAGGCTGCTCACCCACTCTTTAAACGCTCCCCATACACACAAAACCACCCATTTCAATTTTCATTTGCAGCAATTTTCTGTGGCTTTGAGACAATATTGATATAAAAGACTACAAGCTTCTGAGGTGGGGACTGAGATGGAAGTCACCGAGCCATAGTGCATCAGGGCAGTTCAGTGGTCGGACCACTGAAAGAGGAAAAAAAAGAAGAGTATTACAAGGTCTTTTTACCATGCCAATATAGCAGAGATGGGGCTCAGTGGTAGATGTGCGATTTAAGTGTCTGTTCAAGCATCACCACTTTGTGTGTGAGGGTAAATTCAGTCTGGCGGGTTCGGCTCCATGTAGAGTTGTTTTGATTGGCTGTCTACACCGATGCCCCCACCGTGGTCAATCACAATTTGTTTATGTAATTTTCAACAATGTGATGTTCTGAAGGTGCATACCCACTGAGAATATTGATGTGAAGTCAGTGGTTTATCCAGCACTTTAGCAGTGCCTGTAGCCTGCATGAATAATGGGTTTTATGGTACAGGAAATTATTATTACTAGAGCCCCTGTTCAGTCTGATAGAGTATGCTTATGTCTTTTGTGCTTCATTACATAGCCCACAGAGAACAGAAGCAGAAGAAATGAAAAGAAGGAAAGAGAGATATGGGAAATTTGTGAAAAATGAAAAGCTTTTAGGCTTCATTTCATAAAAACAAAACATCTGTAAAACACAGGGTAAAGTTACACATATTCTTACCCTGAGCCTTTTCAAATCTGATAGCTTCATTTTCACTCTCTTGTGATAAAAGGTTAGGCATAAATGCTTAGTGTCACAGTGAAAACACTCCTGCCTTTTAAGAAAACAAAAATATTCTAAATATGAGTTTTGGAGAATCTTAACCACCAAAATAAGTTTTAACGTTTCAAATGATTAATGTATTTATTTCCTGGTGTGGCCAAACACCAATACTCATTTGTGATTCAACTCAGGATAATACCTCTAAGTTATTTCTAAAGTGTAAGTCTACAACACACGAGCAGCTTCAAAAGTCTGATGTGATTTAGGTTCAGACCGTCGTCCAGATCTTAAAGGTTGAATAAAATCACCAAATCTGAAGAACAAAAACTCCACCTTCTGTAACAATCAGAAAGGTGATTCCTGCAATTTTAAACTTCTACTTCTAATTTATTCACCAAATAAATGATATGAAAGCAAGACCACTCCCCTGTTCTGAGCCATGCTTAAAAGGAAGTGTCTCTCTTTTCATCAGATTGTCTATAGAGTTGTTTTGCTTTTCCTAAATCCTAGGTCCTTGTTTATGATTTAAACTGGAACCATCTCCAAAAACTGATGCTTTTTAGTTACTTATCAGATTAAGACTAATCTACTCTCCCAAGAGCATCTCCATCTTACCTTCTACACACAAATTTAATCAAATGGATTGATTCTTCTACTCTGGACTTCAGAGATCTAGGTATTCGATGTACCAAAGAAAAATTGAGAACCACCATACCGCATCACTTTGTCTGTAATAAAATTGGAAACTGTTTGCATATTTTTAGTTTACATATATTGTCTGTCTTAGAATATACCTTTATAAATTAGCTGATCTCAACCAAAGCCTTCACAGATTTGATCCATTGTCAGCTGTGGAAATAATGCCTCCCCAGACAATGTTTCTTTCCTGTTATGTATTTAATTGTGATTTGCTTTTTATCTTACATTAACTGCTGCAACACTTTTTTTGATTTTCACCAAGTTTATCATATTCAAGCATCCAAATAACATTTTAAACTCCAGGTGGATAAACAGCACAAAAAGCTGACAGCTGTTACCTGTCATCTTCTAAATTAACCTTCATGTTTGGCATAATCTGGGCTCTTCAAGACACCATGTGGATTCACACTTTGGACTCTGGCAGATTTTAAAGATAATATATTTTATGGAAAGCGTAATGCAACTGTATCACTTCTAAAACATTTAAAACCTTTGGTTTGAAATATTGCTCCAGGATGGTCCCACAGTTGGACATAAGCAGTACTTAAATAAAATTTACGTTTTTGCGTTTGAAATGTTAAGCACACCTTTCTAAATATAGTAAATCAATCAACAATATTAAATTCACAAATCAATAATGAATGCCATTTAAACTGGAATTTTTATGTTCTCACACAGAAACCAGATTTCTTTGTAGTGAAAAGGGACAAAGCCTGTGGCCAGGACTGGTTTAATTGCCATCACAACAAAGATACATAAAAAAAGGCATTTCTATCCTCTTTTATTCTAACTTCTACAATGCCAAGACTAATGAAAGATGCCTCTGCGATGACCTCCCTTTTGCTTTTGAAATATTTGGTTCCATTTCCTTTATGCTTGGAGCCAAAAGAAGGAATGTCCTATTTCCTTAGTGATGGGGGCGTGTTAAAGGTGGAGGGATCCTGCTCAGTGGTTCCACATTCAGGCAATGAGGCATAGAGGTAAAAGGATGAAAAATGCACTCTGCGTGTCAGAAAAGGAAATCCTGAGAGCCAGGTAAGAATCTGGCCATTGAATTCAACAGTAAATAGCTTTATTACAAATCAATCTGCAGGAGGTATGGTGCTTCATAATCTTAGGACTACCTACAATCCAGAGCTCCTGGTTCAGTCATGCCGAGATTTAATAATGGACCCAAGTGCAGAGATTCTGGCAGAACCGAGTGACTTTAATAATAGAGATAAAAGGACGACTTACCGGGGAATCTCAGGACATGAGAAACACAGAGAGGAACGGAAGAGTCCAGTAATGAACAATGAGAACCCATGGGGTTAAATACGCAGGAAGGAGAATAGCATTAGATGCAGGTGAGGAAATCAGGTGATTGGGAACAGCTGTGGAAAGGAGCAAACGCTGAGGCTGAGGGAAGGTAAATAATGAAAAACAAAGAAAATGAACTATGACTTAAGAAAAATACAAATGCTTTCCACAAAAGCATAATCCAAAAATATATCAAAGAAGCTAAATACTAAAGAATTAACCTACACGGAAACAACATTTGAACAATACTGCACAGGTCTGTGCATATGTTCTACTGGGAAAAGGAGTGCTAAAATTATTTGCAGATTGCGGCCAATTAATGGTTAAAAATAATGTAATATCTGGGATGAATAAAATGACCGCACTAAGACTTCTCAAACTGCACTTTGTGTTAAACTAAAACATAATAAACCTTCTTACATTGTATCCTGTTAACTATCATTATAAAACAAAATGTCTGCCTCTTTAAAGTAAAAGCACTTTATTTTCTATTCAGTTCAATATGCACAATTCTCACACGTTCATTCACTTCACCTCATACTTTAATTCATAATGTACCTTGAAGCATGGTTACTGTTTAGGTTTAATTACAAAAGGATATTAATATAGATTAATATCCATGGTTTTACTCATTAAATCTTAATTTGAGAAAATTGCTGTTGTAATACATTTAGTAGAAAACCAAAACATAGGTAGAGCTGTGGCCTTGGCCAAAAACTGGTTATGTATTTGGTTAATTAGATGTTATAACGATACAACCCCTAAAGTCAGTAATATGAATAGAGTAAGATCATTTATTTAGATGAAAAATAATGTCATCAGTGCATTGGTTTTGAATTTTAAGAACAAATTCAGATCAAATTAACACAAATGAGGTTTATCATTGATATACGATGATGGTAAAATCACTGCAAATAGGTAAAGATCGGGATCCATACTTCTGTCTTGTATTCTATATAATTTAGATTTGCTTTTTCTCGCTCCGGTGAAGAAAGATCTGCTGCTTTCATTCAATACCAGAATTTAATGTGTACGTCTTCAGAGTCAAGACGAAAAAAGTTGCAGCTTGTCTTGACCAAACTCTGGCAGCCTGCATCTCTGTGTGGCAACCTTGTAAAGAGAATGTTTTTAATAAAAGTTTTGAAATCCGTTTGGCAAGCCGAGAGACTTGCTCGGACATTTTCCCCCCCAGTATTTTGCAGGAAATGAAAAGCCATGAGGGGGTGTGGGTGAAAACTGTGCACACATTCTGCAGACTCTGTCACTTGGGGCCCAGGCTTGTCTCATCACAGCTGTTCCACGCCCACATACAAACATGGAGAAAGGAATATAAAGTATTCGAGCCAGATACAGAAAACTTTGGCAAACTTCTCAGCCATGTGTTGCTAAAAGCCGGGAGAAGCATCTGTGTTAGGAAAAATTTAGCAATTTCACTCATTTGTGACCAGAAGAGTATTAAGAATATAGATAGCGAGGCAATACTATAATGTGGGTTGCATACATGCATACATTCAGACACTGAGTCTGAATATTATAAACAGCACTTGTAATATCTGGATAGTCATAGTGAGAATTTCTATAAGCATAAATCTGAAGAAAATAAAAAAAAAAACAACTAAAGAACAAAACAAAAAGTCCCAAACAACATATTAACAATAACTGGGGAAAAAATTCCATGTTGTGAGAAACAGACGTTTTTTAAAGCTTGTGCATTCTTGTTGACAAATTCCAGGCATCTGGTTTGACAGTCACTGTCAGAGCCACAATATCTAATCTTGAATTGGGTTTTTGTCAACTTGTGCAGCTGGCAGAGTGGGCGTCTGATTTTCATTTTAACTTCAGAGACACTTTTCATGTGCTCTCCTTAATCCACCAGAAGCACTGTGTCAGTGCTTTCTACCAATCAGCTGGCATTGTGCCCTTAATGCACTCCCTGGCTCTCTAAGCTGCTGCCTTTGTGGGAGCAAGAAGCAGCAGTTATTTAAAAATGAGACCCTGTAATGTCAGCTGGTGTGTTGGCATTTCTCTTCAAATGAATCTGTGTCTTCCTTAGAAAAAAGAAAATTAAGAAACTGCCTATTCAAATCCTTTTGACAGCTCTTTTTAATTTTGCACCTTTTATGCACCAATCAGAATTTAGTGGCCACTTTTTTTTTTCCTTTAAACTTTGACCTGCTGATACTAATTCTGGATAATCAGCCAAATTAGTGGTGCCACGAGCATCAAACATTATTCCTATTAGGATTAAATGCGACATTACTCCATGTATGTGAAAGAGATGCTGCTGTTTTTAGTTCCAGTGAACTAGAACTTTTTCTACATCCAAGAAGTATTGGCTTTAAACAAGCTGATTTACCTTACTGAAAAGCTTTTTTTAAGAAATGTTTGTCTTAATTTAAGTGAAAATAAATATTCTGTCAAGCAGAGACTAAAGGACAGATAGAGTTAGCTGTTAATTTTTATTGCTTATTTTATTACAATTGTAAATTTGTACTGTATTTGATCATCTGTTGTCCTATATATGCATATATTACTTAGAGTAGACAGACTGCCACTGAGTAATTCAGTGCTTACAATACTAAAGGTTTCTATAAAAAACAGTATGAGACTTAAGCTTTAATTTTTATTAACATTTCTTATATAAAAACACAAAAGTTTCAGTTTTAAAGCTTTTTTGACATGAGGACTTAGACTGAATGAAGCATGGGTAAGAGAGAGAGAGATTAAGAATAATTCTTTTAATTCAAATCAATTTCATGTCATTATAAGCTAATAATGCAATCATAGAGTAAATCTGTTTTCTACCAGCCTTCTATATAATCACGTCTACGTAACAACCTCAAATCTAAGCAATAAACCAAACAAAAGATTAGAAACAATTAGTGAGTAATGTGTTTCAGTTGAAAAACAGCAACAGGTGTGCTTCCATTCTAGAACAGATATATTTCTGTCTGAATCATCTGTTTAGACAAATGAAACCGACAAAGTTACTAGAAAAGAAGCTACTTTTCCCTTAAGTTTTTTTTATTTCATGTGTTTGTCTAATTCTCTCTCTATTTTTTTGATTGTGCTACTGCAACAATATAAGACAAGATTTGTAAAACTCTTCAAATTACATACAACACAATGGAGTGAACAAAATGCAAACAAAGGGATGGAGTGAAGAAAGATTTCTTTGTTGTTGTTTTTTTTTTGTATAATCCACACTGATTTTATATGCCAAATGGATTTACACGGCTCTTGGAAGTCCATTATACAACCTTGAAAAATAGATGAAAGCCGCACAGCGCCCATCTTTTACAGGTGGACACACACAAACACACTCTTCTGTCTCTGCCTCCCCAGCGTCAGCGTCAGGGTTCCCTCAATGAGTCTGGCAGACACACAGACCACAGAGGTTAAGTGGAGCTCAGGAGGAGAGTCCAGCTGTGATGAAAGACAGATCACATAAGCCACCAGTCTCAAGTCGGGCTGGCACAGCAGGACGCTTTGATTGGAGATGTGGCGAGAGCGGCAAGAAGGGAGGCGAGGGTCGGCCGTGCTGACGTGAGAAGATTACTATATTGTCTTGTTTTGAACAAGCTTGGAGCAGTGGACAGATGCAATTGCATGCAATGAGATTTAACTCAGAAATATGAAAATGTGTCAAATTTTACATTGCTGAGGTAACTCAATGCAATGCACTTCATCTCATGCAGTTTTTTTCAAGGCTGCTTCACTTTTTTATCTGGTCTGGACACATGAGAGCAGGTCTGCCTTTGAGCCCACAAGCAGTTTGTGATTCAGTCAAGAGTTATGTTGCTTTGGCATCTCATTTTTAAAATCTTTAATCAATTAAAGTCACTAAGAGAAATTCTTCATAGCTTTGGAAAACCTTTGGAACAGTACCATTTAGCTCCACCTGTTCACAGTTCACTATTTTCAGAGTCAAATTATTTGCCAAAAATTTGCCTTTTCTCAGATGTTTTTTGCAGAGCAAATCTAAAACACTTCAAAGAAAATGCAGCTTTGGAAGCTGATATACTAAGCTATAATGCTCATTGACATCTTATTTCCTGGAGTTTGAACAACAGGCAATTCAGGAGGGCCAATCACTTTCCTTGCAGGCGATTGATAATAGATACTGAAGACAATGGATGTTAGATTAAGCTATTAAAAAGGCGGTTATGAGCATTTTCAGGTAAGGGCTCATGTTTTTGTGGATTTTGGCTGCAAATACCAAATGTCTGCTATATTCCCTAATTTTTCTCAAGAAAATGGTTGATGTGAATAACTATCTATTTACATCAGATAAATAAATGTATTTATCTAGAGTTCATTTGCTATGGTATATATGATCAAAAAGGACAAAAAACAAGGCGCAAGGTGCACACACCTTTTCTGCAACTATTACCTCACTTCGGCATGCTGAATGCACGCATTGGCTTCAAAGTCGTGTCTATTTTTTGAATAATTCAATAAATAATTATTTGACTACTCACGACCTTTTAGATGGAGTATCAAATGATTACCTTTTTCTTACCCTGACAGTGAATTTATCATCAATTACAAAATAAAAAAACATATACGACAACTTCAGTTTCATTTTTTACATTTAGTGATATTATCATGTATTTATTCATTATCCGTTATTTCCATAAAACTTTCGGGACTTTTTCCAGTACTTGTCAGTAAAAATAAACAGAAACTATGGAGTCCATTTGGTACATATGTATAGACTCAAAGTTTTATGACTTCCATGTAACTTTGCTTGTGTCAGTATACATTCAAACAAATCCAATCATCCATTATCTCTTGATATTTCAGAATCAATCAACTTTAACTGTGAAAGCTGAAACCATCTGTGAAGCAGTGGCTCTCAGAGATAGTTATGGCTGACCGCAGAACCCAGACTAAATTCTTTTTTTCCCATCCTCAAATGTTCCCGACAAAGCCGGCCTATTTGTGCACAGTGATGGATTATCCAGTTAATTTCTGTTACGTTGGATGAGGATTCATTTTTCTGCAGACTGATATGAGAAAGAATGAGTTTTAGAAATTCAGCTGAGGGGCATGACGGTCGGAGCTTTGTGTTTGAATGGTAAACTGCACAGTAGGGGACTCAGTTTCCAGCCTGCAAGCAAGGAGTCTAATCTCCCAATTAGCTACTTAATATGCTCATTAAAAAACAGCAAAGGCAAATCTCCTGGAATAACACACAACACAAAGATGTCTTTCTAATGCATTTTTTGAGGTAAGCAGCATGAGTCAGGCAACGTTCCTACTCTATGAGCAATCAGTGACTCTTTGAAGTAGCTGTTTGGAGTCAGCGCAGTGGTTGTCTATATTTTTCACACCACTCTTGGATCCCGTTGTGCAGCATATAATTACTAAGTGGGTAGTTTGTTTGATTCCTAGAATTTGAGGATTCTTTCTCACTTAAGCATGCTGAAACAATCCATCAGTGAAAAGCACAAGATAAACAGCATTTTTTTTTTTTAATTGGTGCATTGAGCATTGCTTAACATGTACAAAGGGTAAATGTTTATTTTAGGAGAACCTCCATCCTGGATGTTCAAGGGTATTATAAAGAAGATTTTTTTTTTTTCTTAGCTTTGTAAGGTTATTTTTAAAATCTTGGGATTTTGTTAAGGTTTGGTGTTGATTTGCTTCTATAAAAACTTAGTCTGATTAACTCTTGTTCTCTCATCTCCCTTTGAACATTTCAGTTGACAGTTGCTACATTCTAGTTACCTTAGAAATATGGTTTTATATAAGCAAATACAGACTTCAGGTCTATAAATATCCACCAGTTCCTGGCTCACTTTCATTCACTGCAACTAAGTTGATTTGTTGTTTTGTTTTGGGTTTTTTTGTTCTTGTTTTCTGCTTTGCAAAAAATCGGATGACCGTGTCTTAGTAGCACAGTTTAGAAACAATCGCAGCTGGGAAATAGAAGAAATTAATAACATTTAATGACAAATAGAGCTTTATGTTACTGAGCTGTTAAAATTACAAACAAAGCTGTACAGCTAAGAGGTTATAACATCATACTTTTTACATTGTGTGAGTCCTTTGAATGACTGAGATAAAAAAAATCTTTGTCTCCATATAAAGTGGAGAGCCTGCTTTCCAAAAAGAGAAAAAATGCAATTAGCCATCAGTTTTCCACATAGGAAAATAAATAAAAACAGCAACAAGAACATTTTATTACTGGTCGAATTTACATAAATGTGCATTATTGCTCTCTGTCATTGTCTTTATTTATTATAATGCAGTTTACATTTTCTTCTTAAACATTAATCTCACCTTGCAAATTCTATCTACAATATAAATGAGAAATTGAAGAATTATTGCAGTGATATTCAACCTAACACTGAGTCTTTTCTGACCAACAAAAAGGACCTAAAATGTAGATGATTTACACCACAACGTGACAGCATCCATCGGAGTCATCTAAAACATGGAGGTAAGGAGGTTGGAATATAGAAAGGCTAAATTTACTCTTTATTTAAGGTCATTCTTCTGTCTATAGTGACCTCGCCTCCGGCAGCTTGGGGTCAATCTTCAGTCGGGGTCATAAAAAGCAAAGGCTGCCACTGGCCTGTGGGCTTTCAGACGACCCTGACAACCCTGCAGGCAAAGCCAAGTTGGTGAAAGCAGGAAAAAAGGAGGAAATGCTCAGAGAATGACAAGGTGATTCAATCCCTCCATTGTTGCAGTCATCTCGAGTAGCCCACAAAGCCAGGCTGACAGCAGTTTATCTTTGTGACATGCCTGTCATTCCACTGTGAATTCCAAACCCGATGTAGCAACTGCGCCGCAAGAGGTGAGCTCCCCCAGCATTATCGATGACAGTACATCCAGAGCCGTATCTCTGCTTCCGCTCCATAATAACTGTCTTTCACAGACACTCTGAGCTGCAGCCGAGCTTCTGCGGCTAATTCTACAGTTTTCGGTGTGTTAAAACAGCTGTCAGCACCGCGTTTAGAAAGAATTACATGGATGTGAGGTAATTGACAAGTGCAGCACATTGTGATTTGTGCCTGTGTGTTCAGGTGTGAGCATGTCGCAATGCTTCCAGAACAAAACAGGATTTCGCCTCTCCATCTCAGCACATTGTTTTTATTTTAAGTTGCTGGAGAACTTGTCAAGATCAGATTAAATTACTTGTTGAAAAGATTTCAAACTGTGAAAATCCTTATAGATTAGTTCAAATTGGCTGTCTATCTGAACCTGTGATGCAGATCAGCTTCACTTTCCAGGTGTTTGCAATGCAGTTGTTCGAGGTCAATGTTGCTTCACTTCTTTAGTTTTCTGTGGATTCTTATGTTAAAATATGTAAAAGACAAGATGAAGGTATAAATTTAGAAACATTTTTTGTGAATACTTAATGAGTTTCATAACAACAGTGCAGAATAATTGGTACTGTAGGTGGATTGTTAAAAAAATAAATAAATACAGGAGAAACAATACAGCAAAAAAAGATCAATTCAAAAAAGATCGATTAATTTATCTGTCAAATCACCAACAAACTGATCAAGAGATGCTGTGTAATTGGAATGAGTCAGCCATTTTTAGATTATAGAAGAAATGGACTCCTGGCAAAATGTCCTTTAACTCTTGGAGGTAAGACTTCCCATTAATCTCTGATCATCTTCTTTTGTAGAAAGAAAATAACAGCAGTGTTTTGGAAAAATAAAAATGACCATGTTTGCCCTCTAACATTTTCTTCAACACGACTCTGGTTGCACGCCAAGTGTTTTGTTTATTGTATGGGCAGACTGACATTTAAACATGCGTTATAAGTTTGCAGGAACAGCCGTGGAAACTGTGCAGGTGTCAGATGTGAGCACTGACCCCCGTCTGACAGCTGGTTTGGCTGGTTGTGAAATGCTGCCCCCCCATCAGGTAAAACCTCGCTCTGAATCTTGTCGGCACAGCTGTGATCCTTAAAAGAAGGACAAACCAGTACGGTAAGAACACAGTTAGCATCTTCAATGACTTTGGTTTTTATGCTATACTGCTTTTGTTTTCTTGACACAGCAATGCATTCATTTTCTTCTCTTTTATATTACTTTCACTCAAAGAATATGGAAGTATTTGGATGTGTAAAATTTCAGAAAAATGAGTGCAAAATCTTTATTTGTTGTTATTCACATTTAATTTTTCCTTCTACTTATTGCAGAGACATTTAAATTGGAAATGCTGCAGTTACATTCATCTTTCTTGGATTGTGTTATGCATAGCAACTCTTCCTCCTGGTAACTTTCCAAGGTCGCTGCCAGATTTTTTAAATTGTGTTTATTTTTCCTCTGTTTTGTACCTCTGTCACTGGAAGGTGTTAAGAAAAATGGCTGGAACAGAATCTAATCCTGAGAAGGCAAATCCTTTTTCTGGGTTTATTCTTAGGAAATGCAGCAATGACAAGGAAACACATTTTTTTTCTTGCATGTAATTTAGTTAACATCAAATTGGATTACTTTGTCTCACTTAACTTCTCTGCTTGTTTTATCTGATGCTTGAGCTATAGCAGAAAAATACCAATATACAACGCCTGACAAAATTATTGACAAGCTTGGTGAGGGTGTAAAAGTCTTGAAATAATTTCATCTTTAAATGTGTACTAGTTACATATTTTAAAATGTCAACATTTGTTGATCTATGTGTTACCTATTTTTAAATTACACATATTTGTAATTCCAGATACGGAAAAGAAACTTCATAAACCAGGGTGCATAGTTATTATCACAAACCATTTTTAAGTTTTATTCTTAGTATTTTGTGGGAAAAATCTAATTGATGAGAAAATAATGGATAAATATCTAGACAAGCACATCACAATCTCTTGCTGAGTTTCCTTTGACAATATATTTGCACAATTTGACATTTTGTAAATGGAAACATGTCAATTTTGAAAAGACTCGTTTTTTGATAGGTTTGGCCCCAGGATGACGCGGCTTTTTGTCTGTATGGAAATATATGGATTTTGCAAAAACTCCAGTGGAAACATTTTTGTTGCATCACACGAGTCACATGATCAACAACTGGATGTCACCACCAGCACAAACCAAGAAGAAATAGACAACAGGAAGTTGGCGGATCATGGCATGTTTTTTTAAATGATTGTTCCATGAACAAACTTATTCACATCTGATCTTAACTGTTTTTCTTATTTAATGAAAACACTGCAATCATAAAATGTAGCTTTTTTGACTTTAGCAAAATACTGACAAAATTTTGAGCACATCTGTAATGAAAACGCAGCTAATTTTAGGTATGGTAGAGTATTGGTTATGCTGTGGGTCTATTTCTTTTGTAAACACATTGAGAAGCTTAAATAAAATGTGTTTTTGCCGGGTTTTCAGCAGTATACTGATTCAAAACATGACATAAAATTAATCTTGTTCAAGGTCCAATGACTGTCAGACCTAAATCCAAGAGAAAATCTTTGGGGTCTGCTCAAAAGAAGAGAGAATTCAGGACTGTGCAAAGAGGATGGTTAAAGATTCCCCCTTCTTTACGCTCAAAGTGCCTTCCTATTGGCAATAGGGGGTCATAAAAGCTCTTAACAGCAGGAGAGCCCATAATGGTGCCAATGGAGATTCATTAAAAACAATATGTTGTTCATGCATGCTACATGTGCAGGCTTTAATTATCACCAGTCAAAATGAGTACTGGGCAAAAATGAGGGTTGTTAAACTCCAAATGCCTCTTTTATTTCTGGATTTTAAGACAGCAAAATATGCCTTATCTTTTTCTGAAGTTATGGAGCTGTGGACACTTGAGAATGAGTGGCCTCTTTATTTGTTCCGTGGAGGAAACAGATTCACCTCCAAATCCGGCCCTGGAACAGAAGGTATAGATTTAATGTTAAGACCACTGGAGTTATGTTTGGTGATTTAGTTGCTGCAGTTCAGCTAATGTCTGACATCCATGGATAGCAGGTCTTGTGACTAACAGTAAGGTCACTGGGTCAAGTGCTGGCAAATTCAGGACATCTGGAGGCAAGAAATCCCCGGACTTATCTTTTGCCTCAAGTCTGTTATGCAAGATCAGAATTACAGTTAACTCCAGATTTTTTTCCCCCTGCCTGTCAGTCAGTGTTGGTTGGTCGAATGTGCAAGAGCAAGAGAACAGCTGGTTCATGTTGTGCTCTGGCGTCAGGCCTACTCTCCCAGGATTGTGTGCGTGGGTGTAAATCTTGAAGGAGATGCACTTTCCAAGTCTTGTATGACCCAGTCATGGTGGTGGGCCGGGCCTGCAGCTTTCCTTCCAGCAGCAGCGAACAGAAACAGATGGAATAAAGAGCCAGAATTCAGTCTGCTGGGATTCATTGGGCTTTTACTTCTCTCTTGTCAAATAGGTTTTGTTTTCCAAGTCTGGCTGTCTCCTCAATAAGAGTCGATTGGATTTACTTTTGTTTTTATCTCTTCCCTCAACAGAAATCCCCTCTCTTTCTTTCCCTCGCTTTCTTCCATGTATGTCTTGGTTTGTATTTTCTTCTCACCTCATCTGTTTTCCTGCTTTTAACTCAAGTTTCCTTCTCCATCCCTTCTTCCCTTTTAATCACTTCTCCCTCTGCTCTCGTTTTACTGCGATCTCATCCTGTCATTTCTCTCTAAACCTTCCCTTAAGTTTCCTCGCTCTTTCTCTCCTCTCCTGATCTTCTTGCTCCCGTTCTTCACCAACTCCACCGTGGTGTAACAGCCTGTGGAATGACAGGATAACATATGAAGCCAATCATCTCTGGGAGTGGCTCTGAAATATATTTTGTATTTCATGCCCCAGGACTGTTTTTTTTTGTTTGTTTTTTTAAGTTTCTGTTTGTCTGCGTGATTTCGGTTTTGTTATGAGCATCATTTGATGCATGATTGCTCCATTTATTATCATTCCTGTAATACAGTAAGTACAGGTAATAAAGAAAGGCAGAGAGATGAAGCCCTCCAGTGAGCAAAAATTGGATTCAAATAAATAATTCGTCTTTCAAAATCTCTGAGAAGAGAGTCTTAAAATTGAGTTTTAGAGAATTATTTAATTACAGCTGATGAATGTCACAATTTTCCTGAATTATGTTGAATTACTTGGAAAAAAATTCAAATATAGATATAATGAAAATCAGCTTTACTTTGTGTAAGTATCCTTTCCTATTGACACAGAGGTAAAATGATGAACTGCACACTAAGTTTAAAGTGGCATGCATGCAGATCTGATCCTTCAGGCTCCCATTTTCAACAACACACATTCTCCTGGGTTTTCCAAAACACCACGAGTGAAAAGACTATTCTTATTTATTTATATATTTGTCAACAAAAATCATCTGCATCTAAGCAAACCACAACAGCTGTCACTGCAGTGGAAAACATTAGTGTATCTGTTTATATGGAGATAGAGACATCAACATTTCTGTGTGACTAAAAAAAGAAACGTGTCAGGATGTTATTGTGAACCAGGCATTAAAGTTATTTTTGGTTTGTTTAGTTGCAATAAAGTTATGTTTGTTTTCTTGAAAATGCTTTAAGTTTTTAGGGGCATTGTTTATGATTTTTTGCAAATGGAGCATTAAGTTATCACAGCAATTTCCATACATACGTAATTAACATGAGTGTCAAAGATTTCATGCTTATAGTGATTTATTAATATCAATATTCTGATCAATTATTTAAATAAGATGCACAAGTTTGAATTCATTGTCAATTTTCCCTAATTCAGTGTCATAAAATACATATAAACTAAATAAATGAATACACACCCGCTAATATTTTCTTGCGTGACAAGTTACAGTGAAATTACATTTGTTTTATAGCTATAAATATTTTACCCCAATAATTCTGCCTGACTGTTTGACTCTTTGTCCAAATGTGAACATCTCATTGGTTTCTTAGCACTTCTGCTTTTCAGCATAGTCTTTGTATACATTATACATTTTTGGGGATCATAGTAAAACCCCCAACTGGGACCAAGTTTAGTGCTGCATTCAGAAAGTTGGAAAGCCTCATTTTGACTCCTCCAACAGACTCTGGTAGCTCTGGCCAAACAGTTTAACTGTCTCCCCTGAATACCATCATTTTGTCCTGAAGTCTTTTGGCCTGTTCATATAAAGCAACAGAAAATTTCACTCAACCTTGAAAATGTCCATTTTGGACGAGAGGATTATTTCATGGGCATCATTCTGTCAGTCCATGTTGATCTTAATCTTGTTCATACATCATAGATCCGATTCCTAGAACAAATTGTTTCCTGGACTTCAGACATTGTTATTGATAAATGAAAGTTGTTTTTTTTAAAACCCTTTTTATTATTAAAGATGAAACAGCAAAAACACTTGGATTTAACAGATGATCATAACTGAAACAAAACAAGGCAATCCATAGAAAGCCTTAAAGCCATTGGTAACAGCTCTTCTCTTTATTCTGCATCCTTTATTAGGTTGAGTTACTCCTCTAATAAGAGTCTCACATCATCCCATGAGCTGGTGGTATTTTATAAAGTTTATTAAAGACAAAGAGAGACAGACTGGCGACCTGTCCAGGGTGTTTGCTGGAGAAAGGCACCAGCACCCTGGTCCACTAGGGATAAGGGTGTTAGAAAATGGATGAATGGATGGAAGACAAAGAAAAAACTATGGCTGTTTGTTAAAAATATTTAACCTTTTTAAACTCAGCTGAGCCTCTGAGCACTAAATGACTCTTTTCTAAAGGGATCTTTTAATAAAACAAGAGCAACTTTACACTGAAAATTAGACTTGACAGTCTCTTACAGTTTTAGTGTGCTTATCATTAACACCAAGAGTCCTGGTCATTAAGATCATGCAAAACAAACAGCTGTAATTAGTTAATTAATTAGGGATTAAACTAATTGGTGGCACTCTTTGTTGCAGATAAAGAAACACATTTATTCTGCATATTCTGCTGGTTGTGTGATTACCATCTTGGCCAGGGGTGTGTGAGTGTGCTTGCTGCCGTAGCTCTTTAATGAGAGACCCTTTTTGCTGCACATTCAGCTTCCAAGATGCCCCCACCCGCTGCCCCCAGCAGCAGCGCTGCTCACCCTCCCCTCCTGCCTGTCTATCCTGTCAGGTCTCTGGAAAGCACGTCTCAACACGAGTCCCTGTTGCCCAGTGATGCAGGCGCTTCATATTGGCAATGTAGTGTCTTTTCAAATTCATATCTCCCTCGGGTCCCGTGGGTGGCAGCTTTGGATGCAGCCTAATCAGAATTCTCCTCCTTGTGAACTCACGTTGTGGAAAAGGGCTGTGTGTGTGTGTACGTGTGTGTGCGCTTGTAAAGGATAAGTATAAGAGGATAGAGCTATCTTAAAGGTCTCACATGTGGGAGCCAAGACTCGTTTCAGAGATAATTCTTGCTGTGTCGTGCAAGATTCGGTCCTGACAGAATTGGTTGGGATCACATATTTAAGAGTGGGTGATAAGCAGGGGTGTGGTGCAGGCTCCGTTTGGAGGCTAGCTCAACCCGAACCATATGGAACTCATTTTGTTGTCTATGTGTTATAGTAAAAACAACTCCCTGCTTCAAAATCCCTTAAATCACTTTAGTTCCTCTGAGAATGTAAGTATGATTCTTTTTCACAAGAGCAAAGGTGTGGTTCGTTACAAGAAAAAACATAACAGATTACCCAAAAGGGAAATCTGTTCAGGGAATTACATTTATATCGCGGACATGTGTCGGCGTGCATTTCCAAACACTCAGAAAGCCAACAGTTAAAATGTTAAAAATTAAATATTACCAAGTAATTTTGGTCTGGATTCTAGTGCAAATATCTTAGTGCAGTTGAAATAAGAAAACTGACTTAAAAGTAAAGTTTCCTTAACAGTCCTCAACACTGAGGAAAAATACTTATTCCATTAACAGATTATTTCACTCACAGGAAAAATGTATTGTTATAAATGAAATAATTTCCTAATGGAGCAATTTTTCATCAGTAGTAAGGAATCACTTACTTAAAACAAGCTCCTCTACTTGACTGAAAAGTTACTTAGTTTAGTCTTATAGCAAGTGTTCAACAGTTATGGTGACATTATTGTTATATATTTAGTGCATCCATAATTATTTATGCCCTAGGTGAAGATGTGCAGAAAAGGATTGAATTGATTGAATTTAAATCCAAGCTTTAATGTAATCGGCTGAATGGTTCGTCGCCTTTTCTATGCAGAACTAAAACTGAATTTGATCCAGGTGTGTAGGAGCAGGGATGCATCTAAAAGTTGCTCTCAAGATCTGCAGCAAAAGTCAAAGATCCCTCACTACACACTTCACCCTTGTAAATGCTATTGGAAAAGACTAACTGCTATTTAATTGGCAAAAGGAGGTTGTCGAAAGTATTAACAGCAGGGGTGCCACTAATTGTAGGACGAGGGATGGAATTTTGCTGAACAACAAATTCTTAGCTTGCTGTTTTTTCTCAACAAAAGGAATGTAGTGAAATGAAAGGTTGATTTCAGACGTGAACTGTGAGTCTCCCAGCTTTTTCTCTTGTCTGTTTCTGTCCCAACTCCACATCTCTGTCTGACCAGCGTGCAGGATGGCAGAACATGTTGCTGCTGGGTGCATTCAGACCCTGGTGTGCAGACACAACTCAGCATAGGACTTTGTTTTTAATTTAGTTTATTTATTTGAACATGCAGCAGGAGGAAAGTGTTCAAATTGGGGAACCACCTAATAATGTCTCGTTTCCTGTCCGGAGCTCCTCTGGGGCTAATCGATGGCTGAGCGGCTTTAAAAGGAGACGTATAAACGAGTCCAAAATGACTCGGCATTCTCAGGCCTCATTTCCTCCCTGATTAGATCAGCATCTCCTCCCATACAATGATGTTTTCATTATGCCACTGCCCTTTCATCCTCTTCCTCACTTTTCTCCTCTCCTTTTGTTGAGCTGGTGAAGCAGACACAAACCGACAGCTCTGTACAACAATAATCCGGAGAGTGTCACTGCTTTAACCTGAGAGATTTAATCATCTGATTTGTTCAGGACACTGAAACGCTGTGATGAAACAGAGCAATCAGGCAAACAGTAAACTACAAGTCTGACTTTTATATGAGTCAAACACTTATTGGTGTGGGGATTGTTAATAATACCCAGCTATCTTTCTATGTAAGTCAGATGTTTTAAAAATGGCAATAAATTCTGTACAGGAAACTGTTTTCTCGGGATGTGGATGTAGAAAGTGCCCCTCCTAAAATAACAGATTTAAACAATTTAATAATCAAATGTAAAGCTTCCCTGAAGCTCCTACATGCAAGAAATGTTCTGTAATTCTTTTTGCCCGCTTTTTGGTGGCTTTTTTTTTCATGGTTGTTTTTTCTTTCGACAGGTACTTCTGTCCTGTGAATCTCAAGTCTTTAACTGTATTTGTAAATGTCCAGTGATCCAGACACAGTTTTGTTGTTTGTCAGAATACTTCTGCATTTTCTACTGTGAATCCTTTATTGTTTAGAAAACTCAGTTTTCAAAATGCATCGGTCTTTAATTGTTGCTTAAGGCTCTTGAATAAAACTGAAATGTGTTAAACTGTTGACAGCTTTGCAAAATAGGTGACTGAAAGCTAGAAATCTGGAAGAGACTGAATCTTTGACTGGTGTGTCTACATTTAAGGATAAAATATTTGTGGATAAAATATTTTTGGACAAACAAGCTTACAATCTGTTTGGGACCTTTGCAGTTTGGGGAAGGTCCCAAACATTGCACTAAATGTTTTTGTTTCCACTGGGATCCATTTGCTTTCATTCCGCTCCAGTTTTTCTTGATCTTTGCTCCACTCTGTGTAAATTTCTTTAGGGACTGTCACAGCTTCTTGACTACAACTCAGATCTTTTCTACTTGTTTTTTTTTTATTATTATTTTCTATCAATTTTCTCCTATTTCTCTCTTTTAGCCACTTTAACAGCTTTCATTGGCATGAGGGATACTGTACAAGAGTTTCTGCCTAGCTGCCTGTCTGCACCTCCCCAGATACGGATTAGTTCCTGTTACAGACTATATTTACCTGACTGTGCAACAGGAATGCTTGACATCCTCAGATATCCGTCTTCAGTGGCTGTCCCGCTTGTTATAATGGAGATTGTTCCCGACTGCATTGATCTGAAACTATATTTAGAAGCCTAGGATGTTCAAAACATTCATCAATGCCTTTGAACCCCATTGCTCTGGAGAGTACAATACCAAGCTTGTCTGTTGTCTTTTTTATAAATTCATCTCTAGGTAATAGAGCTTTTTTCTAATAAATGACTGCAACTAGAGAGAAACTTGTAAAAGTCTGAAGATATTTTCGGATTCACTAAAAGAAAATTAGTAATATTATAGACTTTCAATGTGAGAGCGTCCAGATTTTAGCTGTTGAGTTGAGACAAATTTGGAGAACTTGAAGGTTTCTCTATTCTTTGTTATTCTATCCACTTTGTGCATCAGTACAACTGGCAGCAGCATAAGCTCACAGCAGAACGCCACCAGTTAGCATCGGGGATTCCTGCAGGATATTATTAGATGGTACGCACAAAATCACTTCACCTGAACCCACGAGCAAAACCACATCCCCAAGATGCATGAAAGAAAATCTCAAGCTACACACCATGCATACGGCTGTACAGTTGCAGGGGCTGCTGGTTAGAATAGTCTTATGATTGAAAACCTCTCTTTGACGCCTACAAAACATCCTTCTCGTCACTGAGGCCAAATAACTCCGTCTTCTTCTGGTCTGACTTTCACCTTAAGAGACCAAGCAGCTTTTCCAGCTGGGCAGCTGCAAACCTCAGTCAAGCCTGACTGTGTCAATTTCAGAGCAGAAGATTATTTGTGCATCAGTGTCTGCTCAGTCCATTATTAAATCAAACGTTCTTCACTGTGAACAGTGAAGCTGATGTTCCCACAAATCCTAATGAACTACCGTGTTTCTGATGCTGAGAAATGAGGTACTTTAAACTGATCTGACAGTTTAGATCAGATGGTTGAAATTTGGGCATAACTGCATGGCACAAAGCTTGTGGGAAGTCATTTCCAAAGGCTTTGACCTCAAAAAGTTTGGAAATTCATAATTATTTCATAAAATCTGGGGCAGAAACAATAATTATATATGTATATGTAGACATTTGAGCCTGTATGTGTAATTTTGATCCTGTGTGGATTAAAGAAAATCCACATTGAATTCAGAATGTATCCACTGTATTCAATATAAAGGTCCAAAGTTAAATGACAATTATGCCCATGATGGATGCATGTCTCAACTTAAACAAAAACCAAAACAAATCTCGCTGTCCTAAAATGAACAGAGACTTTATCTTACATGAATTAGTTTATATATCACTGAAGAGTTATGCAAAAGGGGTTTTTAATTTTGAATAAGCTTAATCACCCTTCAAAGTGTTAAGCAAACACTAAGCCTTTCTGCTGAAAAGGAAACAAATATGGATAAATAGAAATCTAACCCCTTCAACTGTGAATTTACATTCAGAGCGCACTCTTCATTTCACATTCACAACCATGGAAGGGCAGATTCCCACCAGATTCTCACACCCTCAGACAGATTTTCATCTTACATAGAGGATTAAGATTGTGGCTCTTGTCTGTGCATGCTAAATAACCATAAATAACCTAATCTCATTCGAAGCACAAGGGAGTCATTTCAATAAAGACAACAGCTTACAGCCATGAAGCAGCACAGGCTTCTGTTAGAGCAAAACTAATACTCTTATTTATTGATTTCGTCTTGGGATGAGCGCTGCCTTTAAAAAGTAATATGAAAAGATATATTTCTATAGGAGTAAATTAAATTCACAAATGCCAGCTGGTAAAAACACTTCCCCCCCCCCCCCCTGTTTTTACTTTTCTGCTTTACTATAACAATATAGAAATATGGAAAAATTCAGTATGAAATTTTAAGTTACCCCAAAAATCTTTGTGAGAGAGAATAGCTGAGTTTTGCTTGTTCAGTGCAGGAGGTTCATTGACAGCCCATTTAGCTCCTAAACCAAAGCAGAACAATGTAAAATATGGAGCAGTATCATAAATATTGTGTTGATGCTGCTGCATCATTCATCTATCCATTGAGCCATCGATCCATTGTCCTCTCCTTACCTAGATCGACGATCCGGTGGTAGGGAAAAGAGGTCCAGCAGGGGAACTCAGACATCCATCTCCCGAAGACCCTCCTTAGTTTGTTTTAATGATCCCAAAGCATTTTCAGGAGATGTAGTCTCTCTGGCATGTTTTGGGTCTTCATCGGGTCTCTTTCTTGAGGGAGGTGGTCAGAAAATGTCCAAAAGGATGCCTTTAGATGCGAGGAAGTTGTAGACTGAGCTCACTTCCAAGTGACAGAACCTCATTTCAACTGCTTGCATCCAAGACCTCCGTTTTTAATATCTCAACATTATAGATGAGGGTTGCAATTGTAGCGCTTTCTGGTATCTAATGCTAGATTTAGCGCTCTGGGTTCTAGTTAATTAATGTTACACCCCAAGAACCTAGTTTCACTACATTTCCCATGAGCCACCAGGTACTACTTGTCATAGAATTAAACTTAGTTGAACTGCCTATGTCTGACCCATAAATGATGAGACTTTATATAGGTAAAGTATTTATTTACCAAACTTCAGAATGAAAAGTAAAGTAGACCACATGTGAAAATATACCCTCACATTGAATCTGGTCACCAGCAGACTCTATGTCTGGCTAAATGCATAGAACTTAAACAATACAGGTATTATCCCTTTGTTGGTTTTTAGCCTTCAAATAACCAGAATATATAAAACAAATAAATACAAATACATCAGGCTTTCTCGACCACCTGGTTTATAAATAGGGACTTTCCCTTTCTTTTAAATGTTCATGGAGTCCTAAATTAGATTATTTTGAACAGTCCCAAACACATTAGAGTCCTTTAGTCTTAACACCATAACATAAAATAATTGACAGTTTTTAATTAGTGGGCCCACCAAAAATAAAACAAATTAAAGCCGGCAAAATAGTCTATAAACCCCCGTTGCAGGCCTGATACTGAAGACACTCACCGGAGGTCCTCAATCCACAGTGACGGGTTTTTATAAGGTCCTGACGACTCATCTCACCAGATATCAGCCAGTTAATCCACGCCTCTCCAGGTAAAGGCGGAGGAAACCGCAGCCAAATCCAAAACAGCGGGTCCGACGCAGGCGTAGCGGGTCTCCTCTCCCGCTCCGGTGCAGACCTCCAGCATCCAGCTCACCGCTCGCTTCTTCCTCGGTCCGTCAGCTGTCCTTGGCGTTAGTGCACAGCTAAGTTGTGGCACTTTCCAGCCGGTTTTTCCCCAAAACGGCTCACAAAAGCTCAAGCTAACTCCACCGAGTCGCCTCGTCGTCTCTCCTCCTATTCTCCCTCCTCTCTCGCGGTCTTCTGGTTAGTCCCGCCCCCCGGTCAATCAGAATTCAGGAAAAGTGTAATCACCCAATAGCAACTGACTTTAGGTAGAACAACCAAAAAAACCCATAAACACAGCATTCTTGTCTGTCACACCTCGTGTTGAGCTGTACTATACATACAAACTGCCCAATATTGTTCGTTCTTAAAGTGACAGAACACAATATTTTAATAGACTTTTAACTTCAATTGTTTTTCTTTTTAATGAACTCTTGCTCATTTCAAACTGCTATCAAAAACTTTGAAATTATTATGTCTTATTTTAAGATATTAAGCTGTATGCATTAAATTTGTTATTTTTCAAAACAACAATAATATATACATATTTCTGGGAACCCAGGGGGTTACACAATCTATACCAGATTTCTTTTTTAGGTCTTTCTTCACCACAGCAGACCGGAGCAGTGCCATCATTACTGCAGACAAAGCCTCAATCTGCCTGTCCATCTCTTGTTCCAAGTCTTGATCTTGAACAAGACACCACAATACTTCTGCTTGATACAGAGCCTGACCCCCAACTCAGAGGAATTTAAAGAAGCTTACGCTGAACCCTGCTGCTTCTCTCTCAGCTGAAAACCATTCCAGTACAACTAAAGCTTGTGGTCAAAAGAGGACAACAAAATTACATTGTCTGTGAAAAGTAAAGACAAGATTCTGAGTAGCAAAATAGACACCCTCCTCTCCAAGATCACCTTTTAAAATCTGGTCCATGAAAACTACCAACAGTACCATGACTGGGGGCAGCCATGACAGAGTCCACCGTTCACTGGGAACAAGCTCAAATTTCTGCCAAGAGTGCAGACACAGCAATTTGTTTAGGGTTAGGGCTCGAACAGCCCTTAAAATCCACACAGATGCACCAAATTTTCACAGAACCTCCCACAGAATACCATTAGGGACACAGTCCCAAGCCATCTGAAGATCCATGAATCACCCATGGACTGGAGAATCATGCTCCATGACCCCTTCAGCAGTTCTGGAAGGGTAAAGATCTCCTCCAAGCTCCACAGCCAGGATTAAAGCCACATTGCTGAATCTAAATCCAAGATTTTGATAATCAGTTGATGCCTCCTCTACAACAACGTAGAGTAAGCTTCTCTGTGGGGGTTGAGAAGTGTGTTGCTTTGATAGCTGGAACACACTCTCTGCTCCCCTTTCTTTCTGCTATTAATGCCTTCTTACTGCCCTGTTTCCAGCCATGAACGCCTCCACCGCTGTTACCAAATCCTCATCTTTCCTCCCCTCTCTCTAAAGTCCAAAGCTAACATTTTCGCTGTTGGATGTTTGTGACTTAACTGAGCTGCAGCAGATGAAGTTTATGAGCTTATGAAAAGTAACCTACTACCCAAAAAGGTCCAGACTGTGGTCATTTTCTAGATTGCAAAAATAAATGTTTGCTTTAAGGTCTTTCCCAAGTTGAAGTCTTGGGTTTATTTTACATCTTCTTGTTTTAGAGATTGCAAATCTACTGTATTATATAAAGTAAATTCAGAGTCAAGTGAAAACTGCAGAATACCATTTTTGATAAATAATCCAAATTCTGAAATTTTTCCCTCAAAAATTAGAACAATCAGATATTGTTTTGCTCCACCATGAAAAAACCCGTCGTTCATGCAGGTGAGGCGAGTGGAAATTTTCTGAATTTCAGCTCTTGTGAAATGAAGGCAGTTTGATGTCCTCAGGGAAAGGAGAGGATCTGAGTTACACACAGTTTAAATGTGTCTGCTACATGGCGTGTTCCATAATGTTACTGCTGCCAATAATAAAGGCCTGCTATGCTGAGCCAGCGCTTATACTTCTCTATTTTTCCCTGCATTAAGGAAGAAAGTACAAACTCGAAACACTCAGACACCAGGAAACATCACCCGGGGTAAAACTGGGTTGCAGATCACTGGCTGGTGGAACTTTTGTAAGTACAAGTGAACAAATGCTGCAGCCAACTTTTTTGCTTGCACAACTAGCGCAAGTGCAGACTTCTCCATGTGCAGGTAAAGAAAAGAAACGGTAATGGTGCCAAAAAGTTCTCAATGTCTCATTAACCAAAGTGAGAAACTTGCCAAGGATAATTGCATATAGCTCCTGGGTACGTTGACAAATCAATGTGATGTTCTGCAAAGTCTGTCTGTCCCTAGATGTCTAAAAAAATTATACTTGGCATTTCTTTCAAAAGATTCTGATATCAGAATTTGATGCATTTTTAAAATGTGCAATGGTTTTATGTAGAAAAGCCCCCATTACTCTACTGCCAAAGAACTTCTCTGATTGTGCAGAAGCAGATAATGTGAATTACATCGCTATGGTGATACTTTTGACACAGGAAAAGAAACAGCAAAAATCAGGATCTGCTGTCTTTACAAAATGAAGGCAGCAGGGAGAGTTTATTGTTTACATTTGATACTTTGGCAAATGCGTTTTGTAACTAATAAATTGTTAAAACTGTATAAACACTTGTTGCTGTTTCATTATGTGAAATGCAAATCTTAAAATTATAGAATATCCAATAAATAAAGGTCATTATGCAGAGGTTAATGGACAACTCAAATCATTTCTAACATGGTAGCATTAAATGGTATATAATTTTTTTAGAATACATATAATAATGAGTCAATCTGATTTTTTACTAGTCAATTAAGAGAAGGTTAATCGTTCAACAGTCTTAAAATCTGTTGACATCTTAACACTTTATGTATATATGTCTATTCAGAAATACACATCCCTGTGTTATCTGTCCAAATGCATCTATTTCTTAGACTTTTAAGTGTTTTCTCTTTTCAGTCCATTTATTTACGTTTCCATCTGCTATTTAAACTGTGACATGACGCAAAAATAGGTGGAAATTGCTCACATTTGCTGATTGGACAAATAAATGATCTTACTGCATCCAAATGAGTTTTTTTAGTCTTGTTTTTAAAAGTTCAGTCCTTGAACTTTTAAAAACAAGTTCTTCACAACTTTACTCTGAATCACAGGTTTATGGTGATCAGAGTAAATGTTTTCCTACATGAGCTGAAAGGCCACTCAGAGATGAAGAAGTCGTTGCTTTGAAAGCAAGATAAAAAGCCAGTTTACAGTTTGCAAATGCACACACAGCTTTGAGACAGCAAAGCAGACGAAGGCCTGGTTTCAATTGTAAGTCTAAAAGGATTGTATGTGACAAAAACATTAATACTGTAACAAATCAATAAGTGGAGTTTTAAACCTCTTGGTCTTTCAATCTCTAACACATCTAGACTTTTGTGATGACTCTCAGTCCTTGAGCATCTTGAACACAGATATATCGGAAGCTCTGCAGTAAAATATCTAAGAGAGATGATGTTGCCATAGAAACCAAGGAATATTTCTGCAGCACACACGGAACTGCACTTAATGAACCTGAGTAGACAGAGCCTTGCTCCTCATTGTTAAACACCGGCCAGAATCAGAGGAGATTTTAATAACGTCCATGGAAATTAGCACGACGATGTGGCTCGAGGCGGCGCACCTTCTTAATGTTGAGTGCTTCATATGATACAGTGTGATGTGACATGCTCTACAGTGTCTGTGGGGAAAACCTATCGTCGACTCAAAGCACAGCTGAAGAATGTAATTACCACAGAAATGTACAATCACAGGATGAGTCAATTAACAGTTAACATTGATAAATTCCCATGCGACTGAACTTTTCTCAGCTGCAGATTTTTCAGATTAGAAAAAAACAATTATGTTTTGATGAAAGTGTACTAAGCAACCCCCTGCAGGTAAAAACACATCATTTCTTGTTAACTGTAGAGGAAATAGAGATTTGAATGAATCATTTAGACACTTCAGCTCGCAGTGGGAAACCTTGTTCATACTACAGAAAGGATAAAATTGTGTTATGTATGTGTATATTACAAAGTTTGCAGGAATAAAATGCTGAAAATAAAGCATAATTGTCTTTTTTAATGCACTTTTTTAACAACTTACAATTACTTAGCCACTAACTAATAGCTCAGTAATTGCCACTAACTTTAACATTATTTTATGATGTTAATATGACTCAAAAAGAGAATTGGTCATGACAAATTATAAAATGTTTTAGTTTGAGCGTTTCATGTATCAGGACATAGAAATGAATAAAGAAAAAAAAAACTTAGCAGTTTCAAAAGTTCTTTAAATTTAATCTTGAAAAAAAAAAAACCTTTGGATAGGCTGTTGCTCTCCCCCTTTCTAGCCGCAGCATTGCACATTTTTAGGTGTATTTTCAGCCTTTGTTCTGATCATTTTGAGCTGAACTGAGGTTTAGCTGTTGGACAAATTGCTTCAGATTTTAATCTAGAAGGGGAATTCATCGTCAAGTCATGAACCACAAGCTGCTCAGGTCCGGCCACTGCAAAACAAGCCCAAATTATCAACCCTCTATGGCGATGTTTGAAAGCTGGTATGAAGTGTTTGTTCTGATTGGCTAAGTTTGAGTTTTTTCAAGCAATTTTGGCTCAGTAAGGTATAAACTGAGTATAAATTATGTGATTGTCATGTTTGGTAAATGGTGGCTGGTGGTGGATCCACATGCAGAACAGCAGAGGCATGGCATCGATGAAGATGTTTAATGACAAAGTACAAAACTTAGAAAAACCACAGGGAGCCAGGGGATAACACAAATCATAAAACCAAGGAAAAAACAGGCAACAATAGACCTGGGCTGATGAGCTAACAGGTTGCAGGTGTGAGAAAGCACTGTGAATCTGACATAAATAAAGAAACTTAATAAAACTAGACTAACTACGAAAGGACTGGACACAAGAAATAAACTTAACCAGAATTACTGAGAAAAACACTGAACTAAAGTAAAACAGAAACAAGACTGATCCAATAAAAAGAAACTAAGAAACACAAAATAAACAAACCTAAAATAACTCAGGATCCTAAAAGTGATATCATGTCTCTGTAAAAGACCAGTCACTTTAAATAAAAAAAAAACATTTTACTATTTTAAAACAAACTGATTACCCTTATTAGCATTTAAATTTTAAACAGCACCATAATCCCCCCATCCTGTAGACTCTAAACCTTTACTCTAAAAGTAAAAACTGTTTTCCATTAAATTGTTGTTTTCATCTCTGTGTTTGCTCTCATTTCCTTTTTAAACACCTCATTGATATTGAAAATGCCACAACTCTGTAGCACTTAGTTATGGAGCATTAACAGATCGGAAAAAGATCGGAGCGTTGAGTTTCCGACTGGTCAGTCACAGTTCAAGTTAAATACCCCACGATCCCAAACAATATTTGACTATGAACTGGGCACTAATGATTTGATGATAAAACCATTCATCGAGCAAACCTAAAATACAGTCCTTATTAAAATCCGTCAAGTGTTGGTGACATTTTTTAAATGGATTAGGAAGCTATGATTTATTGTCTAGGACACATGGATAACCCATAATGTCCCTATGCTTTCAATAATTACACTGTGCTTTTTGTCTTCCAATGCAAAAACCAGAGAATGTCCCAATTCAACACTGCAACACATAATTTTATAAGAAATACATTAAAATGTAATCATGTTGCACAAATTGAGGCTGGAATCCATAATATACTTTCACACTTTTTTGTCAGAGAAACTATAATATTTTTGTTCCTTTTACATTAAACCCAATGTTTAAATTTCCACTTCATAAATCTCTCTCTTTTTTAAGGGAAATGAAATATTCTCCCTGCCCTCTACACAATATAAAAGCGACATCCGATGCGGGGGAAGTCAGAGCGACTCTGACAGATTCATGAGTAAACTTAAGCTTAGAAAAAAAAACAGCCTAATAAATCTTTCTGCTATGAGGCACCACAAACACTATACACATTAAATCTTTTTAGCTTTGACACTATACATGTCAGACATCTCACTGAATACCATTTTATGTCAATGTATATAAATTACCCACCCGATAAAGACAAAAATAAACTATGTTTGGCAAGAATATTTCTATAAATAAAACGTTATGCTCTTTAGAGAGACAAATGATCGGAGCATTTATCTAAAATGAACTGGCATTAGCTCAATATGTCTGGATGCAAAGTTTAATCACTTGCACATTACCGCCCTGTTGGACCTGACTGCACACTATTTTAAAGACGTTAAATGAATAGGATGCAAACACAGACAGCCTTGGTTGTTTTGCTGATGAATACAAAGAGCTTCACGCCTTCCTCACAGCAAGCTACAGTCATTTAAAAAGCAACCAATTTGATCCCAGTGTTTCCATGCTTTCAGAAATCCTAACAGGCTTCTTAAGGACTGTGGAACGGTGCCCCCCAGTGTGCAAACATGCACACAGAAGCAGGCGCTGGTCATGCGGGGCAGATGTTATGCAACAACCACAGAGAAAATGGTATTTGAACAGAAACTTAGAGAGTTGAAGTGAAACTGGATTTAGTGGATGGAAAACATAGTGAGCTGCACAGTTTTAATCATGTTGATTTATGCTAAATCGCTGTTTATGAGGGTGTTTTATCTCTGCATGACAATCTCTTTATGTCTCCCTTTAAGACCAGCCACCCCTGTGACCGCTACATCACTCCTAATCTCACTTCTTTTAATCCCTTCTTGCTGTTTTGTTCTTTACTTTTGTTTCACCATATCTATAACTATCTCTGCAAGCAATCTTAAAGAAATAGAACCCTGGCTGTTAAATGACTAAGTCTCATTCCTTTCAAGTTATTGGAAACATGGGCTTCTTAGTATTGAAGCACACACACCCACACACCCCCACACGCACACACACCACACACACACACACACACACACACACACACTGTTTTTCCCTTCCTGAGTCTTGCCAACTCCTGCTAGCGCTGGCATGTGCAGCACTCCATCCATTCGCGCTTAGTCAGCTGAAATTGCAGATGCACCGTCTGAACCAAAAAAGCCTCCCTGCATTCCTGTGGCAGCATCTAAAGGAACATTTCAGTTACAAAAAATCAACAGTGCCATCCTAATGAGATCAAGATGGATTAGAAGTTGCACTCTGCCGTGAGCTGCCAGCTTCTGACACAGCCCACCATGTGCTGGGCTGCTGTTTCCCTAAGATGTAAAAGGGCAACTTTTAATCTCATTTCCTCCTTCATGGAAAGGCATAATGAGTAATCGTGTTACCCATCAGCCCAGATTCTCTGCTCGAGTTATGTGCATTACTGACAGTGAGAAATGGTCTGCCTGAAATTTAACCCAGCACTTACTCCAAAGAGAGATGTACTGCGCACTGTGTGTGTTCAAATGTTAGTGCGTGCAAATGCCTGTGTGTGTGAGGAGGAAAGTAGCAGGCAATCCTTACAGAAAAAGTTGAGCTGTTACATACTCCTAAAAAGCTGCACATAACAGCTGAAACCTTGTTCATATGAGGTTTTAGCTGATATTATCTGTATGATAGAACACACTGGCGAATGCTCACCACCAGAGGGTGGAGGGGGTGTTTTAATTGATTGGTTATGGAGTAACTAATAGTTTCACCCACCCCAGTTAATGTTTGCCCCTGTGGCTTTGGACTGGTGCCTTTCTGGCGCTTCAGTGAACAAGTTTAACACACCACAGATTAGGGCATAACAAGATGAAGTGCAGATGATCAAAGAGAGATAAAGCGAGAAAAAAAACCATGACCCCAATGTATAGATGGTGCTAAAAAAGTCTGGAAGAAATAATAAAGAGCCAGCTGAGGTTGATCTAGAGGTTGCAGACTTTTGTTCTTTCTGTCCAGATAGAAATGAGGAAGAGGATTGCAAGTTTCAAAATAAAGCCACTGTCTTTTTTTTTTTTTTTCAATTTGACATTATGCCCTAAAAAAATAGTATCAGGCTTTTTACAAACCTCTAGCAGGGAGCAGCAGTAATTGCACATAATGCTGTAATAGAAAATGTATCATATTTTCAACAGCTGCTGTGCTTTCAGAATGAGCTCTGCTTTTGAATAGTTCATAACAAATGTTGATAGTCTGTATAGCTTAACCAGAAGCCTGACATTGTGCAAAGAATGTGGGAAAATGACTTAAGATGTTTGCTACTGAAAAACTTTGAGGCTGATTCTGTGATTGAAATCCACCATAGGTCTGTGCACTTCCAACTAATTTTATTTAACTTCATTATGCAGATAGAAAACATTACTTCAAGTACAATTTGAACCGGCAAAGCATTGCATTTTTGCATATTATGTAATTTACGCATTCATCTCTGATACAAACAGTGTGTTCCTTTTACAACTGATCTGTTTTTTATTCCAAAGTTTTTAGGCATCTGAGTGATTCACAGCACCAAATTTTATCTTATGATGAGAAATGGATAATGGTACGTCTACCCAGACTATCTTTATTCACAGACACAAGATGTTAGACTGAGAAATGACTTTATGGGAAAATCTTTCCTTTCAGAAGAAGAAATGCTCAGTTTGAAATGAATTTACATATTTGGATCTCATTGCCTCATTTAGTGCTCTGATGGAGTGAAAATCAAGCAAATGTCAGGTCTGTGAACACCATCAGATGACTCAGAGACTGATCATGGTTTGCAATGGTTTTCCATTAGTCCTGCTGTCCCTCCCTTCCCCACCGCAGTCTGGTCATCCATTCCATTCATCCAGGTCTCCACAACTTCCCCGGCACACTCATGAAGCACAATTAACTTCTTTGCCTGCTTATAAATATTCATTAGCACTAGCATATTATCATTTTGTTCAAAACGATTTCAATCAAATTAGCATAATTAAACATTATCTGTGCTAATGCTGCTGGCCGAGCAGCCGCACCGAGACTACCCGGCCATGTTTCGATGTGTGTCAGAGCTAAACAGAGGCATGATGGATAATACAATTATGTTTGGGAGACAATGTGAGCCCCGCAGTATTGTTATTAATGTGCTCTGTTAATGGCGATGAATAGGCATGTCTTTAAGAGCGTTTCTTTTTGTGGAGAGAAAAACGTGAGATAAGATGAAGACCGAGAAAAAGTGAAAGCTGGGAATACTTTTGTGTTTGTGCAGCTATGGATTCATCGACAGCAGGAAAAAGTTCAGACATAGCCCCTCGAGTTCAAGTTAGATTTAACCAAGCACACAAGTTCATCTGCAGGATTAGCATGTCTGAGCTGCTAAAAAGTCAACTAGTTAAAAGTCGTTTGAATCTTGTCACCCTTTAAACATTTAGATTTTCTACCAGATAGTAAAAATTCTTTTAAAGAAATGAACACAAATATAGAAAATAGTGAAGGTCTTTGAATCAGGTTTCCTTGTATGTTACAGCCACAGAGTGCATCAAGACCTGGCATGCAGGCACACTGGAAAAGGAGAGAACATTGAGGTACTTTTCCAAAAATAAGCGTTTACTTGAATTTTCAAATGAGGTTTTATCTGAACCCATATTGTTTGTGATATTTTAGGAGAGTCAGATTTTATACAAGGGGAGTTTCATAGAAGATTTTGACCTTTTCAGATTTAGTGAAGCACAGAGATATATTTGAACAGATTAAAATGCAGAATTAGCTGCTTAAAACAAAACAACGAAAAACAAAAACAAAACAAGAAAGGTTCGCCACCAATGCAGCATTATTTTAAAATAGTCAATATAATTATCAATATTGACAAACTCGAAACTCACATTGTGATACGTTTTTCAGCCATATCGTAAAATCGCCTTCATTACATCATTCACCAAATGATTTTATGGAAAAAGAAGTATTTGACTGTCAATAAAACCATTTTTGAAATTGAAAAAAGTGTACAAAATGTACAGATTTACTTTATGACATTTTAGTAGGTAAATAACTAGGCTCAGTATTGTTTTCCTCCTAACAAAATGAATTCAGTATGTCAGAGCCATCAGAGCAAAATGATTTAATCACATCACTTATGACCTTAAATCAACTCGTTCTTCTTTTTTTTTCTATAATACAAAGAGTACATGTGCCACCGTTCAAACTTGCTGTTCTCACACCTGTGGATCTAAAATTATAACTGTTTAAACTGGATGAATACTGGCACAAACCCATCGCCTAATCCTCATGCTTTCGGGGTGTGTCAGTCTGACTGTCAGAACATTCCAAGTACAACTCAAAACCAAGCAGCTAAACACAGACGCTATGTGAGTCACGAGGGTGTGGCTGCGTTTCCGTGTGTTCCCACTCGTTCACCACAATAACACAGACCTCACAGGCCCGTGGCCTCGTGCCCAGACCCATCCAATCTGATTACGTGCTGTGTTTACACAGAAATGGTTACTTGTTGACAGACAAACTCACGTTCCAGTTTTGAAGTTCATGTTTTGAAAAGAAATTTAATTCAGTGTACAAGAGCTGATAACCAGTCAGATAAAGTGAATATCTTAATCTGTTAGGAAGCATTCTGGAAAACATGTCATGAGTGAACATCTGCAAAATAAACGAACACGTCAATAAAACATTTTTTGCCTTCAGTGCATAACTAATGAATATTATTCTGAGTTAAAGTTTGTATAGAACAAAGATGCCTTAAACATTTTTATTTAAATAAGGGTTTTATTGAGGTTCATATGTATGAGCTTTAAAAGAAACAAAAAAAGGGTCAGACTACAAAAATATTTTTTATTTATTTTATTTTATTTTTTTTTTTGCTGTTCTGTAGTGTGGTGTAAGCAGCCCAAGGAGTTATCTGACAACGAATCCATACAGTTATCTGGTAACTAAGAAGCAAAATGAGCATCTCCAATAAAAAAGGAGATTTGTTATCCTTCACGTTGCTTGATGCATGTGGTTAAAGAACCAGGTCACTGAAAGTGATCGATGCAGAAGCGTAAATCTTCACCCCAAGGCTAAAAACAAGCTGTTATTTGGATTGGCGGGTTCTCCAATGATAGATTAAATCAATCCATGATTTTTCTGCCAACAAAATACAGTTTTATGATCTGGCCCCTTGCACATAGGAACTGTTGTGGACTGAGTTCTGCTGAGGGAAACATGCACACCTCCACTTGGACGTAATATGGTTGACACAGGATTTTTTTTGTTGTTGTTTATGTTGTTGTTTTTACACAGAAAAACCAAAATATATACCTGTCAAGTTCTGACCTTCATTTATCAGGACCAAGAGAAAAGGAATGACGAAGAAGCATAGAGCAGAAAGGTTTTTAAAAAAACAATATTTACAAAAGTAACTTTAACCATCGGAGCTTCAGCATGATTAGCTATGAGAGATCAGGGAAAAATACTCCAATTTTGGATTTTTTGTTTATGATTCTTTATATTGGATCAATTTAAAGAATCATGTCCACAAAGGCATGATTCAAATATTCCATAGGATGCCAATACATTTAGAGAAACTGTAACTGTAGCTATGTCAGATTTTTTTTTTCCTTCAGTAGGTGAGGAAGATTAATAGAGAACAAACTGATAGGATATGACTCCATCTGAGGAATTGTTTTAAATGTTAAGTCAAGATCACCAGATAGAAAATACAGAATCATGCTGCTATTTCAAATCATGCAATTGTCAGAGTTAAATGACTATGGCAGCTGTTTTACACTGAAATCATAGGTCAGGACTTCCAAACTCAGCAGTCACAAGATGAAGACAGATTCAGTTTCAGCTCGCTGTGTTCCCTCAGGGTTCACAGAGGTCACAATAAAAGCAATTATACTAATAACTGGTGGGACGATATGCATAGCAGGTCGTGTAATCGTACTCTGTATCAATCAATAACATCTTGACCTGGGGAATGAGAACAGCATTAACTCATGAGTTGCTTCATTGGTACCTGCTGCGGACTCTCAAATGAAAATCAGTGTTCACTAAAAGGGAGAGAAAGAATTGGAAATGGAGCCTATATTTAGTTGACTGACAGCAGAACAGCGGATGCAATATTCTGTGTAAGAATCAGATAAAAGCACCAAATTTACCATCTTCTAGTGTTTAGTGAGAATAAAGTATCATACGTCGGCAGATTACTTGTAATAAATCTGACTTGCTCGCTATTGTAATACAGTTATCTTAGGGTTAGGACCAGTGTTGCCATAAGAAGAGGAATACTCTGGGTTGCTGAAAGAATGCAGACTTTCTAATGACTTCTGTGTTATTGTTTCCTGAGAGCAGCGAGCTACATTAACCAGAGAGTCTGTAAAATTCCGTAATGTCCTTCGACAAAGTGAGAAACCCCATAAGCCATGAAAAGAGCTGCATATTTTTGGAACCATCATTTGCTGGAATTATGCAAACAGCAATGAAATAAAGTAACACAGCAGCCCTCCTCACATCACATAATGTGTGTTTATCTTCTCTCTCTGGTTCATGGATGTTTTTTGCATCCTTTGCTTCGCTTTAAAATGTTTTATTGGCCCCCCTTTATTTTATTGTTGTTTTTTTTTTTTTACATTTTATTGTTCTTTTTCTTCTTGGTATGTCATGTTCATTTGTCTCCTGCTGGTTTACTGTCTGCTTCCTACAGCCGTTCTGTCAGCAACATGCAAAGTGCCTTAAATTCAACCAATAAAGAAAGATAAACGCATATAAAAATATATTTAATAACCTGATCTTTTATGATCTAAGTAAACTCTGACTCTGACTGATGTTGCTTGTTTATTCTGCTCTAGAATAACCTACATGGATCTTTGATCTCTGATACCACTGACCGTTTCTTCACTGAATGACCCAATGACAAAAACTCCAATGAAAACGTGACTGTCTCCTTAAAAATGTTTTCTGTTTTCACTTTAAAATCAGGTGAATGATTTTTTCATTTGTTAAGAAAACAAATCTATTTTTTTATTTATTTATTTTTTTTAAACTTGATTCTATTGGTCTGGCAGAAACTACTACTTGGCCTGGCTTAAATCATCGTCTTCCTGAGATTATTCCACAAAACAGTGTGCCTTCAGTCAGAGGCTTCAACAGAACCACTGAAATACAGACTTCTACAGGAGATCATTGCTGTCCACAGCCATCAGCATGCACCATAACTCTGAAGAAACTTGGATACTCTGAGTTACCACAATTTTTAATTTTTCTTTTGAAATTAAAGTATTTTGAACTGAACTGAAATTGAACTCAGCCATCCAAAAAATGGGGTAAAACCATTAGCCTTTTGAACTGATCCGGTTGGTTAGAATATTAGTTTTTTTTCTTGAAAGAACATTGTTCCTGTTTACTTAGATTATCTTTGCATAAAGTTAGAATTTATTAACATGAAACACAGAAGAAAAAAACTTGTCAGCAATCAATATTTTTTCCAGTCACTGGAACACCAACTCCAGGCGTTAGGCATGAGCCTTCACAAACTTGTCAGTAATGTCAAAAGCTACACCTAAATATTTCTAGGATCAGTGTGAATGGCGGTTTCCATGACCTGAATGTGTAACCTTTAAATTACACAGCAGTCTAACCACAAGGCCAACCAGTCTTCAACGTCCAATCAAAACTTCAGTGAGAAAGGTTGAAAAAGGTCAGACCTGAAAGGCCCGGCCAAAGTGATTGTCATGGGTGTACCGGGAGAAATCTTTCACTTCTTTATAGGTCAATGAGATGTTTCCTTTAAAGGTTAGAAATGTATCTCTTTACTCCCTTCTTTTCCTCCAGACTGGCTCAGTGCCCCAGTCTTTGTGCCACATAACGCCGCAATAAAACTTTCAGCTTCATAAACCAGCCGCCAAGTTTCAACTTCGTGCCGACTGGCTGAGGGCTTTCAGAGCCGATGGTGTCGGGATCCGAGCGATGCTTCAGCGGAGCAATCTCTCTATCAAATAAAAAGGAGAGAAAAAAAATCTAATAAGCGCATTAACGATGAGCGAAGAGTGAAATTTAATCACAGATAAGATTTTATCAGCCTTTTGTGGACATAAATCTATTCAACACTTTAGCCTGTCTGAATGATATTACATACTAGATTGTGCTTGTATGAAATACAGAGGAAAAGAAAAAATCTTGTTCATTAACTGCAAATCCATTTGTTTTCTGTGCCAAAATGATTTCAGAGCAGAATATTAGTTTAATCTGTGCTAAATAATGAAATCATTAATATAAATTTAAAAGAATGTGCTGAGTTATCTTTTTAATGTTTAGGGGCTTTCTCTGTTTTTATATAAAAAGTAGCTTTTCAAAGGAGGTCCTGAGTCAATTCTGTAATTAAGATAGATCAACACATAACACCTAACAGACTTGCTCAATTACCACAACGGCTATTAAATTATATTGGAGCATAAGCCTGTGGAAACTGCGCTGTTCGCTATGGAAACTGCCATGCACATATTTCCAGCACTTAGTAGCTTTATGAACTTATAAAGAGCTGACACGAAGGAAAGACTCATGCAGAGTCCTGGAGAAATGGTGATACTAAACTTGTTCACATTTTTTCAAGACACAGCCATAAGAGACAATATGGCTTGTTGTGTGTTAAGACCAACATAAAGTAATGCAGAGACATGGGAAAGAAGGGAAAAGAAAAGACACAGATTTTTAACTTTTTACATTAAAAAACCTGAATAGTGTGGCATGAATTTGTACCAATAGATTGTAAATTCATGTTTATCTCAAAATCCCCTTTCACTGTGATCACAGCTCCAGGTGTTTGATGATGTGTCTCAACCAGCTTTGCACATTAGATGACTAAACATTTTCTCTTTTCATCTTTCCCAAACAGCACAAACTCAGTCTTGTTGGATAGAAATCATCTGGGAACATCACTTTAAGTCTTGGCACATATTTGGATTGGATTTAAGTCTTGACTTTTGTTTGGATTTTTAACCACATTATAAATTACCATTTCATTGAAGGGCTGGTTGTAATAAATTCTCCAGTTTTTGGCTGATCCTAACAGGTTTTCTTTAACTTTGACTAGCTAATGTTTCTCGATGAAAAATGAATAAATCATCATCACAGTATGATGCTGCCACCACTGTATTCCATGGTTGAAGCACTGGATTTAGGGTGATATGCAGTGTAGGTTTTGTATGTAGGATGAGACATTAAATTTTGGTCTCATCTGATCAGAGCACAGTCTAACAATGGTTTGTTGCGTCTTCTGCAAAAGTTAGGGAAAACTGCAAGGAGACATTCTTTGGCTTTCTTTCAACAACTTATTAGTCTGGAGACACATAATAAAGCCCAGATTTGTGGAGTGCATGACCTGTAGTTGTGGCTCAATTAAACTTCTCCCAAGTTTCATAGGAATCTTCCCTGATTATTTATACATGTTCTGTCTGCCTAATCAGTTTGAGTTGGTTATCCCGCTTTGGGATGGTGGTAGTTTTTAAACATTCTTTTTGAATTTGATGAATTGAACAGAGCAGTGCAAGATGTTTAAAGTTGAACATGTTGTATAACACAACCATGTGTTAAACTTCACCTCATTTGCTGTGCTCCTTAATCTCTGTGCTGATATTTGTTCATTAATATTCTCTTGCAAACATCTTGTTTTTAGACAAAACAGCTTTGATATTTATCAATTTGGTAAATACTGTTTGCGCTTAAGTGTTTTAAGAATAATAAATTAAATAGAGTGTATTTGTGCAATTGCACAAATACATTGTGAAAAACAGGTACCAGTTTTATTTCTTACCACAATTAAGCACAATGGTCTATCATATAAAATTTTATAGCACAATACAGTTTGTGGCTGTTATGTGATGAATAGATAATTCAAAGTGTATAAAAAAACTTTTGCAAGGTAGCACATTTTTTACAAGAGTTCTTTCAAATTCAGCTATAAAAGACATTATTAATTGGCAACATTTCAGAAAGACGAACTCATATAAAGGTATTTTATGATTAAACTCTGTTTTTCCATCAAAGCCTCAGAACAAGCTCACAGTATGTGTTTGTATCTATCAGTAGAGCCACATACTGATATCTTAAAGTCAATCTCACAAGCTCACTGGATGTATTCGAAAAATAACGTCCAGATTGTTAAAATCCCACCACAGACAATAAAAACCCTCCAGTCTTTTCTCTGTGTGTTTGTTGTCAGCAGCAGAGATACAATTTCACTGCTGCTTTGGAGCGGTGATGGGAATCCAGCAGCGCTTATGAGCTATGCAATAAAAATGTTGATATGCAGTTAAAATGAAATGTATGTGGCAGAAAGTTTCCCTGGAACATTGACACAGCTGTAATTTGGGGTTTAGCTTTTATGGGACACCACGTCTGACGTGGTGTCCACAATAAGAACTGTGGATCTGTTTGAGCCATCACTGCTCCAAACAGGAAGAAACCTCATAAAGCCGAAAAATACCTTGTGTTGTAGCACCCTCTGCTGGTTAGGCGTATATTAAATTTTAGTGGGACAGAAGAAAGTATTGTATTGGAAATGTTAAATGTTTTTGTCTAAAATATGATCATGATTGCATACAGAGTTACAGTCGCAAAATAAGAAGACAATTCTTGTTGTGCAAATGAATAATGTCACAAAAAATAGATATCCTAGGGGACTGATCACTTGAAAAACTAAAACAAATACATAAATAACTGATTATTCGTGTTTTTTCTATAGATACATCTCAATTTTATGTACCTTTCTTACTGTGGGATTGAATGGACTTCATTCAACTTGTGTATTACTCTGAGACCGTTGTCGGTTAGGCAAAAAGAAACCTTCACAGGAAAACATGATTGAAAAACAGTTCTTTACAACCTGACTCAATGTGTAAAAACAAAAAAGATGCCTGGATCAAGTATTTTTTTAAATGGCTTCCTGATCCAACACACCTGTATCAAATTACCTGAATTACCTCCCCAGTATGCAGCACAGTTCTCTAGAATCCTGATAATTATCTGATTATTTGACTCAGGTGAGTTGAAGCAGACCTGGATTTATATTCTACAGTGTGTATTAAGAATTCAGATCACATGACCTCTGCAGTCAACAAGTCTGAGCTAGAGAAAAGGCAAAGAAAAGTTCAATGGCTCAGTTGCCTCTGGAAACGAAGAAAAAAAAAAAAAAACATCTTTTGAATTGAATTTCTCATTCGTTCTTTTTCTGACAAAGCCAGTCTGGGACCACAACAAAGGTGCATTAACACGCCACTAAAAAAGCAAAGTGAAATGAGCCAAATTCTCTCACACTATTTAAGAAAAGCACAAAGTCAGAAAGAAAAAAAAAAAAAAAAAGAATGAAATAAAAGGCGTCTATTTTGAAATCAGGTTGGCTCCGTTAAATGGCCCTAAGTTATGATCCTGGCTGGCTGGGCCGAGTCTCAGCAACTGTCTGGAAAGCAGCAGAGAGTACATTGGCTGTCTGACCTGCGTACCAGCCAGATGCTATTTATCACTCACTCCCATAGAAACTGCGCTCCGTCCAACCTCTTGACTGACTCACTGGACCTAACAGATGTTGAACACATCCAGAGGCTGCTCAGCGGGAAAGCTGTGAGGAGCGTGTTTTCCTGAAGCAACAGCCAATTTTTTATCTAGACAGTGCAGAAAAAGTGAGAGACTCCTTTTAATTTGTCACACCCACATGAAAGGGGAAAAAACAATTCACACCAACCTGACATTATGTAAAAATATTTGTTTAAAAAGTTTATGCCCCTTGGACCAATTAGCTGGTTGGAACATAAACGCCACTTGTCTTCAATGAATTGTTTTATTCAGACACACTGGAGAATTTTTGAACATGTACTATTTAATCTCAAGCTGCAGTATCCTCTTCTTGGTGTATTTTTGATTGTACAAAAATACTGGAGCATAACTCAAGCATATTTCAACTTATGAACTGACAGTTGAACATTCTCCTCAAGAGCTTTCTGAAGACACTGTTCCTTCGTTTATGTGCTCTTGGATTAAGTTTAGTATATGAAGGTTCACCGCTGATCCGTGTGTTCTTTGCTTGTGGATAGTGGTTCTCATTATCGTCCAAAATCTAAGAAAAGGCTTTACAGCCATTTCCAGACAGAGAAATGTCTGACTTTGTTTCTCATTACATTCTTCAGATCATCATATGTTGTTTTTTGGTTGTTTTTTAAGAGACATTTCAGCCTGCTTCATGATGCTAGAAAGGTTTACATTATGAATTCTTGACTGTGCAGTTCTAGCAGTAATCAGGTCACATTGATGTTGGTGAAACTGAACATAATGTATTTAATCACAGTTAATTTATAATTTAACAAGAGGGAAAATTACTTCTAGACATGGGGCCGGCTTAGTTTTTTATTTCTTTCATAAATAAGATCATGATTTGAAATCTTCCTTTTGTATTTACTCAGGTTATTTTGATCTGATGTTAAAATTAGTTTGATCTGAAAGATTTTAGGGTAAAAAAAAAATAAACAGAAAAATCTGAGGATTTCAGATTGCACAGTACATCATATTTTATGTACATATAACATTTTTGTGGAGTTTGGACAAGATTATTAACTTAGTTACTGACAACTAATTCATATGAATCACTTGTCAGAAAAATATAAAATGAATTTGAAGTTTATTTTTTAATTTGTCAGTAAAAATAAAATAGATTTTCTGTATGAGTTTTTGCCTTGGCCTTCTGCCTTCTCTTTTTGCTATATGGCAGCATATCGCCATGGCTACAAGCCAACTTTTTGCAGACATGTTGAGTTGTTGACACTTAGAGTGTTAGGCTGTTTCACTGCCTCCTCAAATTTGCATTGCACTTTTACAAAGCACAAATTATAAGCCAAGTCTTCTGCTTTTAATTTAATCTCTCGTTAAGAATTGACCATCAGACATCTTCTGGATTATTTTCTTAAAAAACTACACATGAATGTGATCTCCAAAACAAACAAAAAAGATGCTGTACAGTTCATAAAAATTAAGAAATGTTATCCTCTGACAACACTGAAAGTGTAGCAGTTACTGCTTCAATTTTAGATTCTAAGATTTAAAGACAGAGATGTTCTAAATGTATATAAATGAATGAAAGCCCAGAGGGACTGATTTATTGGCAGCTGAGACGGAAAGTTGCTTGATTGCTTATTAATACATAGGTGTCCTTCAATTTATTCCAAGTTTGGCCATCAATTACAGTGTTACTGTGATGAAAAGCAGTCAGAGCAGTTCAGCCAGAGGTTTCAACTGAAAAAAGAAGACTACTATTTTCTGTGGTCGGGTCAGCAGAACTGCCACAGTAATGGTAGCTGAATCTGAGGTCAGTGAAGGGGCACTGTGCTCACTAAACAGCCTCAACTGGAGCAGGGCAACTAAGATAGTCACACTGTTTACCTGAACAAACCTTAAAGTGGCAGAGACTTTGCTCCATGTACAAACAGTGCATAGAACCAAGTTAAAGTTAAATAATTAAACCAACACATGCTGAAATAAATCATTACAATCTTTTAGAAAAGTGTACATCAGCTGCATACTTTCTGAAGCCTTCAGCAAGATTATGGTTTCATTCTGGCTGATTAGTCAATAACTCATCCTGGAAGAATTGGTAAAATTCGTTTTAACTGTTGGTTAACATTCCATCCACCTTGTTCAATGCAGACGCACCCCACTAACATGACATTACTGCCACCATGCTTGACAGTTGTTGGTGTTTGTAGTTTTGAAATCCTCAGCTGACCTCAGAGCATATTCTGAGTCAATTTTGCTAAATTGCGCAATCTTTATTAAGCCTCAAGGTATAATTTTATATAAGAAAAAATCCACATTAAATTCAAACTTTTGCACCAATTTAATTTAAAAACATAAAAAGGCTAATGGTTCCCATAAAATGTATATATAAACTTCTAACCTTGAACTGTGGATACTTTTAGCAGAACAACTTAAAAACCAACATAAAGCTGGAATTTCTGCTAGAATTTTTTTTTGTGTGCATTATCCTGGCCACAATTAGGATGTTATAATTACACCGTCAGTCAGTTGCTCTAATTACAAACCAGAAGCTACTCATCAAAAGTTAAAAATTGTGCCAAATGCAAGAAAACATGTACTTTCCTTGATTTTGTTTTTTGTCTTCCTGCACAAACGTCCTGCTCTGCTTCACAGAGTGTTTATTTTGCTAACCAGTCCCAACTAAAAACCATCTGGGGAAGAACGATTTCTGTAAGTCTACAATTTCACTCATCTTATGTGGTTTCAGTTGCACAGTTAGCTTCTGGCTAACATGCCTTGTTAGTATTTTGACTCTGCTTGTTATTTTTTACAACTTCAAGGATGCAAAAGTTAGAAAGAATGAATGTGGTCCTTGTGTTTACTACCAGAAGGTTTTCCAATTACGTTAAAATTACTATCATCTATAGAATTCTAGCAATTACGACATTTTCTTGTTTATGCATAATATATATTTAATCTGAGCAAGCTCTACCTTGTTCTTTTTATCTTGAAGTTGAATTAAGGATATTTTACTAAACAAATTTACTCACTAAATTGTATGCTTTTGTTTTCATTTGTGGAAATTATTGTAATTCTCTTATTCATAGAAAATGTTCATATATCTGCTCCTTCCTGCAATCATATTTAGCATGCCATCATCTTCTCAGAGTTTGTCTTCCAATAGGGTCATGTCTGCAAATAAAAACTGCTAAACTGATCATGAAATTTAAGAAAAATATCAGTTGTGATTTCAAATAAATTCTCTGAATTCAATAAGTATGCTTAATTGTTAAACTATGGATAAATACTACACAAGCTAAAAGTGGATAAAAAGAATTAGAAATTTTGACAAAGATTAAAGTGTGAATTTATGGATAATCTGACAGCTACAAATAGAAGGTAGGTAACATTGCATGCAAGCTTCTAAGCATAATAAAAGTTTTATTAAAAATTGGTCCTCACTGTCACATTCACTGAAGTGTCAGCATACAAACGGTACAATATTCTCTTTAACTGGATATTTTACAGTTAAAGAGGATATTTATTTTTGCTTTAAAGGAGCAAAATTAAAAAAAATTGTCTTGGGTTAAAAAAAAAAAACTTTGGTAAACACTTTTTTGATGCTTTGTTGAAACAAATCAAATCTATGCATAAGTAAGTAAACACTAGGTTCAAAAGGCCAAATAAGACCATCATTTTAGCAGGCTAAAATAATCCATATACAGTAATCATGCTTACAATAATTACAGGATGTAAGCACTGGAATTTGGAGGAAAAATGCCTGTCTGGGCTCTTGCCCTGCTGTAAAGTTTAAAAGGTTGTCTTTCCCCTGCAGGCCTTTGGTGCCATATACAGTAGATATGTTCTTTTATAGCTTTTTAATAGGATAAATATGAGCAAATACATATATTTGTATTTTTTCCTGTTCTAATAGTGAATCCTAACCAGTACAGGATGATCTATCAGATAATTACCTGATACTATTATGATAGCTGATATTATGTCAAGGTGAGAAGTATTTTTAATATACATTTAATATGTAAATCTGTAAATCCACAAACAAGCAGCACATTTTTACACAAAAACAGACATGGACACCCTAATTTATTAAACTAACAAAATGCAGTAAGAAAAAAAAAATTGTCTTTGTTGCTGGGATTTAAAAAAAAAACAAAAAAACAAAACATTTCTACACCAACATAGTAGAAACATTTGGTCCAAATGTTGAGGATCTGAGTACCTTGCACTTAAAAAGCCAATCATCTGAGTCCCTTTCTTTAAAACATCTAAGACGTTCTTCTCTTCTTTGTATCTGGAAAATTTTGCATGTTTCTTTATTGCTGAACAGGTAAACAGTTACTTATTCTTCTAGTTGACAAAAACAATTCCAAAACATTTATGGCGTGAGTGTTTTTAATTTTTTTCAAAGGTGCAAAATCTTTGGACACCAAATAAAAACAGCAAATTTTTTCTGAGTGGTAGAGAAGACAATGAAACAAACGAAGAGCTGAGGCCTTCTTGTGTTGAAAACCACATAAGTGTCGCAAAGAACAACTTAGAATTCAGTAAATAATGTCTAATTATATACAGTATGCATCCTGAATTAAAAATCTCTAACAATAGTATCTTTATAAATGTTTATTATTGAATACAAAAATGTGATCTTGTGATCTAGCAAACTCTAATGAAGATGTTTCGTTAGCGTTTGCTGCAAAAGTCAGAAAAAACTGTCTGGGCAGAAAGACTTCCTTATAAGAACATTTACAGTATTTAAATTTACTATTTTAAATTTAGTAGCAGTATTTGTGACCTCATCAGATCCTGGCAGGTTACGCTAAAAAAAAAAAAAAAAAACACTTTCCTGTTGTTCTTCCTCACTAAGAAGTCAGCAACTGTGAGGATCATGTTCCTCAGTTTCCACCTGAGGTTGTAAAGCTTTTCAGCCTTCAACACGATGTGGAAAGCCCTCAGAAAAAAAGATGAATATCCTCTTAGCCACATGGATTATTGACTACCTGATACACAGACTGAAAAAATATCTGGGAAGGTGGACAGCTCTTTGGGAGCCCTGCAAGATGCATCTCTTCAGTCTGTATATTTCCCAGTATGTTGGAATCCTCCCATCTAAAGAGATGCTGGGACGACTCCGCCTTTGTGGATTGCTCCATCATGAACAGGAAGCTGAATAAACATACTATGTTGAAGCAATCATCCAGACTGTTTGTGTGAAAGGGCTGAAATGAATCAGTTGGAGTGCTAAAGCATGTCAAAGAATGTAATTTTAGTTTTCATTTTAAAGTGGTTTTTTGTATTTTATGGGCGTCATTAGGAAGACAACAGATACGTGAACATTGGCTTTGGTGGTTTCCTCTCATACTAAAACAAAGCAGCTGGATAGCAACTTAATCCTCAATGAATGGGTTACATTTGACAGCCATGCTCATAAGCCTGTCACTTTTTAGTTTTTAGCTAGTTTTCAGAGTGTCGCCCTTAACTGACCCCTCAGAGCAGCAGGCTACCCTGACATTTATGCACCCCTTAAGCCTGTCAGCAGTCACATCTTCCTCTGGGAGGGTGATAATTGAGCCTCCAGCTCTTGGCCTGTAAAATTAATCACCATAAAAGTTTTCCCTCCAGGACTACAAAACTCATAGATTCAGATCTCACCATTTCCCTTTCTGTTTAATGTCTTCAGCAGAACAGATCTGTCTTTCATTAACTAAGACTTTCTTGTTTTTGTAGGAAACAAATCAGCTATTTACACACTTTACTGTACAGTTTTTCATCTGGTTGACAGGTGGGTTTTTTTATAATGTAGGAATAGTATTCTTCAAATTTAATGTGTGTGCAGATGATACGTAGGTGTGTAGAATTTTTCAATGAAACTTGCTTCCAACCACCAGAGGGCGCATTGTGACAAGTCTTTGTCTTTCATACGGAATGTAGACCATATCTGTCCTTTCTGCTGTCCTGTTCTGCTTCTCTCTCTAAGAGAAAAGTTTCATACTAAGCAATATGAACATGAACATTTCGTTGCCCTTGCGAATTTACTTGGTTTTTACCCAATAATACCACACAGAAAATCACACACTCTCTGTGGTCATCACACTTTATTTAAAAGTCATAAAAACATTGTGAAATATGCATAGTCTACATAACAGATAAAAATGTACAAGTAAGATGTAAAACCACTTTAGGTTAAATGATTTACTGGAATATACAGTGTGAGGTCAAATATATAAAAAAAAAAACAATACAATAAAATTATAAAAACAATGAATGCTAAATAAACACATGACTGGAACACAGAAGAACAGTTCTTTATGGAGGCTGATTTAAGTGAATAATGACCAATGAACACTGGTGTCTGGAAAATATAAGAAGTACATTTTGAATATATATTTATATATATCAATCATAATCCAATCTGGGGAAGAAAATCAAAAGAGAGGAGAGGGGAAAAATAAGAAGGTCCTACCAGCTCGCCATAGGTTCAGTTCGGTTCGGTTCTGTTCATTTGAAGGTATGGGGGGGAAAAATGTAAAAGGCCAAAATAATAAATAAAAATTATATTTCAATCATTAATTCAAATCAGTTTACTGGTAAATACACACTTTAAATAACTAAACAAGGAGTTAAAAATTTATATGGGGCTTTCAGTGCAATATTCCTTAAACTAACTTATTAATTAAACTGCAAAGTCATGTCCAAAAATGCTACTTCCAGTTAGCATACCCGTCACAAAATGAGTCAAGGGTACAAAAGTAAAACCTAAAATCAATAAGGCATCATAACCGAATGAGACAAGACCTATTTCCAAAGTAATCAGTGTACACATTACCCAGGTGCAATTTTATTAAAAAGGTTCAAATTAAACTTCAAATTTTAAAAACATTTTTTCAATGGAGTTCCACGGTCGTGGTAGAAGCGCCACAACAAAGGATTTTAAACAACTAAAATACATAAAGTACTGTTATAAACAGTGATGTCAGTAACATGTTACTGATGTAGGACCACATTTTTGAGTAATGAGTAATGTAACGCATTGCTATTTCAAATCCAGTAATCAAACTACAGTCACTTATCAAAATCACTTTGCATTACTGTGAGTTACTATCTTCTTTTGGAATTTAATTGCATTTCCTCGCCGTTTCTATGCGACAGTATGACAGAATCATACTGTTAAAATCCTTCTTAGAGTTTTCCAGACTATAGTGGACCACACAAATAACTTTTTTTTTGTACTGTTGTAACCATTAAAATATTTCCTCTTCAGTTCAACCTTATGAGTGGAGCTACATTGTTGATGTTACCTTTATAAAATAGCTTACAATTAATACAATTAAGTATTGGCAAAGATCAATGTAATTTTCACAGCGCTGTTGTTAGCAGCTGCTGAAAGTAACTAAAAAATTAAGTAGTCAGTGATGTAACTGACTACTTAAGGAGTAATCAGTAATCTGATTAAAGTTACTTTTTCGAAGTAACTATGCCATCACTGGTTATAAAAGGAAAAATGCAAAGCTTACTACTTGAGTTGAATGTGTAGCTAGATGCTGTGTGGCAATAGAACAATAGAAAGTCAATTGTGTTTCCAATGCTTGGTCTTCATCTGGAAGCCACAAAAAAGGCACCAAACTAACAGCGACGCCCCCTTCCTCCGCCAAGCAGCGATGGCCAATCCCGGAAGGGTTTATTGATCATGTGACATTTTCTGGGGTCTTTTTAATGTTTTATAGTAGCGTTACACTTGCATCATTTCCTGAACCATCACTGCAAAGCCTCAGAGACAGTTTGCAGTGATTTAATAAATAAGATTATTCACACTAATATGTTCTGTGTGTGTGTATTTCTTTTTAAACCGAATACCACATTATTAATAACCCTTTTTTCTAGTATAAACACTGTGCCTAAACATTAGGTAGTTAAGAAAATTGTTCCCAGCACATTTATTTTATTTGATTAACTTGCTTACATATAATTCTGCACAATTTGCAGCCACTGGCGTGTATCTTAATGTCAGTTCACAATGGTGTAGGAAATAGCAAACAAGCAATATGAACTGAAAATTAATCAGCTCATCTGCTCATGACACAAGCATGTTGGGTAATGAGCTTTAGATTGCTAAAGTAGCATTTTTACTTTAAAAATGTGAACTTGCAACACTAATACTGGATCATTAGTAATATTCTTTATCTGAATTGTGCTAAGAAGATATTTCCTCAGGTTTTCTGCTCTATGATACAACACTGTGTGGTGGAAGCAACAGTACATAGATCAGTTGGTAATCCTTTTACTGGCTTACTATGAAGTAATACCATATGTAAAAGGGTATTAGCATGGAAATAGATAATGTGGCCTGCCTTAGGGCTCTGCTGGATCTCATGCACCCACACATGTCATCTTCACCTCCTCTTGTCTCCTCTTAATCTCCACACAGGTCCAGCTTCCAACATGAGTCTGATTTTCAATGCCAAGCACAGCTAGCAGCTTCTAAGCTTACTGCTGAGAAACACAAGGAAGGGAGAACGAATGTGTGTTTTAAGACCATGACAATGCTGTTGCACAGAAAATAAAAGGTATTAATCTCAACTTTACATCAGCTAAAGCATCAATATTTTTGTTTTTTTCTTGAATGTCATTGCCTTAGATAACTTTGTTTATAGTCTTAATGGGAACGTGTTAAGGTAAGTGCAAAATTAAGAAGTACAATGCATTTTGCTGGCACACAATCTCAAACCTTTGGTCTGACAGAGAATGTAAAGGAAACCTCTGTACATAATGCCACACTGGCACTGAAGGCATCAAATCTGGAAAATGTAGCACTTAAAAATGTGTTACAAAACAATTCATGTCATGAATGAAAATAGGTGAATCGAAGCTGCATTGAAAGAAAAACTCCAACCATAACAAAATAAAACTGCTCTGGAGGCAACAGTTAATGATTTCCCATGACATAGGTGAGATAATTCATGAGGCTGTTTTCAAACATAAAAAATCAGGTATGTTTTGTATGGTCCTTGGGTTTTAATGTGATGGGATCCTAATTATTTTGACCATGCAAAAACTTATCATGAGGTCACTATGTAAGACGTCCTGGATGTGACCTTTTGGAAAGAAGATGACAGTAAAGACTAAGAATCCATTTTGTGGCGCTGACTCACACCTTTGTGGTTTGGTCATAACAGAAACATCTGGGCTTAACAAACTTGCCTCATCCTATGATTACAATTTAATTACATCCATACTGGACTGCCTTGTTAAGCTTCAAGTTATTGTAATACAGGTTTCTATGACTTCAGCTAACAAGAACACAATTTGCAGCTGCAACAAACAGACCATAATCTACACACCAATACATTTTCAGTACATACCCTGGCTCCCTTTGTGTAAAGCAATCTATTTGTATGTCTTTCTCTGCTGTGCGGGGGTCCTTTGTAGGGCGAAGCACACACCTCCAAATTGCACCTCTGTTATGCTTCATTAAATTCTGTGAGACCTCCCAACAATGCATTGTGATGATGTACCTGCAGCTTAGAAAGCAAAATAGAGTTGTAAGGCTAAAAGAATATGTCAAATGTAAGTGGTTATAACTTGAGAGGGGAAGGAAAGAAATAAAAAAAACAAGCAGTTGCTCTTAGGGTTCTCTGAGCCACACTACCACAGCTTGACTCATAGAAGTTAACTTAGACTTTAGAGCCTTTATGTAATAGATACATACAGGTTTGGGAAAACAACTAGATGAGTAATTTTTATGTGTCCAACTCCTTCTGACTGTATCTATCAATATATTATCCCAGAACAGGATCACACAGAAAACTGTGCATATTCATTATCCCTGCCTACAGATAAACAAAAACTAAATAAAATACTGCTGACTTTTCTTTATCTACAATGGGGCTGAAACATATGGTGGATGTGCATAAACCTCTATGAGAGGTATGGGAAGATTCCACAATCTGTCATTGCATTATGATAACTATAAGAGGAATAGAGAAAAACCTAATCCTATACTTCAGAAGGTGCTGCAAAGAAACTGTAACTGGGTGTTGAAACAAGCCTAAAATGCTGAAGAAGTAGATAGCATAACTAATAGTAGTGCTTCTCATTGTTTGTCCTCAGAGCACACTGCTCTTCTGGCCTTGGAGGTTTCTTTGCTTGGGTACACCTGATCTATATTGATGGATCAATAACAGGTTCCCTTCAACTTTGTGGCATGTTGATGAGGTAATTCAGTCATCTGAATCAGTGTGTTAGAGTAGAGAAACATCCAAAGCATGCAGCACAGTCAGTTCCAAGGGGCAACCCTGAGAAGATGACATAAAAAATAAAACAAGGGAACAAATTACAGAAACAAAACTGGGGAACATAGTAATCAAACTTAATTAGAGTATTTAAAGCTAAAAATGGTTCAAATTCTAAAACTGAAACCCAAAGACGATGTAACTAAAGTTTTGAGAAGATCTGATCTCTTGTGGCCTGTTGGCGAAACACTAACAGAGCCAGCATAATAAGTAACTAAATATCAGCCTGGGCCTGGCACCAGCATCATTGTGGTTTGGTATTTTGGGGTTTGGTGCCAGCAGACCTCTAGCTGTCCTGAGAAGCAGCCAAATCATATCCTCCTTTCGACAAATGGTCTGTGGCATGAAGACGAGTGTCTATGTGAGCAGTGGCGCCAGGGCAGAGCCCGACTACACCATGCCGGGCACATCTCTATCACCACTACAGAGCACGTCCGAGGCTCAGGCATTATTGTCAGCTGGACACTTAACACGCAGGATTTCAGAGTCAAACTCTACAACAGATGTCAGAAACTATATCTGTATTTATTATGTGTGAACTCTCAGAGACTAGTGTCAATTCCTGCATAGTAAAAGTAGCTTGTCATTTTGATTATTACAGTGAGGTTTCTTTATCAGCTTTTTTCCCATTATCTTGAAAGGTTTTAAATTAAAATATGACAAACTAAATAAGATAAAGGTAGGAGAGTTAGTAAAATTGAAAAGTTGTAGCATAGATTCTCTATTTCAGAGGTAACTTGTCTAAATTATCTCATAGTTGTTGCACTGTATTTGTAACCATTTGTAATTCCATATACCAATTGATTAGCTTCAAACTGTTGGCACATCATCTTCAGCTCTCATTTCCTCAAACCATTTTGTTATGCCTCCATGCATAACAAAATGATGCTCATAGTATTTGTGGCTAAATTTAAATTGGGCTGCCTCCCCCTTGGGAAACATGACTCTAGATAAAGCAAATATGTCTTTAGTATATATTTAAACCTGTATTTACAATTTCTGTGTGCTTGCTATATACCCAGCAGCATATTCCATGTAGACCTAACAGAAGGCTCAACATAATTTAACCAGCAGGACTAAATCCATCTAAAATAGACTCCATCATCTTACCATGAAGCTATCATTACCCCCTCCAGAGCTGAAAAATGATTTCCTTGCTGATCTGGTGGGTTTTCCATCAGGTCCTGAAGCTCCAGACTGATTAGTTTGGATCTCTTGGAGGATTCATAAGGAGTGTGATTGTAGAGAATCCAGCAGTGACCTCTCAGACCTCATACTGAACAGCAAAATAGATGAGTGTCTCTTCTTTGAGGTATCTTTCAATGAAGTAGTCTGGCTTCTTTGTACAAAGTAGAAAAAATGCATATCAAGAAGACAGCAGCAAGCAACACAACACATGTTTTTATGGAGATTTAGAGTATACAAAATAAATTTTATAAAGATCCTCTGCAACATTTATCAAGTGTATTTTTTCTAAATCAAATCTTTCAATCTCTTTATGAAGGGTATTCTGTGTTGCACCTGTTTTGTTGTACCAGTGGCATCATATTTCAACTGATGGCAGAAGAGTGTGCTGAGATAAGGCAAAACTAACTGAACATTGTCTCTCAACTTTAAAAGGCCCCAAATGTTGGCATCAGGACAATGAGACACTCATTTCCATCATGCTCCTCTTCTTCTGCCAGAGCTGTTTGTTTTAGGAGAAGAAGCGGAAAGTGTTGCACTAAGTGCTCTGTTCCAACGTCTGAGACTCTTGATGGTTGGCTGAGTTAACGAATGCATCATTGGATGGCAGGAGACACTTAGGATAAACCTTTGCCTTTGTATAGTTCCTGTTCCATCTTGAGCTACTTGAGGTGCACAGGAAATAACCTGGTTTATGTCCTTTTCAATGAGTATCCAATTCAGGAATTGCAACATGGAGGAAGTGCTTAGTTATGTTTACATACCCAGGTATAAAATAGCGTGAGAGGGTACAAATGAAGGGTGAAGCAAAGTGTGTGATGAGTAATATCCTGGCATGAACTATGTGCCATGTTAAACTTTTGAAAAGCAAAGAGTGGAGTGAGAATTGGATCTATTCACTGCAATAATGGACAATTAAGAAAGGAAATATATATATGACTGAGCAGAACTACTCTTTATTGATATTGTTGGCCAGATTCTGCATTTTCTTTATTGTTACGTCAAATACTTTAATAGAGTGGTCCTAAATTAAATCATGCCCTGTTTTGCATCAGGGAGGGAATAAAAAAATTTAAAATAACCCTTTTCCTCTTAGAGGAAAACAAAATAATTATTTTTTTTTACCTACTAAATGTCCATTGCTGATGGTGATGCATTAACTGGTAATCAAATCATCCCATGTGAATAAAGGTTACAGAGCAGCAGTGTGGGGTCAAAGGGGAATTCCTACCACATAGCTGGCCCACACATGAAGAGTTGCTGGGAGACACAGCCTCATTCACTCCTATAATAAACCCTCATGTAGAAAAGATTGACATACTGTCATATGTCTTGACAGAGACGCACACAACAAATATCTGCACACGCTCAATTATTAAGCCTCAAAGGCAGCTGTGCAGAAGATAAAGTGTAAGAGTGTTTGCATATGTGTGTGTTTGTGCTCACAGTACATGTCACATTTCTCCCATTTCCCAATATCAGAGCTGAGTGGGAAATCCATCTGTTAATAATGCACAGGGCAAATGAAGAGTAGCCACCGCTTGACATCCAATACGCAGAAAATGCAAACAGCTGCCGCTTGCTGAGGAGTTGCTTTCAGCACAGCGACGTGTTGGGAGGTTTCTCCTTCCTCTCAGCCTGTTCTCGTAATATTAGGCCGTCTGTTGCTGTGGCCGGACACACACAGTGGACTGCATACACGGAAACATGTACAGGGTGACATATGGAAGGCATGTATGCACAGGATCAAATTCTCCGCGTATCTTCATAATGATCTAATATGAATCTATAGCTTTTGGACTTCAGTCTTCCTGAAGTCTTTTGATTTTTGGCTCCATAAACTACAGGCAGGCTTATTTTTGGAGTTTTCTATTGAGATGAAGAGAAACTTGGATGATGTGTGGAACATAGTTGCATGACATACTTAAGGGAACATACCAAGCAAATGGTAATGACTCAGTGAGGACACACATAATACAATGTGCTGCAGAGCCATTAGCCAGCCACACGTTACTTCTGTCCTGCAGGAACTATTTACACTTCTTCTCCCCACCAATGTTCATCCTCTGAATAACACAATGGATTAGTTACAGCTCCAAGTACACATACATGTACATGTGAGAGCGATGGGTGTGAAATATTCTGATGTTGCGTAAAATTTCTAAGTAAAACTCCAAAGCTGTAATTGAGAGATATTACTGATTGAGTTGTCACATGTGCTACTTGCATGCTAAGCGCCTTTTAAATCCCTTACATCTTATATTACTGTTCTCATGACAAGAGAAATCTATTAGTTCTGAAGCTTGTCAGTTTGTAAACACTGTTGCCCCCTTGTGGTGGTTTTCAGTTACTGTAGCTTTAACAGCTAGACCTTTTCAATGTGCTTTCATGGAGCAAATGCTATAAAAGTCAGTTGTCTGAGTCTTAAAGCTGAACTGACATTGAGTATGAACATAGTCAGTTAAATTTTTAGTTGCTTTGTACGATTCTGTGTTATGTTATAGTGTCTGAAGGAACTTGTTTTGAGTTTTAAAATTGTGCTAACGATGCTAATCGCTAGCACGAGGCTAGCGGTGGTTAGCATGAACGTCATTTTTGTTGTATTTGTTGTTGTATTGTTTTTAAATGTTCATTTTATGTCATGACTACTGCTTGTGGGTGAATTCCTTGTGAGTTTTTACCGGAAGATGAAGTTATGCTTTACATAACTTCTGTCTGAAATGTAATATGTTGTATTTTTCATTTGTGTTGCAGTTTAGCAAAAAAAATAATAAAAAATAATAATAATAAAAGAAGATTTAGTAACCAGCCTCCGTCACATCTACTGGGTTTCTTATTTTGTTCGCTGTCTGTTAGAAAAATATGCTGTTCTTGTTCGACCGGACATTTTGAATAGATATTAATGTTTTTCTTCTTTGCAGGTGATGCAGGCATTCGCTGTCCAATAATGAAGAAATTTTAAAGCAGTCTCTAACCTGCTAAGGAATCTGAGGTAAAATCTTCATCCTATATAATAACACTTCTCGCAAGTGCCATCTCCTCTCTGCTGTTTTGCTTCGTAAATGAATCCTTCAAGGTGAATAATGATGACATTGGTTGAACTGTTGCCTTACAGCAAGAAGATCTTGAGTTCTAATCCTGGATCTTCCTGCATGAATATTGCATATTCTCCCCAACCGTGTGGATTCTCTTCTGGTACTCCAGCTTCCTCTCACGGTTCCAGAACATTATTTTTAGGTTCGTATTTCTTTTTTATCTACTGACTTCTCTACTGTTTATTAATTTTGTACCAGAACAAGCCATTAAGACACTATACTACAGAATATTATCTTGTTTTCTTGGTATTGAGTTTGAAATATTAATAACTGGCCACCACCTGGTAGATTCTGTAAACAAATTTCTTCAATGTGATTTAAAAGAGTTTGAGAAAATTACTTTTAAATTATTGGTTGTCAAGTGGCTATGGAATAATTCAAGCAGGGGGATTCTGCTTGCATCGCCGGTGAGCACAGTTTACTTATGGGATGTTAAAGTTGAAATTAAGGCTTCTAAGCATTTCTTTCTGAAAGATTCATGACCACAAAACCAGTCTGATCAGGTACTATTGACTCCAACAAAAAAATACCTTGATTATGAGGAAACAAGCATAATTTCCTCTTATATGCACTACAGAGGGACCACAGCTGCCCTTTGTCCTGGTGAATTAACTTACTAATATGTTTCTAGTCAAGAGTGCATTCTCTCTCTCTGTCTTACTCAAACTAAATATTCCAGAGTGTTTGGAACGTCACATGTAAAACTCTTCAGCGGCCCCTCCTTCGTCACGCTTCTCCTGCAGTGAAGAGATTGATGGTTGTTTGGTTTGTGGTTACACATCAGCAGGATCTGTCATCAGCACCGATGATAAACTAATCTCTCCATCTTCCTCTTGGGGCTTTTTCGCTGCACCCATGTGTGTGGACGTCTTTGCATGTTTTAGGATCTTATGACACCATGTTGTGTCTTTGTGGGTTTCTGGGAGCATGTCCGGTCTCTCTGCCTGCGTTGCAGTTATCTTATTCATTTCCTGCATCTGTAGGTTTTCTACCATCGACCTGGCCACCTTGTTAGCACTCCTGCCATGCAGTAAATGAGCCAGCAGTTCTGTAATGTTTGCACTGGGCCTCAGGAAGGAAATGATACCAGAGCTGAACTTCTGACAGAACACAGACGAAGTGTCTTCGTCAAGTCTCATAAGCTCGTACTTTGTGAGAGTGCGCCGGCATTTGTGGCTGACTTTCTTCCGTAAGTGTGAAAGACTGTTTTGTGAGGAATGTTTTCCACCCCATGTTTGCATTTGTGTAAATATAAGTCCCATTATTGTATAGGTAGTTGTGGTTTGGCCTGTATGTGTGGATATAGGTGTTGTCTGTGAAGTGCGTACCCTGCTAGGGATACGAGTTTGTATATGTTACCCCCTAATTCTCCCCGCTGATCTCCTTAGGTTCCTGAATCAAACAGCCCATCGGATTCCTCACATAAATCAGTCGGGTGCGCTTGAGTGAACCTAAATAAAATATTTTTGGGCTGGGAGAGGAGATGGTTTGGCGTTAAGAAACGCAGGGGTCTCAAACTGACTGGAGGAGGAACACACGGGAAAGGGAAGGTTTGACATATAGGAATTCATTCATTCGCTCCTTGGCTTGTGAAAACATTTTAGCAGAGGGAATTTCTTTAACATTGGAGCTTCAGAAAAAGTGTCTTATCTCAGTAATCAGTAGTTTGTTGGCAATATTCTCAGTCTATGTTAGATTTTTATTGAAACATCCAGAAACTTAGGCACACAATTTGTAACTGTAATTTGTAACTTAGCAAGTTCAACAGTTAAATGCATTCAAAGAGCACATTCTTCAAAGGATCTCAATCCAACTATATTGAAAATGGTTTTGTTGAAAAAATTTATAGAAAAGGTGATAAATTACAAGTTTTGCGTGTTTTAGGGAACACATAAAGAAGGGTTTCACTTCAGGTGAAAAAAATAAACTGTACAAAACCTGAATGACAGAAGTCAATAATTTAGCTTACAGTCTAATCTTATAACATTTATCAATAACTCTTCAAATTGTCTGAAGATCATTTTATTTTAATTGATTTATTTGGGAACTTTTTTGAGCAGATTTGTGCTTTTTCCCATTTTTTTCTTAAAGTCAAGTGTTATGCTGATGTAAACTGTATGATGTTTTTATGATGCTTATTAATAATTTTGATGATAGCATTTGACAAAATCATGTTTCCTGTTTCATAATTAGTGACCATAGGATGTAAAGCACTTTGAATTGTTGCTGAAAGGTTCTAGACAAATAAATTTTACTTAACAAAGCAGTCATCTCAGCAAACAACCAATTAAAATGGGATTTATAAGTTAACAGCATTCTGATCCAAAGACAGACCGCTGCTTTCTTTTCCTGTTTAGTGAATATAAAAATATATGACAAGCTTGCTGAAAGAAAATGTTTTCAGTCAGCAAGGTAGATAATCGCGATAGATGACCAGCTAAAGGATGATGCATTCTTCAAATTATGTGTCACATTTGCCACATTAATGCCTCTTACTGTGAATATACCACTTTTCAAAAATGTGTTTTTCATTTTAAGCAAGCTCTGCAGATTGTGCTGTTATAGTCATCTGCAAGGACTAGCAATGAACTGAGGGGAAAAAACAGACAAAATCCAAAGAACAACATTGAATTACCACCTAAAGAACTACTGATAAGAGGTCAAATTAAAATGTGTAGCTGTTTAGGAAAATATAGACAGTTTAAACTTTTGAACTGCTCAAATGATGCTCTCCAAACATTACCAGTTTTGAACTTTTTATCAATTTCAGTGAATGTTAAAATAAGACGGGCCCAAACTATTTTACCACCACTATCAATTCATCGCTTTCCTCAGTGCAACATGTGACATTATAAAAATTATAAGAAAGCACACAAAGGACAGCATGGCATATGAAACGAGCCTGAGCCCCAGCAGTATGCTGCTTGCCTTCATCTCTGTTTACATGCTGGCTTCCTGTGTCCCACTCAATCAGTGGGATCTGGGTGTCTGCCTGGCACTGTGCTGGAAAGAAAGGCATAGACTAAACTCCTCCAGGAGCAACCCTTTGTGTTATTCATAATCACAGTCATACAATAACAAACTACCAGCCTAAATTACACAAAGGGCTAGAGTAACTGCTCATTATCTTGCAGGCAGCAAGAGACCACATTACTGCATGCATAAATATGTGCATTCTTCAATCTTTATTCATTTTTGTTTGATTTGGAAAGTTTTATTTCCACCTTAAGACGACTTTTGTACGTCTTAAACTGCACAGGTGATGTGGCTCCTCTTCTCACTTCAGCACCCCTGAATGCCAAATATTTTTTTAGAGATAATCTCTTGAATCTCAGCGTCTGCTGCCTATCTTAATTTAGTTTTCACCAGTGTCAAATGGTTTCCTTCGTTGACCGATTTATCAAGCAGATTGGAAAATAAAAGCTCGGGGGAACGCCAAGATTTGTCTTGCAGATTCCACAGCTGATTATTTTTTAAGCGAGGACGAGGAGGTCAAGGCATGTGTCTGCTTGTCTGCCTCTGCTAAACCGTGTGGCATTTTGTTGTTTGCATTTGTGTAAAACTCTGCACATCTCGATAAGGATCTCCCATCATTCTCTGCTTTGTTTATTTGAGACCAAGGCTTCCTGTGTGTGCAGCGTTAGTTTTTATACAGAGATGTCAAACTGAGGGAGACAGATGTGCAAGCTGTTTATGACTTGCTGAGCTCATCACCGATTAAATGTGGGACAATTGGCAGCTGTGTTAGGGATTTCAATGTCAAAGAATAAGCAAATCGAAACATGAAGATGGATTAGTAATTTTAAAAAATGCGGTCCAAAATATCTTCTTTTATTAGTTATCAAATATTTTTTCAACATTATTAAAGTATGCAAAATACTATGAAGAAGTGATGCATGGAAATAATTTTTTTCTTCCCTTCCTTTCTTGCTATCCTGCTTGATTCTAACCTTTCAAATATTTCTCATATCTGCAATCAGATATGAGAAAGTTTATGCAAGCAGTTCTGTATGAAGATCAACACTTTTCATCCGGCATTGCTGTTTTTTTTGTTGTTTTGTTATTATTTTCTGGTTAGAAAATAATAGTCTTAATGTCTTATCTAAGAAAACCAATTGTCGTGTGATTGATTATTACAGTAAATCTTATATTTACTTTAAATAAGAATAACAGGTACATTTTTTGATTTCCTAGAAACAGATTTCTTATTCTACTGTTTTTAGTTTGTAGTTTTGAATGAATAGAAAAAAGCAAACAAGATTATCATTGTTTTGTGTTTTTATTGTGTTTGCTTTATTGTGAGATTTGCATGCACATTGATTGTTATTATTCACTGTAAGTTTGCATAGAAAAACATTTTTCTTCAATCTTGACCTTTAGAGTATATAATTATTTGTCATGCATACCAGAATAAGTATAATTTCCCTCCACCGCCTTTGTTTAAGGCTCGACAATCACCTTTCAAATTAAAGTAACATATTAATGAAGACTTCTGACTCTACCTTTCATCTGAATGAAGGAATTATTGATAATATCTCTCTCTCTAGTTAAAACATTTATCACAGTTATTTGTTAAAGTGTGACATGAAGCAATAGAACCCCTTAGTTTTTCAAATAAAACATTAATTTTACCTTCAACAGCATTAAAAAATATTGTTACAGAAGCATTTGGTGATGCATAGATTGGTTTTCTAGTCTGCACTTATTTAAAACACACACACACACACACACTCAACATATCTGTGACCTGGAGATGACATCCATTAGGGGAGCTGGCGGAGCTGCAGCCTCCCAGGTTGATTCTGACGTCTGTTTTACTCTTAGCTCAGGTATGTGGAAATCTATGTAGGCTTGTTAAAGGTTTTTTTTCCCCCTTTAAGTGTGTCTATGTGTGCTTCATTGTATGTTTCAGGAGTGGGCTGGTGGGGGTATTTGGTGAAGATTTCTGGTCTTTAGCTGCCCTCTGGTCTCGCTCCAGAGCCTCTTTGTGCACTGCAGTCTGAAAGACGTGGGGTGGAGGGGACGTGGAAGGGATGCCGAATGGAGTACGGGGGTGAAGGGTTGCACTAAATGGTTAAATCCTCACTGTTCTCAGATAGCATTCAAAAGACCCCAAACCTAAAGCAGAACACATTTAAGTGATAAATGAATGAACTCAGTTCTTACCTGCAACATTTTTGAGTAAATGCTAACCTACCAATCTTTCTAATTTAGCTAAATATGATGACATTACAAAATTAACTTTTGGAATGGTATTCCAAGATGAAGTAGTCCTGAACCTAAACTGGTTCTGATAAATAAAAGCAAATAAATTTTGCCTGACAGTCCGCCTGATCAGTCAGTCGGCACCTGCAAAACTATTTATTCAGTTCAAGAGTCAGCTGCAGCAACAGCTCTAAACATCCTGTTCTCTGCACCCTCACTTTCAGCTTTAATAACACCATACACTGAAACTCAGAGAGTCTGACTGCAAAAACTTGTCAATATTTTATAGAGAATACAGGTGAGAACATAGAATCTATTGTTTCTTTCTTTGCCTCACTTAAACTTACAGTTTAATCAAGGATTTAGAAGTTGTGCTATGTGCTTATTTTCTTATTCAGTTAGTTTTATTTGAAAAATATCAATGTAAGTTCAAGGTGATCTTTATTATAATGTCAGGACTCTTTATGCTTTAGTAGACTGTACAACACACATATGTTTAACATGGCGCACAGTTGGTCACTTAAATGAAGAATGGTTCTGCTGGATGCTTTTCAAAAGGAGCTGTTCCTTTCCAGGCTTACCACCTGCTTGCTTAGTATAAACATACAGCAAGGCTTATGATGGTTTAGGTTAATTGAAATGATTTTGGGTGCATTCACACCAGCCCTTTAATAAAACTCTACTTCGTTTGCCTAGAAAGTTCAGTTTGTTTGGGTAGGTTTGATCCAAAAAAGCAAAATCCGGTCCCCTATAACCTGGATCTGTAAGCGCAGGAAACGAATAATATCACAAAGCATACGGGGACAATACAACCAAAACCAACGTGAGTCTAGCGCTACCTGGAGAAATGGCTTGCGGTCTTTTACCAAGGACAAAAGAGAAATCCTACATGTGTTATTTACTGCAGTAGTTCTTGGTGCAGCGCCACCACAGGCGAGGAGGGGAACAGGTTTTTCAATTAGTTTGGATTGTTTTGACAGTTTGGTATGAAAGTGAATTGCAGCAACTGAAAATGTAACAAATGTTGCAATTTTGGTCCTCAGTCGAACCAAGTCTACCAGACTATGAGGTGTGAAAAAATCCTTACAAGCAATTTGGACCAAAATTTAACTGGGTGTCAATTTATAAGGAACCGTGTTGGAAAACAGTTGTTGTGAATTAAAATCAGTTTACATGCATAATCGGAACAGAACTGAATTAAATCAAAGCATCTCTTTCCGTATGAGTCTTCCTCCTAATTCATACTTTTATTTTAATGGCAAATGGAATAATATCTGTTTAGGCTTGTCTGTGTATTCCTAACTGCACTGTAAGCTCCAACTCCTGTCATCTCTGTGCTCGGTGAGAACTGCTCTTCGCATGCCTTCAGCTCTGCTCGGGTTCTGTTTATCTTCCAGCACAACCTGTTGCAGGGAGCTCACTAATTGCCATGGGACAGTGCCAAGCACTCCAGTGACAGATGTTTGAGCTGGATGGCTCCTAATGAAGATCGGCAGTGTAACATCCATTGGCCTATCCTCTGGAGGACCATGATTCATTATGCCTTCAGTCCTGCCAGAGGCCACTGGATCCGCATTATCAGCCAACACAGATCCAGGAAAAATGGAAGTCATAGCCGCACAATGAGCCGTGGGATCTCATTCAGATAATTAGTGTGTTATTGAAACTTTTGCATTCAGCGAAAGCAATATTGTCTTTTAATTAGTTGCTTATTGTTGTTAATGAGTTTTTAGTTAATAGCCTTTGTCAGTTTATCATTTAATGACATTCATCCATAGCTACAGAAATAAATGGATTCACGTTGGCTTATGAAAATATATTAATGCATTTAACCGTGTTTTCTTTTTCTAAGTTCAGCATATCTAATTAAGAATAAATTATATTATTATTTGCATATTGATGGGTTGAGCATGATTTTCTGTGTCTAAATAATCTGTAACAATTAGTAAAATTAGGTAACTTAATTTACTTTTATACATACCATGGATTGTGTGGCAGATGCATTTGTACCAATATATATATCCTAATGTACCCATAAGTGACATGCATTTAAAGAAATAATAATGATAATTTGTAAACATTGTTTTACTCCAAAAGTCATACTAACTAATTTGACTTTCACTGAGGTGGATTTGACTTCATAAATTAAGTATTAGCAACACTAAGAACAATTCTGTAAAACATTTTTCTTCAAATGCTAGGCAAATATACATGGAAATACATATAAATACAGTCTCTCTGCAACATTCGTATCGAACCAATTGCACTGAAATGTGAAGTCAAAAGCCCATTTATGACACAAAAATTCATGGCATTTCTTTATGTTCATACAGGCTCATTAGTCTTCATTATTTTCATTCATGGTCAGAGAGGTGACGAAGCAGCCGTGCAGACGGCACTCAAACCGGACAGCCTCAATAACTGTCAAAGCCGCACGAGTGGAGCACGAATGCTAATCACCCTTGAGAATACAGCCAACTGACTCTAATCAGTTTGCCTTCAATGGTGGAGAGGCAGCCAAGGGGTTACTCTCAGACTTCCATCTGAATGGAGGCAGGTCTTATCCTGCACACAATGAGGCATATGGGACTGTGTCTTTTGCAAATCTGTCGACACAATAAGGACTAAGGCCTGGAGGTACTCTGCTCTAAAGAGGACTTAGACTGGGTGTCAGGGAGTGGCCAAAGAGGACGGATGCATAATTGACATGCAACCTTCCTGGCTGCAAGCAAAACACAAATAAATTAATTATGAGGTAGTGAAAAAAATGACATAGATGTGAGCATTTTGGCACAGATAAATACATGTTATAGGTAAAACCTGGCTCGGGTTTAAATTCAAAATATGTTGAAATGATTATTTGAAATCAAGTTCTTAGTTCTTTGTAAATGAAACAACTTATATTTTCGTTTATATAATTCAAATTACTGAGAAGATCATGAAAACATTTCACAGCTTGACTGGACCTAACGGATGTTAAGCAATTATCAAAGTTATTGGTGTAAATCATCACAAAGGGAACCAATTGTCTGTGTTTGTTTCTGCATCTTAAATACATTTAAATAAATATACCTGAAATGCAAGAATATGGTAATGACATAGAAACCCACTTCTAGAGTGAAGCAAGCAGTCAAGTGGATGAATTCAAAAAGAGTATTTTATGACAAATCAAAATCTAACAAAGTGCTGCAACATAAATAGCTCAATGGTAAAATCAACAATAAAGCAACAAGATCTGACAAAAGTTACCAAATATTACAGACTACTTAACAATTGAAGTAGTTGTCCATTAATAGTGTCTCTCTGCTTCTGTGAACTGCATATCAGTTCACATTCAAATAAATAATTTTATTAGTTAGGGTTTTATTTTAAAAAAGAAAAGAAAATCAATGGGTCCTTTTGACATTTACAGTGAAAAAGTAAAACTGAAATGGTAGTGCTGACTAATTCTTGGAAAGCTGCAGATGTAATTTTTATGACCTATCTACATTGTAGTTGGCACACCAATCAACAGTGCAGTAAGATCAGTGTTTTGGACGGCATTTACACCTACACCCCGTGTCGCAGGGCTGTTGCATTTGTAGCTTTTTGGGAATACTATCATGTGTTTATACAACAGTGCCAAAGCAGTGATCTCACTGAAAATTGAATTTAGTGTGACTTTTTGAGGGAGATGACAAAGCCTTAAAATGACTTTCCCAGAAACACTGAATCCTTTAGTTTCTGGAGTTTACTCTTGCTTAGACACACCCTCATTTTATTTTGGTGCACTTTCCATCCCAGATGCACTTTCTCCTCTGCTTGTCAGATCCATCACCTAGTTGGGGGAAAGCACAATCCACCTTTGAATGTTCACATCATTCACTCAGTCTTATTGCTGTACAGATGTTTTCCCTCCTGCAAAACAAAATCCACAATGACCTCATTGATGCCGACTCCAAAACAAAGAGAGGCCAGGCTCGATCGCTCCCTTTTTGTCCATTGTCAGGGGGCTCTTGGTACTCTGGTTTCCTGGTCACATTTGAAGAGGCCGTATTGGTTTTCACTGGAAGCCTGTTGCCTGCAATGCAGGTGCCGCTCAGATTTAGTTTCATGCCTTTTTATGTGAAGCACTTGCCATCTGCTTGATCTTCTGGATGTGAAAAGAATCTGAAGCTCAGCTTTCAGATTTGTTTGAGTTTGTTTTATTTTTTTTCCCCAACAGGTAGGGTGTGAGTAACGCAGTAGGCACAGGACTAATCAGTAACAGAGAACAGACTTTCAGAATTCCTGTAGTAGCTCAGCTTTGTTCAACTACTTTATCCCAAAAATGGTCTGTGGAAACAAAGTGAGAGCAATTCAGATTCACATTTCTCTAAACCAGATCCTCACACACCGTTCCTTTCACTTAGTTGAAAACAAAAAGAATTGGAAAAAAATAAATAAAAAATGCTCAGCTTTCAGACAATTTTCCAGTAAGAATGCAGAACAAGCTTTGGAGGAAGATCACGCAAGACAGTTCTTGGGTGAGGAATTTAAAGCATCCAGCACTGTGTACAGCGTCAAGCGGAGCGCCTGGAGGGGTGAGATGGATGCCAATCTCCCTGCTGTTTTGTCACACTGTTCCTCCTGTCAGCAGACAAAGCTGCCACAGATCTAGATTGTATACGAAGACCGACAACTCTTGCTTTGGGACTTGCAAAAACACAACACGCACCTGCATGATTGACGGAGAGACATTTTTGCCTCTGTAAACCACATGAAGGCGTCAGGAGCATGCACCGTACAGACACCTACACAATCTCGGGATGAAGTCTGAATCAATGATATTTCACAGGAGATCATTGGGTTCTTCATGTGCCACAGAGACAGCAGAGATGATCTGCTCCGTTTACCCCCACTGTGAGTCGATCTGTGTGTCTCACAGCCCATGTTTGCCAGTGTCCCGTGTGGGAGTAAAGAAACACTAGCTACTGTATAATACAGGCACAATGGGGCCCAGAATATATCTAGTCACCACAAGCGCCTGATTGCAGGAGGTGAAAACATTGTTTGAAGAGAATTTAAATTTTTTGACATTCTGGGTTTGACAATATCCTCTGGATTTTGTTTTGCTTGTATTTTTCTTGGGAACCGCTAAAAGTAGATGTTTCTCACAAGTTCTGCTGATAATTGCAGACTGATTTACTCTGGCAGTGTAGAATGCTATACATGAGAATTACTTACCAACTACTGTGTATATAACCTTGTATGGAGACTTGAAATTAGAACTTTCTTTTTCTTTTGTTTATAGTAAAACCAAATACTGGATTTAAAAAATGGGAACAATCAATGTCCATATATTTCAAAATATATTGTTGGGAAATTTCCTCCTTTTACAACGAGCACAAGGACTCAATTGTGTGCTATTCAGCAAGATTTATAATAATGTCTTGAGATGATTCTGCAGAATATCCAATTACATACAAAAATATGGATGTGGGAGTTTATTTGGCAGATAAACACCTTAGGACACCCTTGGATATCTTTCTGGCATTGCCTTGGTTGGATTTGTTGTAATAAGTAAGAGTTTTCACAGAGTGTGCAAACTCTGCTGTCACATTTTGCATTATTCTGAATAAGTTGTCATGAAAAGAAGAAATAAAGCACCAAATGACAGTATATTTAATTTATACTCTAAAATTTATAGGTGATAGTAAATTCAAGCTTACTATCATCTCTCTATGATAGTATGTATGAGGGCCGGCTTTGCACTCACTTTTTAAAGTCGTCTGACACTTTTCAGTTTCACATGTTGCAGGGTGGAGGGCTTGAAGCTACTACCTCAACAGCCTGGTGCATAGCAACCCTGTGTTTTCTAGTCTCTATTTTTCTGGAGATGACACAAATGGTTGAAGAAACGTGTGAAAGGTGTGTACATCGATTTTAAATGTTGCAGGCAACCGAGAAAGCAAAGGTAGCGTGGGAAATGGCCGGGCGCACACATGGCTATCGCATTTTCAGTTTGGGGGAAACTACTTGTCAACTTTGGAATGTTGATGCAAAAACAAATGTCAACACTAATTGCTTCTGCTGTTGGAAGGAAACACAGATTGTGGCCAGTGTGAGACGCATAAATCTGACATGCTTGGCTTGTCTGTGTGAGACTGTGTAGGAGTACGGCTCACAGCTATGTTGAATGTGTTTTGTCAGTTTTGCTCATTACTCGCGTTGTATGTTTGGAAGATTCGTAACAGAAAGAACTCTTGTGTTCCAGTGTGGTGTCCAACGAAAACACAATTTATTCCAGTAACACCTGGAAAAGCCACTCGTAATGACTGTGTGGCAGCTTACTTGGACACAAAAGTTGAGGCTGGCTTACAGGAAGAAGTAAATGAAATCAAATGTGGAGCAAAAGCTTCTTCAGGTTAGGCAGTTAAGAAAAACGTGACAGTGTTGGAATATTTATAAGATTTCACTAAAAAGACTTTTACAGATTAGCTCAATAATGATAGCAAAAAGCACATAAAATATAGCAACTTTGACCTTTGCTGGTAGTCGTGGCAGTTATTTAATTTAACCAACTTTGTTTATGAAGTACTGTGAGTTTTACTCCAAGCTATTAAAGGTTGGAGCCCTGGTGGAGTGAAAAACCAGAGATGACCACTGGACTGTTTAGAATAAGAGATTATCTCTCCTAAAGAGAAGATTAAGCAATTAGTATTAGCAATTAGCAATTAGTATTTTACATATGTAAACTGTATGTATTGGTGTGGTAGAGTTTCTAGGACTTTATCAGTGGCTATAACAGAATAATCCAAACAGCGCTTCTGTTAGCATTGTTTTATGCTAAAAATGCTACAGAATGTAAATGTGGTTGAATGAGAAATATTAGAATTTCACATTCTGCTTCTAATCCTTGATGACGGTATCATCAATTCATTATGTGATGGTGATGTCATTATACATGAACATGTCAGTGAATCCAAATACTTTTGCTAGTTTAATAGTAATATTATTAAACTAGTATGTTTAATAATATTAAGTTTCATAACTTGGTTTTCCGTTTCCTACCACAAGCTTCTCAGTATAATTCGTCGGATACCTTGCTGACGCATCTTTTCAGATTTACATACAACTTTTCTACAGGATTGAGATCACTTTGTAAAGACCACACACCGAAACATAATTTTTTGTCCTTAATAACTTTTTAACTAATATGGTAGTGTAGTTTTGGTAATTGTTTGGAAGACTCAACTGCAGCCAAGCTTTAGCTTCCTTGCTGATGTCTTGAGACGTCACTGTGATATCTTTAGATAATGTAATTTTCTTATGATGCCATCCATTTATTGAAGCACACCAGTCCTTCTTACAATAAGAGAGCAATGCAACATGATGCTGCTCTTCTCTGGCTTGCAAGCTTCCTCTATTTTACTTTGCAAGTAATGATGGTCATTATAGCCAAACACTTTAATTATCATTTCAGTATGGATAATGATACTCTCTTAAAAGTTTAAGTCAGCATATTTACACGTTATTTGTCACTGTGTGCATTTGCAAACAGTAATCTGATTGCAATGACCTGTCTACGGGTAACCAAACTGTACCATGAAGATTTTCTATCCTCGTCAGACCTCAAGTAGTTCTATCATTTTACAATGATTTATTTACAAGATGTTGCTTTTCTTTTCTGACCTATTTTTTAAAAGGACCTGTGGGTAATTTCTAAGTGGACTTTATACCAAAGAAATGAGCCACACTGAACTATCTGAATTGTCAAGTAAAGTTACCAAAAAATATCAAAATAAACAAGCAAAATGACAAAACCTACTTCCCTAACTCAAACCTTGAAGAACTAGTGGCAAAAATAAGAACGGTCACCGGTACACATTCTTTAAGATGTGTTCAAAAACTGAGGCTGTTTGCACAAAAGTACTCTGCAGTTAAGGTGTGACTGGGTGGGATGAGCAGATGATAATGGTTGGTGACAGAGTTATAAACACAAATTTACATACATTAACAAACAGCACTTTGTCTCTACCTTAACAGAATAGTTATAACTATTTTATTATTTTATGCTTTCTACATTTCTTCCATCCTCCTTCCTTTCTTCAATCTGAAACTAAATCACTGATTCATATTTGCACAAGCAGAACTATGGGAGGTCAAATTGCACAAAAATGCTATAAAACAAAACTGTTAAAAGCGTTTTCTATTTTAATGTAACTTTGTCCATTCCGAATTATTAAAAACATTTTTTCTTGTTGGTGCAACTAGTGTCAGCATCAGCATTCTCAATGCAATGTTGAGCAATATAGTCGGAACAGTAATTGTGAAACGGTAAACTATTTCACATTTACACTTTCTAAACACTTACAGCAAACATTAAACTACCAGTAGCACCAGTACAATCCATCACAGTTGATTAAGAACGTTGGTGACCACCTGTTTTGGCCCACTTAACCCTCCCACTCTCTTTTCCTTCCTTTCTGCCAAACATCCACTACAAGTTTGACCTCATCTGTCTACGCAGTGGAAAACATTCTGACCTAATGAGGGGGCCCTGAGTTTACAGTATGAGGGAAATGCTGTTTCCAAGTCAATCTGTCCTCAACAAATGACTAACAAATACCACAGCAGCAGCTACTGGCTGGCTTAGCCCAGCTGTTGCTCTGCTGACAAAGAGAATATTGTTAATTGTTTCTTTATTAGATTAATCTTGTGCATGTGCAGCTATGAGAAATTGAGGGAAAGCACAGCACAACAGCTGAACAAATATTTTATCCAGCGCTGCTGTGCCAGAAGGTTTTGAATGAACAACCCATTTCATGAAGAGCGATGGAACAAAGTGCACAATTAGTCATCATCTTTTTTTTACAGAAAATCTACACAATGCACAACATGACAAGCAGTATTTATTCATCAGAGATATATTTTAGCATAACATTTTGACATTTTAACTGACACACTCGTGCATCAGTACAATAAATCAAGAATTTCTACTTATTATTAGGTTTTTTGGTGTCATATTTCACAAGTTTAATGTGTGTCCTGCATTCAAAATCAGGTTGATTCATCTTAAAATCAGTCTCAAAATAACTTCACAACATATTTTTGCCAATTGCATGTTTGTCAAATGAGGGCAAATGATTCTAATGCAAATGAAAATCAACATGACCTAACAGTCCAGCCCACCTGTGGATAAAATAGTCTATCAGGCAACACTATTTATATTTGTATGCTTGGAATATCTGTGGTATGAAAGCCTTCCTGGCATTCACTGGATGTGTGGTCTGTGTGCAGCAGAAGGAACGTCTGTGGTCAATCAAAACGACTGCACACATGTCAACTTCACCAGCATGCTTTGGTGTTTTGTTAACCTGAGGCATGTTGCATCTCAAAGAAGCAATGTGTTTCAGCTAATGGAACTGAGACAAAACATTTCATATGCTGATAGCGTCTGTTTGCACAAGCAGCTCTAAATGGGTGTCAAGAGACCAGAACCGACCTGGACATACTTGAGGCAGAGTGGAAATGGACAAGGACAGAATGTGACTGAGGTTAGAATGTATTACTGAAAGCATTTAAAGAGAATGAGAGTGCATTCATACTCAAAACATGTCAGGTTAAACCTAAAGCATGGTGACCAACAGATGGTACATCGGAGATCATTGGATTACCATTGTGACATTAAAACATTAAGCAGAACCACCAGGGTTTGTCTAATGAAGAGGGTTAGCAAGGAGACACCAAGATTCAGCAAGGAGACAGGTTATTAACGATAATCCATCAATACAGACATAGATCCAACACACCTGTCAACCACCAAAGCTTTGTTTTGGAAAGTGTCTCATCTGTCCAAATGACATTGTTCCAGATGTCATTCATCTCTCCAGCCCATATATTTGTGTATATTATGCATTTCTTTTTAAACTATCAAGGAATTTTAAAGTGGTTGTAGAATAAATGTCAGGCAAGGTGGTACATAGACAGCAAATCATTTTCATGCTGAATTTAGTCTTCTTAACTTTGCTGTTGATTATACTCATAAGAACTTATTTTTCACTTGACCATGACCTCATGTGTTCAGTTAAATTAAAAGTTTAGTTTCACTGAACTAAACTACATTACACCAGCTCACAATAAGAACTTCTTTTACTTCCAACAACAGAATGTTTGTCATACTTTTCAGTGGGAAGGTTTTTATTTTTTAACCTGATGTCAAGTGCCAATTAAAAATATCAGTTTGTTGACTTTAAAAGTGTAAAGAATCCAAGTATTACACTCTATGAATTAACAATACTGCATTTACAAGGTGTGACTATTTTTTTCACACTGTGGGCCCCTTCATTGCAACAGCTTTTAGTGGAAGAAAGGAAAGAAAAGAGCCCAAATGCTGAAGTTTTCTCTCTTTTTTTTTCAACATTAGAAGAACCTTTAGGTTTTGTGTGTGCTGCACGTTGAGTTACAGGCTGTTATTCAAATTGATTCACTGTCGAGATAATTTTTTCAGTTATGTATGTCAATTAATCCACCATAGGGATTTCATTTCTTGATTTAAGAGTGTTAGCCTTCTAGCAGTTTTTTCATTTGCTATTCAATTTTTACTTTTTCTGTTTAACCTGGTGGTGTATTCTTTGGGCTGATGTACTTTTTATTATGTAATGTTATTATGTTATGTTTTAATCACAATTATACTTTCAATTAATGTTTTTATTTTCAAGGATCCTATTAGAATCTGAAGCATGGAGGGTGTCAGCAACTACAATAAAAACACATGTAGGTCTATCACTTAAAATCCTTGCATTGATGCTTGTGGGTGAAACATGGCAAATGAAAAAAATTGGTGGGGGATGAGTACTTTTGCAAGTTACATTAAAGTCTTCTTTTTCTGCTTGGAAAATATTAATTTTGATTTTAAGTTTTTAAATGATTTCATTAAGTTTAATACTGATACGTTTAATATTTAGCCTGAGTTACTCCTGGAGGTGGAAGCAAAAACTCAGTCTGGGTTGCAACCCTTTCAGCCAGCCCAGGGGAACGATACATGTTTCTGAATAAAAACAGAAGAAAGAGGACTGGGGACAGTGCCAAAATCCACAATTTAACTTACTACTTAATTTAACACAGGAATCATTGTCTGAAACATTTAAAACCGTTTTCAGTTTTAAGACTTGATACTGATGTTTTCAAACTCTGTGCTCCATACACACAATTTCCATCCATCCATTCATTCATTTATTACAACTGCTTTCTGTGCTCTCAGGCAGTGAGGAGGTAAAAAAACAACCTCGGTCTTCAGCTTTCGGGCCGCTGTGGGATGACAGGCTTTTCCTCTCTGGGACAAAAGTTAAACCTAGGTGGTAGCGTGGAGTCAATTCCTTCTCTGGCATAAATGCAAACACACCCTGAAGACATGCCAACCTTGACTCTTTAACATCATTGATCTGAAATAAGACCACCACTCTCTGAAGGCTTAAATGGAGGCAACATGCAATCAATGCAAGAGCACAAGAAAACCTGCAAAAAGCTAACTGAGTGAAAACAGTATTTCACTCAAGTTTATACCTCAAACTTTCAAAATATATTTTATTCAGGGAATTTCATGACTTTTCCAAGCAGTGGCTTCAGGGTTGCCCAAACATTTGATGGTTCTAACCTTTAATTAGAGCTTTTCACTCCATAAGTCCAATACAGAAATAACTTTATTGGTGTCAAATTGTGCAAGATTTTGAAGAGTAGGTCATTGTAACATTAGAAGTTAAGGTATTTAAAGGTTAAGCTAAAATTTTATTATGAGGTTGTATTTATTTTGAGAATTTGTTTATTTACTCTTTACTTAATCTGGGCTTATGCTGGTGGGGACGCAAATGGGTCTAAGTTAGTCCATATCTAATACTAGTACTAGTACTAGCAAAGGGGGAGAGAAGTAACTAAACATGGAGATGGAGAATCCATGCTAATGCTGGCGCTAGGTGGATTTTAACACTCTGACAAAAACTGTTTGAAACACCAAAATGTTTTCAGAATTGAAATGCACCAACAGAAAACAGTTGTGATCAATGTGCTTAGATTCTCATAACAAAAAAATGTCACAGTGAAATAAGGATACACTTTATCAGCACTTTATTATGTACATTTGTTTTTTAGACAAAATTGCAGGAATGCACACCAGGTGAAAACAAGTTGTTGAGCTTCAAACAGCTCATCAAAATGAAGAAGAAAGGGAATTTAAGTCGCTTTGAATCTGGCATGGTTGTCTGCTCCGTCAGCTGGTTTGAATTTTTAATAAAAATGCTTATCTACTGGAATTTCTACACAAAATAATCTCACAAGTTTCAGCTTTCCAAGAAAATGGAAACTATCCAGTGAGCAGAACTCATGTGGATGCAAAAGTTGATGTCTAAAGTCAGAGGAGAATGGGCAAACTAGTAGATATGCAACATTAACGTAAAAAACTACTGATTATAACTAAGGTATGCAACATATCTGTGAACAAACAGCATGTAGAATCTTGAAGTATATGGGCAGAGGAGCAGAAGATAACACTGGGTCAACAGAACTTGGCAATACCAGATTGGAAAAATGTTGCTTCCTTTGTTGAGTCTCAATTTTAAGTCTCAAACCCACATGTTCAGGTCAGAGATTTGCCTAGAAAACATTAGCGTATACATCCATCACGTCTTATATCGAAGGTTCAGACTTGTGATTGCTGTCCAAAAGTGTGAAAGATATTTTGTTGCCATCGTAGATCGTCAGCTGAGTGATTCTTTTGTCAGTATGAATGAAAACTGGTAAGGAATGTTTGGCAGTTTGGGAGGCAAAGTCTGTCCAATCAAGTATTGAAAAGGTGTAAATAATAAAGTTGTGAATGAGTGTAGAGTTGAGTAAATAGAAAGGCGCAAACAAGTCCATCAACTCAAGTAACCACAGGCATCAGCCATTGAGAGAGTTGCTTCCTTCTCAAGAATCGATGTAAAGTCAGCGACACAATACAACAACAAACTGGGCTTTGTAGGCAACTTTTACTCTATAACATAAATTTGATTGTGTTGTATGTTAATTCTGATCTAATTGGACTACATGTAATGAAACTTTCATGTTTTATTTTTTTGTGTAATTGTTGTTATTAACTTAATTTTTTTGATTGATTTGACTTTTAAATTGCCAAGAGATTACTTTTTTGTTTTCCAATTTAAATCAATTCAATTAAATAAACTTTAAAATATTTAAGAAAGAAACATCTTGAAAGCAACAAACAAATTTTCAAACAAATTTTTCTCTTTCTTACAGAAGCTTAAAAAAACAATAGTAAAATGAAACGGAAAACTTTTGTTCACTACAAATGCAAACACAAACAGCCACAAAAAAACAAATAAAATGGCCTCTAACACTTTTACTTTTTTAATTCTGTGCTTGCAAAACCACTACAAGAATTGTCAGCATTCCCTGTTTCTAAGACTGCAGGCCAACTTAAATCCATCAAGGACAGACACAAAAACACAGTGTTCACAGTCAGCACCAGACACTCACAGACCAGCTCCCTAAACAATAATCACCCGTTCCTCAAGCCCTACAATTTATCCCACACAGGGAACTCCATGCATGCAAGTTTAAAGATTATGTGCAGCCAGTGGTAAATGAAGAGGCAATAAACTAAAGTTAGACAAAGATAAACACCCAAAAGCAAAAAGGTGTTAGACCAGCAGATTTTTCCTCTTTTTATTGGTTATTTACACAGCGGCGTGTTGTGGATTCTCATTGGAGCCAGTGCTTCTAGCTCATCTTTCCCCATTTGGACAAAGTGATGGTTTCAGCAAATAAGACAAAAGATTATATCTGGTTTGTTCTTTTTCAACATATTTGAGAAAAATAATTTTACCTCAAGTTTAAGCCGTCCATTTAATCCTTTTTAGGTCTAAGATAAACAATACAAACATAAATGGAAAAAAGTTATTTGTATAGATCAGAATTAGCAACTTAACCCTTCTGTGTATACTTATATTATAAAAGGAAGAATCAGATTTAATAAAAATATTTTCCTTTTTGCACTGCAGCTGAAAAGAGAGGGGCAATTAGGAATAGGAAGCCGTCAATGTGATGAGTGATGTTGGTTGGTGATTGATGCTCACAGTTCCCAGAGGATGGTCTGACCTCGGTATCCGCGATTAACCCATCTACCAGTCAATCACAACACTCACTGACTTTCAAATGGCCAAAAAATATCTACAACAGAAAAAGCAGGCTTTTATTCATGGGGGAAAGTACGGCTTCATTCCAGAGGAGGAATGTGCTTCCATAGGTTCTTTTGGTTATTTATTTTGGTCCAGAGAGTGGAGGCATTTCTGTTTTTTAAGGATAGTTCTGGGGGGAATTTGACTTTGTGTGTTGACACCATGATAAGTTTGCTGGAAGCAAAGCTTCGAAGCCACTGTCAGCACTCAACCCAGCAGTGGCCACTGATGAATTTTGCAGACACATCTGCACAAAGTTCTTCTTCGATGTGAAATATTTTGCATTTGAAAATAATAGTGTCATATTTAGAGAGCTGAAGGGATTGAAACCTTTGCCATCACACAGTCAATTGTGGTTCAGTCTTAGTATATGTTTTGAAACTATTCATTATTTGTTCTCAACCATTTTCTTCATGTTCCAAGTCCTGTAAAACATCAAGCTCTCTCTCCCTGACTGACTGAACAAAATATGTATTGTACAAGCAATTTACAATGAATAAAACATCCACTTCTCCACTTACCCTGGAAGTATTACTGCCAAAAAGTGTGTAAGAATGAGAGGGGAAAAGGAAACCAATAACTTGATGCACTTCTCTCTCACGGAAAACTCCAATGTGCCTAAAGAGTTTTATTCACTTACGCAGTTGGTGACTTCCAACAAAATGTCAAATGAAGTCGACATGCAAACATTTATGTAAGGAGCACTCAGCTTGCTCCAATTTCCAAAGCAAAATGATGTAGCTATAAATTAGCAGCCGATTTTACATTTACACTTAAAAATGACATACTCGCCTGATGTGAATTATAATCAGTGCTGCTATGCAAAGCCAAAAGAAAAGAACCTGAAGAAAAACCTGAAATCACTGTAACATTGTTGTTTGACTTGTAAAGCTGACAAGACATATTTTAAGGTTGGACTGATTTGTTACATCTGTTTGGAGTATTTATTACTTCTGTTTGACTTAAACCTAACAGTTAAAGAAATGGTTCTGTTAATTTATCTATCTCCAAAATCAGAAGCTCAGAAATTATGTATCTAGACTTGTAATATAGATGTTAGAAAATACTAGTGTCAAACTCGAGGCTCGTGGGCCAAATCCTGCCCGCCAATATTGCCCACAAGATTCTACTTTAAAATAACAATTGTGTTATTTTAAAGTTTTATTTATCAAATAAAATGTGTTTTCATTTGTAAAAGACCAAATGACATCAATATGGAATGATGAGAATTTGTTGCATTTTAAGAACTACTATCAATCACAGAGAAAACAACATTTTAAAGATTTAACATATTAATACATTTTGCCACAGACAGTCCTTTGACAATCTTGATGCAACCCAAAATGAAAAGAGTTTGACATGATTTTTTTAACCACCAGGTGAATTCAGCCAGACTCAGCCTTTCATGGAGATATTAATAGGGGGAAGGAAATAGACGAGGAACTGGGGGGAATTTGACTTATTTTTCCCTGTACTCACTTATTCAGTTAAAAGTACAAGAAATGTCTTTTTCATATCCTCTTTACTGAAAGCCTTTCCATGCCTCCTGATTAAAAACTTGTTTTGCTTTTTTTCTCTCTGTGCCTCCCAATAGAGTTACAGAAATGGCACCTATTGAAGCTTAGATCTGCATCCAGCTTTGCTATTATGCAATCTGCCAACGATTCACAAATTAATCAAATGCATACAGGAACAATGTGTGTACAATTTCCCTGAGAGGCCAGCAATCCAGTTACCACCTTTACACTATGAGAGGCAATTTCCTGTGTGGTTCCTCTGACAAGGCTTCAGTGCGGAGAAGGGCCAGTAATTGAATCTCTGAGCTCTTGTTAAAAGTGCAGCTGTCGGTGGCAAAGCTCGGTGGAAGGGAAGTGTGAATTCTTGTGTCATGGTGCAAGCGGGGAAGTGCAGCCACATATGCCAGCCATCAGCGCCGGACTGTACAGTGTGTTTGACTAAAGAGTGTACAGAAAAAGCTCCAAGGAGCCTTGTCACGCACATGTGTGAACAAATGTGAGCGCTGTATGACACAAAGGCATTGTGTGAAATATTTCACCCTTTCACCAATGGAAAGTAAACGTAACTTTGCGAAGCGACTGCTACATGTTTTTTTTTGTTTTTTGTCACATTTATTATAATTTAAGATAAAATTAAAGCCTAGAAGTTCTGATTTGAATGACTCAAACTCTGGATGCCGCTGATCAAAGCTACATTTCCCCAAAAAGTGAGGAATTGACTCCGCTGAGCCAGGAAAGAGCTGTCAAATATCATCCAGGTTCATGTTATGCCCAGGGAGTTATTTAAATGCTCTTTAAACATTGATGTTTCTGCATTGACTGGATATTTGCAGAGAAACTGGTTATTTTAACAATAATTATCAGACAATAACTTTCTGATATAAAAATTAAACAATGGGACATTCTGTGAATCCACATTCACTTTAACCAATATATTTTTAGGCTTTTAAACTTTTTCTACTTAAGACAGTAACTTTGACTAGAAATGTTTTAGATATTAAAATTTTTAATTCAATATTTAATTCCATTCTACTGGTATTCACAGGTGTCGGGGTCAAAAACTGCCTTGCTGAAATAATTAAGTTTCACCATCAGGTTTATTTGTATACCACATTTTAGCAACAAGGCAATTCTAATAACTGCCCATTTCAATATTTATCTTAACCTGCAATAATCTGCACAGTGGAAACAAAGTTGTTCTAAGATGGTAGAAGTCTGCTTTGTCTTTGGTCCTTCCCACGTTAGCCGTTAGCTTCAGCATGAAAAACGAAGTAAACTGAATACATACTAAATGAAAACGCTTAGACAGTTTGTTCCTTATAACATTTTAATAGAACTTCACCTCAGAAATCCTAAATTTTTCCTCTAAGTAATGGACATTCAACATTTCTGAGCAGATTTAATAGCAATTCCAGTTACATATAAAACTCAATGCAGTTATTAAAAACAAAGAGAACATCGAAACTTGCTGAACTCATGAAGAACATAATCTCATAGATTAAAAAATGTATTTATATAGTTGTGATTTTAACATAGACCATCAGTTACTTAAAGTCCAGCTGGCCAATGCATTAATAAGCCTGCAATGCTACAGATGTCGTTTAACCATTAATGGGGAGTCGAGGCACAGAAGGATTGTATCCTGTTTCATTTTGATGCAGCATACAGTGAGCTGCATAGACTCCTCACTTTGCATGTGCTGCAAGTTTTATACATCAGTGTTGTTTCCAACTTGAACTATGTCACATTCCATGGTAGCATTATCCTTGTGACTCCTCTTGCACACCTTTTCACTTCAGTTTCAGTTTTTCCATTTTGCAAAAGCAATAAGCATTAATTCTGCATGATTTGTTGCCGTCTTTAAGGTTCTGAGCGGTTTTCTAAGCGTATTTTCTATGATATGTGGCTGGTAGGGAGACACCCTGAGCAGTACTGGGCATGTAGCATGGGAATGATTGGTAGAGGTCAAAGGTCACTGAATGAGTTGTGCAGGAAATACTCAATATTTCCTGTGAATGTCATTATCCTTTTCGTCCAATTACAAAGTTGTTTATTGTTGTTACTTGCTACGTCCTTCATGTTTTCATAGACAACCGATGCCCGGGTATTTTAAAGGTCAAAACAGTGGTTATGTGTCTCTGTGTTTTAATAGTTTTTAGTTTTTAATAGCTGCTTCCATTCACAAATATAACTTACATAAATAGTCAATAAATATTGAAAAATGAGGTAATGTTTCTGTGTTAAGTCTTTGAGTCTTGTGGTAGACCTCTTTTTTTTTTTTTTTTTTTTTTGAAGCCAGTGAGTCAGGAAGCAATCAACACAGTTCAATAATCACTGCGGTTGTTTAAACCAAACCAGGGAGGCCCTCCTGACTATTTATTTTCCTTGCATCAAGTTGCATTTGCTTTTTAATTTCATGGCCAAGAAGACCTCCCCGATATCGTGCCCCACCCCCCTGCTATCTTAACATCCCACCAACTCCAGTTCTTCTCTCTCATCCCCCTCAGCACTTTGTCCTTTCATCACAACTTTTCACCCCAAATGTTTCCATCTCTCCAGCTACATTATTATACAGACTGAACCAAAAACTTTTTCAACTACTTCCACATTTGTAAACTCACAGTACATCATGCATGTACTGTGAGTACATCATGCTCATACTGTTATTGGTAACAAAGACAGTCTGAGTGGGTTAATCTGCACATAATTTGGTACACATGATTGTGATTAAAAAAAAAAAAAAAAAGATTCAATTTGCAGAAAGCTGGCACAACTAGAAAAGACACCAGATCTTAATCGATAGCTTCATGAGTCATATGAGTGTTTTGATGTCTATGCCACTGATAGCTGCTGCTGGGCAATAACTGTCAAGTTATGCTAATGCATCGAGAAGACATGTTTTTTCTCTGATGGCCTTCTCTTGCTATTATGACTGAAAATGCATGTATCATTACTTCTCCACTGGCCTGCCACCGCTCTGACCTTGTAAAGTTTTGAGTTGGACATGCCATCACATGCAGACTGAATAATTTACATACCTGTCACTGGTCTGTCTGTAGGTTTTTTGGTATGCAGTTTTCATTCTGCATATCATCATGAAAATAAATCTATTTCCTTTAAAGAAAAGAGTCTCAAACTTAGACTGTTCTCTATTCAGTAATATAACAAGCAATTAATTGAATTATGATTAAAAAAAGCTCAGCTTTAAACATATTTTGTCTGTAAAACAAAAGGATTCATATATGAATTCAAAATTATGTGCAGTTTCCATATCAGAACGTGGTACTTTTTTAGGCTTCTTACATAATGTTTTTTTGTTTTCTTTACATTTGAATACACAATACAGTCTTGGTTGTTTTCTTCTGAACATGTTCCACAAACCTTAAAAACAACACAATGATGAAATTATTGTCTGAGTCAGCTGTATTATAAAGGACTGTGGGCTAATTTCAGTCAGCTCTATTTCAAATTCTGCTATACTCTGACTTATTAAATATAGATTGTGTTATCCTACCTTAAATACATAGATTTAAAAGCAGAAGTGCAAAGTCCAAAGTTTGTTTTTAAAAATAATAGACATGTTTGTGCTGCAACTCTGACTTAATCCTTAAACTAATATAAAATAAGACTATGAAACACTTTTTAAAAATTATTTTGGAATGAAATTAATTAATCTGTTTCCGTTTGTCAAGCTCAAAAATAGTCAGTGATTTAGATACAACCTTTATGTGATGTATGTGATTGTGGTGTGGAACTCATTTAATAAAATAGTTCTTTGTTTGTCACCACATAAAATCTAAATCTTAAAAATCTGAAACATTTTATAAGTTGACACAATTGGTTTTAAAAGTTAACAGACGTTAGGTGGCCAAACATTTGGCTAACAATGCTCAGTGCAGAAAATGTGCCACTGTTCCAGAACCCAGTGGCAATAATGAATACATCCAAAGGAAAGGAGTATTCTGCTGTGTGGCAGATCATACTTAAAAACAGCCTCAAGCTCTTTCTCTCTTGCACACACACGCACACACACATGTACTTTCAACACACTGAAAAACGTGTATCAGCCATGAGTTTCCAACCATGACCTTTCCTTCTAGAAGGGAACACAGGTGATTTCTCTGCACAACTTGATGTCATGAAACTGGGGCAGTAATGATTCTAAAGAAGTTTTTCATTCAAACAGTGATGAATAAGATCAATTTACAACCTGTCGTGTCACTATCCAATTTCAGTTTATTCTAGAAGAGATAAGCAACCGTTACCTGACCCCGGTTTACATCTGTAGACTCATACTTTTACAGACTGAACTGCAGCATTGAGTAATTAGTGTTTCTTTTTTTTCTACCAAATAGAAATCAGCAGACGCTTGCGCAATCTGTATTTGTTTTTTTCAATATGAGTTTTTGAAAAGTCATTTCAGTTCATTCACACATACATCCTAATTAATCCTAATCATTATACAATGCATTTAACATTGTTAATGAATAAATAATCATTAGTTAATTGAGTTAATTAACTCAGTTAATTATTCAAATAATTTTAACCTGATTGGATTAAGTCAATGACTTGCAGGGAATACAGGTGATTTCTCTGCACAACTTGATGTGCAGAGCATGTCAAGTCACCTTGGCATGCTCTGCACCTTGGTGAGCATGTAGCAACAGCAGACAGGAGCTTGCATTGTGTTGTTGACTTGACTGCAATACCTCATACCAAGCATGCATGCAACAACAGTGGAAAGAAAACAGAAACCATTGAGTTTATGTGGGATTATTTTTCATGTTAAAGTAAAAAGTTATTAGAAGGGGGGAAATGATGGCAGCTTAATTACAGCCAAATAGATCAGATATGAGTTCCATTTATTCCCAGTGCAAAGACTAAGCCTCTCCTTAGGTTAAATTAATCTAACAAAAAACTCAATTTGTTGAGTTTTTACACAGAATTAAAGTTTATGTGTTTTCCAGTGTTTAACACATAGTTGTAAATTGTTTTGTTTTAAGCTTGGCAGCAGCATTTTTTCCAGTTTCAGTTGAAAGGTTTGACTTTACTTAGTTTCAAAGCAGGCTTTGAATTTTACAGTACAGTATGTCAAGATGAGTCTATTTTAATAACTTAATGTTTAACGCGATGTAAAAATGTTAATGTGAATTGTAAAACATCACAATACATAAAACAATGATATAATAAAAGAAGTAGACATTGCATTGATTATCGTATACATTGCAACTTACCTTTCACAGTTTCTTGGGTAGTTCTACTCTTAATACAGCCGTTTGAAATTTGGCCCTAACAAATATCTGAAGTGACAAATAAGGAAATCTGCAAGAATTAAAATAGGAGTTTCCAAATAGTCAGCCTAGAAGTGAATTATTCAAACAGCAATCAGTGTGGAAGAAAACTAATTGCACCTAAAGTACATGTCACTGAATACCTTAAGTGATTCAGTCATTGAGAAAGAATGCATGATACGTGCCACAGTAAACAAAAAAATGCTGATTGTGGAAGATGAAAATTGCCTGGTTAATTATCAGATTTAGGACTTTCTGACAGGCAGGAGTAGACCTTGACTTTGGAGTCTTTGTGTTAGACCTTGTTTGTGTATGAACGCATTGCAAGAGCATGCAGGAAGTTTTGATTGTACTGCTGCACGCTTGAGACAAAATCAGATTAACTTACGACAACTCAGACCACCAAAGATGAAACTATCAGTACTTTTTCAAGAACTGCACAACTCAGGTAAAGACAAGAAGATTAATCATGCATTCAGAATGTTTTCCCACATTAAACATATCCTCTAAAAGTCAAAAAGAAGGTTTTCTTTAAGGGTTGGATGCAATTTGTTTTTTACACAATGAATGTTGATAAAAACTGTTTCACATCTCAAATTAAAAATACTTAATTTTGTTGTCTGTGATATTTGTGTCACACATGTCTATTTTTTATTATTTTTCTCACTTAATACCACTAGTGGTTGTGATTTAAATGGCAAACTTTGGGACATTACTAGTTATTATTTACAATATTATACAATATTATAAATGTTGTATAATGTACAACCATTGCAGACAAAAAAGATAAGATAAAACTGACCATGGAGGAGCACGTTTCTGCCAAAAAACTATTAGTTTTAACATTGATTTCACAAATTTGAAACAAAAACTTGGCCATCGTTAGTTTTAATCTGTGTTCTAACTTTTGTTTCTATTATGCCTCTGCAGTTGAATGATTTTTGTTTATTTCATGTTTTCATCAAAATCTTGTTGCTGAAATTTACTTCACAAATAAACACACCTGTCCTTTGATGTTGAAAAGTTATTAATTTGCAGAAAAGTACCAGAGAAAATCCAATTTCTATTTGTAAATATATGAAATCGTAACATTTTTTTATCTTTTTGGCAGAATAGAAAATAAAATGCATAAAAACGCACAATAAATTCATGCAATTAACTTATTGCAATTTAACACGACACAAACAATGTAACACTTGATTAGTATTGAGGTTACTTTTTTGCCTGCTTTTGTTTTTTCATGAGGCAAATACAATTTAGGCTGCAGTCTTTAATCTTGTTATGTTTGCAAACAACTTTTAAGTTCTATTTAGTGCCAGTCTAAATACAAAAATTCCAAATAAAAGGAAGTTGAGACATTCAAGATCCCCCCACAGTGCAAAACGTGCAACAAGTTTTAATAATTGTATAAAATTGTGTAATATTTGTAGTGTATTCTGTTAGAAACATATATTTAGTCCAACTTTCCACAGTGTAAAACATGGGAAATAATTTACTTCTTGAAAAAACATCTCTAGTTTCTCTCTAATGAAGCTTTTCCCTTGTTTGCCTTCTCCCTGGGTGTCCACAGAGTTTGTTGATTGAATGACTTGGAAAAGGTCAAATCCGTAGAAGTAGAGACGAAGTTTGAGCCAACAAAAGCACAGGCACTCTCCTGCAGGACCTTCTTAAGCAAAAGGGTCCTCAGCATAAGGCAGTAAATGCTCTGGCTCCTTCTATCCCCCCTGCTAGTACGGTTAGGAGCATGTTCAGCCAAAAGAAACTATCACGATTTAGGTCTAATAGTGGTGCAGAGAAAAACACATGTGAACCTGAAAAGGGTTGATTTCCTGAACAAACACACTTTTCATTATTTGGGTTTCGAGTTGTAAGGTTGCCAGGTTGGGTGGCGCTCCAACAGAAAACAGTACAGGTATATGGAGCACAGATGGTGGGGCATACTGGTGAGTTTAGCTATGAATTGAATCACAAATATGTGTCATTTGTCTTGAACATATAAAAAAGTTGTAAATACAGCGTTTTAATAAACTAATAGGTTGATTTCTTAACTGAAAATTCTAACTGATGTTAATTTTGACAATGTAACAAAGCAAAAAAAAAAGACATCCCTGTCTCGATATCCTGTCATTTTGTTACTGTTAGACATTAATTTTCTCACTGTGGGTCAATGAAAGATATTTTTATTGTATTCTGTTCTATTTCTGTCCTCAATAATATGGAACTAGTGACACCTTAACCGTTATTTTACATTTATATTATCATTGGTGGGCATAATGAAAATGTAGAATTCCAACCCTGAAATAAAAAGAAATGCATATTACTTACATACTGTTCATACTTTACAATATAAATTCTTTAATGTGTACTATTTCAAATATAATTGAAGTTAATTCTGTTTACCACGGTTTAAATTTGCTTTCACTAGTTGGGATGGTGCAGTTTTAGGAATAATGATTAAAATGTAAAGCATAATACAGTTGTTTGTAGAAAGTTACATATAGAACATAACATTTATCTGCAAATTTGAATTTATTTTCTTTAACTTGTACATTTAAGCTTGAATTGCATTCAGTATAAAAGGACACCAATTTAAATTGGCTGTAAATTAACATTAAATCTCATGCATTTTTACAAATGTTGTTTTCACTCTAAAATTGTGCCTCTGCATGTTTTTTTTTTTTTTTTTTTTTATCAAACCTTATCTGTTAACTACAAATACAGAACTTACCAAAATAAGAAAAGTATTTTGTTTGTTTTTTATTCCGTGAAACAAAATTGAAACGGTATTTCTTTTCCTCACTTCCCAGGCACCTCCTAGCCTCCTTACCCAACCAAACTGAATATTAATTTATTTTTTTAAAACAGCCAGGCAGATGGCTTCAAACACCAGGTATCCCCCATGGGAGTCTCACGAGGAGGTCCTGGACACTCCAGGCCTGCCTGAGCAGAAAGGTGTGGAAAGTAGCAAATCCAAATATACTAATGCATTGCTCACATTCCAGGACTAATACACAGAGTGTCTCCAAACAGTTAAAACAGCACAAAGTAGGGAGGAACTAGAGGAAGACTCTTTCTCCAAACTACAGCTTTAGCTTAAAGATAAAACTGTCCTGACATCTGGAAAATCCTAAAACAAAAAAATAGCTTAATATGTGTTGAATCATGTACAAATGATCTGATGTCATGTGTGAACTTGATAAAACTGAACACTACAACCAAATGAGTGTTTCAACAAATTATTATTTTAAGGCCCTGCTCTTTTCTGCAGTTTATTTCCATTTCTTCCCCTCTATTTAGTTTTTTTCCAAATTGTTCAGAATGTGTGGAAAAGTTTAGAAATAATTCACCAAAGTCTAATTATTCATATCACAAAACTTGGTCGTATGCTTGTAAAGAAAACTCTCTAAACATGTTCAAATTACTTTTTTGCTAAATCACACAACTTCTTCTATATTATAGAATAAAAATGTGTAGAAAATATTCATAAAATTTATCTGATTACTAAAAACACACCTTCAGGTAATTTCTAAAGTATGCATTCAATGTTACTTGTCAGTTTTGTTTTTGATAACACTGATTAGGTGTAAACTGACAGAGGACATGGTTAAAAAGTCCGTTCTTGGTTAAACGCTACAGAACAACCACAGCCTAAGGCAGAGGAAGTGTGTCGAAAGACCCAACGTAGACCACAGGTTCCCTGTCCTTTGCTCACTAGTACAACGGGAGTGGGTAAGCACACTTGTATTTGTTGCATTTGTGTTTAATTTTGTTTCATTAAAAAAATCTCAATTAAGGACTCTGCAACTTAATAGTTCATTTCAGTGGCAATAACCAAAAATATATGATCAGCAGTTTACAAAGCAAATGATAAAAAAGTTAAGAACCAGAAAAGAGCCAGAAATTGTAGATATCATCTTCCTTTACCTTTTAACAATGCTTAAAATTGCCATTCTCAACATAGCATTTTCACATGGATTAACTGTAAAGTTTGGGTCGTAATTGGTAACAGTAATAAAAGCTCTAGTCAACTCAGAGCGTCACTCGGTTTGGCTTTCCAGTCAACACACAGATCCTACAATGCCTGGTTGGAGGCAAGTGGAGTCCATGTGCTTTTATTATTACTTTCAGAGTTGGAGAAGTATAAAACAGAAAGTCTGGTTGATAGTAGCTTCCACATGCTTGGATTTGGGTTCCTTGTGCTTTTGTCCTGTAATTTATGTCGTATATTTTTATTCTGCTTCCTGGTTTTCTGTGTTCTGTCAGCAACTTCTACCATTTCAATCCCCTTAAACATCTTGCGATAGTGAAGACAATTAATTGATGTTCTGCAACAGAATAGTGAAGAAAAGAAATTTAAATTACTTGTAAAGGAGCATAGTTGTTGACACTGAAGTCTAAGTATTTTAGAAACTGCTGATCATAGAAAACCATAGCTAAAGTTTACATAAAAAGGGACAAAAATGATCCAGAAAGAGATAGTTGTGTTTGAAATGATAGAAAGGCAACTTTCTTTCATCTATAGTGTCTCAAACAACAATACTGATTCCAACCACGGTATGTGGAATACCCTACCATGGTTAGGGTAGTCCTGGGGGCAAAAGGTCCCACTCCAATGAGCTAAAACCAGCGAACTGACGCTACAATTCACACAAGCTTACTAATGCTCAATTGATAATCACTTAACCTCACTGCCTACTTCAGTATGACTGATGTCCATCTCCATTCCTCAGTCTATCCATCATCTGGTGGCGACTTCTAACATCATAAGGCGCCACTTTCAAAAGCTCAAATCATCTAAAACTGATTTCTTGAATGCCAGTACAACAAACAGAATTGTAATGGGAGTATCATCTAATCTGGAATGTTCTTTTGTATCTTGACTAGGAAAGTCAAGATAAACAAATATTATTGTCGCTGTAAAATTCTGAAAATTTAGAGAAAAAATATCCTGACACATAAAGTCAAGCGTTAACTTGTGAAGCCCAACTTAATGTAGAAGTCTTTGAAAATCCACTGTCTGACATCTGGTGATGGTTTATTTGAGCTGCTATTGAATAACCATTTTCTGACATGTTTTCCAGTGTTAATATAATTCCAGCAACGTTGTTTAACAGACTGCATTGGCAATAAATTCCACTCTTTGCCTTGGCCTTAGTTGTTTGAACAATTTCTCTTTCTATAAAAGTTAGACCAACCAATTGCTTCCCATAGATCTGTCTACTTTAGCTTTCGCCTTCACCTCAGTGCCTCTGCGCTCATTTCACAGTCACAGCTGTGCAAAAGCAAATTTATTATCAGCCTTAGTATTTCTGACAGGCTATCCGGCAGACGCTCGCGGTCCTTGAAGTGCAGAAAGGTCTTCCCGTTGCCGTGCTCCCCTGCCTCCCAGCAGGTCTGCGAAGTGAATTTACTGCCACTGTCAAAACTTCTGTCAGTTCTCAAAGGGAAGAGAGTGGAGACACAGACAGAGAAAGAAAGCATGAGAGAGCAATGTGGGACTTCTTTTTTTCTTTCCACAGATGCCTGGACATGCAGTCTCTGCGACCCAGAGGGCCTTTGAAATCAGTTCGCTCGTTAATAGTTGTCTCATGCTTGGGGAGAGAAACGCTTGACAGAGTCTGAATAGAAACACCAATCCTCACTTTTGTCCAAAAGTGAAATTCTTATTTTCACCTCCAGACTGTAGCATAGGGATACTTTTTCCCCAGCAATTTCATGCCAGTGATTATAACCCTGTTAATGTTTCTGTTGCAAATTCAAGTTGAGTCATGAGCAAGTTAGAGTATCCTCCCAGCGGCTGATGAGAACTACAGTGTGTTCCACTGGAAATTAAATGTTCCACGTTTGACTTATGGTGCAAAACAAAGCAGAGATTTTATTTTATTCTTCAGATCCAAACATATAAACTTGAATAATGTTGCTATGTCTTAGGTTTTGTTTAGTTATTGTAAATTTAATCTGAAAAGAGGATCAGCTTTCTTAGTCTAAGTGGGAATTTGGATTTTTGGAAGTAGGATTCTATAGTATCTTGCAAAAGTAATTATTTACCTTGGATCTTTTTGCTTGTTGCAACCACAAAAGTCAATTCAGTTGTGTCTTACTTGATAGGCTGACAGACAGCAGTTCAAGTATGTAGAAAGGGGTGAGACAAAACAAGTTTTCAAACCTTTTCAAATGAAAATGTGACCAGCATTTGGATTCTATTCCCCTGCATCATTACTTGGTGGAACTGCCTTTTGATGCAGCTACATCTGCAAACCATTAGTTCTTTTTCTGTATCAAATTTGCACATTGAGACACTGAAATCTTTCTGGCTTCTTTGCAAAATAGCTCCAAGTTGAGATAGATTTTCAGAGAGACTGTTAGAACATCAATTTTTAAATCTTACTGAACATTTTTATTAGATTTATATCCGGACTTTGACAGGGCCATCCTAATATGTGAAGTAGACCGTTTCTGTGTAGACCTGGCTGTGTCACTGCAGCCTCACGTCTTTCTCCCCAGTATTGCCTTCCATCTACTTCTCATCAACACTGACCAGCAGCAGCATGATGCTGCCACCACCATGTTTCACTGTGTGTTCAGGGTGATGTGTTTTGCTCGTCATTTTGGTCTCATCTGAGCAGACCAGTCTTTATTAAAGTCACACACGAATAAGTTTGTTCATGCGATAACATGCTACACCTTCATTCTCCTACCATTTCTTGTTATGTTCTTTGTCTTTTCCGCCATCGGTAACATCCGATTGTTGATCACATGACTTGTGTGATGTGAAAAAAATGCTTCCACTTTTTACAAAATACATTAATTTCAATACAGCTGAAAAACCACCTCATCCTAGTGGAAAACCCCCTTCTTTTTTTCTAAATTGTTTCCGTTCAGCAAATTAAGTTTTGTAATTCGAATTTGTGCATTTTTAAGGTCATTGATTGGTAGATTTGCAGTGTTGCAATATGTTTTTCCATTTTCAGATGATGGACTGAATTTTGCTTACAGAGATTCTCAAAGGCCACCATGATGTTCTGATAGACTGAACAGTGAGACATTATACAGTGCTATCTTACTTAAACTACATAGTATTCAGGGAATATTATGTAGTTTATATAATATTCACACGGAGGTGAATATTATTAAGCTGTAAAGCATTTAATCCAATACAAATATTTGTGTTAAAGGTAGTTTAAAAGTAATCAAGGACAAAATCCTTTTTTTCGGTTATAATATAACTTTTTCCATTCACCATTTATGTAAGCACTCAATATTCTACTCTAGAATGTGCCTGAGTTTCTGCACCAAGTGCGCTGACCAGCAGGAAGCCTTGATGATTATTCTAACAGCCACAGTGGCTCTGCTGCTGTGCTTTGGGGCATCCTGAGGGGAGGACGCCGGGTGAAAACAACTCTGTGCTTTTAAAAAACACAACTAAAAATCTGAGAGCTATTCACCCTGAGCTTGTCCTCTTCCAGCTGCATTCCTCTACATCCCATCTCAAAACCATCTAAAAATAAAGATGCAACAAAAAGTCCCCGAGTAGACATTTTTTAAGGCTAATATAAAAACCACCAGTTTCCCAGTCCATACAGAAATACATATCCACCTCCTTGACTTAGTACATATTTTGTCATATTGCTAACTGTGATTTGAAGATGACTGCAATATTTGGCATCTCTTCACCTTTAAGTTAAAGCAGTAAGAAAACTTTATCCTCCACTTAAAAGATTAAAACAATTTCTGAGAAAAACATTTGTAAACTTTATAAACTAATTTCTTCATCTTATGTTTACCTAACATTGTTTTAACCCAGTTATCACTCAATAAAATGTTGAGTGTTACTCCTTACAGGAATTGCATTTTTCACCATCACCTGGAGTCCAAGTAAAAATCCAAATGAGCATAAGAATGACTTCATAGGAAAAAAGTAAAATGTTTTCAAACCAGAATGCAGAAGTAAATTTGACAGAACATCACCTAAGAGATGAGATCTCAGAGATTCAGAGAGACTTTGGGGATTGAATTGGTAAAAGCTGAAGGTGATTTGGCGAAATCTCACATTATCGCACACTTTCATTTTCTACTTTGTCCTCTCACATGTATTTGTATTTCAGTTGAGTTGCTCAGAACATGTTACATTAAAACCTTTTGCAGCAGTTTGTGACATCAGGCAAACAGGCCATGCGTCTTTAATGAGTAACGTCGCTCTGAAATCTTGAGCTACTCTTTCCTTGAAAAGATTGGCTAAAGTAATAGCATCTTTTCTTGTTCCTTTTTTCTTGAAAGACATTCATATGACAATATTTTTGTCAGGATAACGTCGGATTTTAAATCAGTTTGTGTGTTTGACATGGGGAAATGTTCAGGTCGTCTCCTTGCTTTAGTATTTAACAAGTTATTTCTGGTTCAGCTGTGTTGAACATCAGTAAAAAGTGGAATCAACACCAAACTCTGGATAAATAAAATCAAATAAATGTTCTGATGGATTTTTTTTAACCTTCAAGGAATCGTATAAAACTTTTTTACTTTACAATCTTGTGAAGTTTATCAAGAGACCTCCCTCACTCCCTTGTGAAATTGAATCTAAATTGATTTTCTGTTGTTTTTCACTTCTTTAAGTTATGTGGAAAGACAGGCAAATGCATACCCTCAACAACCCTTTACCAGTGAATAACAGCATAAATCAGATTATGAAAACAAAAATTATCAATGGACAAAATGTACTTTACAAGGTTGCCATATGTGGTTGTTTTTAAAACATTTACTATAATTACATACTGAGCCTGTCATTCTAAGTATTACTTTCTGATGTAGGTTCCAGGAAACTGTAGAAAATGAATTTTAACATTTAAAGAGTAAAATGTGATGCTTTCTACTGAATCCTCACCAATCGAAAAAATTTTAGGATGCATTTTTAGTCTGCTTTTGGTTGTGCCTCTTTACATGGATATTGAATTTCACAGGATGGAAAATATAGTTATAATCCACACTGAGATGCTGCTTTATATGTTTTGCCTCCAGCTTTGCCAAAGCTTCTCTTTTCCCTCCTGTAATACAAAGAAAAGGTTTTTGTTTTTCAAATTCCAGTCATCCTCTTGGTTTTAGCAGAGGAGTGTGAGGATTTATTTACTTTGAGTTGGAAACTTGATCAAGGTGAAAGAATTAACTAACAAACAATCTAATATTAAAGTATCAGAAAAAGATAGGCAAAACAAAACATCTCTGCTAATAAATACTTGATTCTTAGAAACTGGATGATTAAAGAGCGGCATGGCGCTGAGCCTTCAGAACCAGCCTGGATCGACCCACCATTTTGGCTTTGGGATTTCATGGCCTGTCTTCCCACAGACGTCTTCTGTCAGTTTGACTGATTAGACCTCGGTTCAGATTTGGAGTTGCTGAGGCACATAATGTCTTCCCCCTCCTTTTGAAAATAATACCAGATTCTGACTGGATTGCTTATGAAAATTGAACATTTTCTGGTCTTTACTTAGGAAACATAATATTTGCAATTTTCAAATTAGAGAGAAAGCCACAAGAAAGTAAAAGGAACGATGAATGCAGCATGATTTAAAGTGAGGAAGGACTAAAGATGTGGAAAAAATAAACTGCATGGAAAATGGATCGTGCTTTCACTTAAACCGATATATCTATTAATTTAATATTTTCAAACTTAGCTAAAATTGGACTTTTTTGAGGTTATTTCAACCAATAAAATCCACTTCCTTTCCAATTAACAACAAAAGTAATAAAATTAATTTAAATCCACATTACAATACCAGAAGGTCAAATTCATTTCCAACTATAATTGTTGGAATTATTTAATTTAGATTGTTCCTTGCACAGTTTGATTAGTCATAACTGCTAAAATTTAAAGGGAAACCTATTAACGGAGCTCTGTTTTAGTCTGGCTCAGTCGCTTGCAGTAACGGCACTCTGGGTAATAATTTTCTTCTGCTGCCCTCAAACCAATCAAAGTGGAAGAAATCATCAAAATTCTGCAGCCTGATAAAATGTGTTGCTGTCCAGCACAAAACTTGGAAAACGAAAGGCATAGAAAACTTTTCAAATATATTTAGATGACAGAGAAGGTGGATATTTTTGTCTGGCACTTAAGTCGAGTTTCTGAACAACTATCCATTTGGTCCAAAAAATGTCCCTGGTCTTGCTACACAACTAACCAAGAAATGATCTTTTTCATTAATTTCTACATTTGTACATAGATTAGACTTTAAAGATTTAAAATTATTCCAATAAATTAGCTCTTTGCCACTTTATCTGTAACTTCATGGAGGTAAAGTATGCAAAAAATTAGTGAACAATCAGTCTGTAAGGATGTAAAGTTTTGACTGCTGCCCTCTGTTGGTGTGTTCTGTGATATTACGATCAATAAGGAGACATTTTTTAAGTTTCAGATGTTTTGTAGAAAATCAGTTTAATATATAAGCTTATTCAGAAAATGTAAAACTGCTCAGAGAAAAAGATTTACATTTTTTCTTTTCTATGTCTCAATGCGAGACTAAAGCAAAAATAATAAAAATGAGTAGGTTTATTTATATTTTGAGGGAACAAAAATCTGCTTGGTATAGCCACTAGAATAGTTTTAAATGCAACATTTAAACTCCCACATCCATATGAAACATTACCCAAAAATATGTTCAATGTCTGAGTTAAGGATTCAGATTGTTTATCATAAATCTTAAATACATCTTTTTTTCATAACATGTCTTGATTTAAAGAGAAAGGAAGTCTGAGTATTTAAAGGATGTCAATTTCCGTAAAATTTCAGGAATTTTAGGAAACCCAACTTTTATTATGATGGTATAAAAATAAATGTAAGTCTTTTTGATTAGTTCAGAATATCATTCACTAAACATTTTGGTCCTTTTTACCTTTACAAAGTGACGTTTGTGTGCATTTACAAGTTAAATACTAGAATTGTATACCTATGTACAAAAGCGTGGCAGATGGTTCAGCTGGGGGATAAAACAAACAAACAAACAGTGACGAGGAACTTACACAGTCCAGACTAAACCTTTACTTACAGCCTGTCAAAGCTGCGGGTCTCCTCCCCCTTGACCCAGGCCCTCCTCTCCCCTCGCTGCTGGAACAAAGCCCCTGCTGTGTGCGCCTGCTTCTGGGAGTCAGCCTGGGAGAACATTGAGCCGCTTCAATCCTGGCTACGATTGATGCCGTTCGGGCAAGTTGAGGTTAGGAGGGAGGACGAAGCATGGGGTGGGGGTTTGGGGAAGCTGGGCATTGACAAGGGAGTGGGATGACGGATGGGGTGTGTGTGAGAACCGTGCCCTGACCCGCCTGTCCACTTGTGAAAAGGGCCAGTGCACAGCCAATTTGCAATGCAAATCGGCCCCCTTGCAGGCTCTGTTCGGGAAAAGCGCATCAATAGCTGGCACAATGCAGGCCTCTGGTGATGGCAAATGTCATTCCCATTTTGATTCTTGACCCCCTTTTTTTCCTAAAGTCAGCCTACTCTAAGAAGAGGGGTGAAAACGAAAGACGCCTCCCTGCCTTATTGTGTCCTTCCATTCCAATCAGTTCTGTATTTCTGAATTGCCACATTAGATTCCAAGAAAAAAGAAAACAAAGTTCGGCGTTCCCATTCACATTTGAGGCAGTAATTGTCATTCACTCTGAGGCGGTGTGAAATATGTCAGAATAAGAATGGGAGAAAAGAAGCATTGGAATTTCACTCCTCTGTTCCATGAGAAGCGAGAGATGTTAACTATCGCGGTCATTATTGTTACACTCTAATTTGTCACTAAGCCATTTAACTCCAGCAGCTAAATAAATAGATAAATAACAAAGCCAACGCTTTGCTGCTGGTAGGCTGTGGCGCTCAGGATGGAGAAAAGAAAAGGCCATCACAGATTTCTGAGATGAAATCAACAATGAATCTGAAGCACAAAACGAGAAAATGGTTCGTATTCTCAGGCAGAGCCAAAAATGTCTGCAGCTGGAAATGAGAATTTATTTTTTCACTTTGCATGTTTGAAATTGTACTAAAGATTTGTTTAATTTGTCTTTACAATCATATTTCTGCAAATCAACAGGATTCACATTTAATGATTTGCCAAGAAAGTAATAATTATAAATAACATTTCTAAATTAATATTTTTATACATAATATGCGTCTGAGTCCATATTGTGATTGTGATTTAGTATTATGCAGGTGTTGATTAAATACTTGTACATAAATAAATAAAAAACACGGACACACGTACACCCAAACTGTTTTTACACTAAAACTAATAGTCACGTTTTTGGGAGGCAGCTGGAGAAACCTGAGAAAACAGGAAGAAACATACAGATAAATCTCAGGCTGGGAATTGAACCCAAGCCCAACAGCACTACCAACTGTGCCACCATGCACTCCTTTACTAATGTTAACACTTAAAAAAATAAAAAGATATGTAAAATATCATTTGTGTATTTTGTGGCGACTGTGGCTCAGTGGGTGTCTACCAGTCAGGATGCTGTGGGTTTGATTCCAGCTTCGTCCTGCCACATGTTTATGTGGGCAATGCACTTAATCCCTAGTCGCCTACTGATTTGCAGACCAGGATATGAATGTGTGTGTGTGTTAGGGTGACTGGTGTAAAGCTTTTTAAAGAGCTGTTGTTCATTTATTGCATCAGTTTACCACCATAAAACTTCTCTAAGATGAACAATCTCAGGGAAACATTAAGAAGACATTGTTCTCGATCATAAACTTGCCAGAAAATAAAGTTTTTTTTCTGGTATTTTTTAATTTTCTCTGCTTTGCTTTGATATTCTAAATATTTAATACCAAATATGATTATTTAAGCTTTGTGTATTTGTTTTATGTATATGTTATGATGAAATTCATCTTGAATATCTGTGTATGTTTTTCATTCTGTGGGCATTCTTTTTGCTGTGTAATGCTATATTATGTATTTTACATCAAAACTTGACCTGAACTCCAAAAGCTTTATTTCCAGAGCTGTATTTGAGGTCTGTGTCAACACTTTATGTCATTATGTTATTATTTCCCCACAGGAGTTCAGATTGAAGGTTCCAAATGGCTCTGGAAACCAGAGTTTTCTCAGGGATCCATTACAGTACATGACCAGATCCCAGTTTGTTTGTTTTTTAAAGTATGTAAGAATTCCTCACGTAGTTCCCAATATTTGATCAACCCACAAAGAGAAAGGCAAATAATTTATTTCTGAGGCACCCAGTGAATCTTAGAGCATTCAATGTAATTAAGAATTAGTGTGTTTGTTTATTCTTCTGAGTTATTCAAGTATTTTTTACCAGAGAGGTGAATCCCTCAGAGATGAAACATAATAATAGCAGCTCTCAGAGACAAACCTCAAACCTTGGAATTACCCCAGTTACCACTCGCTCAGAAGTTATTAAAATGCTAAACAGGAAACTTGATGTGTGTTGGGCTTCCAAAAGTATTAAAACCTTTGAGCTTTTTCACATTCATCATGATACAACCACAAACTTTACAGTATTTTATTGGGATTTTATGTGCGACACCAACATCAAGTTGTCTAAGTCAAAATTACAAAAGACTTGGCCTGCATTTGCATTGAGCCCCCTCACAGTCAGTGTCACTTTTCACTACAATTACAGATGCCAGTTTTTAGATGTATGTACACCAGCTCATCTTGACCATTTTGGCCCCTTTTGCCCATACAGTCCTGCTCATCACTGTGGAGTTATGGAGCTGCCAGTGGCAGTAGGAGCTTTTGATTGGTCAAGTCTCCAGTCCATCACAGAGACACACAAGACAAGCATGGACACATGAATTCCTTCCTTGGTGAATTTTAGAGAGGCTAATTAACCTAGCATGCATGTCGTAAGGCTGCATTCACACTGCAGACCTTAATGCTCAATTCCAGTGTTTTGAGAAATCAATTTTTCTCCTTTTATTTCCATGTTACATAAGGGTAAAAAAAAAATCAAACCTGACATTGTTTGGGCTGCAGTGTGACACAAGGAGAACATACAAACATTCAGAAACATCTCAGGCTGAGATTTGGACCACAGACCTTCTTACTGAAAGGCAACTGTTCTGTTTCTAGCATGTTTTTTCACAGAGAGCTTCATGTTCCTTTGTTTCCACAATGTTTTCTCAGTCATGTTCTTTAACAAAACTCTGAAACCCCAAACATAATGGCTTCATTCTGCATCAAATCCCACACAGGAGCATCAGAATTAAGAGTGAACATATTGTGAATGTAATCTGTTTGTTTTTGTATTTGCAAATAAAGGAATTTTTCTTCTGTTTACCGATTATGCACCAATTTGTGTTGGTCACATTAAATCCTAATAAAGTGTGTTGAAGTTTGTGGTTATAACTGAAAAGCATAAATTAAAGTTTAACTGGCTTTGACCATGAAAAACACCTTTTTAGGCCAAACAAACATCCAGAAATATCCAATTATTTTTTTAAAGTCACTTTTCACTTAGTTTTAATGAGCGGAGGAAGGTCTGTTACCAAGCTGAAACTAACCCTAATGTGCCTCATAGTTCCAAAAGACCTTTTTCATGATTCAGTAGCTGAAATAAAGTGCCTCTGAACTCTGTGAGGAGGCAGGAGGATCTATTTTCACCTCTTAGAAGTGCCATCATTTGGAAGGTGGAAGTACACGCTCTAAATCGCGTCCCGGTGAGCTGTGTCGCGGCTTGAATGTCAGCACCGCCAACAGCCCAGCGTGGCACTTCAAACCCCCCTCACTGCCGCCTGTTACAGGCGCTGCTCGGCACCATTTGGCTGCTTATGGATCATCGTATTCCTTTCAAGTGTTTGTATTTGGCTCGGTTGGCCTATGTTACACTTTGGGTGCTTTGAAGCACTTAGGAAATAGATAAATATGTTTTTTTTACCCCTCATATTTTGGCATCTTTGGCAGGAACAAAAATGTGGTATTCATGATGTCAAAAATTTAGCAGACTCCTCGCTAAGAGCTTTAGCTTAGAGCTGTCATCCAGACCTGTCTTAGTTTTAATTTCAACTGCTCTCTATTTGCTCTCAAATCGCAACTTAATTCTCATCTCTTGCTGAAGTTTTGCTTGTCAAAAAAAATTAGCTTTGGCTTTATGTTTCTGGGTATACAGATGTGCTATTAGATAAACATGGTAAACAAGCTGAATTACTGACCGACACTAATTTGTGATGAACAGCCTTGTCAAAACTGCTTTAGCAGTAAATAACTCTCAGCAGCAGATAATGCATCCTAAGTTCCCGTGTTACAGTGAAGCCACTGTCTGGGAAGCCTCGCTCAATTACTGCAGCGTATTTTTATAAATCACCCCCATTACCCCCCAACTCTCCAACACACACACACACACACACACCTTCCCCAGTGTGTCCTAAACCGGACAATCAGTGGCATCCATGTAATCTAGAACTTGCTGCAAAAGGATCATGTTTCAATACGAGGTGAAACAAATTTAAATTGTGGTTAGATGGAAAGAGGCAGGAAGGGGTGGTTGACTTTCTTTCTCCTGGAAAGAATAAGTTAATCTTGGTTTCAAAAGCATGGGAATGTAATAAGACGGACTTGGTTTCATGCTACTTTGGGGAATAGTTGTCTGAGCCCTTGCTGTCAAGTCGTTGCAGATGAGGGAGGAGTAAAATAACGGACCTCTGTGACCTCCGTAATAGGCGCATCACTCCAGAGTCAGTAGGACTCCAATAAAAACATCAGTCAGAAGTAGGAGGTCAGGACCGAAGGGAGGGAGCTGCAGCAGGATGGTGGAGTTTTTACCACAACACAAGAACTGCGCTAAAGAAAGGAAGAGTTGTACTATTTTAGCAGCGAGTATGCATGATTTGAAATGCTGAAAACATAAATTACAATTTGGACATGCATTTTTTTTACAGCAGTTGTATCCATCTTATTTCTTGAAGGAATTCTCTTGGCAACTTCTGGAGGATTTACAATTTCTACATGTGAACAAATGGCTTACAAAAGAGCAAATATAGATAACAAACATGACAGTGGAATATCATCTACTAGAAAAACGATTACTCATCAGAAAAGGAGTAATTCTTTATTTTGAAACCAAAAATCACATCTGATCTGCTCTCGGTGTTACTGCTCGGCCCTTACAGAAAAGTTCCTGGTGCTCTTATCATTGTTAGCGTGCGTGTGAAAAGTTCAACTGCAAGGTTTTTGGGGACTTTTGGGACATTTTTTAGTAATTGGCCTTGTTTCCTCATGTGTTCTCCGTGGAGTCTATTTATAAAACACTCCCAAACTGAATGTTTAGTCTCTAAGAGCCTAAAGAATAAACTAGATCTGAGATGTGTGTAAAGACTAACAGTGAAGAGATTTTAAGGCAGCTTCCCAGTCAGCCATGTTCTTTCTAACATTTATTTTCAAGCTGATCTCTGTGTCAACTTGAGCTGTTGTTGCTTTGTCTTGCTGTGTTGAAAATATCATCTTTCCTTCTTTTTTGTTTTACTTTATTCCACAAGTTTGTGCTGCCCAAAGATCTCAGGCGGGTGAGTTCTTGCTAAAAGCAAGTGAATGTGTCTCAGATGAGATGAGGTTGGCCCAGAGTCCATCCCATGAACAAACTTCTGTATGTGTCTCACTGGAAGGCTGTGTGACAGTTTGTGACCGTGTCAGTTTTATGTGTTAGAAGTAGAACCCCAGGACTTTTCTGTTGGCTTCGCTCAGATTTGAGCATAAAGTTTGAGACTGAAAATCTGGGAAAACAATTCTCAGTGAGCTGTAAACAGCCAAAAGCAACACATCCACACGGAAACTATGGTCACTCTCCAAAGCCAACATGCAAGTGGAACAGTGAGTTTAATAATGAAATGGGTCAAAGACCAGAGAGTTTCTGATCATGTCAATGAAGCTACTGGAAACTGTATTCGTTAACATACAGAGGAGGCAGAGCAGGTGGGTTTAATTTAAGCTTCACGTTGCTTTAATGTAAACAGAATTAACAGAAAAGGGACATGATTGGCAGAAGGCCTGTTGCAGGATCTGCTTCAGGGTTTCACAATTAATTTTGTGATTTTTTTAAAATTATTTTTTCAACCAGAGTCACTAATTTTATGGTGCTACTTTCAGAAACATTCACAATGAATTTTGCAAAACTTTTTTTTTTTTCTTCTCATTAAGCCCCCCTCCAAACTCTACAAAAGAAAAACAACAAGGACATAAGATTGGACACACGAAAGTTTTTATTCTTTAAAGACCTTAAAATGCTTAATCTTTGATAATCGCCTTATTGATTATGGACCATATCCTGACATCAAGTAAGACCGAGGCAGCAGAGTAGTAGAAGTAAGAACTACTGCCACCTCCAGCTGAGCATTAGTGACTTTGCTGACCATTTTTGCAGAAAATTTGTAATAAACTCATAATTATGCATTGGCTCAAACAAACACAGGGGTTTGTTGATTTTGTGTGAATTAGATGGTTAGATTAAAGCAAATGACTAAAGAAAAAACTCAAAACATGATGCTGATACTTGAAATCAGAGAGATCAGGGAGCAGACTGCAACAAACGTTTGGGCTTCCCTGGAATTAATGCATATGAAAAACATCTAAATTTTCCATCTTTTATCCCAGTGGCACTGAAGTGGGGAGCATCCGATTGCAAACAATGGGTTAATATATTTGTGAGTTGGATAAATCTGACAAAACGGTAACCAATGAGTTTTATTTAAAATCTTTTTAAACAATATGTACAAATATTTGAATGTACACTCTGCATTCAATTTAACATTAATAAAATGGTTATTGTTTTAGTGCTGTCAACATTTCCACTAAAAGGCAAAATAAGCTGCACCCATAATTTTTAAAAACATTCTAAAAACAATTTTTGGATTTTCTGACCAATACAGATTCAATAATTGATGTAAATCATCATCTTAAGAGCAAATAATTTTTGTAAAATTCCTTCTTTGCACATCAGTCTCTGTCCTTGAACTTTTAAGCATGGATTTATTGTGATGTTGGTGGAATTCAAGCCATAAGTTTCCCTGTCAGAATCACAGTGTGGGAGCCCTCACACTGAGGATCGCAGATGAATGAGCCTCTAGTCACACTGACATTATCCTGTCTATGAGAAACTGTCTGGTGACAGCCTGTTAGAAAAGTTGCCTCAGAGACAACAAAAGTGTTGTCAATCAGTTTGTGCAAAAGTGACTCTAAATGGCAAAGCAAGCCAGCACTTTAAAGAAACAAACTTTTCCTTTAACATGTCGCAGGTTTTTCTGAATTCTGCTGAATCCTGCTTTTCTAAAGAAATGTTTGGTTTTGTTTGTTAAGTCTTTTGAAATATGTCTATGTATTAAATAATTGAATAAAAAAGTGAATCCAGATGTACCGCAAAGTCTGGCACTTAAAATTTTGTGTTTTTGTTTATTTGAAGAAGAATGTTTTCAAATTCTTAGTTCATTATCAGATTATATCAAAATAGAACTAAAATACTCACGTATTGGCTTTCATCTCGTTTAGCGTCCTGCTCGTTTTACACACATGCAGACAGGTCTTTTTCAATCACAGTTGCACACGGCGTCTCAGTTTTGATGCCTTATTTGTATCCACTCACACACACACACCTACACACACTCATGCAACATCTGTCAGGCTCCCCAGGAAAGCAACAGCCCAACCAGACATGCTCAATGAAATATGCATGGCACTCTAACATGTGTAAAAAATAAATAAATAAATTCACCAGGCATAATCCTCCTGTGGCTCAGCTGTTCATTCATAATACATGGCTGCTCCATGCACCTCCACTTTGTGCTTATCGCTGTATCTCTCCATACCTACTGTTTATCTCACACACTGCTGCCCAGGCAGTCATTAGCTCAGAAAAACTGTTTTCGCTGAACTGTTTAACCAGGACTTTATGATAATACACAGCACCATCTGCATGTAAATATGGCCAATATAGCCTTGAAACCAATAGATTTTTCTTAATAAAAAAAAGCATAGTCTCACTGTAAAAACAAAAAAACAAACTCGTATTTTAATTGATGTATATTTACAGTGGATCCCTGCCTGTTTGAGGTTCAGCTTTCATGGATTCATAATTGCTGAAAATTTGTCTTTGATTTCTGTTGGAATAGCCATGTTTCTGTTTGGACTTAAACAAATTTCTCTGATACAGAACAAAATAATATTAGTGTTAAAAGTTGTATTCTTATCCTAAAATCTATATGCAATACAAAACAGCATCAGGATAGTTAAACATATTTAAGAGATTTTTTTTGTCATCTGCAGGGATGATTCCGGGACTTGAGTTACAAATCATAATTCAGCTGCACATTATTAAAGTAAACAATAACTTTTAGGAATAGAGTAATTTTTTTTTTTTTTGTCGTTTGTCGTAAAGAGATTAAGAGACAGTTTCTTACTTAATAAATGATTATAGTATCTTGCTCTAACCATAAACCTCACTGGTTATAGAGTAAAGCAGCTGAATGTCTTTACTGAAACAAAGACTTTCATTCTGTGTGGTTAAAGAGGAAGTTCGTTCCAAACACACATGAAAGAAAAACATACAAAGCAATATAGACTCATAGCTGAAGACAAATTACCTATAAGTTCCTGCCAGAAAATATAGTGCAGGCCTTTCTGAGTACCAAAGGCAGGTCTGAGCATCACTCATTGGCCTTAAACATGTGGGGATAAGCAAAGGTCAAAGGTTGCAGGAAGCAGGAGTCCAATCATAATCCTCACATAAATATACACAGCTGATGACTGACATCCTGACAACTGAGTCACAGATAATGAGAAAAAATGCTTTTCACCATTTAAACTGATTGATTCATCATTTAGCAGTAATATTTGATTTATCTGTCTTTTGCTATAAACACTTTGCAGTAAATCGTATTAACAGCATGCTTTACTTACCGTGAAAGTCTTTTTATGTGTTTCACATATAAAAATATCAAGAACCAAATAGTTTTATCAACACTCCGATGTCTTTATTAAACACTAAAGGAAAAAAGTCTAGGTGGTTTTAAAAAAAAATACTACTCTTCGTCTGAATTAAATCTTCAGTAGGAGCCTGGGACATTTTTTATATGTGTTAATTAACACATAGGTTGAACTTCAGTAGAAGAGCACTGCAGTGTGCCACCCAGTCGGAGTTTAGAGGTTGTTTCTCTGTGCCAGTTCAGCCCTCCGGCCTGTCTGCACACTCATCCATCATGTTATCATGTGCCGTCTGCGGATAAGGCAACTTCTTGGGCGAAGCTTAGTCTGTCATCGCCACAGGGTCGGAGTCCAAAATAAACACGGTGTGGTCCAGCTGTTACAAGTGCTCAGCGTGGCCACAATGGTTCGCCTGTGCTGGGAGCGGAATTGGAGACTTGCAGCGTTTAAGCCCTTCCTCTGGCGCTCTGGTTGCGTCAGTGCTGCACAGCTGTTTGGTGGAGAGCTGATGGACTCAGTGTGCTGCAGCACAGAAGTCTGAACTGGACACTGCTCTTTCCTTTGAGTGAAATCATAGCATCATTAATCATCTCTGGCCCTCCTTTGGTTCTATTGTGAAATTCCCAGATATGTTTTAGGGGTAGTATTGCTCTTTTCATACTGGCAACACAATAAAGAAACTTCACACAGTAGCAACTGAAATGTGACCAACACAAATCACCAGTCATTCTCCTGCAGATGGAAACTATTTCTTTAGAGGAGAAAGTTGACAGAATTGAATTACTGCTGCTCTACATCAACAAATGGACAAGCTGACAGTAAAGTTACAGCCTGATACTGCAGGTGGAAAACGTCTCAAATTATTCTGGGTCTGTGGGCTCAAATTCCAGTCATAAATATTTTGTACTTGTAAATCACAATTTGTAAGTTGTAAATTGAGTTTTGTAGCCTTGTAAATTTTAACTTTGTGCGTTCCTAGGTAAGACATTGTGTGTAAAAAGATCTGCATTAATAAAAAAATGTTTGCACAAGTTACACATTTTATTTGTGATGGTCTGTTTACAGATAAAAAATCTAAAAAAAACTACCTAGAATTCAGGTTCCCTCTCTTGCGTCAGAGTTTAAACTCTTCTTTGCAGAATTGTTTTAATTCTGCAGAGAATTTGAAAGTTTTCACCCAAGCTTAAGTCCCGACTTTAATCAGGAACGATTTAGAGATTGACTTGCTTTATGACAAACTCCAGGTCACAAATTTATAACTGGACATTTTTCTTCATAATTTTCAGATAAAAGCTGGAATAAATGGTCCTTTTACCCACAACAAGCCGTACCGGTCCCGAAGTGCCAGCCAGAATCAATCCACCATTTTTTAATTGTTCTGGCAGCTCTGCACCACAGGTAACAGGACACAAAACACCCACCTTTGTCTCACCATTGGAAAAAATGTTTTCTAAAAAGCACTGATGTTTTTTTTAGAAAAGCATTTACTCAACTTGTCCTTTAATAGTTTTTTTTTTGTTTGTTTTTTGACGATGTCAAACAATCAGATGTGAAAATAACTAAAGGTGGAAACTCTTCCATCCTTATGCTATTTTAGGAATAAATAAAACTCATTTAAAATAAATATGCTTAATAACTTCGGTCTGTTGAGGCTGCTGCAGGTTCCGTGTATTTTCTTTTTCAAACACATTAACAGTTTGTTATTCTTTGCGTCTTATCAGTAGGAAGAGCGCATACTACATGAAGAGAAATACTCGCTCAGAGCACAACTGCCGACATGAGGACTAAGTGTCAAGCAGGGACAATTTGATTAGCAAGCTGGAGATATACCAGAGGCTGATTTAAGTGCTTTCTAAACGGGAACAGCCAAATAAAACACATTTCTTTTCCCCCTCATGGCAATCTGGCGTTAACTTTCCAATTTCACACCCACCAATCAGGCTGAAGAAATGGGTATTTGCCTCCAGAAGCAGTGGCGAGATGAAATGGTTAGATATTGCTAAGTGGATAACAAAGCGATGCCGTGTCTAATCAAGTCTTCACTTAGTGTAAAAAAAGAGGGGGATGGGAACTCTGGGACATGACATTTAAACAAATGGGTTAATTGCTTTTTATAAAGTCAGCACTTAAACATATTTGTTTCCTTTTGACTGCATCTCGTAATGTTCCTGTTCAGGGTGTCAGGGGTCATGTGATTCACTCTAAATGTAAATAAGTGGTGGTTTAAAAGACTGTTAGCTGCACACTTGTTAGTGCAGGAGATAAACTGGGCAGCGGGTTCTCCATGGGGGTCAAGTCCCTAATTAACCCAAAATGCTTTGTCATTTTTATATTCATATGTATGGAAAACAACTCAGGATAAAGAAATAAGTGTTGGTTCCTTAAGGTTCTTGTGTTCTTTTAAAGCTGATGGGTAGAACGTAGTGCTGAATTTCGATTCTGTGGGGAGAAAACCACTCAACAAGCGTTTTAAAGTGAAACAAATTGAGCTGATGACAGATAAAAGATTATTACCCTATTATAGAGAATTTTTATACATTTGCGAAGTTCATTTGTATTGACACTTTGTATGTTTTTTTTTTTTGTTGCAAAATATCAAAATTCACACCATAAAAATAGGACACACACAAGTTGGAAGGTCAGGAACTTTAGAGAATTGCTGAAATAACAAAGAAACCAAGATAAATGAGTGGGAGAGGAAGTAGATGAGGCAAAACATGCCAGAAATGAACTGGGCTGCAGGTGTGCTGGCGTACAGTTTGTGCTTTAACCTGCTGAGACACCATTCCTCAACCTGGGAAGCAATCTAAATTACATCAGCGAGGCAGAAGCACCATCGCAGTTGAAACTATGATTAACCTGCAAGATAGGACTAATGGGAAAGATTAATGTGGTGAAGACGATGATTTAATGCTCAGATAAGTTGAGATTCCAACCTTCATTCACTTTTAGAGAGGGAAGCATTTGTAAGTCAAGGGAGAAGAAAAAGGGAAAAAATTACGACAAAAAGGTTTTTTATCAAGTTTTCATTCTTAGATGAGAAGTTCATCTTGTAGATGAGTTTTATGAAACTTGTTCTAAAACCTCCATGTTAAGTCCATGCTTTTGCGAGATTAAAAAAGAAAATAATTCAGAAAAAAAGATCTTCCTTTGTGTAAGTTTAGAAAGAAAAATATGTTTGGAGAAACCTTAAATCTGGATCTAATATATAACCATTGTTATCTAAATAAACATAAGCATAGTTATTGTTGAAGTCATTGTTTATGTATTTCCATATCAGTTCATTTCTGTTTACTATTCATGTTTATGTCTTGTTATTTTAGTTCATTTCTTTCTGTTTAGCTTTTTTACTCTTTTCAGATCTTCTGTTTGTCTTTAGGTAATTTTCTTATGTTTGAATTGGTCTTTAATTTCAGCTCCTGTTCTCAATCTTCCTGGTCCATGTCTCCCAGCTGTTTAGCATTCTGCTGATTACATTCGCCTGGTTCTTATGGTATTGATCACTTCTCCTCTGTGTTCAATGTCCAGGTTTTTATTGTGCATCTCTGGGTTCTTGTGTCAGTGTTTTCTTCTTTGTTAATATTACTAATCATCATGTTTTCTGCATTTTTATCTGACTCAAACCTCTCAAAACATGGCAGTTGAAGCACTTTTTGACTTTCTTACAGTTTATTTTGCTGAAGATTTATCTGCATGGTGCATCTTGACTTGGCAATGTTTTCTAACTCACGGTTAAAAATGTTAGCAGTATTTCTCATCCACCGGCCTCCTCAGGTGACCTCGCTGATTTCCTGTCAGGTTTAATTCTTGAATTTGGCTGGGTCATTATAAAACTCTTAATTCCTTCCTTCAGAGGACATTCCTTTGTTGATTTGTACGGATTTTTTTTTTGTCTCGGATGTCTTCTGAAAAATGAAATCTCTGTTCTTCTTATCAGATACATTAATCAAATTTGACTTGGATTTGTAACTGTTTACAATTTTGTCCTCTTTTATACCTCTGAAGAAAAGAAACCACCCAGCATAGAAAAAGTTGCTGTCTCTCCTCCTCAGACCAGATCTGCAGAGAACAGAGCATACTGTTGTCTTTTATATAACACAAGTGCTACTGCCAGGTACTTGGCAGCCTATTGGACCACTTTCTGGATCGCCTTTTTCTCTTCTTGTCGTTTTGAGACAAACATCCAGGTTTTGTAATATCTCTATTCCGCCATATTTTTCTCAGTGTTCTTTACACACTCTGTATGAAAAGTAACAAACATTTTTTTCTCACTCATTTACTTTCTGTTTTAGGTCAGTTAGTGTCTAAAATTATTTCTATTTTCTAAATGCCACAATAACAAGATACTGTTGTAAAGACTTTTTTTTTTTTTCCTCCCCGCTTTCGTCTGCATTTGCCAAAATCAAGATGATGATGTCATGGCTTTTCTAAGTTTCTGGGGTAAATGGAGGCACAGGTATCAATGGCTGACTGAATGTCAGGCAAAAGCAAGTACCCCAAAAGCAACATAAAACATCAAATTACTCTTTACACATGCACATAAACCTCATATTTGGATGTGATCATACTAACCTCAATGGCTCTAATGACTATAGCTTTCCTGTTAGGAAAAACAGAGAGGCTTTTAAACCTAACAACACTTAGCAGACTGTGAAGCAAAGGTTTTGAAAGCAGGAGTCAATAATGCATTTTACAAAACAGAAGATGCCACGAAGAAAACTTTACATTCAAAAAATCAAGTTACACCACAAGATGTTCGCATGAGAGTTAAAGCCAAATGCACAGGGGTCTTAGAGGTGGATAATGACCTAAAACATCCAGAAAAAGTGGTTACAAAGTGGTTAAGTGACCGTCACAAAGTCCTGAACTCAGTCCTTTAGAAAATCTGAAAAGGTGTGAGAGCAATGCTGCCTACAAGTTAGTTACATCAGTTTGGTCCGGAGGATTGAGACAAAATTCTAGAAAAGTATTTTGAGAAGTAACATAAAATAAAATATCTAAAACTATATCTGCCAAAATTCTGGCATTTAGAAAAATAGGAAGGATTTTGGTTACCAAAGTGGATTTGTCCACAGGAAAAGTTTATTCTAGTTGAATGACAAAGTGAAAAAAGTGTTTGTCTTTTCAAAGAGGTTAAATAACTAGATTAGCTACATTTAAATGTAATTATTTATCCATTGCAGAGAAGCATTAGAGATGATTTCAGCCATAAATCATTGATATTTTCATCACAATTTCAAGGCGGTTTTATTATCTGCTGCTCATAGTTTGGAGATCCTGGCTGGAGATGCCATCAACCAGCTGGAAATATGAGGACGCCGTGGAAATTTCACTGTTATAGTTACATATAGAAAAGCAGCTAAGCCTCCTTGATCATTTTTTCCCTCCTAATATGAATACCTCATGTATTGTGATGTAACCATAGCAACACGGAAGTGGAAAGGAACAAACAGAAAAGTGTGTGCAGGTCTGGTGCGTTTGAATGCGTTAGACCTCAGTTCAGGGTTACGCTCAAGTTTTCGCAAGGTATGAGAGCTATTTGGTGCCACCCACGTTTTTCCACAACTTTGTCCTCATTTATTCTAACGCCACTATTAAAGGGAAGAAAGACTCCACAGCCTGCGCCTTAACTATGATTCGACCCTCATTCATGAGTAAAGAGGGAGAGGCGAGGATAAGAGGGCGCTTGGCCGGCCGCCCGCAGCGACGTCTTGCAAGGTGCAGGAAACCTCCCGCCTGCAGCCACGGCTCGTCCCTCTGATCAGACGTCCTGCTGGGAAGCCGCTGACCTTGAACAGAGCATGGAGCAGAAAAGCAAAGCCAGGAGGAAGACAGAGACAGAAAGGGGCTGGAGAGGCCCTAACTGGCTTCCATTTCAGCATCAGCTTTCTTTCTTACAAAGTCTTTTCTTTTATGGCAAAGTGGTTAATCTAAAACCAGCTTTAATCAATAAAAGTCAAAGTAATGCAGCTCTGAAGTACTGTCATGTGCAAGTAAAAGTTCCCAAAAAATATTCCAAGAACCTGAAGGAAAACCAATTAGCTTAAGCCTCTGAAATAATTGCTAATGAAGATATAAAATATGCAGTTATGGATGTGGAGCTGTGCTGTAATTCCCCCTCTGCCTCTCACACTCTTGAACACACACACACACACACATATGCAGTTATGCTTCTTTGTGATGAGTTATTCGTTGGACTTTCCTCTCGGTGGGGGGTTCCCTCCTTCCTCGGCTCTGAGCCGACACATGCCTGAGAGCGTTGACAGCTACACACTGACGTCTGTGCCACAGCTTCCCTCCAACATCCAGCACCTCTCTCCCCCTGCAGACTCAGGTCTTTATCAGTTTGTGATGCTGTGATTATGTCTTTCTTTTAGGTCTTTCACAAACTGAATGTCTTAATGGTTGATGCTGCAGCCAAAACAATGGAGAATACTGCTTGCTATTCAGCATGCAAAACAATTCATGCTGTATTTATTTCAGTTTAGTTGTATCTTCTTCTTAGATCTAGTGTGCTGCCCAAGAGGCTGTGAGTAAAATAGTTTGTGATCACACATTTTATTAGCCATCCAAACTAAAAGGGGGGGAAAAAAAATTTATTTTGGTCTCTTGTGGTTATTTCTGTTTTTTACCTTTGTATTACTGAACTTTTAGAATATCAAACCCATAACAAAGTGCTCACAGTTTTTAACTAGGAAAGTCTGAAAATGTTTCCCACTGGATTTAGTATTTTATAGTTCTGGGAATATATTGAAAAAGAAAATAAGAAGGTGGAAAAAAAAAAAGTTTGCAAATATTTCTAGTGTTTTTCATATTTTAGGTTCACAGTTTGTCTTTTCTAAGAATCCACTGAGAGATTGATTTCAAATGAATCATTTGTTTACATTCTGACATTAAGAATGCAGAGTTAAGATAAGTCCTAGAATACAGTTAGGTTTGATCATAAGTTTATCTTATTCAGTGAAGTCATTTTTTATGTCTCAAAGGGAATTTTAGAAAATATCTTTTTGTCTTCTGTCTTTGTGTTTAATGTGTTTGTGCTGAATGTCAGTGGAGCCGGGTTCACATCACATGATGGTAAAATCCTTAATTAAAGAAAGAAATCAGAAGTGTTGCATTAATACAACATGTTCCTGTTGCAATAGAAAAATAACATCTGGAATAGTTGAGTGTAAACTGAACCAGTTTGACTGTTGAAGGTCAAGCGTGCGCTCTTTAGCGAAGCCCTTCGCATTTATTGGCATCACAGATAACAAAATGTATCTGTTTTTTCTGTAGTTTTCTCCAAACTGAAAACTTTGCTGCAGTCCACGATTGGTGAAAAGACTCTGCTGCTAAATCAAAGGTAAGATACACTGGCAATACTTGCAGCAGTGCAGAATGAAGGTGATGTGATACACTGAGGAGGTCTTATTTATTTTCTCTACGCCTTTATTTCAAAAACTACACAAACTTATTGTGAAACCATTAATTCCTTTCAAATTAATACAATTGGCAGTTTTATTTCAATTTCAGGACTTTAGTTTTGCTGAGATATTTAGCAGAAATATTTTTTTTTACATAATCTTTTTTCGAAATAGTAATGTTGCATATTCTGAATTATGTATCTAAAGCAAGCAACGTGATTCATTGATTTTTTTTAATATGTCAGACGTCTGGTTTGCAGGAAATGTGGGTTTTATAGTCAACAATGCACAAACAAAGAACCAACAGATGGAAAGGCCTTAGATGATCATCCATGCCGTTTTCCAGGTGGTTGTGAGTTCAACATCTGTTAAAATAAGGACATCCACCATGAGACACTGGGATTTCACGCTCAGCTGCACTAAATCCTTTCAAAGATGCTGCAGCCTGGCCGGTTTCCACGCTGAGGTAACTCAGCTTCGGCGGCAGCAGAAAGGTACAGTTTCTCTGTTGTGACAGGACAAATGCACAGCAGCCAGTGTCTCATTAGACAGCAATGCCCCGAGGGCCCAGATTCTCCTTTCCTCTGAAATGAGGAGGCAGCGGAAACACACTTAGCCACATGTGGACGGGATCCCTGAGGTAGGGCTGTGTTTGGGAGGCAAGCAGCAAGGAACTACTGACAGAGAATAGAGACGTGTTTTGTCCAGAAATCTGGACAGAAGAGAGACGCATATTTATTATCCAGAACATGGAAGAAACAGATTCTGACTTTTAATGTGGACTTTCACATTAAAAAAAAAAGAAAAATCCTACTGTGCATTTATAATAAAATAACAAATCCCTAAAATATCAATTCTAAATATGAATATGGCTGCTTTAAAGGCTTTAAACTTTATAATATAGTATAATTGCTATTCTACATAATTAATCCTAAAAGAAAGAATTTGTACTCTTTTATGTCTCCTGTTCATTTCCAACAACAAGAGCGTTAAATCACTAAATATAAAGCGAGTACTAAAGCAAAAATATCTGACATCTCCCAAAAGGATTTGGAGATACATTTATGATCCAGACTTCTCTTAATACAATCAATCAGAATACAGTTAAGTGAATTTAAAACAAAAATTATTTTCAAATAGTGAAAAGATTTCCTTTTAATATGAGCTGACGGTCAGTCAGTTGCGGTTTGAGGATGCAGGATCAGCTGCAATTATCCCAAAACTATTAGCGCTGTTTGGTGTTAAACTGGTTTCTGCGTAAGTCAGTACGTTACCACTGCTGTCTCTTCTGCCTTATTGCCTGCATGTTGCAGCAGTAATAAAAGAATTACCAATAAACTATTTTAGTGGGAAAGCCTGGTAAGCAGAGACAGTATTATATTGCTTTTGCTGTTAGGTTTGCAGAGGCTCAAAAGATATAAGCACAGAAATACATGCACAAAAAACTCATATGGCCTTGGTTTATTTCTTTCACATAAGCACAAAAAATGCATTTTTAAACACACAAACAAGCATTCTGAAGTTTATATCCAAAATACAAAACCTCCACCCTAAAGTCAATGTACTCTTAATAAGAAAACAATTCTCTGCAGCCTTCAGCGAAATAAATTCACCAGTTTACAAATGAAACAAAGAAGCACAAAGATGTAAAAAAACTGTTTTGCTGACACATTTTAAACTCATGTTTGGGGGCAACTTTAGCAAAAACACTGAACTGTTTGATGTGAATACATCATGAGCTCACAGTCAATGTAGGTATTTATAATAGAAAGTTAGAAAATTGAATTTACTCCATTCTTTCCCTGTGGAGGTCAGTGCGTTTTTCCTTCAGCAGCCATTTCTAAGTTGCTCTCAGGTGAAGTACAGAAGATGAAAGTGTTATTTTTGTCACACTGCTTTTCTTTTCGATGTAAAAATGCATTTCTAGACTCATATTTATCTTTTATCAAAAGAGCTAAAGCCTTCCTGCATCCTTGACCTCCACAAATTTTATCTACTTATTTTAATATATATGTTTGTTCCAAATGTGAAAAAAACATTACATAGTGTGTTTTTTTTTTTTTTTGTTATGACATATATTTACTAATCTGTCACTTTTGATATATTGCCGGTACTATTAATATTCTTAAAATTCCTTCAAGATCAATACTGTGTGCAGCAATAATTTTAAATTTTACCAACCTTAAGCTAACACTTTATTTAAAATATGCATTAGATCACAGTGGGGTTGCCCATTTGTCATAGTGTTTAACAGCTAGCCGGCTGCTTTGAGTATCCATATTTTCCATGGAGAGGTTGTGATTTACTGTAGTGAGTCCTAGGATCCGTGGAGTGTGCTTGCTGCATATCCATTCCACGGGACCTGCACACACCTGCTGCTGCATCACAGAATCCTCATTCTCCACTTCAGTAAACATCAAACTAAGGCTCTGTGTACATAGAAATCGGGATGGATTAGTTGTCCCATCTGGGGAAAGTCCCCCTTCTTCTAAAACTGCAGCACGGCTGAGCTGTGCTGGTTGCTGGGAGAATAAAAGAAAGTTCTTAGTGTTCAGATTGGGGTTTAAATGTGGGAATGTGCTCCACCTTTCAGACTGTCAAATACAGCAGCACAAACATCGATGTAATTTCCCTACATTGATCATTGAAAAATACACAAATTATGGATTTTGAGCCCAAGACTCCCATGACTGCGCTCATAGCTGTATTTAAAATTAGTACACAGATGACACACTCATGGAAAACCTCTGTCCATCCATGTTTATTACATCATGTAGGGACTGGAGGCTGCATGGGAGTCTAAACTACTGAGAACTTAAAGTCCTTAAGTACCTGCGACTTCAAACGTTTTACATAGATTTTCTAAAGCTGTTTTTTCTCCCCATTGTATAATAAATGCTTGCACAAGGTGTCATGTTTCAAAGAACAAAACGTATCACAGTTGTACATAGTGTGTTTTCTTGACTTGCTATTCATAGCAGGAATGGAAAAGTAAAGTAAATTTGTATTTGGCATTTATTTTTGCACCAACGTATCATTTTCTGTGAACAAAACAAGTTGAAACAATTGCTGCAGTTTCTCCTAGTCAGTTTGTCCATTCAAAAATGGAACAGTGGCAGAAAAAGGAAATTAAATGTACTCACAAATAATGTCGGAGGCTCTAAAAGAAGCATTATATGCAACAAGAGTCCCAAACACTTAGATAATAGTGGAAATATGACAACTGGATCTTCAGTGCAGATTGTACTGTTTGGGTTGAAAATCATAGAATCAATCCTTTGGTGTAAAAGTGAAAAATGTTTCTTTTGGTTTTAATTTATTTTATATTCAAATATTTTTGCTCATTTTAAGTGCAGTTTAAACATGATTGCACCTTTTCTTTACATAAATCTCTGCTATCATTTTGAGTGCAGCCATGAGAAAAGACCTACCTGAAGTTTTTGTTTTGTTCAAGTAACCAAACGCCTAGTTCCTTGTTCATTAATGTATTTCTGTTTTAAATTGTTTTTGGTTTTATAACTGACTTGATATTTCAATTATTTTCCAATAGTCTCTTTACATTTTCAGTCAGGATAAACGTTTTGGTACCAACAAAAACGTTGGTACCAAAACATTTTCTCAGTCCTTGTAATTTCAGTTTTCTTCCAGAAAACACAAAACTTGAAATATGGAGAAGGATTAACTCTAGAAATTTAAACTCCTGTAATAAATTGAAATGTTTTTCCAAGAAAACATAAACATTAATGTCGCTGCAAAAGCTTTTAGACATGACTTTACAAAAACACCTGGCAAAATGCTTCCACTGGCTGAAAAACAAATTATGTTCATCCTGAGTTATGTTCAAGTTCAGATTTTGACTTGTAATTATTGTTTAAGGTCACTCTGACCTGGGAAAAGAACGTTTTTCTGCACTCTGCAACATTATCTGTGCAGTGAGGTCATTACATGAAACAGTCTGCATCCGATAAGTTTACAGTTTTTTCTGCTGAGTCAAATGTTTTTCACCAAAAGACTGCTTTCTACTCCTAACATTTGTTTCACTTCCATTTCTAAGCAACAGCCTTGGCTCCTGTCAGCTGAATCTGAAATTATCACTTTTTATTTGTAAAGTCTTTTCTATTTTTCTCTTTCTTTTTTTTTATCCCTCACCTGTTTCCTTTTCCTTCTCCTTCTTATTCCTTCGATCTCATATTACTCCCAGTCCTCTTTATCTGAGGTCAGCGGCTGCTCAGTGGGATTTTCCATCAGGCCCGTGGAGCGATGCTGGAAGCAAAGCCCTGGCGGCCCTGATTGGCTGCTGCTGACCTTTGGTGTGAACCTCCCAGCAGTCCATTTCTGCCCACTCCTTTCTGACACTTTCCTCCTGCACTGCTTCTCTTCTTTCACCATATTATTTCCACTTTTTCATAAATTCAGTGTTTTTCTTTATTATTATTTTTTCTTGTTTTTGCTCTCTGACACTTTTCTGACCCCTGTTGCTCTCTCAATTTAAACAAAATCTACAAACCTCCCTTAGCTTTCCATACTAACATTTTCTCAATTGTGAAATAGAATTTTTTTATTATTTTTAAACATATTTTGCAAGTGAAGATGCTATGATTTAGAAATGTTTCAGCTATAGTGCAATCTGATGTTGTAAAACACACAGACTGTCTGTTAAACCAAAACAAGAAAGTTGTCTTATGCATAATATTTATGGACAAATATGGTATCTGAAAACATTTCTGCATCAACAATATTTATGAATAAGCTGCAAGGAAAATGGCTTAAAGGATCAGCGTCTCCCTGTGTAATATATGCATAGGTGAGATATATAATGAGGGTGGGAAAACGGACAAACTTTGGGGACATTTTTAATCCTCAAAATTATAAGTTAAATGATTTCTGTTGTTACAAATAAGTCTGGCTTTGCACATTTCCTTCGGGAAATTAATTCAAGAACCGTATTACAATCCTAGAACAGTCCAAATGATGTTTTCGTAAGTTTACGAGATCCACAAATCAGTTGAGTTCTGCCTGAGGTGCTTTAACCGACCCGATGACCCACAGAGAAACATCACAGCTAAAGAGGGCCAGAACTGTGGCTGCTAGATCTGTCGCTTTCCTTCCTCCTCGGTAAACAGAGTTGGAGCAGGTATCCAGAGTAAACTGTCCAACACTCTGAAACTTTCAGCTGCTGAAAACCTTGAACTAATGGAATATCCAGCATGTTCAGAGAACGTAGTGTTCAGTGTCAGATAAATGAAATATGCAGCAGATAAGTGCCAGCTGAGTCAAGCAACTTAAAATGATTTAAAACTTGATTTTATGAAGTCTGACTTTTAGAAGTAAAGTATATGGGAGGATGGGAAAACATCCTTTAAACAGGTCTGTGACAAATAATTGCAGCAGTTTTTGTTTTTTTTATAAATTCATCTTTTGAAATGTCAATGCTGACATAAATCATTGTGATTTTGGAAGCATGTGGAAATTTCAAAACAAGGCAGCAAATGTCTGCATTTACATAAAAAAAAGTTTAGGTTTTCTGGATGTGACCTCATTGTTTTGAAGCATCTTTACAGGAATAATTAACATGTTTTTATATCTCGTATTCCAAGAGGTTTTCATTTTATTTAGTAAATTTTTAACCAGAATATTTGTTGGGTTTTTATTAGTTCTTTTTTTTCTTCTTTTGCAGAGTACGAACAATACGATTTGGGTTGATGCACATCAACAAATTAATTATGATGTAAATATTACATTGAATATGTACTTTCTCCTATAATTTACCTAATAAAAAAAACAATGAAAGCATAGAAATTTGAAATTAAAAATGCTTCCACTCACATTTGACCGCACACAAAAAAAAAAATCTGCCAAAAACATTAACACTGCACTAAAGCACAAAACCTATTTTTACATTACCCAGGTGGGGGTTGGTGTCAAAGAGTTGAACAAACTACAGACTGTCTCCAAAATCGGATTTACAAATAATGAAGCTGAAACTTTAACAGAACCGTTCTGATTCTGTTAGCCACCACTGGCGTCTCCAAACCCAAATCACAGATCTGCAGATCTTGTATATTCAGTTTCGTATGAAAGGTTGCAGTTGAAGTGCTTTGGCTCCGAATCCCTTGCCAGGTATCCAGATGCCAGGGTTGGCGCGTCATATTTTTGGCAGCGGCACAGCAGCAGACAGCTGGCTGACAGCACACTCTGAGATGTTAACTTGCCCCGACAGTTCTCCTCACCTGGGGCTTTAACTAAGCTCTGCTGCAGGCAGAGGTGCACACATATTCCTGAAATTAAATCTAAAACTTTCAGTATTTTCTCTTCATAAACATGGTGCATACATCTGTAGGAATATACTGGCAATGCAGTTCTGCATTTCCTCAATTTAGACTAATAAAGTTACAATTTGTGAATCGTTAACTAAATGAGTTGCAGTTTTGTGTTGTATAATGACGCCATCATAATAGCATAAATTCTACCTAGTTCCATATTTCACCATGATTCATCTGTTCCTAAACAACCTATAGCTTATTAATACATCATCTTATATTTTTTCACCCTGTACAACATTTTGGAAAAATGCATTAATATTTCTGCAACATATTTTATGCATAGTACATGGTATTTTGTTGCAGGTCTTTGTTATTTTCCACGTTCTCTCATTGCTCATCACTCAGGATCAGTGTCAGCTAACCACCGCAGACATAATGTAAAACATTTCCCCATCTGACAGGTTTCTATTGAGAAGGCTTGTAAGGTTTCAACTCCTGGCTCCCAAACATATTATTTATATTAATTAGAGTCGACGTGTTACACACCGACAGACGGTTAACAGATACGACCAGGCAGGAATCCAGGCAGACAAGCAGGAACATATAATGTTAGTTTTCTTTTCCGCTGGTAAATGCCATTTCTAAAAGGGAATAAAAGTATTTTCCTGTTAAATTTGAGTAATTTTAGACATTTTAGACATTCGACACCCTTCGGTTTAAAGGAAACTACTCTGGATACAATTGATAAAGATGTATTAGTACATTTTTTTAAACTAAACTGGTAAGTCCTCAACACACTGAAAAAGTAAAACAAATCCAGGATGCTCTCTGCACGATCTTGGAGAAGTCCTCTTAAAGAACCCAGCCGTTACACCTGAAGAAGCCTAAGAGCCTCCTGACTCTTCAGCACGTACAAACTTTTTAACATGATTGTGGTGGTTCATTATGGCATTGTCAGCAAATCTAGGCCGTGGGGGCAGAGAACAGTGGCTGCTTTGCCTGGTGGTTTATGTTCTCTTTTATGGCTTTGTCATCCGAGAATCTGAAAGAATACACGCCAACCCAACCACTCCATCATTGTGTTTGGCAGCACTCCATGTAACTTGGTAATCTTGTCTTTTCTCAACAAATGCACACCTCTAGATTGCACACAGAAGCTTGATGATGACTAAATGAAGATGTACCCTTTTCAGGCTGCAATTCAACTACAAAATAGTCTTTTTGACCTTATAAGAAGATAACGAGAAGCTTTCATCGTGTTTTGTAAAAATTCAGACGATGAAGAAAATAAATGGCTTCGAAGAAAGTTGCTGAGGTTCTGATATGATTTTAGGAGACCTCTGGCATTTCTCATTTAGATCCTGGAAACCATTAATGGCTTTTAATTCAATATAAATGTGCTACTACTGGTAACTTGGGATTTGTTATGGCCAAAAATGGCTTTACACTTTTTATGGCGTCTCAGCTTTATTCTTTTAAATGATTTTGTTGCATGTTTTATGCTTTTATGTCTTTTTGATGTAACGGTTTTTTTTATATCTTTGTTTCTATGTTCGTCTTGTGATACAGAGACCCGGAGTAATTTAAGTTACTTATTAAGTTAACTTCAGGTTATGTTTTAACATCTATTAAAATACTTTTTTCTCCTTTGTTGGAAGGAAGTTATTTCTCCCAACATTTTCAACTCTCCTATTTTGTAAAATATTTGACTTAATCAAGGAATTTTCCAAAGATAATGGAAACAGCTGTTGGCTTTTCTTCCCCTAATGTAATATTGGGCTCAGCTCAAATATCTTCCAGTGATGACATGTTACATGTTACTGCAAGACTGACATTTTTATTAAATGATTCAGCTTTACAGGCTGGATAGCAGCATGAAGACAGCACTGAATTCTTATTTAACAGATTGCTTGTTTTTCTTGTTGGACATCCTCTCATTGCTTTGGAAATGTACAAACATACAACAGTATTTTTAAAATTCATGTTTGAGAATTATGTATTAGGTTTCCAAACATATAAACGATATCAGACTTTGGCCTTGAAATGGACCAAAATGTGAAGGACAGTCTTTCTGGATTCCTTTCCTGGACTTCTTACCTCCAAAAAATATCAACTGCTGGATTGATAAATCCAGCAGTTGATATGATCGATCCTGGTCACTGTTATTGAATAGTACGTTTGATCATTTTCTAAAGCAAAACTTATAAAAGTCCTATTTATTTAGCCATAGCATATAAAAAACATATCCCAACTAAAACAGGAGAAGACGCACCCACATGTGTTTTTTAGAACAACCTGTGCTGCGTTAAGATGAGGTTTAACAAATCAAAGACATTTAAAAAGGCTCCTCTAGAAGCCTGTAAATTGAACAAATAAGTTAAAACCAAGATTTCCTTCTCCACATATACATAAAATCCTGTTCTTAGATGGCGGTTTGTTATTCGTCAACCTTCAAAGTGTTTGTGATTAAATGACCGATTCATTTCAAACTGAATCTCGTGTTGGCAGAAGCCAAAAAGCGTAAAGGTTCGTAGAACGTTTTGACCTCACTCGTTTCAACGTGTGCGTGCGCAACACTAATTAAATTTTATGATGCAGGTTTGATTTTGGACTCTGACTAATTTGTTCAATTTAATTTAACGAGGTTATTTTATTTTTATATCACATTTTCAGCAACAAGCCAATTCAAAGTGCTCTAAATGGTTAGAAGGTAAACAAACACAAAGTAAGCAAGAAGCAGTACGCTGCAACGCCGCGCTCTTTCACGCATTGATCAAAGTGGTTCAAGATTATCTGGACCTTGTGTGTTGCACAATAAATGGGATAAGGTCAGTAGTTTTTGATATAATGTAAGGTGGAAAAGCATCCACTCATGTTGCTTGGAGTATTTTAAACAGCTAAACTTTTTTGCTTTACTCCCTTCTCCTTTACTCTCTCCCATCAGATCAGCTCCAGCCAAACCCACTCAAAATAACTCAACAATTTAATGACATTTCATAATTGTACTAACCGCACACGACTTTCCCTGTGCAAAACGCTCTGAAGCCAATTCAAAAAAATAAACTTTTTCATCAAGACTAGATTCTTTAGATCTTTTTACAGTTTAGCTTCATTTTAACCAACCTCCAGTTTCTAGAAAAAAAATATAATTTATATTGTTCCTTGTTTAATCAAGCCTCTTTGTAATCACTGTCTATATTAGCATTGTATTTCTGGGAAAAACCTGTTGCACCACTGTATGTGTCAGAGCAGGTTTCAGATTGTTGAAATCCTTCCCTGCAGTGACTCAGTGACTCTCCTCTGAGGTTGAGACCACTATTTCCTATCTGTAATCACATTAAGCACAGAGTCTCCCATGATATTAGCTGAAATGGAGAGGAATGTGCTGGACTCTCAGTCTGGCCACCACCACATTGTCTAAACTTCTGAATGCCTTGTTTGTTTTTGATTGTTTCCTGTAAACTGAACCCATTGGTGTTTCTCTGGGAAAAGGACAAGGACTGGTCAGAGCAGGCCTTGGGATTCCTGCTGCTGCAGACGCAGATGTTTATCCACTAAAGACACATGCAGTTTCAAGGAGGAAAACATGTCACCAGTACAGAGACTATCTGTAATGTGAGGTAAACTGACGGTTCATCGCACACAAACAGATTTCTTTAAAAAGAGATGTAAATGTTAAGAGTCTGACATGTTTTTTGGTCATGTATTTTTTTAGAAACATCTTTTACATTTCAAACAAATAAATGTCCTGGAAGTTAAACTAAAAAGATCAAGTTTCCCTTCCTGCAAATCAGCCATTCTACCATAATTCATTTTTCTTTTCTGAAATGTTTTATTGTTTTGTTTGCATGTTTTTGCCTTTTTTCTGTTCTTTATTAAAGTTAAAATTACACAATCCTCATAACAGCAATTACGTTGCAGTTATGAGCAACGTAATCTGTTTTTATTTAGCCTAAAATCCGATGCAAACAATCCCAATTTGGAATTTGATATTTATAATTTTAGCAAATCAAGTGGCCAATAATGTTTGCATGCTTCATCAAACTATATAGCATATTATTTGAATTTTGTGATTGAATAACATAAAGTAGTGCATAACTGAGAGGTGAAATTAATAATTTATATATATATTTTAAAAAGATGAGTGTATTTATATTCAGCCCCCTTTGGCTTGTATAAAAATCTGCCACAAGCAATTACCAACAGAATAACAAAGTTAGTAAACAGAGTCCAGCTGTGTATAATTGAATCCCAGTATAAATCCATCTGTGGAGGTTTTAAGCGTTTGTTTGAGAACATTTGTGAACAAACATCTTAAAAACCAAGGAGCTCAGCAGAAGGGAGAAGTTTAAATCTGGGAAACAATATCACAACGTTAAAGCATAACATGGATTGCTACTCCTAAAATAGGTAAAATATTGCAAAGCTGAAAACCTACAAAGGTATGGCAGTCCAACTAAATTGACAGACCTGGCAAGCAGATCCAATTATCAGATTTTATTTTTTCTGGCGGAAGAAGAACATTGACGTCACACTTGCACTGTTTACGTTAGTAATAATGGATGCCACCTTTTATGGATGGAGTTTAAAGATATTTTTCACATCTGGATTTACCTCTTGTGACTGTCTGCTTCGGGTGATGATGATGCATGTCGAATGTCAACAATGTAAAAGTCGGATTAAATGTGACATGGTCGCTCTGACTGAAGACACCTTGAAAACAACCGGATGCCTCGGACCGCATATGAAAGTGGCACAATTGTGATTTTTGAGGGAATGAAAAGATCATAATTGGTCTACTCAGACTACCATGAGATAGTAGGATATGGGCAAAGACTCTCAGCTCAGTTAAGAGAATCTGTAATTCAGTCAGTCAACAAATCGAGCTTTTATGGGTGATTAGCAAGAAGAAAGAAGTTAGTTACAGTTGAGAGAAAAAGATGGAGCTAAATAAAGGGAAAGCCAAAGAAAATCTGTTTTGTAGCTACAGTAGATGTCACATACTCTAGGTTCATGAACAGAAGGTAAAAGACTATTTAGAAACCCAAAGATTAATGATAAATACATATGAGACAGAATCATCAGCATATGTTTAAAACTTTCTACTGATCCTTGTGTCGTTGCTTGTTGTCACTTTCATCATAGAAAAGCTGCAGTGAGGGAAGCCTCTATCAATTTCTATCAAGGGTTTGTCAAGTCATAAGTTAAAATTTTAGGAAGATGGAGCAACCAGTCATGTTTCTAAAACAAGAAAGTTTTTTTAAGAACCAGAACAACTACAAAAAACTATGATTTTTATTGAGCATATCCAGATGGTTGGTAACCAAAGTGACAAAGCATCCTCCCGGGATCACTGTTTTTGAAACTTAATTCAGTAATAAATATTGTAAGTATTTTACTAATACTTGAGAAAAGACTGATTACTTAAAAAGAAATTTAAAAAAAAAAGAGCTGAAGAAGAATTTCTTCTGGAAGTGAATTTCAGCACAAGGCAGAAAACCAGGAAATATTCCTGAAGGCATTAGGACTAATCATAGCTAGATTTGCAGGGGAATCCATTGAAATCTATTGTTTACGATAATTAATGATACCAGATAAATCTTTGAAGCAGAAATAGAAAACCAAGCCTTGCATTGGTTTTCCATTTCACCTGCTTTATGTCATGATCTGGAGAAAATGAAGAATCTGAGACTGAAGAGCCTGCAGACGTCAACAAGCAAAAACAAGAGGGGTGGGAAAGAAGGCAAAAGGAGAAAACAAAGAGAAACAACAAAATATCCAAATACCTCAAGGATCTTTAGATTACATCACAAATACTGTCACTGCTGTTTTCTGGGACTGAACAAATTCACTGCTTTGCAGGTGTGGCACAATTTGTGAAAAAGTAATGAGCTATTTAGTGCTCATTTACTGCACACTCTGTATTGCATAGACGTGAAATCCATCCATCCATCCATCCATTTTCTGTCACCCTTGTCCCTATTGGGGTCGGGAGTTGCTGGTGCCGATCTCCAGCTGCGTTCCGGGCGAGAGGCGGGGTCACCCTGGACAGGTCGCCAGTCTGTCGCAGGGCAACACAGAAATAGAAGTGAAATGGAAACACTAAACAGTTAGTGTTTCGTAAAGAGTTAATGAAACACTAACTGTGTTTCTATTACAAATTTGCACAAAACTTTGGCAACATTCTGCTAGTGTTGAAAAAACTATTTCACATTTGCAGTGTTTCAATAAGAAACGCAATTAAAACAATTAAGACGTGCCATGATCCTCCTGCTACTTCCTGTCGTCTTCTTCTTCATGGTTTGCAGCAGTAGCAACATTTGGTTGTTAATTATGTGACTTGTGTTATGCAAAAATGTGTCTCCTTTGCATTTTGGCATAAAGCCATTTTTGAAACGACCAAAAAACGATCAAACGATCATCCTGGTGCCAAAAGCTTTTACAAATTTATTTTCGTAGCGACTATATGGTCAGTGGAAATGCAGCTACAAGATAGTTAGAATTTTCAATTAACATTTTTTTAATGACAATGAAGAAAAAGAAAGAATGTGCTTCTGCTAGCACTTGATCCAAAGTTGCACAAAAAATGCTTTTCTGCCCTTGGAATTACTCAGTTCAGGGTTTCTGGGGGAGAGAAGGGAGGAAATCTGGGTGGTCTCTTAACTTCCTTATTGCCTCCAGTGCATCAGCCAAAGACGTGTGATTCATTTCCATTAGCACTCCACCTCATCAAGTTTATTATGATGTGAAAGAGGAGCAGCCACGTTGTCTGACTCCATGTTTTTTATTGTTTCTTTTGTTGGCATGTTAACATTTAATTCAATTCTTAGGATTTTAGTTGTTTAAAAAGTGGCTTTCTTCAGTTTCCTCATCTCACTGTCACTGGTACATGGTTCATATAATAATAACATGAACCGTTAATAATAAACGGTTCATGGTTTATTACATTCCCTCCTGTGCAAACATCTTCAGAAAACCTTTATTTTATTGTTTTCAAGAGGACAATTTCCTTTTAACTTTATGAAAATGAAGTTGGGAAAAATTCTTCAAACTTGTCAGCATTTTTTAAATGACATATGTTCTATCTACTTTGGAGGGGTTTGAGGTTGGCATCTGATCCATTCTCATATTTGAGTCTTTATTTCTTTCTCAGACTTTGCTCAGACTCCAGGATTGAGATATTCTGCATTTGGGTTCATTTTCTAGGAATACCAACACATTTTCTATTAAATTTTTCTTTTGCTTAATTTGCACTCCCTCATCTCTTGCACACTTCTGTAACCCTCCCCATCAGCCAGTGTTTTCCTGTGATTTATAGTTAAAATCTTGCTATATTTTTAGGTCTGATTCAATGCAACTTTTGTTTTATTTGTGCCTTATTTAATTGTAATAGTGGAACATTTGTTTTCAGTTTATTCAGGAAGGCCAGTCTTTGCCACCTGCTTGTATGAGACCAATGGGGTCTTCTGACTCTTTGCAACTCTGACATTTTTGCAAAACATAAAAAAATAAAAACATCATTTCTTACTTTTTCTGTTCAATCTACAAAGTAAAGATCACATTCAAAGCTTGACATGTCCAGAATAGCATTTTTATACCTGCATTGTGAAAACACATTATCGAACGTGTTTTATCTCTAAAAGGTTGGGAATTTTTTAAACTTGGAACTTTATTTTTTAACAGTTTCGCTTTAAACTCAGTTAGTAGTGAGGTGCGTTACATGCAGATGAATTCTCTTTCTTTATCTTGGATGTCAGAGTGAAGTGAGGTGCATACAGATGCACAGTCCAGGTCATGGAAATTAACTTTTCTGAGAATATTTTGACACTTTGAAAGCCCAGAGACTTTCCCATCACTCTTTGACCTCTTCATGCTGCTGATGCTCGTGATTTAATGATCAGTTGCCAAAACATTTAAAGTCTTGCCAAAATATTTCGTTATTTCTTTGTAACGATGTCTGACAGACACTTTGTTCCTGTTTGTTAAAGAAATAAAACTAACCATGTGAAAACAATGCCAACTTCGTTCAAGCCTCTTTTTTTGTTGAATTATGATTCTAATCTGAAACCATAAATGACTCGTTACGATCAGGGGTTTTAAATTTTGTGCTGTTGCGAAAGAGCAATTGTTTAATTTCTCCCATCGTAATGCAAAATGTAGCCGTGGTTACCGCAAGCAGCCCAGATGCTTTTGCCTGGAGCCATATTGACTCCTGCCTGACTAGCGGTCAGCATGGCCAGAGGCGCTATTTGCACCAGCTCGTGCCTCAGCCTGCACAGAGAGATCAGGCTTGAAAGTCGGGCTTACTTCTGATTGGCTCAGACCAGGGCTAAAAACTCAGATGAGCCCCCAAAGGACCCACAAGGCCATGTTATGGTACCTTGTTCAAGCTCCCTGTAACCTTATATGCTCCTTCTGCTTCTGAATACTGATTTTATATTGATTGATTCAAATCCACAGCTGCAGCAAGGAATGAATGTGATGGTTAGCTATTTATTTTGCAACAAAAACAGTGTAATATAATCTGACAGTAGTTAGTTTTCTGCCTGTATAAAAGTAGACAGTAAATTAAAACAAGATGAAACCTAATTTTTCTTCCACTACTTTTACTGAAACAGGAGTTTCAGGCAGCCAGTCTCCCATGTAGTGTATTTTTGCTTGTGGTTTCAAACCTCATGAGAAGTAACATCCCACTGGTTAAATTCTGGTTCAAATCGGTCCAAAATACAAAAAGCTCATTAAAATCCTGAAAAACAGCAATAAAATCTTGGGATTGTGGTCTCAAAAATAGAAAAGAAATTGCAGAGCAGTTGTCACTGGTGCTTCCTAGCAGCTATTTTGTCATCTTACCGTTCCTAACTGCAACGTTAAGGACACAAACATGTGGAAGAAGATAGTCTGGTTAAAATGGAAATGCAAAAAAAGCAATTTGTGGCAGATTAAAATTGACATCTCAGTAAATATGGCATTACCACTATGAAAGACGGTGGTGGCAGGATGATGCTGTGGGGATCCTTAAAACGCGGGCAGAGGTTCAACTTTCAGCAGAACAATAACTCTTTGAGTAGAACCAGACCAAACCAAATGATTTCAATCAACATTTTTTCCTGTATTAGAATGGACCAATCAAAGTCCAGAGCTAAATCCGATGGAGAATCTTCAAGAAGGCTTTGGATTTGACAAGGCTGTGTCAAAACAACTCCTGCATCGTCTTGCACTAAAAATTGCCACCCACCATAAAAACCATAGCAGTTACAAAAACATGTAAATTACTTTGTTCACACCTGAACACCGGATTCTAAACCACTGAAAATAAATGTAAACTGCTAGATGGGAAGACATTTGTTGCAAAATGTTGCTGCATCCATGAACTGAATCTAAAACGTTCATTGTTGCATTTTTTTTGTCAAAAAGCTACTAATAAATCTGCAGGTTTTCTCCCTCATTCGATATTCATGTCCTCTGCCCTCTGTCCCAACCTGCTTGTGCGAAGCCACCGTGTCCCGACTTGACTTCCCCTCTGAATGAATCCCAGCCCAGCTGTTGACTAATAGGCCACATTCACCACTAAAAAAACATCATGTCACCACTCCTTGTGTCCAGAGTGTGGGTGGTGGGTGGCTGGGAGGGGCTGTCTGAGTAAATAGGATGGGGGTTGGGGGTCCGAGCAGGGGTTGTAGCATTGTATTGTTTGAGTGACAGTGGGACAGCGAGGGGGAACGGGTGGTCCTGGACCTGAGACAATGCCTGGGAACATGCTGCCCCTCTGCTAAGCCCCCTTACTGTGGCAGGGAGAGAAACCCTTACAAATAGCCATCACAAACAAGTCATGCCTTTAGAATCAACTCCAACATGGTCAGATTGTTGCAATGCTAAAGACTCACACTGCTGCTCTTGAAGCTTTGGGGAAAGTCAATCAGGCAAAAAGAGGGGAAAAATACAGGTAAGTTTGCTTCATATAAAACTTTACACATTACAAATCTATTTCCTAAACACTGAACATGAGCGTGTCATAAAATTAGGACCCAAATGTAGGGAAGAGGCAGGTGAGAATCAATAGTTTATCTAAAGAACAAGAAAACACAAAGTCTAGGGATGAATCCAAAACAATATAGACCTTCAGGCAAACAACCTGATGGCATACAGGATGTGTCTGTTGGTTACTGAACAAAGTGCAGGTGGATGATTAAAAACTGGGTGCAGCTGTGAGGAAAACTTAAAAAATAAACTGACTACATGTGAGAGAGCCTGGAAAACATGAAGACAATCTAAATACACAGACATGAGCCGCGTTTCCGTTGACCGTCTGTCAAATCGGAATTGAGAAAATAAAATCATTCAATGGAAACATGCTAACTTTAAAAAAAAGTCCCTTTTTTGGTGTTACGTCTCATTTAATGGAGACATTAAATTATGTTTTTACAACATTAGCTGCATATCAGCAAAGTTTGTCCTGGAAATGCAGCTTTTGATGCATCTTAAAATCCAAACGCCACAGAATAGTGACAATCCATGCACTGCAACACAGAGAAATCTTGTATTTCACTAACATAGTTTAAAATTTCACAGGCGTCTCAAAAAACATGATTGTTTTGGCTATTACTGTAAAATTTAACTGTTTCCAGCACATATTTTAATCGAATGTAACTGTTGCAGTGTAACTTAATTTTAAAAAATGTACGATTAACAAAAGCAAAACTATGTTTTAGCATTTTCTGTAAAATGTAACTTGCATTGTTATGAAGTAACATTGCTAAAAGACTCAGATTTTCTTAATTTCCTTTAATATCTCTCTACTCAATTTAGCTTCTATTAAAAGCTTAGCAAATGACTGATTGTAAATACCTAAATAAACAAATGAGTCATCTATCTTAACCTCACTTAACCTCGCTAACAATTAAAAACTCAATCTGCTCTCTAAAAGCAACACATCCTAAAGTTGTGGCTGTTTGTTCTGGAGCTTAAGATTGTATTCAGGCAGGCGCTGCTTGGAGGGGGAAAATCATGTCAGAGTATCTGCTTACATTGGGCCCCATTAGCAGCACAATGGGGCGGGATTTTGTCGAGAATCAAGTCGGCCTATTTGTCAACATACATCTGTTAATTATTTGTTTAAATTAGGTCCAAAGAATAATTATCACCTACAATTAGGCCGGAGAAAAGAGGGGGGAAGAAGGAACTGTGATTAATTGTGTTTAAAACGCTGACAACACCAATTAGCACTGTGCTCGTTCCTGCTGGTACCACCCGAAGTCTGCCTTTCCCTTTTGTTGGGGATAAAACTCATTATGCTCTCTCCAATACACAGACCGGCCAGCAACACTGGTTCCACTGGTCAGACTCTGAATTTAAACGCATGGAGACAAACAGAGGTGGTGCATAACCTTCTATCACAAAGATGGTGCGCTGGAAAATGATGTGGAGAGTTAGATTCTGACGGTGAGAAGATGAGTGGCGATGGAGCACATAAAGTATCATTAGGAAGGCCAGCTAAATGTTGGACTGATGTCTCCAGAATCTGGCAATCTGCTTCTGAGTAATTTGTTAATTGTAATTGTAAGAAAGAAAAACTCACTCAAAATGACAGCGATAGCTACGTTTCTGTTACAAATGTGCGCAAATCCTTGTCTGTGATTTAACAGAAGAGTCATGGATTCAACATATTGATACAAGTTTTTATGAACTGTGTGATGCTGTGAGAGCAAAAACACATCATCATCCTCTGCTATTTCTTATCATTTTCACCAGTTGACTCGTTATTTGAAAAAAGTTTCCATTGCAGCTTGCAAAGTCCATCCATTTTAATAAGGCTGGAAAAACCACGTCATCCTAGCACTAAAACATCCTATCAATTTTTTTTTTTTTTTTTCCAAATTTCCATTGAGCAAATTTATTTTCAGAATTTCAATTTGTGCCATTCCGACATTAATGGAAATGCAGCTAACAGTGCAGATTTAAGAAGGTTTTCATGTTCTTCATTCCTTTATTTTAAAGCAACGTTTTGGTTGTTTCCTGCATTCGGCAGAGATGTTCACAAGTCGTTTGTTCCCTGCTCCAAGTCTCCGGTCAGGTTTCACAATGTCCAAGTCAAACCTCAAGTCCCCAATGAATGACGTAAACATTCCCTAATTAAACCAAATATTTTCCATCAAGTCTGCTGATAACACCCCTTTACTCACTGCACTATTTATTCACATCCTCTCTTTCTTCACTAAAAAGTCAAACATTGATTTTGGGGGATTTTCCATGTCTGTCCTGGTTGACTTTGACTCTTTCACCATTCATTTTCCTTCATAAGCTGAAATCTATCACATCCTGAGCGGGAGTCCTTTTTCAGAGTTTTTGCTGGATATCAAGAGATTAAGAAGATGCAGAACTTTAAAGTAAGTATAGTATAAATTATCTCATGTAAATATGGAGGTGGAAAAATGTCAAGTGGCAGAAAGCATCCAGTATTTCCTGCACTATAATGATACGATTAAACCCACAATTAAAACTCTCGCTCTCTATTGAGTATGAACGTATAGAAAAGAGGACATTTCAGCTCCTAGTTTTCATTAGACCCCTCTAATGACATTAACACTAAAATGTTCTGGATGTAAATATAAATTAGATTGTGACAGAAGTTCAAGAATTTAGTTACACAACTCAAATAATGTGTCTAATCTAATTCTAATTTATATTTTTCCATCTGTATGTGAACAAAACCTATAAAATGAATATATGTAACAAGTAACAAGGTTTTGTTTTAAAGTCTTTAGCTGCTGCTGTGCTTTGCCAGTATTTTTCCATGGGTTTTGTCTGACTGTAGAAATCTTTAGTAAATGACACAACACCTCTAAAAGTAAAGTTTTCCTATTGACTTTTCACACCCAGACTTTCCCAACCACTTTACAGGTTTAAACTTGTAACTACTACTTATAAAGTTTATAGGAGCTGTTAGGGAAGCAATCTGGCTCACAAGCAACTTTTAGATTGGCTATCTAAAAGTTATTTAACTGAAAGCTGAGAAAACAGTGCTGCTTTATACATTTTAAAAACAATGGGGTTTTTTTATATATTAACCAACAGCAAATTTCAGCAGAGGGCAAAAGGAGTCACAACTTTACTGCTTGTTCTAGTTGCATCATTTCAGATGAACTTATTCCTGCTGACTGACATGCTTACAGTAGGTAATTAAACCAAGGCCACACTCAGTTTTATTGTTTAAGAGTTGCATCAGAAGACAAGCTGGTGATTTGCTTAAGTTCAATTTGAAATAGACATTAAAGGTGTTGTGTGAATTTCCTGTTTGCAGGACACAGCAGGCTTTTTCCCACATTTCCCCTGGCTGGATGCTCATGTGTTGTACGATTTTATATTTATGATTTTGATATTTGAAAAATGAATTACCATAATCACTAGAAACAATTAAAGAAGTAAGAGATTTTTACAGCCATGGATTTAATTGCACATGCTATGCTATTTTATCCTATTTTCCAAACTACTAGATGAGAGACTGGGAGATAAAAATATAAAAAACAGTTAGATTTCTGTTAGTTTGGATGATTCTGAGATTGGAATATTATGTCAGAATAAAGTAAAAATTTACATTTTTAATACAGAAATGTGATCTTGACAAAAAGTTTGTTTGATATTTAATTAAAGGTTATTTTCAAATGACAAACATCAGAGCACTTATTCCAATTGAATCTAAAATATTCTTTTTGGTAAAACGTCTTTTGGAAGAATTTTACTTTTTTCATACATATAAAATTTGATCAAGTTATGTCATTGAATAACTGCAAATTTAAGTTCAGCCGGTTAGATTTTACTTGTTTCTTAATTCTTTCATCATTAAAGATAATCCCTACATTTTATATTAACACCTAAAATTCCAATGAACTGGATTATTGGCAGTATAGCACGGAGGGGAATCAGTTTTATTAAATATTTAACACATTTATCATCAATTGTAAACAGATTAAGTACTGTGGAGAAATAAAACCTAACAAAAGCAAGAAATGATTCCAGGTCAAACTTTATCAAACGTTCTTCACTTTGACTTTTGTGATAGTTTGGAGTTATAAATGTCTGGTCTTAAAAGATAGAAAAAAAGTAAAATGCTAATAGAGGAGCTTTAGGTCAGTCACTTTCTAACTGAAGCAGCAGAACAGGACAGGAGAGGGCCGTGTTGGGGTCAGATGGCTGTGTTAATGTTCTGGTGCCGTCAGTTCGCGCTCAGCTGGAGGGATTGTCGTCTTTGGCTCTGATAGCTGTTCTGTCAGAGGAGGAGGAAGGGGAGGTCACTCTGAGGCTGCTGGTGCTGCAGTCCGGGTCTGCCTCTTTTTTAACCCGGGAACCGAACCGCAACCAAAACTAAACATAATCCTCCTGGACCTTCTGGGCTCCAGACAGCAGTAAAGCACCAAACAGAATCGGCAATAAAAGCAATTACATTCACTGAAAAAAAAAAGGAGACGGGCTTGTCTTTGAGTTCTGGTTTTGGTTCTGGTTCTGGTTCAGGTTCTGTCTGAGTTAGCATTGAGAGCTCAGCCCGGAGAAGCCGCCTAGTGACATCATCTGCACTGCAAAAACACAAAAGTATTTCCAATAATCCCTTAACTTTGCTGAAAAAGTTCTTGTTTCGTTGTCAGATTGTCACTTATAACACAGGAAAAATGTCTTTGTATAAGTGAAACAATCTGCCAATGGAACAAGCACTTTATCAGCAGAGTTAAGGACTTATTGGCTTAAAACAAGCTTTTATATGTGGTGAAAAGTTACTTGTAAGTTAGTTTTGTCTTATTTCAAGTTTACAAACAAACAATAATAAATATTGAGGGTAACATAAACAAGAACTAAATTAACAGTTCTTTGCAATAAAACTGCAAAAAGTTCAACAATTCTACATTTTCTAAATTGACATTTTAGACATTTTCAAAATGGTGGAGGATAACACTGACAACCTAGAGGGGAAAAAGTCATATATATTGTCTTTTCTTGCATTAAACATTTACTTACAGACAAATGTTTCTAAGATTTTAGATTAAATAAGTATCTTGAACAAAGGTTGGCGATTTTTTAGTAACTGGGTCAGGACAAGTTAGACTGAAAAGAAGAAGCCAAATTAATTGTGAAAAGCCAATCCCTGTGGCCCAATCATTATAACAACAAGCAGTTAAATAATTAAACTGTTTTCAAAGAACTAGAAAACATTGAAACAATGTGTTAAATTAAATATCACTTAATTTGACTTATTAAACAAATATTGCACAGTAATTTAAACAGTTTATTTCCATTAAAAGATAAAGATTCCCGTTCTTTTATTATGTGTTCATAAATTCTGGGCACGGCCACATGAACCTCAACCTTTGTTAATATGAATATATTGTGAGACATTTGCATAATCCACTTCATAATCCACTGCAGCACTCGGCAGTAACAAAGATAAGGAGGGGTAGCCACTGTTTCTCCTGGGAATGCTGCACAGATAAACGGAGGAAAAGAGACCCACTTTCTGCTCCTATTATGAGATAAAAAGGGAAGCAAAGGCTTTGCAAAGTTTACACTTTCCACTGCATTTCCCTTTCACAGACAGATGGTGGTGGAATATTATTATCTGGATTTTTTGTCTTTTTTTTTGTTTTCAAATTTCACAGACACTGAAACTTACAGAGCTTCCATGGAGATGAGCTGCATGGGTTATTTATGTATCCAATGCAGACACTGCAGACTGATTATATTACCCCATGGTGCTGCGACGAAGAGACGCTGAATTGTGTTTCTCTCAGAAAACTGTTTTTCTCGCACAAAAAAAACTCTGAAAATTTACGGCGTGCAGCGAGCGGATCACAGGGTGACAAATGAGCAAACAGAAAGCAAACTCCTGAACATCCATAATGAGGTCCCTTTTAGTCGATGGAAAAGCGTGCCTGCACCTGTGTGTGTGTGTGCGTGTGTGTGTGCGTGTGTGGGGGGGTGTGCGTGTGTGTGGGTGTGTGTGTGTGTGTGTAGGTGCCATGACTGAGGCAGTGAAAAGCTCTCATAAGTCCCTCAATCTTTCCAAATTGGCCTGCGGGATGACGCCACTACACAGCTACATCCATCCCCACTGTGCAGCATGCATTCCTGTTTCTTGTGGGTGTGTGTGCGCGTGTGTGTGTGTGTGTTTGGACAATGGCAACACTTCCTCTTTGGCCCTAATAGGCAGGGAGCCTCAGCTATTGTGGTCTGATTAGGGCACCCATTCAAGCTCTCTGGGATTTCTAATTGCAAGGCCTTGTGCTGCAAACTTCCCACTCCACAGCGCTCCCCCCTCACGACTACTGTAAGACTTAATGAGACACAATTACTGCCCCCTAGGAGTCCTAGAACGAGCCAATCACAAAGGCAGACAGAGACCCCCAGTGAATGGCCACTCAGCAGAGAGAGGAGAGACAGAAAGTGGGAGCAGGAGGGACGGGAGAATCACAAGCCTCTCATTGTCCAGGAAAAGGCATAGAGAGTGGCCTTTTTTTCTCTGAGAAATATAAATGTTTTTATTTAATGCCGGCTGATAATTAGGCCCCTGAGAGGGAAAAGGAGAGCCAAAGGAGTGGAAAGGGTGGAGAGTTCAATAGGGAAAAGGGCCTGTAGGTACAAAGGATGAAGAATGACATGTTAGACTTGCAGAGGAGGAGATGGAGGAGGGAGAGCAGGAGAAAAGAACAGAGGGACAAATAGATACTGAGGTGAAAAAAACAGAAGCAGAAAAAGAGAACAAAACCAAGTGGAAAACTTGACAGGACTTTCTTCTTTTCTTCCCTCTCTGTTTTTTTAAGCTTTCTTGGTGTATTTGGCGTGGGAAATGGGCTGACATTGAATGATGTGTGCCAGGCTGCGGAGGGGGGGAAGCAGAGACAGTCTTTGTGTTTTACAGGTTTGGCTTAAGAGGTGAAATATTCCCCGACAAGAGCAGCCTTCCTGCCAAAAATGTGGCATGCAACATAAGAAGTTTGGCTTGAGGAGGGGCTCTAATAAAAGGTGAGAAAGCCGCAATTTGCAGAAAAGCTCTTGCCTGCGTGGAGCGCTCAGTTCAGATATTGTTGTGAGGTCTGGGAACTCCCAGTTGTTGCTGCGGGATTGAGCGTTTATTGTGATCATTGTGTGACATTCACACAGACAGAATATGTGAGAAAACTGATATCAATAACAAAGTGAAATACTTCATGTCAATCAGTTCTGACTGGAAATGCTGAAAACCTGGAGGACTGTCGTTTGCAGGATAATGCAGACCCTGCAGCAGGTGTTAGTTCACTCAGAAAAGAAAGAATGATCCTTTAAAGTCTTCTTGAAGTCCTCCAAGTTGTTTGTCTTAACATATACTAAATATGCAAAATAACATAATGAGTCCAAAAACAAAACTTACAGGACAGTTGTCACCTTTAACTAAATAAAGGTGAATAACCTCAGAATAATGAACAACATTATTCATATCATAAAAAGAGTTGAGAGACGTTTTCACAAACCTTTCTACAGAGAACCCATCATCAGTGTAGAGCTGCATGTTTTCAATTAGACCTAATGCAAAGGTTCATAAATTACAGTAAAATTTACTTTTTTGATGTTTTCTCAAATACTTTTTTTTTTTTTTACTTTGCAGAAACCTGTCCTGAACAAGCATGTGGCGACAGTGGGGGAAAAAAACACACTCTCCTTTTACAGGAAGAAAAACCCAGAAGCTTTGAACCAGGAATACTTTCTACAGAACAGAAAGAGAAATTGCAAAATGACCAGGCCAAATATTTTAAATGGTCTGGAAATGGTGAGTCGCAAGGGAAACAACGGAAAGTTATAAAAGTGGTCATGATGTTGTCTGCCAGTTTAGACAGTAGCAATGTTACTGGTGTTTTTTCACATGGGTCATATGTGTTGTTGCCAGGGCAGCAAAAAAGAAGGAACCACCATCACAGGATATAAATATATCATTTATGTGCCAGATTTTCTATTGTTCTCATGCATGTGCATCAAATGAGGAACTGAGCCCCCCTGCCTGGTGCTGAAAACAGAGAGAATTGTTTACATGCTTTTTTTGGAAATGCCTAACATTTGATTGAAGTGAATATGTCTTTTGGAATGGGTTGGGCAGCAAAAGGTTCGATGCTCATGCAGAACCTCCACTGTTCTGAAGATGAACTGTAACTTATTAAAAAAGGAAAGCTGCATTTACAACTTGTCTGCATGATGAACAGGAACTGTGTCCCACTGGCATGCAGACTTTTAAATGATGGTAGATGACATCATTTGTCAGTTACCTATGATGACACTGTATGTTATTTGCAATCTCGACTCTTATAAACGTCTTTTTGTTTCTGCCTGTATAGAACCAATGCATGAAGATAAGGCTTTTATCGCATACCAAAGCTCACGATGACCAAATGACGCTTCAAGTCTCTCATTGGTTATGAGAGCAGAACCAAAAGAATCAAAACATCCAAGGCTTTGAAAGAATCTTCAGTTAGAAATTAGAAATCATAGTTTCCAACTAGGCAGATCAGGAGACGACAGAAGGTCTGTAAAGGCGAAGCCAGTGAATGAAAACTTCTAAAGAAAATGCTTTTAGAGGAAGTACACCAACTGAAACTTCACTGTATGCCCACAGGACCTCTTAACAGTTGCCTGTTTTAATCCCCTTCAAGCACTGCAGAGTTTTTTCTTCTTTTTTTTTTCCTGCTTGCTACTGGTTAACTACCCTACCAGGAACAGCTGTCTTACTGACATTATAACTGGTATTTCCTGTATTGTTTCACTTTAAACATGGTTTCCTTTTACCTTAGAGCTCCTTCTAAAACAGTTGCCTCAACATTTTTAAAGTCACACTAGATGTTTGTTTGCAGATATACACAGAAGCACTTTAAAGCTTCAGATCCAGATGGTCATCAGCATCCAGATGTATGTTAGTGTGATTCTTAGACTTGTGATGATACAGCGGATCACTCACCTTGCAACCTTTTACAACCTTTGCTCACAGATTGTGGATTTATTGCCGATTTGCTGCTTTTTTTTTTGTTGTTGTTGAGACTTCATAGGAACTGATTGATCATTTCACTACATCTTAATTTCCTTTACCAGAGCCTTCAGTTTGACTAACTTGAATGTAAGTGAAAGAGTTAAAAGCCTGCAGCTCTGCGCTTAGGACAAGAGAGACGCTCATTTCTCTCCCTTGAAATTGTTCCTGAATAAAAGCTCCAACATTCTCGCTCGCTCCTTGTCCCACACGTCTGCGTTGGCCCCACGTTTCTTTCGGTGTGTGCAGCCTCTCAGCCAGTGACTGAACCCTCTTTGTTCAGCAGTGACCCTCTTAAGCGCAGGTTGAAGCCTGCAGCCATTCCACTTTGGATTTGGACCCTATCGCGTGTCACACGGCTAAGTCGACCAGGACCGGGCCTCTTCACTCAGACACATGGCAACAAGTGTCCATTCACATCAGCAGGGTTTTAAGATGAAATAACTTGATCACTAACCATGCAGCCTGATGGGAGAAACCACTCCGCATCACTTAGGGATGCGATAAACAGCGACTCACTTATTGAAGGTAACATAAAGCACTCGACAGTTCATGGCACCCCACTGTAAAGATATGTCGAAAATGTACAATAATCCTACCTGAGGAATAATCACAGAATCTCTTGAGATGCAGTCCTGCTGTTAATACTGTCTACTAACTCTTTTTTTGGTAATTTGACAGCACTTAGTCTTCTATAGCTTTTTTTCGAGGTTGGAGCATGCAGACAGGGTTATTATTTGCACAATTTCTCCAGATACTCCAGATTTCTTGTTTTATGCTTTTTCTTCTTCAGAAAGCAGGTTTTTAATAGGAACTGAGGCTGCTATGGAAGAAGGCCGATTGTATGTTTGGTGAACATGTTTGTGTAGGTTTGCTTTGGATTATGAGGCTCATGAAAGACACAATAATGACACATTGTTGGAAATCAACAGCTAGTTGTTCTTCATCAGAAAATATCAGAGTATTTCATTGATTTCATTGAAGGGTTCTGCAAGTTTCAATGAGTTTTAAGCCTTACATGCAAAAATCTTATTATTTTTTTAACTACTGCATGTGATTCCAGACTTTGACCATTTAGTTATCTAGTTATTTATTTAGTTAGTTATCTAACTTGACCGCTCCTTTAGGGCCGACTGTAGGCACTCAGTTTTTCTCACCAAGACAATAAAACTGCGAGTGTCATGGAGAACCATCTCGTTTGAGTGATAGATTTAATCAATAGAGATATTTGTTTGAGCATTTCACATGAACTGAGAGATTTTTTTATTTTTATTTAATCTCTTCCCAAATCAAGTCAGGGCAAGTTTATTTTTATAATACATTTCAGTAAGGAGGCAATTCAGAGTGCATTTCTGACTTTGCAGACCAATATGTATTGATTATTAAACTATGACTATTGTAAAAATAATTTTTTGTGATAACAGAATTCCTCAATATTGGTACACATTGCAGATTTATAAAACGTGCTTTTGTCCCCTTCTGGCATCTTATTGTGAAGATTTTTTCAAAGGTCTAACCAAACTAACCAAAAGTGAACGTTTCTAAAATTCCTATATCTTAAATTAACTATCTATTAGTTTTTTAAGGAAATGTGTTTCCAGGATTTGGGTTTTTATCTGGGAATGTAAAAGAAAAATCTCTCCAAATTTCACTCGGTCTGCTCCAGATAAGTAGTTGTTTCTGCAGAAATGTCAACAGTCTAGAGGTAATACATCTTCATAGTAAATATATGATTTGACCCGGGGTAATTGTATAATTTGTACTGACTTTAACTATCGTCTTGTTGACCATACATGTTTTATAGTCTCAACATCGCCATTGCTTCATAGCATGGTCTGTGTTATTGTATTGTCAACTTGAATGCTTTATTTGGTGGTTTTCTGCTCGTGGTTTCAGGATTCCTCTCTTCAGAGCCTGTTGCTGGTCACAAGTTCATGTTGGTTACTGTCTGCCACTGAGTACAAATGAAACATTTTGTTTGTTTCAGAAAAGTCCTTGAACTTCCACTGTACAAAAGCTCAATGGAGAAGGGAGGAGGAGAAGAAGAAAGTTTGGACATGCATCAGTCATAGGAGGTGTTGTGCAAATACTGGCTGACTGGAAACTACCCAACAAATAAACTGTGGATAGCATTTTGACATTGTTTCCAACCAACAATTAGAGGTCTTTAAATGCTGCTTTTATTGGCTAATACTGGTTCATGCATTTTATAAGAGATCTCTGCTTTTCTGCAACAGAAAACACAGGTTCTTTCAGGAGGAATTCCCCAGAAATGTCTTTTGTCCTGAGGGACTAAAAACAATAAAACTTTGATTTAGGTTTCCAGTTTTGCTTTTAGAGTCATGTATTTGTTTTTATTTACATAGTGATGGAGACACTCTGGGTCCTCAACATCTGCAGCTGCCCTGCAACTTTTAGATGCATTTTCCTCTCATTTATTTGATTCAGGTGTCTGTGGTTGGACTTCCCTGCTCTAATGTATGTAAACCTCCAGTCAGGTACTTTTTTTTATATGCATTAGTTTAATGCATACAGTACAGCTCAGTCATTTTCTTCACCTCACCTTTGTGGTACATTTTTTTGCATGTTTAGTATTTGCTGAAATGTATTTCTGTTTCTGCCTGCAGGAAAAAGCTTCAGGGTTTAAATCCAAACAGCCTTCCAGCTAGGAGTTTGCATGCTCTTCCTGTGCATGTATGGGTTCTGTCAGGGTAAATCTGAATTGTCCTTAGGCATGAGTGTGTGCATGCATGGCCTGTATTTCTCTGTCTTGCCTTGTGATGGGCCTGGAGAACAGCCATCAACTCTCTGTCATTCCTGCCCGGATGAGAAGGTAGAACAACTCCAGATACATTTGGCTTCATGAAGTCTGTTACTGATAAAAGAGTTAATGCGGTATAATCCTGTAATAACTCATTGACTCTTTCCACTCATCCATAAGATTTGTCAATCAGGCAGCGTGGGCAGTCATGTGTCAAATGTTTGCTTTCCTGTTGAAACCTGTTTCGACTCTACAAAAAAACATAGGTGTGATAAAATAACATACTGAGTTAGAAAGTTATATCTGATAGTCACAAGTATTTTATGACTGCTTTCACACCCGGAGAACGTTTCACAGTTTTCACTCTTTGATCCCGTCAGTGTGAGCTAGAACATTATCTTGTTCAGCCTTTGATTGCTCTGCTGCTGCGATGTCAGGAAAACATTAACAAAGACTTGTGACAAACAAGTGTCTGATTGCACAGGAGACACAGTCATTGGCTAAATCTGATTGGAGGGAAGGATCTCAGGTCAAGTGGTGTAAGTAATCACCTGCAATGACTCATTAACCTTGGATGTTACGTTTTGATTCAAATTTCAACTTATTCTTACATGTAAATAATTTACCTTACCTTTGAATCAACTCCATTTTAACTAAAAAGACATCAAATATATATGCTATTAACTATAATTAGACATTTTCCCCCTTTCATGGTCAGAATCTGATATGTATTTGTGCTATTTTAACTTCTGGTGACTTTGTTTTATTGTGTGCATTTTATTTTTGAGTTTTTCCTGTTTTATCTGCTTTGATCCAGCCCCCTTTACTCTAAAACCCTCAAATGAAACCAAGTTCATCTAATTGCCTTTCAGAAAGTACACTTGTGTGTAATTTATTATTTCTAATAATAAAGCTCCTACCTTTCAAGATGACAATAAGAATGTGATCCATCCATAATAAACCCACAAATAAAGACAAATAGAAATAGAAATAGATAATGTGATTAAATGCTACTGACAAACTCAAATGCATTTCACAAGGATTGCCTTTGTAGAAAGTGGAAGAAATTCACAGTTTGAAACAATTACATAAAACTTACTGTTCACACTTTCCCGCCAGCCATGCAGAGAAAGTAAAGTAAATTCAGAAGTGAACAAAAATGTGCCTCTGTTGTCCTGCATGCAAAAGGTTTTGTAGAGAAAGACTATCACTGCATATTGTTTCCCCTGCAAAACATGGTGGTGGCAGCATCATGGTGCGGAGGAGACAATTAAGAAGAAGAAGAGGCAAATATTTCCATCTGGAGTTGCAGCTGGAATTGCAGTAAGGAGGGGACAGAATGCAAAATACGCCGTATTGTTTTCATTTGTGGATGCATAAAAAATAAATTCCCTTCCACTTTAAGGTTCTGCAGGTCGCTTGAATTAAATTCCTTGTGAAAGTGCAAAGATTTTAGCTGCAATGTAACAAAATTTGAAACAGTTCATTTGCTTATGAATCACAATCTGACTATAAAAGTAAAACATGAAGAGATTTAAGTACTGCCTGTTAAATTTCATGAGGGCATTGTTGCCATGTGACATCAGTAAACATTGTCCTGCATGGAAATCAGGCTTTATTATCTATTTTAAAAAGCAAGAGGCTAGCAAGGTGGTCTTGTTACATGTCTCTCATGTATCTTTACAACTTCAACCAGTCCAAGTAATCCAAAAGCAAAACAAAAAAAAATTCACAGTGGAAAAACTGAGTGGTTATCAGAGGAAATTTGTAAATGATTCTCAACTTCTCTTAAACGTTGATGTCTCAATTTCTAATTTTTCTCCGTATTTAAAGGTACAGTCAAAGTAAAGTGTTGCTTGAGGTAAACTGTTTTGTACTCATTACCCAGCATTTAGACTGCATAAACCTCTTGTTGTCTGGTCAGTTATTAGCTTCTTGCCTTCTCAAAATGTGTTAAACAGTTACCAATCTAACAAGTGTTCCCTGTCATAAAAACAAGTCATTTTAATGATATTGTCATTCTGCCCAATCAGGGAGTTAAGAGATAAAACTTGAATCCTGAGGAATTTTTATTGCATTTTGTCTGTAGTCCCTTTAAAGAGGTTGCTTTAAAAGATATATTTTAAAATGCTGAAAATATGTTTTTTTATTTCATTTCTTTTATATTTCCTCCTATTTTGTTTTGTTATTGTAGTATTTTAACATTGTGCTGTTCACTTCAGCCCAATAACATATAAAGTCAGTGAATTTTGCTAAACTATTAACATTTTTTTACTTTTGAGTTAAAAAAAGTCTGACTGAACATGTAGTTTAAATGTTTTGCTCTGCGCTGAAGTTGTTTGTTCACCTACAAGAATCAAATGATGAAATCTTTCGAACAAAGGTCGTAGGAATATTGCACCATTTCCCTGTAATTGCAGGATCAAAGGTCGGCTCTTCCTTCTCCTTGACATCCTTCATTTCATTGTAGTGTAGCTTTTTTTTCCCTTCCTGGTCACAGCACTAATGGTGCTTTCCTGATGGATAATCATTGACCCTGGACAGGAAATGTTTGAAGAAATCACAATATAAAGTTACAAAAACATCTATAAATAAAGTTTTCTGGTATTTAGCAGACATAATTAATTTTGGTAATTCTAATTGACTTAAAACAATAGATTTCTGATCTGATTCAGCTTCACAGAGTGAGAGAATATTTACGTGTGATATGTAAACATCAGGTTTTAACTGTATTTGTGTGTCTGTAGCTACGTCTCCATCACAAATGTGCACAAAACTTTGTCAATATTCTGCTAATTAAAAAAAAAACTAGTTCACAATTGCGGTGCTCCATTAAAGAAGAAACATAAATAAAATCACACGTGAATAAGTTTGTTTGCACAATGAGTCATTAAAAAAAAACATATCGCTCCATCATCACATGCCATCACTGCTAAATAAACCAATTTCGGCTGAAAACCCACATCATCCGTCGCCAAAAGCAAGTGCTGGTTTGGAATTGGTGTGTTTTTGATTTTCGAAATGTCAAATTGCACAATTACACGGTCAATGCAAACGCAGGTAGTTTCTACAGTTTTCACTCCTGCTATCTCAAACACAAATGCTCTCTCTCACTCTGTCTCACACACACACACACACTGGCATCACCATTGTGCAGTTTGCCGTTGAAGCCATTAGGAGAAACCTGGGATTTGGTGTCATTTGAATAGAAGCAGCAGGTTATTCAAAGCACCAACCCTGCAATTAACAAGCAACCTGCTCTGCATGCTGAGCCACACCTGGCAGGCATGAAAAGTGTCACAGCACCAAACGTTTAACACCTAATCATCTATTACCTTTCTGTGCAAATATTTTTTCATTCGGTCCTATGTTGGCAGATTTGGTAACTATATTGTTGATAATAATTTTCCACCTCATGACTTACGATGTCTCTTCTGTCAGCCTTTGAGGATCTGAGGGACTTAGAGGATTTAGTGTTGTACAATCAGATTTGTAGTATCCATTCTCTCTGCTCATTTCTGATCTTGCAGATCTGACTCAACTTGTCCCATTGCGCGGGTTATTTTCAGATCCAAATAAGTCTGGTCATTTCCTGCCATCCTGCAGAGCAGCAAACGTGTTGAAGAAGAATCTTAAACCTAAGTAGCAAAGTTAGAAAACTTTCCTCAGCTGTGATTTACTCATTCTTTCTCCCCATCACCCCAAACTCTTCACCTTTCTTCTGCATCCCTTGGTTATTGTTATCCCTTCACTTTCTCCCTCTTTTCTCTTGCTTCCCCCCTCCATCATTTGGCTGAAGCTAAATGTCTTGTGTGAGATAACATCGCAGTAGGAAATTCCGCCTCTGTTGCCAACCTGCTCAGTTTTCTCCCCAGGGCTAGCAACAATGTGCGTCCTTCATAAGTGCCTGTGCAGCGTTCAGAATCTCCCCTCATCCCCTGCGAGCCCGGTCAAAAGACCCGCCGGTGAAACCCGACACCCCCAGCTCCTCTGCAGAGCTGCGGCAGGTAGCCCAGAGGATTAGTGTGAAGATGCTAACGACAGCAGCATGTAGTTGTGCTTTTAGTTCCAAAACACTTGAGAGAGCTAACAGTGAGCATACCCGCAATGTTAGACTTTAGATCCGATTCTAGAAGTTACGTTTGTTTTATTTTTTATTTCACTTTTCATATAAACTTTTGGCTTCATGGTCACTTAGAATTTTCAACATTTCCTGATGGATTCCTTTAATACTCTCCCATCTTGCTCGTTCTGAACAGCTTGTTTTACTGGGTTTTAATGCTAACTCCCACTTGGCTGATCTTTTTGTTACATCTAATAAAATTATTAGTTTGCACTTGCCTGAAGTCCATTACACACTGGAGACAGTATGCACTGTTGAGCTGAGAAGAAGGCACAGCTCCAAACTGCACCCATGTTCAGCTGTGCTGGTTGCTGGGAGACCAAAGGAAGTAGCAACATTTTCTCCAGCCTGCACTTTGAATCTCCTCCCCATCTTCCATAAACTGTTGAGGAAGATTGTTCAGCTGCTGATCAAGCGACCCCTGAGGGAACTTACCAACCTGAATGCCACATTGGATCCCCAAAGTGTCTCCCAATGTTTTTAGACTTCATTTCTATTTTCTCTGCTGTGGTTCGTTTGCTATTTCCAACTTGTTTCTGGTTCTCACAATGTGTTTATCTTGCAATTTCCTAATTTGGTCATTTTTGCTGAAATATTTTCATTCCAATGTACTTCCACCTGCTGTGAGCACTTTGCTACCTACAAAGCCACAAAATTACAAACATTATATAACCAGCATTGCTAGGCACATTAATTGCATTTTTTAAAGTGAGATACCAAGTTTTATCAATTAATTTACTTTATGTAGGTTCTTTCAATACTTATATTAAAAGTTCTCTAATGTTTGTTATAAAATGAACATTTAATTTTAAGTTACAGCTGACTGTAACATCATTTGGCCTTTTGTGTTATACTGGTGCAACAACCACATCTTTGGAGAGACAGCCATTTTTAGTGAAGAATACACTGAAATTCAATTTGGTTGTTTTTATGGGATTTTAGATTCATACGTTTTGTTGAACTTGGTTCTTCAGGGAAATTAAAAAAAATATCTGGGTCCTCAATCCTCAAGTTGCAAGTAACAGTGACGTAACTCATTATAGTAATTATAACTCCACAAATTAATGTTGATTCTTTAAAAAGAAAAAGATGACGATATGTAAGTATTACATCATAACAAAGAAGATAAAAATATAAATAACTTTGTCCTTGTAGAAATGTTAATGTTATTCTAAAGGGATAAATTCACCGTATTGGTTCATGCTCCAGCCTTTTCAAGTAAATGGATCAGAAGGAAATAAGAACCAACTCAAGCAAACAAATTCATCTTGAAGATGTTTGTTTTGGGTTTTTTTACAGTTTACTGCTCTTCAGGAAGCGTAAAACTTCAGAAAAGCCAAATTTTAAAGTTTTATACTGTAAACCACAATGATCTGGGTCAGTGGAAAAAATGTGCATCTTTTATTTTGTAGCAGACTAAAGAAAATACACAAAGCAGTTTGTCTTCCATATGTTTTCTACTGTATCCGTCACCCATGTGGAGCCAACAAAACTATGCGACCACATCTCTTTAACTATGCATGTAAAACAGTATTTATCCATTTCCTGCAACATAAACACTAATTTAAATCCTGTGGACTTTATGTTGCTCCTTCCATGAGGCACCACAACACACGACGTTACCACAGTAACTAAACAGTTACCTTCAGGTTGCAGAGATTAGTGGGTTGTTGTCTGGGCAGGATGAGACGTTTGTGCGCCGTATGGCATAAAAGGCTTTATGTATTTAGGGCTGTGTCTCTAACTCTGGAGCGTCTGTGCTATGAGTGCTCAAGGTTCTCTGACAGAAAAGAGAGGAGTGTCTCCCTGTGTCAACGTCTGTGACCTCAGCAGTCGAGTTCAGGGGGCCAAATGTGCGACTTGCACCGAGCAGAAAATGTCTCAGTCCTTGTTTTTGTGTAAAACTGCAGGAGAGGCTTAAAATCTCATTTGTCCTCCTTTCAAATGTGATATTTTAATTAATTTCTGTTGCATAAATTGCGTTATCTTGAAAGGCAAAATAAATTACTTTGTTTAAGGCTTGTGGTGAATTTTTTGCTGCAAGCCGGGTAATGCTACAGCCCTCATTTGCAAACTAAATGTCATTAGACAGCCACACAAATTGACATTTTAATAGGCGTCTGAACGTCCACCAACATTTCTCCTTGAGTTGGTTAGCCTTTGACAACGCTATCTCCCAAATGAGGTCTCTTGCAGCTGCAGTCTATGTCCGCCGCCATGCTAAACGCACCTGTTGTTGGACTTATTTGAGGTGAGACGAGGTTAATTACGCGGCGGTGCGTGCTTTATCATTGCTGAGTGACATCGTTGGAGTTTGTCAAGGGGTGGACTTCCAGGGGCCTCTGGAATGCCATTCAGAAGATATAGTGCTCTTTGAGAGATAACGAAGTCGTAACAAAAACATTGTTCATTCTCACCTGTGTAACAGTCCTTTACTGTCAGCCTGTGGCACCAGTTTAAACACCCGCTGTGTGACAGATTAATGTTTGCAGGGAGTTGCTAAAAACACACATTATGCTAAATTATGTCCTAAATTAGTGAGTTTGTCAAATTGCTTACCTGCACGGATTTTGAGGGTTTTTTTTATCCTGCTGTGCCACACAGTGTGAGCAGGTTTCCACTTCATCACATAAACTTTGTGTTTGGTTGTTTGCATGCTGACCTTTTCCCGCCCACCTTTTGCTCTTTGCACCACCTGATTTACTCCTCCCTCCTCCGCTCCCACGCAGAGCCACATTTACCCCAATAACTCTTTCTGTCGGGCTGGAGCGGGTGAGGTCGCTCTCAGTTTACTGTGACCTTATGTGGGTGTGCACGTGTGTTTGGGTGTGCATGTATTACTCATCTTGTGGGGACAAAACACAACATCCAGAATGTAAACCATTGGAAACTTTCCATGATTATTTAGGATAGAGTGATAAAAAGATTTTTAATTGGGCTTGTATGGAGTAATTTTAAGTAATCAGTATGTTAACAGGGGACTTGAGTCTGACAATTGCTCATGGCGGAGTTAAATCAACAGCGATATAGATCATGGCAGGCGTGTCAAACTCATTTTCATTTTGTCTGAAAGAGCCAGTTGTGCCAGAATGTTTTAATAAAACTGTTAAAATATTAATAAATATCTTTCTCTGCTTTCGATGAGTACAAACATAAAATTAAACAATTTTGAACATATTTTCACATTGATGTAATCAGGCAGCATACAGATTGAAACTGATTTGATTTAATTGATGAATATATATTTAAGCAAACAACTGTTTTAATTAAGGTCATTTTTATGTGGCCCACAAGAGCCTGGAGAACCACATAAGAGGAAAATCGCAAAGACAAAATCAGGTGTAACAGCAGCAACAGATAAAAAGGTTAACATAAAAAGTTCCTAAAGTGTTAAAAGCAGAAAAACAGAGCTGCAATAACGGTGGAAATGTTTTTTAAAGATGAGTAAGAAACGAGTGGATGATTGTGCAATTTTGTTAGGAGCAATTTAAAAATACATCCAAAGTTATGGGGGAATAAAGCAACATAGTTGCATTTCTGAGGTGGAAATGACTTACAGTGGGAACAGTTGGGTTGACAGACCAGGTGGGGGCCTCTGCCAGGTTCTCTCTGGGTCAAAGTTGACTCTTCACCTTCCTGTGGAATCTGTCAAGCCTCCAGGTATAAATACATGCATGGAAAAAACACACTAGCAGCAACCAACACACTTTTTCTCAAAACAGAGTCACAAAACTCCAATTTTGGAGTAGCTAATTGAAGATTTTATTTTGTCATTTATGCATTCAAATACACAGATATATTGTTTATGCCCACACACAAGGTATGACTTAACGCGGTGGAAGATTCTGCTTAACGGGCTCATATGGGTAAATATTAGGCAGGAACACTTGTGTACAGTGTAAATGTAGGAGAAACACTGAGTATCTGCTTGGCTGACAGTTTGGACAGATGTGCAGATGTGTGCCTGCATGCGTGGGATGTTTTCCAGAGTGTTTATTAACCTGTCTGGAAAAGTGGATGTTTGTCACATTTTTACTAAATGAGTAAAACGATTCTAATTTACCCTCCAGGTGAGAAAGGCAAGCAGTCAGAATAAGAAACTGCATGCGCGTTATTTTAAGAAGAAACTGCACCTCATCTCAAACTGCTTCAGGTTTTCCAATCTGACAGGTTGTGTAGCAGCATAAAGAAAAGGAAGAAGAAGAAAAGACAAGCTGCAAGGATGAGGGGAAACCTGCCAAATTCCAGCCGGCCTGAGAAGTAGAGGGCATGACCCGGCCAATATAGTGATGCTGTACGACTCATCTCTGTTTCTAGCATTTACACTGTTGGCTTCAACGTTTCAGGGAAACTTCTGGTTCTCCAGAATGTAAAAGACTCAATCACCAAGTGAAAATGTAGAAATGTAAGATGCTCAGATAAATTCCTCGCAGCAGTTATCGCTTTTATAAAATTAGAAACTTGGTAAATCTTGTAATGCATCATGATGATCTTGCACTAAAAATTGTTTGGATCCTGCTAAAAACCCAATGGTTATTAATTTCTAGTTTTCTGAGTCCATCAAAAGTTCATTCAAATTTTTAAGACTTTCATGATCGTCATGGAAACTTGGTCATTCCTTTTTCTTGCAAATTTTTGACGTTTGAAACTCAAATGTTCACGTTTTTTCTAGGAAATTTCTGAAATGAATTACAAAATTTCTGAGTGCTTTTGGTAGAAATGTGTCCTTCTGTTTTTTCTACCTGCGATGGCCCTACACTGTTGTATAAAACAGACGTATGAATGCAGAAAGAAAAGTTCCTGAAGCTTTAAAAAGGTGGTTTATGCGCAGTAGGGCAGAATGGAGTAACTTATCTGAATGAGACCAAACACAATCAGGGTTAATAGGGTGGGAAACATGTAGAATTACTGTTGCAGCATTCATTAGTCTGCTAGCACCCATCACTGACATGATGCAAAACGTATGTGTAATCTCTGATCACCGCAATACCACATGATGCTATTGTTGCATCTCCTGCTCTTTGCTGCTTCTGATTGGGTCACATCCAGGTCTTCAGATGAAACATGATTCATGAGTGGCCGCTTACAAATGAGAGGCAGAGCTGGAAAAGTTTGATCAACGTTCAGATAGATCAGCAGTACAGAGAGGAGGATCATTTCTGAGTGTAAAATTTAAAATATGTTGCTACGAACTGTAACTTTTAGACATATGAGGTATAAATGTTGAACATGGTTTTCAAAAACTGACATGTTTTGGCGTTTTTGGGCTCGGAAAGTGGACTGAATTGCTATATTTATTGCATCAAATTGAGAGCTACCAAAATAACTTGGTTCATTCAGATTTGTCCATCATTATTAAGACTAGTGAGGTTATAGTTTCAGCTATTGAAGCAATAAAAGGGGGAGCAGGTTGCGGGCTACAGAAATCATCGTGCTCTAAGTGTTAAGAGAGACACATTATTAATTTAAAACCTTTTAACTACTCAAAAAACAGCTTTTATTTGGATAATTACATATTGCACAATCAGTTACAGAGTAGATTTGTTTAAAATAGCTGCTGTCACCTCTCGTTTCCACTGCTCACGGCTAAAGGCCAAACACTAATGGAACACTAATGGCTTTCAGTTCAGCACGGTTACATTTCTCACCCCGTCACCGTTTCTGCCTCGCTGACAGGCTCCCTCTGAGCTGCGAGCCGCTCGTAAAACACGGCCAGCGCCTCAGAGCGAACAGAGCTGCGAAGCTCTTTATGAATCCTCAGCTCTGTGCAGGGCCAGAGCCAGGCGAGTGACCGTGTTTACCTCTAGGAAGACGTCATCGTCACTGAAGAAAGCCCCTAATTATAAACACGCCAATGCCTGTTTCCAGTGGTTGCTAATTAAGAACAGGCCCCTGTCGCCCAGGAGTCTTAATGACGCCACAGGAACAAGTCCCAGTTCAGAAGGCCTCTAAGTAACAGACCAGCTAACATGCATTCTGCATATAAACCACCATACGAAGGGATTACAAGGTGGTAGAAGGAAGAAACTAAATTTGGCCATAAATACTTTTAAATTATTTATTTGCTGTCTCACCTTTTACTGAGGCTGTCATTATGACTTATATATATATATATATATATCACTCTAGTAAAGAAAATTCCAGATGTTTGTTTTCATACTGAGAGCAAATATTTCCTAAAACGTCTGTCAGAAGAAAGAATTAAAAGAAGGCTATCAATCAAACCAGTTATTTAAAATGAGAAAAGATACACTCCGTCTTATTGAAACGTGTGAACTTTTATATTAGCTAACAGGCTCAGGTATATTTGTTTTTATAGCTATTTATGTTGGATTCTTGTAAATCATAAGTTCAGTTTTTACTTTAAGCTACTTTGGAAGCTAAATCTGTAAATATATTTGTAAATGTTGTGATTACTTTGGTCATTTTTAGATCTTCCCATGAATTATTTGTGGGATGTAACTTTTGTTTACTTCTAAACTGTAAGAAATAATCAGTTATTATTTTGTCCATATTGTTGAATTGCACTCGGAAGCCACCTGTTGCCACCGATTGCCTTTTCGCAAATAATTTTGGTTTTGAAATCCATGACATACGTGCAAACCTCTGATTAAGTGGTGTTCAGTTTTCAGGTTGCTACATGATCAGATCAAACACCTTCGGGAGAAATGTTTCCAGGTCAGATGAGAGGAAGATTTAGGTTTGGCCGCAACGTGAAGATGAATGTTTGGAGGAGTCAAGGTGACGTTTCCGACCCTCAGATCACCTTTAACAGCTGCTAAGCCCTCATCATGGAGTGGGGCTTTTTTACTGCCAGTTAAATGTGCAATAAAGTTCATGAATCATCTGGAGTCAAATGTATAAATCAAGGACCCCAAAATAGAAACTTATATTTTAATTTTGATCATAATCTAAAAATATTGTGGTTTTGAAATCTTGTAAATGAATTTTATAGCGCAAATCCAGCATAAAAATGTTGAAATCATATAAAGGACAGATTTATAAAACGGTCAAGTGGACAAACTGATTTTCTTTTTATTATTTTACTTTCATGATGACTTCACCTGCTTCCCCTAACTCCTCTGGGCAGGAAGGCAACGTAGGAAGGATATCTCAAACTTTTTAGAGTCAGGAATAGAACAGGAATTGTCTCTGGAGTCAGTTTTCTTATTTCATCAAAGCAGCTATAAGTTCAATGCGGCTGCTTTGCATAAAATCATAGTGAAATTCACCGACAATCACTGTCGCTTCCCAAGTTTACATCCATAAAATCTCCTCACGAAAGCCGTTTATTGCAGTCCAAGGTTATAAAACTAAACCAAACCTCCTGAAACAGTGAGTCAGAAGAGCAAGAGACAGAGTGAAATTTGTGAAAAACATCCCAGGGAGTAAACGCTACAATGTAACCTCCACATCTGACTCAGAGTTTATTGCTTCATTACCTTTAGTTGCAACATAAGAAATGGACAAAGGTTGTGGTTTCACCCAAATAACTAAGATTTGTTTTGTTGTTCTCAATAAGTTTTCTGATTAGTCTCTCAAAAACTTTTCATGTAAGATTTTCTTCTTTTAAGGTGAGCAGTAACTGATCTTCTGCCTGAATTGAGTTTTTCTGTCTTTTCCAAATGTCTCTGAGGAAATGACCTCATGCAGGTTTTACTGCGTGCAGCAAAATTAAAGTGGGACAAGAATGCTGGTTGTTGCTATTTTGCTTACATGACTGCTAACAAGAGTAAATAAAAAAAAACTGGCAAAGTAGATACAAAATTTTGCATGAAAACAAATTTGTTACATTTATGCATAATCTTGGGTTACATTGAGTAAAACTCACAAAACGTCTCTGCTCAAAATGTTTTGTCTATTTTCTTCTTGTAACACATTAAATTCTTTTACAGTTTGTATTTTCAAACATGAGCTTTCAGGTGCAAAAAGACGCCATGTGCAACGGGACATTTGGGTTTGATTATGCGTCAAATCGTGCCTACCTTAGGAATGTTTTGTTCCCAATTTGCAACACTTTGTTTTTAAGTATTTCATATAATCTAATCATAGTTCACTATGATGAACTGAGATTAAGTCGGTGATATCAACCAGCAGGAAATCACTCAGATGTTTTGGTTTGATCAGAGGTCAACATTTGCCTTAATTCTTCAGTCAACTGGTCAAATTAACCACAGTTGATGGAAGTAGGATGTAAAAAAAATATAAATTTAATGTGAGTTAGAACTTTGTATTTTTACCATGACCTATCTCCATCTATCAAAAATACCAGAATGTAGATTTATGCTTGTTAGGTATCAGGATATGAAATTATTTGTTTGCAAACACAAAATAGAATAAAGTTGAGGTGAAATGGAAATATTTGGGTGTGAAACAGATGTATGAAGATTCATGTGGATGAATTAACTCAAAGTCTGTCTTGCTTCATTTCGCTACACAGGAGAAAAATCTAAATAAATTACTTTTCTTGTTGATTTTTATGTCCAGGAATTGTTCTTAAAATGTGTGTTTCCAGATTTATGTCTACATCTTAATGTGAAGATCTGAATTATCATTGAACTGTATGAACCTGAGTTAAAGTGCCCTGCAAATAAACTGATTTTAATCTGACTTTTGTCGTTAGACATACCAATATAAAACACCAGATCATGAAAGGTTTGGGCTAAGATGTTCTTTTAATGAATAATAAAATAAGGCACTTTGTTTTAGTCTGATTAAATGACTTTTATCTATGGATTAAATATTAGACAAGACATTAATTTGTCAAAAATTTCTTAATAAAAACTTTAATCGTTTTGTGTCCAAACTTTTTCACACGACTGCAGCTGAAGATTTTTAAGGCCGATCAGACTGACTGGGAGGTTTTGATTAATAAGTCATGAGTTAATTGTTTTTCATGTTAAAGTACAAAATCTCTGATATGAACTGAATTTTTCTCAGCAATTTTTTGTCTGGATTTCAAACATTCACACAGTAAAATGAAGCAAGAGGACAAAGCAAAAACTTGCTAAGCTTATTGTTTGTGTTTGGGATCTTCTGTGTTTTTAAGCCAATTTTTAGTTTTACACCTTCTAGTGTTTATCTATTAACTTACTATCAATGTGTGTGTTTGGTTTCGGGGGTTGGTTAACACAGACTGAGCTGTCACGGTCCTGCCCGGCGCTAGACTGATTGGATGGGAGGGATTTGTGTCAGTGTTTGCTCTGGTTAATGAACGGAGGGAAGGTGAGCCAACACAATACACACACTGTCGGTGCACGCACATGAGCAGAGGGGGTGTGTGCGTGTGCGTGTGCGTGTGTTAAGGGTGACTGCTTAAAGCCTAACAACCCACCTCAGGCTGATTTGTAGCCTGCCTTTTAAGTAAACATGCCAGAGAGAGGCATGCCGAGGAATCTAACCTGTGGTAGGAAGGAAGAAATCCTCCATCCATCACTGGCCAGGAGCAGCAGAAGGGAGCAGGAACTCAAATTTCCGCCGGTCATGGCTGGATAATTAGAGACTTCCACTCCTCTATGATTTACTAAGAAGTTAAAAAGACAACAAACTGTATGAGACATAAGTGTCATCAACAAATTCTCTCTCATTAGCTGGTTCAGAAAGGTCAAAGTAATTTAAACAACTAACTCGCATGTTCGGTGCCTTGAAAAAGTTTGAACACAAACTGTTCCACCATCCGTCGCTTTGCGTCAACAAACTTCATTGTATTTTAATGTGATTACTTGTGATGGATGAACACATTACTTCTAAGCATTATTTCTAAGAAAAAGGAAAAAGATAGGCTTCATTTAAAAAAAAGAAAAAAAAACATTTTCACAAATGAAAGAACACAAAACAGTATTTGTGTTTCCACAAGCTTTGTCTAAATTCTGCTAATGTAAAAAAAAAAAAAACACACAATTTCCCAATAGCAATGTTTCCCTTAAATAAAAAATGGAATTAAAATCATGTATAAATAACATTATTCACGTGATAAGTTGTTAAAAATCATGGCAGGAAGGGATGTGAACACATTAAATATATAATTCAGCCAAGGTGCTATTGGAGGGATAAGCCCCGCCTACTTGGGAGCAGCTACATGCTGCATTCTGGGGAAACCGAAATAGTTGATTTTTCTGAAGAGGTTGAACACATTGGACAAGGCTTTTTATGAACTGAGTGATGCTGTAAGAGCTCTGGTGGAGCTTAAAAAAAAACAAAAACAATCCTCCACTTCCTGTCATCATCTTTGTTGTTTTCACCAGTAGTAACAGCCAGCTGTTGATCATGTGACTCGTGATGAGAAAAACGTTTTTACGTCGCTGTTCTACGAAATACATCTATATCTATAGTGAAAAAATTACCTCATCCTAGTGCAATTTTATGAATAGAATATGAACACTAGTGTTTTGCATTCATATTCAGGCCCCATTGCCTTCAGAAGTCACCTGGCTAGTAAATGAAGTCCACCTCTTTAACTTTTAACCACGTGCAACAATCTGGCTTTGCTGCAAAGTCCCACAGGTCCTCTTGGTGTCTGGAAACATCCTGGGTGCAGCACAGCAGGAACTCCACACACTGAGAGAGAATCAGCAGCAAACCAAAGAAAGTATTAAACTTATTTAAGGTTTGGGGAGGTTATTAAAGTTACCAAATGAGGTTTCTCACCCTACAGTAAAAACACATGCCTCCACTTTGAAATGTTTTTCATCGTCACTTTCCCAAAATAATGGCCTAAGTCATCGCTTGCCAAAAAAACATAAAAGAAAAAAAACTTGTGTATGTATTGTGTCCTGTAAACAAATCAGAATCTTTTAGTTGATTGCGGATGATTTTCAGCTTTTCAGGTAGTTTTTAACCTACAATGTTATTATAGACTTTCTCCGGATCTGTTCTTCTAAAACTATTATTGCATTCTCCAAAGACTACTTTAGACTCCCTTGGGACTCACAAAGCCTTGACCCACAATAGTAACAAAAGTCAGCATTTATAAATATTAATCATTAGAAATATTAGCACATTATCAGAGAAACAATGGCTGTGAGATGGCCAAACTTTCCATGAGAAGGATACAAAGAAAAACATTTCAGAGTTTCACAGCATGCCTCAGTGACTCTGTAAGAAACACCCCCACACACCCACTTTTTTCCCCTTTGGCATCAGGAACACTGAGAGCCCTGGGAGAATCTGGAGAAAAATCGGGTGGGAAAGCACGAGAGCAGAGCTTGTATGGCAGAGCTGGTCGGCCAGCCTGCAGAATGCAGAAATCGACTTCTGAGCAGATGCAGTAATTCCATTTCCACCCTTTTAAATTTGGTATGCAGGGGGCCAGCGCGTAACCCTAAACCCACCGTCCCCGTTGCACACAGAAGGCAGGAGGCGTAGTCGACAGTTGGTGGCTGGGGCCACCGAGTCTATCAGGCTTGTTAATCAATACGGGTTCCAGTCCGGCAGACAGCGATTGGTGTAACTGATGCTCATTCTGAGCCGGCCATGATGGGAGGTGCTTCACCTGCTTCTTGTGACTTTCACCTGAATCCTGTGACTCAGCTGGAGTAAAAGATACATTAGACACAAAACATTTCTGCAAGTACTGGTGTATTCGTCATGGTTAAACATCTCCAGATAAACTGGTTTAAAAACTATTTATGTTCTGAAGCAATGAGTTGCAATTCCAAAAACTCAAACCAGACATTGTCATTGCTGTTTTTCTTAACCTGCCCTCCTTCATCGTGCAACAGCATCCATGTCAAACTTTTAGTACACTTTATCGTTTTGTTTTGTTTCTCTTTTTTGCTTATTTCAAGTCAAGTTTATTTGTAAAACACATTTAATCATCAAGGCAGTTCAATGTGCAAAAAAAATATCATGCAGTCATCAATGGCGAAATAAGAAGTAAATTTTACTTTTGTCAAATGCCATAATCAAAATGTTTCAGCTGCAGTTTCCTGGAAGTTTCTTCCAGATTTGTGGTGCATAAAAGCTTCTCCATTTTTGGTTCTGGTTCTGGATGCAGAGCAGACCAGAACCAAAAAACCTGAGAGGTCTGGAAGGTTGGTCCAACAGCAATATCTTACCACTGGCAGAGCTTTTTCTCATAATCCTCTCATGACTACTCATGCAAGAAGAGAATCCACACGGATTCAGATTGTAATGTTTACGTGAGCTGAGCTTGGACGGACCCAGCTTAATGAAAGTTTGAGAGGGTGATGAGGAATGCCGATCAGGATCGGGAAGGAAGTTGGCTCAGCTTCTTGCACCAACAGCTGCAAACTAAAAGCCTGGAAAGCTCTGTTTGCATTTCTAGTTCCAGTAGCAGTTGGAAGGACTGAAATTGCACTACTCTATTAAAAAGTTTCCGTCTTGCAGCTTTTTGTTGTAAAAACTGTCTGAGATACTAAATTGCTACTTTTTCTATATATTGAAAGCATAATTTATGTTTTTGTTTTACAACAAAAATCTTCCAAGGTTTGAGACATTCCTGTCCCTTGGTCACCAACAGAAAAACATTTTTGCAGCTGAAGACAACAGAACAACAACAGAACGTCATAATGAGACATTTCTGTCTGTGAACCTGCGTGGCCTGAATCCCCACTGTCACTACTGCAATCTACATCAGACATGAATGAAATCATGTACGTCTGTCTTCCATTGAGACATTTAATCGTCACATTTTTAAGGCCAGGCTTGAGGAAGCCAACGATCCTTTTTGCTGATAACTTGCAGAATACTTCCAAACTTTTGATTCATACTTTTCCCAGACTCAATTTTCTGGAGTCCTCTGACCCATTTAAGCCATTTTTTAGTACAAACTGCATAATTTCCTGTTCTTTTTAGTTGATATCTCCAAAGTGGGTGGTCTGGAAAAATTAACAGTCCATCTCGGTACATCCATTTCTTGGCATTGGTCGATAAACTCCAAAAATCTGCACAAATTCACAAGATATTTTCCCATCCATCTTTTACATAGATTGAAGGTTTTTCATTTCTGACCAAAACTTTTTCACAAATATCCATCACAGGAAGAGTGACATTTTTAAAAGTCAAGAGGTTATCTTGAATCTTGAATTTATCTTTTTTCGTCACCCATTCGAGACGCCAAACGGAGCTAAAACAGAAATCCTTCTACAAACGCTGGAGTTTGGGAGCTAATTAGTTCTGATAAAAACCTGTGGATTGGAAACATTCTGCCTGTCTACCAAACTGTCTCAGCTCCATTTGAAGCTGTTAAATCCAATAATAAGTGTGAATGACTTTAATTAGTGCAATCACAATGCTGTATCTGCCTATGTTAGCTTATTTCCTTTGGGCTGAGCTCTGAAACTGTTTACACACACACACATGCGCACACACAGGGTTCTGTTTGTTAGGCTGTTGGTGTGACGTGGTAATCGCCGACCCAGCATGCACTGAGTAAAACGTTGGCAGCAGCGTTAAGACAAACACCCCCCCTCTCTTTAGAGCAAGTCGACCCCCTGCTGTGGGCTAACAAGCCCGTAGTAACCTCGCTTCACACACACACACACACACACATTCTCTGTTTATTTCAGCTTCTGACAAGCAGCCATACACATGAGCATGTAGACACTTTGTCTCATTCTTTCACACATACATCCAACTCCAAGGCTACATGTACATTTTCACATTGTCAGGCATCCAAAGGAGGCAGGAAGTCTCTGCCTCCCCTGCAGGGCGAGTGACGGACAACATCATTGTTCCCTTGCGGTTTTCAAAACCACTTACTGACAGACGATGAATAAATTGGCTTCTGTCAAACTTATCGGCAAATTAAAGCTTGAGGGGGTTGGTGGCTGCAAAAAAAGTTAGCTTGCAAATGTTTGTTGGTTGGCGAAAGGCAAAAGGGGTTGGTTAGTCCAGCTGCTTTTAAACAATGAACAAAATCACAAGATTCACAGTGAAATATCTGCATATTCCCACAACGTTTTCGTATTAAACACCACCAAGTTCAGACTTACCACTGCTCCTCTAGGCTGCTTCTCTGATGAATGCTTTTACTGCCTGATCTGTCAGGTTTATTGGTGTTCATGGTTTTAGTTTTGCGGTTTCGTGAGATGTTTAGACCTTAGGACATTGTTTTATAGCCCTGCTTTAAACCACCCTGTCTGCTGTGTTCCTTGGGTTTCATGATGCTGTTTGTTCACTAATGTTCTCTAACAAATCTCAGAAGGTTTCACAAAACAGCTGGATTCATACTGGGATTAAATTAGACACAGGTGAACTCTATTGAAAGCAGTTGGCTGCATTTGATTTTATTTAGCAGTGTCACAGCAAAGAGGGCTAATTTTGTCAAATTTAAACAAAAAATCTGTAAAAAAGTAAAAAAAAAAAAAAACATGTATCCATTTCCCTCCACTTCACAAGTGATCAAATTTATTCAAATCTATTGAAGCTTGTGGTTGGAATGTGAATAAACTCAACGATTAAATTATTGTATTTTGATTACAGGAATCTTCTAAAAAATGAGGGAGTTCACTGATTGGCAATAGCTTTGTACATTTTGAATAATTTGTTTTTTTCAGGAATAGTGACGGTTATTGTCAACTGTTGAAGATTTTCCATTAATATTTGCAAACTCTTTAATTAATAAACACTCGTGTTACATTTGGTCCCAAACTGAGTTCAGTAAATAATATACATTTATAACAACTAAATAAATAAATGATCAGAATCAAGTTTGTTTTCCAAGTTTGCACAAACACAAACAAAGAATTTGACTTTAGACTCCACTTTGCTGTCAATCAGGAAATTTAGTATCTAAATAGAAACAACAGATGAAAGAAAAGTTATTTTTTTCTTGTAAATATCTATACAGATTTTTTTTTTTTGGACGATTAAGAAATACACACATTTTGTTTCTAATGCTGGTTGTTTTGCATGTTTGAGGAACGATGTGAACTGCCTTCATATGTCTGGTTTTGTTTAATACATGAGTGCTACTCTGCTGTCCTCATTGTTGGTTCTGTTGACCTAAAAAGCTCCATCAGTTGACCTGTTAGTTCATCCCAACAATTGGGATGCCTAACTGCATTCCTTCATAATGTATCTATTGTAGCCCACAACGCTCTTCCCAAACAATCACCACACACACACACACACAGAGAGAGACAGAGAGAGAGAGAGAGAGAGAGAGAGAGAGAGAGAGAGAGAGAGAGAGAGAGAGAGAGTAATGTAAACCAGGACAAAGTGATCATAACCCTTTCTTTCCTCCAGGGTGAACGTTTTGAGCAAACACCTACAGAAGAAACTCCTGATTGACTTGAACTCCTTTCCTGTCCCTCCGGAGGGAGTGTCCTCCTTCTCCTCATATAAAATGCAGCCCTCCTGTCAGCCACAGAGCATGCATGCACAGACACGGCGAGCACTGACACAAAGGAGAGCGAGGAGGCAGGCAGGATCTCCGGATTACGCGGACAGTAACAGTAACATTTTCCTTCTGGGTTTATGTGGACTGAAAAGTGACACTGACTTCCTGAGATTTAGTATGAGTTTGACAGACTTCCTGGGTTAACCGGACTCCCTTACAGAGCGCAAGTTTTCTGTCAGTTTTGCCCTGGACTGATTGCGCACAAAAGGCAACGATGGAGGTGCGCGTCCCGGGCTGGTGCGTCCTGTTTGTCCTCATCCTGCACTCAACGCGCTGCAAGGCGGCCAAGGAGCTGCAGTGCCAGGAGATATCCGTCCCTCTGTGCAAAGGAATCGGGTACAACTACACCTACATGCCCAACCAGTTCAACCACGACACCCAGGACGAAGCCGGGCTGGAGGTGCACCAGTTCTGGCCGCTGGTGGAGATAAAGTGCTCCCCGGACCTGCGCTTCTTCCTCTGCAGCATGTACACGCCGATCTGTCTGGAAGATTATAAGAAGCCGCTGCCGCCGTGCAGGAGCGTGTGTGAGCGGGCCAAGGCTGGCTGCGCGCCGCTCATGAGCCAGTACGGCTTCCCCTGGCCGGACCGGATGAAGTGCGACCTGCTGCCCGAGCAGGGCGACCAGGACACTCTGTGCATGGACTACAACCGGAGCCAGACCACCACCGCATCCCCCGTGTTGGCCAAGCCGACCAACCGGCCGCTGAAGCCGTACAACAAGAAGAAGAGCGGCTACGGTCGAGGCTTCCCTGGAAAACACAAACCTGCCGCGTCTCCCTGCGAGACGGGCTGCTTCTGCCGCGCGCCCATGGTGCCCGTCACCGCGGAGGGCCACCCGCTGCACAACCGCGTCAAGACCGGACAGATCACCAACTGCGCCATGCCGTGCCACAACCCCTACTTCACCCAGGAGGAACGGACTTTCACGGCGTTCTGGATCGGATTGTGGTCCGTCCTCTGCTTCATCTCAACTTTTGCAACAGTGGCAACTTTCCTCATAGACATGGAGAGGTTCAAGTACCCGGAGCGGCCCATCATCTTCCTCTCTGCCTGCTACATGTTCGTGTCGGTGGGATATATCGTCAGGCTGATCGCCGGACATGAGGAAGTGGCTTGCAGCAGGGAGAGCGGCGCAGAGCACATCCACTATGAGACCACAGGTCCTGCGCTCTGCACCATCGTCTTCCTGCTCATCTACTTCTTCGGCATGGCCAGCTCCATCTGGTGGGTGATCCTGTCCCTCACCTGGTTCCTGGCGGCAGGTATGAAGTGGGGGAACGAGGCGATCGCCAGCTACTCTCAGTACTTCCACCTGGCCGCCTGGCTCGTCCCCAGCCTCAAGTCCATAACGGTTCTGGCGCTCAGCTCGGTGGATGGGGACTCCGTGGCCGGGATCTGCTACGTGGGGAACCAGGACCTGGATAACCTGCGGGGGTTTGTGCTCGCCCCGCTGGTCATCTACCTCTTCATCGGCACCATGTTCCTTCTGGCCGGGTTCGTCTCCCTTTTCCGCATCCGGAGCGTTATAAAGCAAGGCGGCACCAAGACTGACAAACTGGAGCGCCTCATGATCCGGATTGGCGTTTTCACGGTTCTTTACACCGTCCCGGCCACCGTCATAGTGGCATGTTACTTTTACGAGCAGCACAACAGGCAAACGTGGGAAATCACGCATAACTGTACGTGCGTAACGGACCGCAGCAGGCAGAGGCCGGACTATGCCGTGTTCATGCTGAAGTACTTCATGTGTCTCCTGGTGGGGATCACCTCGGGGGCCTGGATTTGGTCAGGGAAGACGCTCGAGTCCTGGCGGACTTTTTGCACGCGCTGCTGCTGGGGGAGCAAAGCGTCAGCGGGCTCCATGTACAGCGACGTGAGTACCGGACTGACCTGGAGGTCGGGGACGGCCAGCTCAGTGTCCTGCCCCAAACAGATGCCTCTGTCCCGGGTCTGAGCACGGCTGCTGAGGGACGCCTAAAACTGCAGCAAACCCGCCCTTTGGAATATTTTTATTAAATAAATTATTAAAAACTGAGACTCCAAGATGACGGATTGGCCCTTATGTTTTTAAAAAGTTCTGAGTTTGAGCACGTGTTCCTTTGCCTTATCCAAATGACGTACGTGTTGAACTTTGGGGGGCGGGAGGGAGGCCTGACTAATTGTGTTGGGATTGTCCATCAGCGTGTTGTAATTAGCACATTAATGAGCGCCTAATGGCTTCTCTTTAAATAATGAGCCTGTCAGCAGCAGCAGCAGCAGAACAATGTACCTGCCCTGAAGAATGCAGAGTCTTATCTGGGATTAAATGAATGCATGCATCCAGAGCCGGCCAGAGGCATAAGCAGAGTAAGCAGGGCGTAAAGTATAAACTTCCAAATTTAAAAAAAGAAAAAAATTCCTTCAGTTTGTAAATCTTGAATTTCAAATGTTTTTGAAATTTAACAGTTCAGTTTGGGTTGGGTAAGTTGTCACATCTTCAACATCTTCAGTTGATTGATTTTATGTTGATAGTCATAATTAAAACGTCTGCTTACACTCAAACAATCACTCTACCTCTGCATGCAGCTCATGACGTTGCTGTTTTCTACAGGACTGATCCATGTTTGCATTAGGTCCTTCTGCACTGCTGAATGAGTTTCCTTTTTCCCTTTTTCTTTGTATTCTGCATTAAATACAGCCGTTTTATAGTTAAGCAATGAGCCAGCAGTTAGTTAAATTAATGTTATTTATTATATAATGTACCCAGCTGCAAAATCTTATCAGAAAAAAAATCTTACTTATGTTACATCATCAAATTTGGATAAAGTAAAATAAGAAGCTCTTCAGACACTTGAATGCTAAAAATCAGCTGTCGGCCATGAGTGTTGTTAGTTTTTCTTTTTGTCAGAGAATCAGTCAGACCAGTTCATCGGCAGTCATGGAAACAATGGTCATTAATGTTTTACCACTTCTGCATTATTTCTCCGTCGTGCGAGTGAAATGGTTAAATGTGCATTTACCAAGCTGCTCAGTGAAACATGCCAATGAAAACGCTTCGCTGCTCTTTGTGATTTAGTCAGTGGCCACAATGACAAAACAAGATATTATTCACTTTCTCTCTGACAGTCAGCAAAAATGATTAACTCAACTTGAAACTATGACAGCTAACAAAACTTTCTAGCTATAAAGGTTTTCTTTAAGCTGACACTTTTGTCAACATGTCCACTATTGGTTATTCCTCAGGCCGGCGCTGGCTGTGTGGTAAACCTGGGGCTCTTCTTCTTCCTACTGTGAAGAACCGCCGTGTCTTAAACATCCACAATGAGAGCGCTCGGCTTGAAGCGAGCCCAAAGCTGAGCTGTCGCTCTCCATCCATTCAATGCCTTAAAACTGCCTCATACGGGTTGCATCAGCACGTATAGAGTGTATTTATATAATTATTGCTGTACATACTTTGTATAGTTGTATATGTAATTTCACAAGACTGTAAATATGTATAATTCCCACTTTGATAGAAAACTTTATTTTGAAAATAAAAAGGATTTTAATGGATCTTTTTACTTGTGCTTTATTGCAAAAAAGCTTGATTTGTTTTAATTTGTTGTCATAGTGTAAATAGTGTTTATTTGATTAAAACAACTACAGGTGGTTGTCTTTTTAAATACATATTTACTTTTAATTCTTCACCTGTTTCCCATTCAAAAGTTACATTTTGGAGTAAAATGATCTCATACCTTTTTTCCATGTTTCAACAGGTGTCCAAATACTAGATTTAATTGCTTTTGGTGAAATGAAAGCTTCCAGAAATAAAGAAACTTATATTCTTTGCTTATTTAAGGATGCATTAGGTAGACGATTAAATGACTCCAAATAGGATATATCATTTACATTGTGGCCCTTTGAGCCTCAGGCTTCTAATTAAGATGTCAGACCAGAGGGACAGGCTCGTAACCGGCAGGCTGACTCCCTCTGTGGTGGATGGAAAGGTAATTACGGCCCCATCAGTGTGTGGTCCGTTAGTCTTCTGCAGGAAAAGACTGTCAGTCAGAGGTGCTTTGAGGTTTGGAGACGTTTTGCGTCCAGTGGTTATAAGTGTGCATCAGGTCTCACAGTGAAGAAAATAAAGTTTTCAGATGAACTCAAAAGGAAAGACGGTGGGAAAGCCTTAATGGAGCAACATAAATAAATCTGAGGTTGAAACTTTTCATCGACTCATGCTGCCACCTTGTGGTGCAATATGTAAGAAACTGAAGCGTATTTAGGAAAAACTGAAGGTGGAAAAAAATTGCAAGTTATGACATGTTTAATTCGGTTCTGTTTCTATAATTTCAATTTAAAACAAACCCACATTGTTAAGAGGTTGAAAACATAAACATTTATTTAAAAATAATTAATTTTTTCATTAGATTACATTCAATCCAAGTCTTTTATTTAATTTTAGTCGAATCAAATGTTCCCATTAAAACCAATGAAGCGTTCTGCAGTGCCTTGCTAAAGGCTTTAACTGGTTTTATTGGGTATCTACAGATTTAATGTTGAAAGAAAATGATGAATGATTTTCTCCTTTTTTAAAACCAAGAACCTGCAGTTTCATTCCTACATAAATCCCTCTCTCTATATGAACACTAACTATTTGGTGAAGGCTTCAGAGATTTGCTACAGAACATAATCAGTTATGCTCTTCATAAATCATAAACTCTAAAACTGCTCATCACACTCTCCTCCTGTAAAATATGGTCTTGGCAGCATTATACTGTGGGAACATTTTACTGTGGTCGAGACAGGAAAAGTGGAAGATGGATGGATCTGAATACACGGCCTGTTAGACGTCAGACTGGGGTGAAAGTTCACCTTCCAGAACCACAACAAAGATGTCACTGCCTTAAATCAAACCACATTAATATGTAAGAATTATTCAAAATTCAGATCATGCCTGAGTTAAAACTTGCAAAATATGTCCACAGGCGCTCCTATTTCAATGCAGCTTTAATTACAGCAAAAGGTTTTTCTAAAAGAAAACCTGGCAAAAGGTTTTCCTGCCTGAATGCAGATGCACTCCACACTTTTCAGAGCTTTTGTTTGTTAAATAAACTTACATTTGTCCATTGCAATTACACTTAATCCCAACAAAATACATTAAAACTTGCGATTGCAATTTTTTAAAAGCTGTTAAAAACCTCAAGCTGTTACGTATTTTAGTAATAAAAAAAAAATTTTGTAAGACACAGGAAAGGAGACCATGAAGTCGTCCAGAAAGTCTGTTTTTGTGATCCTGTTCATCTTCCTGAATTTATCACGGACCTGAAGCGGGTTGGACCTTCCAATGAGAACAAATCGCTCTGTCCGCGCTTGTTAAACTCGAGGCATGCTGCTTTCTTTTCCAGCGTTGCACATGTGTGTGCCATTCTCTTGTGGCAGCGACTTGAACATGTTTCTTCAAGCCCCCCGCCCGTCGAAAAGAAACCCGCAGAGGAAACAGGTTGAGAGGTCACGCCTGATCCATCTCCTTCCAACATAAACAAAGCGTTGACTTGTCAGCTCGTCCTGGACAGCTCCTGTTGGTGAAACCCAGAGAATCCAGCTCCTTCTTCATTAGCTCCAATTAGGCTGTTTATGAATGAAGTCTCTGTGTAATGATCTAATTAGATGTCCTACAGTGATTAGTTCACAATAAATCACGTTAACATGTCTGAATGGCCATTAAAGGTCGCATAGCTACTAGAACGTTACAATTTCACAGAGTATACAAAGCTGGGTGGGAAGTCTTCAGCTTTCACAGACTGCTATTGTCACGTCACGGCTGATTTACAACGCAGTCTAACTTAAACAGACCAAAGTGACAGGTCCTGCCATGACAGAAGATCTTTGCTTGTTTGTTCCTGAAGGCATGAAGGAATGAACCAGAAGAAAAATGCATTATTAGGAATTATTAAATCAATGTTACATGTGCAAAATGTACTGATATAAACAATTTTTTTAATTCAAGCTCATTAAAAATGTTTTATTTTATTAAAATCTCAAGCTGTTGATCTTTTTTTGAAATAAAATAATTTTTTTTCCCAATAAATTCACATTTGATCAATTTAAATAAACATAACTTAGTAACCAAGACCATACAAATATGTATTTCATTTTCTAATTATATTTTACCTTTATTTATACAGACTGTAGCATTGAGATCCAAGAAAAACTTGTTCTGATAAAACAAACAAGTAGCGCAATAACAAAATAACAACAATAAGTATCTTTTATATTGTAAAATAAATCCTACACAATAAAACTCAACCAGATTTTTATTGGTACTGGATAAATTGTAGGAACCTTTTGAGCTTAATTAGCATTATAACGCTTAAAATAAAGATGTATCATCATCATAACCAAGTGTTACTTTAATAAAGTAGCAACACTCAAGTAGAAGTAAAAAGTAGTCTTACAAAATATTCCTTAAAATGTAGAAATGATGCAGACCAATAAAAACAGAAAGAATCTGAGCAAATCCTGACATTTCAAAGTGATGAAAATGTTCAGCAAGTAAAAAAACATTTTAGGGAGAAGAAACACTGATTTGCAAATCTCACTTTTTCACAAAGAAAAGCATTTAAAACAAAGTGTTGCCTGCACCGACAGCAGGTCTGTGTGTCAGTTAAAAGTTTTTATTTACTTGCCCTCCAGTTCTGAGATGAAGAGTAAAAAGTACTAAAATAAACACAACAGAGTAAATATAACTAAATAATCGTTTATCTCACTGAGCAGCAGAAAATGACAGTGATTAATATCCTGCATGTGGCACCAAGCTATTTAACCCTGTTTAGCAGCTAGCGCCACCAAGAGGTGGACAAGTGTAACTTTACAAGGGAGGAATGGTGATTTTGATTTTCACTGTAAAACAAAACTGTTTTTTCTTGTTTTTGTTTTAGACTTACCTTTTGCATCAAGCTCAAGCATTTTGTTAGATTGTAAATGTCTCCCATTAAATCAAAAGAAGCTGTTTGATATTATGATATTGCTGGTCGAGTCCTGCACTAAAAACCACCTGCCTGATGCTTTCCGGGTGGAAAATATGAATATAATTCACTGAGAGGAATCCAGATTTTATGTAGTTCTCCTTGTACCTAGAAATAAAAAGTTAAGACCTTATGTATCTCTGAGGCTTCCCAGATACGCAAGCTGTGCCAAATGTCCTGATTAGTCATATGCAACAGCTTATATTTGTCATAAATGTTTCAAAAGTAGTTCATTCTGGAGTTTAGGTTTCCCTCAGGTGCAGGAAATGAGAAACCCACAGGTTCTGCTTAAATACTCTCTATTTATCTCTTTAAGTATAATCAAATACAGCATCATTGCCTGCAGTGCAGACAAACGGTCCCTAAAGGGAAACTCTTCGATCTCAGTTAACATAATAACTGAAAACTATTCAGTATTCATCAAACACAATGCTCCTCAATTACTGTGCTGGTCCCACTGCTACTCCTCCATCATGAACATCAAGGGAAGACAAATTGGATTTTATCCTGTGAGCTGTAAGCCCCAGGGACCACCCAGGCCTCCGTCCGGCCGTTCATCCCACCTCTCAGCCTCGGAGGTGAGGAGCTTGATGTGGGATCGATACTCTGGATGCCTTTGACATCCTCTCTGATGTGCTGCTGGTTGCTGATGTTCTCTTCCCTTTCCATTTTTCTAATATCCGTCTTCCCTGACTCATGACATCAGAGAGAGCTGCTGCACCTCAAGATGATGCAGGTTGGATTACCTCCAGCTGGGAGGAAGATTGATGTATCGACATCCAGAACATAACTCACAAATGAAGCTCTTGGTTTCAGAGTTGGATATCTGACACGTCAGGATTTTTTAAAAATATATAACTTATTTTTGTCATCATTCACCAGTCCATGATAGGATTGCCAACAGCATAAAATTGTTTAAATGTGAGTTCAACAACCTCATTTTACCCCTTTGTATCGGTAGTTTTATTACTTTATTTTAAATGTAATCATTCTTATTAACTTTTTTATTTTATGTAAAATTTCTGTATGTTTAATTTGCTTATCTGTTTGTTTTAAATCGTTTCAAAATAAAAGTAATTCTGAGGTGAACAGCGTCTATTGGCAAACCGGCCACTAGGTGGCAGTATAAGCCACAATTTTCCTGCAAATGAAAGTAATAAGTGACTTAGAACTTACAGTAAAATTAGCTTAAATTTAAATTCAAGTGTAGCATTACTTCAATAGGCCTTTAATCAAGAATAATTAAAAATAAATTATCCAAAAGCTTAACAAGAAGAAGTAAAATGTCCTTTGATACGTCTGATCATAACATTTGCTTAAATTTGCAGATCAATATGTATTAAAACACACAGAAACAAAATGATGTGCAGATTCTGGTGTCTTACAATGTGAAATGTAAAAAATGAGCAAATATTCCAAAATAACACAATGAGGTGGAAGAAAAGACATTTCCAAATGTATTTTTTCACAACATAAAGTTTTTAAGACCAATACTTAGAGAAAGTAAGAATAAATATATGCTTGCACATTGCAAATGATTTAAAGTGATTAAATACTATTTACTTTACTTCCAAATGGCTGACAGAAAAGGACAAAGAACAAACAAAAAGTCTCATTTTAACACAAAGTGCTTGTCGTTTCTCAGTGTGAAAAATTAAAAATAATTGTTTTGTTTTTTTAAAGGAGAAGTGGACACACTTTTTCAGAGTGATGCCTCAATTAAGAAAACCCTTCATCATAAATAAACTTGTGGTAATGTAATCCTTTTAATAATCCACCGTCGATTACTTTCTGACATTCATAAGTCAAAAGGCAAAAAGGTCTGCTTTCATGCTAAGCTGAGGATAAATCCTAGAGGGAAGAAGTCTTTGTGTAATTTGAGCCTTTCTGACCTGAACCTGTCCATCTTGGGGTCTTCAGGTGGTCATGTGAAAGGTCAAAGGTCAGGTCAGGGTGTCTGTTGCAGCAGACGTTCAGTTATCCAGACAACAGCTGAGCAGAGAAGCTGCTTGTACCGTCAAACCAAACTACAAACCAAACATTCCTGTCGAACAAAACATTTCAATATTGAACGCAACTTTAAATCTTTTTTATTATTATTTTTCAGCCAGCTAACTTTAGCTGATTTGATTCTGTCACTGTTTTATTATTATTATTATTATTATTATTGCAAAATTTATATATAAGTATAATAAGTAATATGCATATGTATATGTACTGAACAGTGCTTGGAAAAACAAATATCCGCTGTCTGGCAGTCCTAAAGTTGTTACAAATGCACAAATTAGCATCAATGACTCACATTTACTAAACAAGAGTATCTTTTATTACAAAACACAAATCAACAAAACCATAAATAATTTATAACAACCTTTTCTGAGAATCTGTACTCTTTATAAACTGTACAAAGATAATTCATAAAATAAATAAATGCATTATTAGCTTAATAATTAGACTAATTCAAAAGAAACAATATATATTTGTGCTAATTGAACACAAAAATGTTGCTTAATGCTGACATTATGGAGAATTTAACACAATATGAGGATGTTTGTTTTTAGAAAACATTCTGGGAAAAAAATACATTTGATGTCTCAAAAGGGTCTAAATTATATCTGATAAAGAAAAATCTTTGGTTGCTACTGTTTACAAAATTTTATTTTATTTTTTGCAAAAAAAAAAAAAAAAAAAATCATTTTCATTTTGTTTAACCATGTAAAACAGGAAACAGTTTTGTTTGCACCATTTGTTGCGGTTTAAGAAGAAAAATATATTTCTCTCACCCGGCGGTAAAAACAGGGATCCATTAACTGTCAGTAAAACTTATTTTTAATGCAACAGATGATAAGAGTCACATGTAAGACTGGAAACTGTTCAAATGAATCGGAGGTTTAGCCTGTAATACTGAATAAATAAAAACAAACTCCTCAGATAACTCTTGTTCCTCCTGCCTTTAATTTGGACTTTCGAGTTGATTTAAAGAGAAGTTTTTATGTTTCATTGGTTATTTGAGGACTGCAGCAACACAAACAAAAATAAAACAAAAGGCTGCTTGAGAAATCTAGAGAAAAATGCTGCTGTTGGTTGTTGAGGTTTATCTTCCTCACCAAATGACAAATTTGATCATTTCTTACATGAAAGTTTCTATTACATCAAAAGTTGTTGTTTTTTTATTATTTCAGGTTATGTGGAGCTTTATGAATATTTTAACAGAAATTGTGGAACAGGAATTCAATTCTCATAAATTCTTAATAATCCACGTTCACTTTTCTCTTTGTTGCATGAATAAAATGCAACTAAGTTGCTCCGCTGTCTGTGGCAACAATAAGTTTTGCTCTTCTGATGTAGAAATATAACAGCTTGAAAACTTCACAATATTCCCTCTGCATTATCAACTAAAAACATTTTCTCTTAAAGGGACCTTGATAAAATTAGGTGTCTCTATGACTCCTTGTTAACGCCCCACTTCGAAAAGATCTAAATTGTCTTTAAAGAAAATGCGAGTTAAAGTTTTCAACATCTCAAGTATCAGCCGACCTGTCGGCGCAAAATCAACCCTTTGAGAAAATTTCACAAAATAAATCAAATTAGATATTATCGGATCTGAAAAAGAGTTGCTGAGCAAATTTATAGCTCAAGAAAGATATTATTTTTTCTTTAAATCTGAAACTGTCCTCATTTTTCTTCCAGAGAGAAAACGTAACAGAAAGATGTTTATGGAGTCCCGACAAAATGGTTTTACTTGTCAACTGCTCAATATTCTCATTAAGTATTAACATTAATACTGAATGAAGCAAATAAGAGTGAAAAACATGTTAAAACTGACATGAAGATCTTAGTAATACTGATAATTGGGGGAAAAAAGATACATTTTATGTTACAAACACTATTTAAAAAAAAGACTTTCCTGCTATTGCTTAACTGAAATTGACCCCAAAACTGTCACTCATGTCTGAATGAACATTATTACTAATTTTATAATTCCTGGCACCTTCTATGTAGTCTGAGCTACTTCAAAATGTTCCCATCCTTAAATGTAAAATATGGAGCATCACAGGGAATTGACATATTTAATGTTCTACCTGAGTATTAAGAGGTACATCAGAAATACTGTAAACCTTCAACAACACTTTCATTGTTTAGAGTACTATCAAAAGGAAATAAATAACAAGTAAAAAGCTTCATACGAGGCTAACGTTTGAATTCTAGAGCAAAATAAATGATATTCCATGTGCGGCTGTCTGAACAAAAGATTATATTAGACATATATCTTAAGACAAATTCAGGAGAAACATGAACAAATGTTTCACAGAGTCAAGTCCTGAAATGTCTGAAGGCTTCTCCTCACCCAGGACTTGGTCCAAAACTGTTTGTCTTTTCACAGGTGAAAGAAAACTAAAAAAATTCCTGCATCTTCCCAGTCAGTAGACAAGTCGAGGCACTACGAAGGCATCGTGTTAAGGTAGACGCTTCTCTGGAGTCTTATCTTCCAAATCCAGTGTTCGTGTTGCACATAGATCCACTTTTCAAGGTGTGACCTTCACCAGTTGGTGCCGATGTTCCATCGAGTTCTGCAGGATCCAAAGGAGCCAAAAGGTTTGATGTCTGTGGTCCAGTCAGTACCACGAGGCTCCTGGACGGAGATCAGCGGTTAGGAGAGGATTGCAGGAACCCATCGTCTCCCACACAGGTTGTCCATGCTGGCCGAGCGTTTCCTGGCTGCTCTCCGGATGTCTTTGTATTTGTCGTCACATAGTCTGGAAATGGCCTTTGGAAAGAGGGGGAAAAAATCCAGTAATGATGAGAGAGTTTTGTTTTTGGTACAGCAGGACATACATTTCATCTTAATAATCTTTCTGTTAATCCACTGGGATTATTTTGCAGAAATGTAACTAAGAATCAATTTTTTTCTGTCCAAATTCTGACAAAAAAAACTAATCGTGTTTTTTCGTCTTCTGTGATATGCAGTAAAATAAACACACACACACACACACACTCTAACCACTGATCAGTAGGCACAAGATTTATTTGCACATTTTCTCCTTTCTATCCACCAGACCCACATTGAATGTTTCTTGCTGAAAGTCCCGATTTTATTGTGTAAGATTCCATGTCATTCATTCCTCTAGAAATAACAATTCAAGATTTTTGCCTGTGACATTATAAAAATAAGTTATACTGAATACATTTCTTTAAATGAAACACGTCGTCAAAGCATGCTTCTGCAAAAATAACCTAAAGATTGGCTGACTTTCAGGATTTTTGCACATCTTTACGAGGGTTTCCAATAAAAATGTAACTTGGATAATTAGTCATTAAATAATGTAAACGATTTAAGGAAAAAATAGCTGCTGCTGGAATGTGTTACCACATAGATAGAGGACTGAATGCTCCCTCTTTTCTCTGATTAATTTAATTGTGCTCTTTCTGTTTCCTAATAATAAACATCAGAATAACAAAAAATAAATAAATTCTTCTTTCCACAACAGACTTGTGTTTGTGTAAAGAGATACCAATTTTTATTCTTTGATCCATCCAGATTTAAGAAATTCCCCAAAAGCCGTCGTAAAATAACTACAGTCGGACAATAAAACTATTGTAAAGGAAACGTTCTGGATGGAAACGTTCCCACCTCTAACTTCTGGGCCTTTTCCCTGCTGAGCGGCTCCAGCGGGAAGCTCAGGTTGTTGGACTCTGACAGCGATCGCAGGTCGAAGTAGTACTTGGCGTAGACGCTGGACGGAACGTTGATGTTGAACTGCAGCAGTTCCAGAAACTGGCGCTCCAGTTCATTCCTGGTTAAAAATAAAAAAACATAAACATTGATCTTATTCCTGAATTACTAAATGTAGAATATTTTGGGGGTTAGAAAAGATTTTGAAACAAAAGCACCTGAACTTATCCAGTTTGCGTCGGCAACATCTTCCAAAAACTGAAAGCTTCTGATTATGCTAAACTGTTCTTAAATTCTGCTTTCTTTGCCATTAAAGCCTCACAATGCTCTCTGTGCAACTTGCACTCGAATCTGGTCCTTTTAAACCAAACCAAAGCATGCAGGCAGAGCTGACTCACATGTCTTCCACAGTTATGTCCTTGAGGATCTGACAGTAGTCGACGTTCCAAACAGCCTGGTCGTCCCAGACCTTTGAGGCCAGCAGAATGGCGCCCAGAACAATCCTTTTCCAGTTTCCAGGACAGATGTCAATCTCTGCGTAAGTGAGCAGTCTCTCCAGGTACACCTGCAGAGCCAAATCAATGCAAAGAATATTTTTTTACTCATGCAATTTTATAATTTTGCAAGTATTCATTCGCTCTGTGCTGAATTCCTCCTTCTGCTACTGAGAACCGTTGCAAAAAGATGAATGCACGTTTAATGCAAAGACCGGTGGAAGTAATTTTCCACGTTTTGTTTTACATTAAGAAACAAGTTGCGTATGTTTGCAGTATGACCAGACGTCTCACCAGTGTGACGATGGCACATTCAGCTGTGAGCTGAGCAGCGCTGAACAGGGTTCTGACGAAGCGGTAGATCTGCTTCTGCTCCGGGTCATGCTGGTTGTAGTCCAGCGGAACCTCTGATTTCTGGAAGAGAGGCCAGAAATGAGAAATGGTAAATTATGTCTTACCAACTTTACACATCTAGATGGAAAACTTTCCCATTTTCTTTTGCAAGAGAAGTTTGCCTGCTTGTGCTGAATTTTATTTAGGAGTAAAGGACGGTGAATACAAATACATGTCACACTTTTTCAATTATTATTTGTAAAAAACAATATATTTAGATTGTGTTTCTTTCACTTATATCACATAAAATCTCAATTGAATTCACTAGTTTATGGCTGCAATGTTAGAAAACATGAAAAAGTTCAAGAGATATGAACTTTTTTTCATATCACAGCATTTTGTATTGCACCATGGCAACAAGATCACATGCAAAAGAATAAAATCACACAACTCACTGAGAGAGGATGAAGCTTTTCATCAAAGATATCCAACAGCATGCCTCCATTTGTGTCTCTGCAATTGGAAAAAAAATCATTTATTTTGAAGTTTTGGACTTCAATTCATGTTTAACTTAAGATATGTCAAGCAACGCTGCAGATTCAGTTCAGTTTCAGAAATTTCAAGTGACAAAAAGAAACAACAATCCTTAATCTAAAATTTTACATCTCACTTGGTGCATTGATATAAAATTATCTTACTTTGAAAAGTATACAATCATGTCCCAACAGTGCAAAATAAACAAATCAAGTGGACAGATGGTGTCAGGGTCCTCACCTGTTTTTTATATGGTAGTAAATTGCTAAAGCAACGCTATGAAAGCAAAAGAAAAGAAAAAAGTCAATGACTAGCTAGAAAACAGAGATATATTTATTATGAGTGCACAGTTTTCATGTTCCAACCATTTGATGGTGTATTTGAGGTTGGGCTGGCTAACTGTGTTGTCGTCCAGGAAGATGGTTGAGCAGGAGCTGTATTTCCTCCTCAGACTGCCGTGCTACAAAAACACACAGAGAGAGACTGGATTACATCGGGTGTCGTTTCGTCTGACCCACATGAAGCATGACAGATTCTGGGAATGACAGTGATGTGCAACATTATAATTAACAGGAAAAGTTGCATTAAAAATGATCGACAACTTAATTTAGCTTTTACTCTGCACTCACATTATTGATGAAGAGGCTCTTTCGTTTTTCTCGCACTGTAAAAATGGACAAAAATTAAAAACAGAAAAATGATTTATGATTATAACTCGCTGTGAGCTGCAGTAAGCGACATGCAAAAGCCGAAAGTTTTTAACCTGCACAACAAGCTGTTAGCTCAGGAAGACAATCCAAAAAAAAAAAGAAATCAACACTGTTAGATGCAAATCACAAAAATGTTGCTCAAAGCTGCAAATGAACACAAGCAGCGCACCGAGCGGCTCTGGCCACTAGAGGGAGATGAAGTCACAGTACTCACCATTCCTGTAAATCACATCTGAAAAACAGAAAAACCAACAAATTTAAACTTTCTGCACCTCAGACAACAACTCTTGAAAAGATGTTACAAACAGATTTATAATAACTATGTTGTTTTATTTAAGCAGCAGAAGAAATAACAGCTGCTTTCTGTTTTAAATAAAAATCAACTGCATCATGTCAATAATTTTTGTGTAAACACAATGTCACTGAAATCATATTTTTACTCAGGATCATTTCACTGTGAAAAGCTTGCACTGGTACAATGATATGTCTGCAATATTAAAACAATTTCAGTTTCAAAAAGGTCTTGAATTTCTCTATAAGTAGCCATCTGCTGAAAGTTCACAATAAACATTTCTTACACATTGAGGTTGTCAAAAATAAACTGTTGTCTTCTCTCTTTTTTGACTCGTTAATAACTTCCAAAATCTTCCAAAAAAAAAAATCATGTAATTGTTTAAATGTGTAATAAATAAATTAATATCTTCAGAAAAAAATGTTTAAAAAATGTCAGAATTATAAAAAATTAATTAAACAAGCATGTAAGAATTTTTTTATGGTGTATGATGATTGCATACTTTTGTACATTCAGGTATTTAATTAACAGAAACGTTTTCATAGCATGTTTTTGTTTAAAAGCGCCCTCTAGTGGACGGATTTGGAGATTTTCTGAAAAGTGACAAAAAGGAAGAAATTCTGTCACTTATTTCTAGACATGTTTTATTTAAAAAAAAAAAAAAACAGCTTGAGAAAACTACATGAGATGAATCATTTCCTGAAAGCCCATTTACAAAAAACCATTAAATTACCAATACCAGCTGCTTACAACTACTGAAGATCCACGTGTTGATAAATGTCGCAGACAATTTCCACGTTGATTTTCCTGAATCTTCATGCAGCCTGAGAAAAATCTCATTAAGGAAAACAGGCTGCTTACCGTCAATATGAGATTTGCTCAAGAATATAGTGCTGGCCCGAGGATGGTCTGATGGGTTGTACTCCATGTTCAACTCTATCATCAAATAAAATAAACAGAGAAATAATCAATCTGAGATAAGTTAAGGACGATCAGAAACATCTAAAACGCTTTAAAGTCAGATGTGGCATATCATATTTGTGTCTCCATTGGGGAGTAGAAAATTTATCCCACTTTTGGCTGCATTAACATCAGTAATGTTGAAATTATCAATACGTGATAATTACAAAAACTTTGTGATTGTGATTAATATAGAGGGAAAACTGTTTGTTTGTTACATTATGATGGAAAAGAGCTGTAGTTTGATCTTTTCCAGCTGAGCTGGTGAAAAACTCTCCCACACACACACACACTCATACACACACACTGTTTTCTATCTCTGTGGAAACATTTCTGACAGGTCCCATGAACGTGTCAAAAATGTGATGCTGCCTGTTCCACTCAGCCAAGCGTTGCAATAAAAAACCGGACGCTCAAAATCTTAGCGTCCGGTCTTTTCACTATTTTGTCTTAGTGAAAAGACAAAATATTATTATTATTATTATTAAATATCACTGAGGTTTGCTGGAATCCCAAACATTGATACGTTTATCTTTTTAACCCTTTCTATGTTAATAAATATAATTGATGTTCCTTTTTGAGTTTTCTATGGCATGCTTCATATCCTCATATGGGTTCTGTTTAAGTCATTTCTTTATTTTAAAGGTCCTGCAGTTATCATAATTTGTGAAATTAAACTCAACTTTCCAAAAAAAAAAGTGGTTGTTAATCATAATTTCTGCTGTGAAAAGGGTTTTATTAGACTAATAATAATCTCTTAATAAATGAAATCATCATCATTTCCAAACTGCTATTTATGTTTACTCAGATTATTTTGCGGCTCTGCAGCAGCTTCAGCCTGACAGTCCGGAAAACATTTCAGAACCCACCAGGGAGCTCCCAGAGTTTGCAGCGTCTCGTGTCACTGCTGATACCCGACACTCATCACCTGAAGTAAACTTTAACGAAGAACAGAGCTGAAACCCGTCACCAGGAGAGCCGGCCTCGCTGCCTTCCTGCTCCTGAATAATGAACGGACAACAAGTCCTCCCTGCTCTGCAGAGACCAGCTCCAGTTCCATGGTGCTGCAGTGTTTCCAACGTTCGTTTAAAACCGTCTTTCCAATCAAAATGTTTCAAAGCTGTGAAATTATAATGTTCTTGATGAGAGTAATCTGCAGCACATTCTCAAATGCTGCTATCAGTTACCATGTCCGTCTACAAAAACAGATTAATCCCATTGATTTCTCAGGTCTTTTCTTTCTTTGGTCCTGAGACAAATAGCCTTTGGGGTTTAAAAGATTTTCTTATCTACGTCAAGGAACAGATGAGGAAAATCCTTTGTTTTCTTCAAGGTGCTTCAGAGAACAAAGACCTGAAAGCCCAGAGAAAAAAAAATCTAATTTACCAAAACGAGGTGAAAGGTGTCGCAGCCTTAACTCTTCAGCTCCATGTCTCCAGTTTATGTCTTCTCCATCTATTAAAAACCTAATTATTGGCTGAATATTTTGTTCTTGCCTCTGTGTCATTTTGAGACTTCAACCTTTCCACAGAATTTGTGCTTTCTAGTGAAATCTGCTTCGTGGAGTTAATATGTTTCTGCACTATTAATATGATTTTATGAATTACAAAGCAACTGTCAGTAACGTTTTTATTTACAGTTCTGTGACTGTATTTTCATTTACAGTGACTATATGCGCCATCACACAACCTCAATGCACTAATGCATTAATATGATTTCATTCATGGTGGTATTACTGCATTTTTCTTTACAAATTATATATTCATATCTTATAAATTCTTTTTAAAAACAAAAAAAGCAAGCCAAACCCTTTTTCTTTCTTTATATTGACCACAAAAGCTTCATTACAAGAAATATTTCAAATACACTTTTTTGTTGTTCTTTTCTTCAAAAATATCAGAATTTTTCGGAAATCTTTACATAAGCTTTCAGGTGATGAATAAAAATACCTAGATGACAGCATGAATAGTGATTTTTATATTTTATTTATGAAGTTATGTACAGAATGTCTGAGTTCTCTGCTGTGAATGTGATCTTTGCATTACTGTTGGAATCCGCGGCAGAGTGAGCAATGCTTCGCTCCCATGCAGTCGGCCAACGTGCTTCCTGTTCAGTCATGCATGCTGATCTTTAATGGTTTCATTTCGGAGGAGAAACTGGACCAATTTGAATGGTACTAATGCTAAATGTGCAGTAACCAGATTCAGTAGCAATCATTCATTCATTTATTTTTATTTATGAAAAACAAAGGTTCCATAAATTCAACAGTTGGATCTTTGGACATTTGGTACCAGAATACTCTCATAATGACACAACTTGTTCCTTTTTCTTGAAATAAATCTAGAAGAAAACAAAGCTTGACAAACTGAACAATATTTCTGTATATCGGGGTATTTTTCCAAAGGACGATTATCTTGAAGATTTTCTTTATGACAAAATCATCACCAATGATTGGCAAAGGATTCAATCAGACAGTATCAAATACACATGACCTCCACATGACCCCAAACGCCTGAAGAGGCGATAAGAGCTGCCTGTGAAGGCAGTGATAACATGCAACCTGCAAAATGTTTCCACTGATGTAGTCTAACATAACACTAAGCAAACTTTTAAAAAGGTACATTTGGGAAAATAGTTTCTACAAGAACTGAAACAAACATCCACTAGATTTTATACTTGAAGGCAGATCTAATAATTTAAAAATAATTTTCCTTCATCATGTATATATTAAAACCAAATTAAATGTTAAGGTTGTATCTCAGTATGTGATGATGGATATACTCGTTTACTTTAAATTAAAATAAATATTGAACTGAAAGGTTTTGCTTGATGCTTATTAGAAGCCGTCAGATCGGATGTTTCAGGATTAAAGTCGCCTTAATTTTAACAACATGCTGTTACATGTAAAAACCCGTCTTTGTTCATCAATATCACATTCTGTTTCATGTTTCTCCCTTTAGACGTGAAAACGTGTTGAAGGTCTAAAAACAAACTCCTAATAAAGAGTTTAATGCCTCTGACTCTAATATTTAGCAAAAAAAAAAAAAATGCTAAGAATGCATGTCAACAAAAAGACAACAAAGAATTGATTACAACTGATAAAGTTTATATCTCAGCTCTTAGATTAGTCCTGACAAAATGTAAAATAAATCTAAGTTTTAAAAAAAATCGAATTGATTTCATATTTTCTATTAATTTCCTACTATTTTTTGTCTGTCATATAAACATGAAAATAAAATCCGACACTATGAGTTCATAATATGTCAGTGTAAAAAGAAAAAAATATTAATTGCTCTTTAAGTCAAATAAGAATGTTAATATATTAAAATATATTTAAAAACAGAGGATTTCTGACAATGAAATAAACTGCAGGCATAAAACTTGAGATGTTTTCAGACGTTTTTGTTTGTCATGTAGGTTTTGCAGCATTGGACACATTTTACTCAGAAGTGAGGGAAAAGTGTCTCTGGATTTTAAAGGTTGCTGACCGAGTCCAATACCTGGCGCATCAACAATCTCCAGCTAATAACTGAGCAACATTCCCAACACAGAGGCTGACTGGAGGAACTGTGCAGAGCAAAGCGCTTCCTCCCTTCATACTGTAAATAAGACGGCATCAGCTGATGGCTCAGAAAAACACAGTCAGCTTTGTGGAAAATAAGGCCGATCATATGACCACTTTGTCTCTTGTTCTCATCCCCATCCATCTTCCTCCTCCAGAGTTGGCGTCTGTCTCTATCTAGAATGCTGTGTTTGTAATGTTAGTTTATCGGATTTTACTTTAAATCTTCCAGCCTGTTCAGTGAGGCTTCAATGTTTCAGCAAACATTAGTTACTGTCAGAGACGATAAACAACAAGATATGGCAGTTTGGGAAACATTCATGTTGGTTTTTATTGTTGTAAACTTCACGGCATTTGGTTTATTCAATTAAAATAGTGATTCATTTGGTTTTCTTCTGGAATCAAGATGGAAAAGCCTTCAGATGCACAGTCACATTAGGACAAATGACCACTTATTTTAAAGTTTTCATTTTCACATGACATAATAATCAACAAGATATCAAGATATAGCAAGTAATAAGTTGCTGCACACTGCCAAAAACACACACATTACTCTGGTAAAAGTAAAGGTTTAAAAGCAAGTCTTAGCCAACTGTGACCTGTTACACAGTAAACTAGAGACAATCCTGATTAATTAATCAGCTCATATTAAGCTGGTGTTGCTCAAAAAGACCATAATGGCAAATATAGATAATATTATACTCCATAAGTACAGGAGTTAGATGAATAGAATAAAAAAAATAGAGAACATAAACTGCAGTAGGAACTGGAGCAAATGCTTAACAGGAGAGTAGTAGGAGAAAGTGGCACAGTGTTGGAGTAATTAAAAGACCTGAATTCAGTCATTTAAAGGGTGACCCAATACTTTTGTCCAAGTATGTATCCTTGTTTCTTTCACAAATAAAAGCCCATAAACTGTGCTTTAGAAGAGTAATGTCAGTAATAAATCTGTCCTGCAAAAGGCGACTCGTTCTTGGTTCACTGTTTTCCCAAAGCAGCCGCAGCAGTTCAGCCTTAGAGGAGCTTTAAAATCTCAGCTCAGTGACACACTGCTGCAGCAATCACATGTCCGTAAAATTCACAGCATGCTACCGGGTCAGCTGCGCACACAACAACCAGGCCTCTCCCTGAAGTAACATAATAACTCTGTTGTTCAATTAACATGGCTGTTTTTCATTGAAACATTATTTTAAACTTAAACACCATTAAACAAAAAAATGCCCACAAAAAGCAAAAATCAAAATGCTGCTTTATCAACATTTTCTCAGATAATGTGTTTTGTTGTTTTCCGTTACTAAAATGTCAAATCTCTGGGTTTTTAAAATATTAAATATTCTGCAAATGCATCCCTGAAGGATTCCCCCTACTAACCATTCAGCACGGTAGTGGAAGCATTATGATTTGGAAAATCGCCACTCTGCTGGGACTGATACAAATACAAATAGGCTGTTTTTTGTCCGTTTTGCTCAAGGCTATTTAAGATGCTGACTTCACCCCATCCAGTCTGTAACAAATGAAAGAGACGGCGAGGTTGACAAAAAAAATGGAGGAAATTTAAATTCTTAAAGCAGCAGCAGAGCTGGCTGAGGAGGAGAAGCAGCTCATTCCCAAAAAAATACATCATCAACTGTTTTATACTTCTAAACTTAAGTAATGCTGATTTGTTCAATAACTCTTACCAACTAAAAGCACACACTTTCTTCATTGATTTGCAGATGCTGTAGTTTTAAAGTCAATTTAAGTGGCAATAAAAATAACTGAAAAGCCAGTTCAATGCTGTGAAGTAATTATGCTGTCCTGTCTTATTCACTGTTGTCATCCGTTTATTGTTATCGAGGTGAATTGCTCAATATATCATACTGTTGATTTTAGGCCATATTATCTCTCCTGAGAATCAGTCCTGCACTTGTCAGATGTGATTGTAAGACACTTTTGCAGTCCTAAATTCTCCCACAGAGAAAATAATAAAGTTAGACAGAAAGCAACTATTGATATTTATTTCTGCTAAAGATTGTTCCACAAGCTAATAAAATCATCAGGTTCAATTAATTCTTCTGATTCTACTTACCGTATTTTCCGGACTATAAGTCGCAGTTTTTTTCATAGTTTGGCCGGGGGTGCGACTTACACACCGGAGCGACTTATGTGTGAAATTATTAACACATTATTATATCATATCACATGTTATTTCCACACTAAACCACAAGAGGGCACTGTGTAGATAATGACGTAGAAGCTACCTCCGGAGTTAGCCAAGTTGTTTACGAACGACACCGAAGATGAAGATTTAGTGATTTGGAGCGACACGGATGGTTTGGTAAACTTGTTAGCATGTTATTTATGCTATAGTTATCTGAATAACTCTTAATATGTTATGTTAACATACCAGGCACGTTCTCAGTTCGTTGTTTGTCATGTAGCGTTAGCATACCGTACAATTATTCAGCCTGTTGTTGCCTCTATTCTATTTTATTGCCTTTCAAGATGACATGTCTGTTCTTGGTGTTGGATTTTATCAATTAAATTTCACCCAAAAATGCAACTTATACTCCGGTGCGACTTATATGTGTCTTTTTCTTCTTTATTATGCATTTTATGGCTGGTGCGACTTATACTCCGGAAAATACAGTAATAGGCTATAGTTTGTCAAAATGTTTTAAATGGTTGCAGAACAACTTTATAAATTATTCATACGACACCAGCGCCAATTGTGCGGTATTACAAAGCAGTGACACCAAAATGCTACGAACTTCTTATTAATGCTGAAAAAGAAACATGTGATGCCTTGAAAGCCGACTTGTAAGGCTTTTAAATTAAGGCGTGAATTCTTGGCGCTGGTTTCTCCCCGGAGGCCTCGTCTATCTGCTCCAACTGGATCCCAGCTGCCTCCCAGAGACTCTGGCACATTTATGTGGAGCTGCACATTTTAATAAAGCTGTAATCTCTGTCACATACTGTCAGTGAATTCAAAACAGAGTGAGCACATTAGATGCGCTCCGGTTTCAGTCACCGCTTCACTGAGACAGACTGCGTCTCAGCACGGCTCATCTTTATCCCTCCCCGGAGGAGTCGGCCGACCCTTTCAATCATCTTACCATGCAAGTATTCATCAAATACATGTTTAATACACCAAAAAATACTTCCATCCTACAATGCAATGGTGGAAGATTTCCAAGCAAAAAGGAAATCTTAACCTTTGACAGACAAAGCACTCAGGTTAACAGCTGCTACAAACAGCATGCAGGATGTAGGAGGTCTGCTCTGTGCAGGCATACAAGACTGATCAATACATGCTGATATTGTTCAAATATACAGATGTTTATGAACTACATTATAACAAGACTTAGATAGGGGCTAATTGTTCTCATTGAAGTTAGCAGTTCTGTTTCTGCAAGATAAAAACGCCTTAGAAAAGTTCAAACCTTAAACTAACATTTTTGACATCATACCTACAAACATCAATGTATGTTTGTAGGTATGACAAAAACTGTAAATGTAGTACTTGTAAATGGGAAAATCATACATTTTTCACAACTATCTTCACTAATTTGATCAAATTTGCTATTTGAAATGAATTATCCATTATATTTTGTGATGCTGAATCTGTCTCTGGGTTTACAGGCACTGGTAGTCTGCTGATCAGAATGGCTGTAATGTGATCCGAAGTAAACAACACAGAGCACAACGACCGCCACCGAAGAAAGAAACGTGTGATCAATGTAAAGCAGAAGATGTGGGTCGTTCTGTCAGTCCTTTAAGGGATAAGAAGACATTAATGCTGCCATTGTACAATAAATGTTCCAGATATTTCATGTTTTTTTGACAAATACACTTCTGATCTTCCTGACCAACCACATCTTCTTATATGGGAATCAGCTCAGGTCACAACCTGGACGGTGTTCATGCACTCATAGCACAATTTAAAGTATTCAACTGACCAAACAGTCATTTTTAAGGAGAATAAAACCTAAACAGGTACATCAGAATACTGGCAATTTACAACTTGAATGAAAACTTGTACAGATTGTATCCTATTTTGTGACAATGCATGACAGCATTCAATCCATTCAAACTGTTTACCAAATATATATTTGTTGAGCTGGATTAACTTTCACTATCTGACAACATTTCCACCAGTTTTAGGTTCCAGTGACCAGGATGCTAAAGCTCAGTGAGGATAACGGAGACATTGCAGCCCTGATCAGAGGCATTTAATGCTTAAGATAAAGAAAAATACTGTTTGGATACTATGAATAAGAGTAGAATAGCTGACAAAGTGTCATTGCACGAACCAAAACATTGCATTTTCTTTTGGGTCATGAAAATAAGGAGTAGATTTCTGTTAGAAGCAGGAGGCCTTGTACAGTCTCCATGTATATGAAATCACTGACTGCAAATAAGGCAATCCATTCAGCAGAGCATTTCCAACCCTGAATGGCTCAATTGTAACGCATATTAGCATGTATCAGTGGAGGCTTAGGGTTGGAGGTGAGGGGGGTTGAACAGTTGCTGCTTCTCTCAGGCACAAACTGGAAACAAAGGCCAACACAAAGAGTGCCCTGATCTAATCAGTATGTTTCTGCAACATCTCTATATTCCGTGTGTGAAACCTGCACTCATGGCGGCCATGTCGGTCTTTACTACAGGACGAGGAGTGCGATGATATTTTTCTCCCTCTGGGGTTATTGAACTGACTAGAAAATCAAATAAACAGATTTATTATTTCATATTTTGGAAACAGTGTGTTTTGCCTTTAAAAAACTACTAATACTGATAGAAATATAATTGGAATTATTTGGGAACTGTTTTCATTTTATTTTCTGTGTCCTATAATAATTATTCCACAATAAGCAATTAAACACAATAAATAGTAAATCTAAAGATTCTGAGATACTAACATAATTATTCTGCATATATGAAGGTATGGTTAGAAATGTACCGTCGATGTTTTCCCTGTCGCTGATGTGCTGTAGGTTGCACGCCGTCTCCTCCCTGCTCAGATCCGACTCCTGGTGGTACGGCTCTAGCCTGGAGTGCGCGTTTCTCCGCAGCTTGGGGCTGCCAGACACGCAGCAGGAGGTCGTGCTCCCCATTTCTCCTCCTGGTGTGCAAAAACAAATAATCCTTTCCGCGCTGAAACAGGAGCTGAAGGGGCCCCGAGGAGCCCGTCATCAACACAGATCAACTGTGCGCTCGGGGCGCATCCTCAGCAGACCCGCTCAACCTTCAGCGTCCACGGAGAAGCTGTCACACGGTGCGGATGTGTCACTTCCACCCTTACAGTGATGGAGGCCAAATAACAGATCCACAGTCACACGCATCGTGAGGCAGGACTCATCTTGTGACGCTGCAGGCGCACAGTGATGCGTGAATCCTGGACTCGCATCACTGCGCGCAATTCAGTCTGCGCTGCGCAGTCAGAAAAGACTGGCGGTTGTTGCTGCGCGCATTCACAGCATTTTACGGTAAGCACGGTTATGAACTGCTTTCAAAATAAAAGCATGTTTCCGTACATATATAAAATGATTGACAAAGCCTCCCTGCACCCAAGCAGCAAAATGCTAAAAGTGGCCTGAATTACAAAGCTCGTTTTAAGATACTCCTCGATTAGGACTTAGATGAATTGCAAATAAGGTGTTTAACTTTTGTAAATGTCACTTTTCTAGTCAGATTTTTCAAACAGTGGACCACTGGTGGACATGTATTAACATGTTTAATACAGGGGTTCCTGAATAAACCCTATTTTAGATGTGAGTTTCATCTGAAAACATCCCTGATTTTGTCCACTTGAAGATCCGTGTGGCTCACAAGAATCCAGTGGATTATGTTGAAGGCATTGGTTTACAGCCTCATTGTCAGAGGTGTTTTTCATGAAACTGAAAACTGAGACAGTAACATTTTAACTAAATGTTTCAGAGCTGAAGCTGAAGAACAACTTAAATCTTGAAACAGCATCTACTTTCTCTCACATTCAGGATGACAAAATCCACTTAAGATTTTATCTTTACAGTTCAACATTGAGCAATATAACTTAGAAGTTTATATTGACGATATCTAGAACATAACACAAATCATAAGCCAACAATAACTCAATATCTGCTTCATGTCACGATGCAACAAAATGTGTTCAAAGGGAAACATGATCTCCCATATATTTTTCACTTCCTGAAATAAATTGCACTTCAGAATTTACAGTGACTGAAATTAACCAAACAAGTCAAAGTAGAATTTATTTATTTACTTATTTATTTATTGTGCAGATCTGAAATATTTGTAGACCTGAAACAAAGTGTAAATAGTTTAACTAAAAGTTAGAAACTGAACCTAAGCATTATTTGTTTTGAGTTTACAGATTTCAGCAGAATCTCCAATGATGTAAATGTAAACTCCAGCGTGCAGCGGCTGAGTGAATCTGGTCTGGACTGTGTGGATCAGAGTCATGGTTTCAGAGACGCTGTAGAAGGAGAGAATACCTGCTCTGTGATCCAGGTACACTCCCACTCTGGAGGAAACTGGACATGAGATGGAGGTCCAGTCGTTGTTGTGACCAAATTTATAACCATCTTGGGAACAATTTAATGCCCAAGATTTGTCAGTATATCCAAACCCACATTTTTTCCCACTTCCTGCTCTGCTGATATTCTTATATGCGACTGCTATAAAAGCTCCTCTCCCTCTCCTCTCCACCTCCCAGTAACAACGTCCAGTCAGACTTTCTTTACTCAGAACCTGATAATATCGGGTGAATCTGTCTGGGTGACTAAAATAAGACTGGCTTTTACTCGTTCTGGTCACCTTCCTGTTCCCCTCTGATAGTAACAGCTCTACATTTGCTGTGTTTGGATCCAGAGTGATTTCACATGAATATTTTAAGAATCCAGCTCTGGTCTTTGGTTCTAGTTCTGACAGTAGAACATCCACCTCAGTGACCATCAGTGAGATGTTTGTCCATGAGTCTCTCAGGACGTCCTGTAGTTTCTCTCTGAGCTCTGACTCAGCTGCTGTCACGTCCTCAAAGTGTCTCAGAGGACGGATGTTGATGCTGGATGAGCCTGTAGACTCACTGAGTGCTGGCAGTGAGGGGTAGTTGAGGAGAAACTGGTTGTGATCCTCTGTGTGTGAGAGCTGCTCCAGCTCAGCGTCTTTCCTCTTCAGCTCAGTGATCTCCTGCTCCAGCTTCTCCTGAACATCTTTGACTCGACTCACTTCAGTTTCCTGCTGGGATCTGATCTGCTGCTTCACATCAGAGCTTCTTTCCTGGAGGAGACGGATCAGCTGGGTGAAGATCTTCTCACTGTCCTCCACTGTTTTATCAGCAGAGTGATTGATGGCCTCCACCTCCTGTTGAAGCAGCTTCACATCTTTCTCTCTGTCCTGGATTCTCTGCTGGATGTTTCCTCGTCTCTCCTCCAGCTCTCTCTGCCTCTCAGCTCTTTCTGCTGCAGCTGACATTATGTTGTGGCCTTTATGTTCATCCAGAGAGCAGAGATAACAGATACACTTCTGATCAGTGCGGCAGAACATCTTCATCACCTCATCATGCTTAGAGCAGATGTTCTCCTGCAGGTTCTTGTTCGGCTCCACCAGCTTGTGTTTCTTTAAAGGAGCCACATCATAATGAGGCTGAAGGTGTTTCTCACAGTAAGAGGCCAGACAGACTAAACAAGAGTTGATGGCTTTCAGTTTTCTCCTAATGCAGAAATCGCATCCTACATCTTCAGGTCCAGCATAGCAGTGATCAGCAGGAGCAGCTTGGAGTCCAGTCCTCTTCAGCTCTTCTATTAAGTCAGCTAACATGATGTTTTTCTCCAGCACAGGCCTTGGAACAAAGGTTTTCCTGCACTGACTGCAGCTGCAGATTCCTTTCTCATCCTCTCCATCCCAGTGAGTTTTAATACAGGTCATACAGTAACTGTGTCCACAGGGAATCGTCACCGGATCCTTCAGTAAATCCAAACAGATCGAACAGGAGAATTTTAGTCGGTCAGGTTGATTTTCTTGCTGCGCCATTTTCCTCTTAACTGTAACTCAAATACTTTCAGTTTTGATATATGAACTTGCCATCTGCTCTGAAGGGGCGGAAACAGAGAAATATGTAGGAGTGGCATAAATATTTTAGATTCATTGGCAGAGTGAGTTAAGGTGCTTCTATAAAACAAGGAAATGAGACAAGAAAAAACAGAGTTTAGTTCTGTTTTCTTAATTTTCAGGAAGAAGATTATCTTAGCTTACCGTGATGCCTCAAAGTTCAGAGTCTTTAAAAAGGCTGTAATACTTCATGTATTGTCTTCACGGGAATAATTTCTGGATACGTCAGTAAATTCAGCAGAATTTTAGTTACTCAAGCCGACACCCTCAATGCAGCATTTTCTGTCACAGTTCTACTTTCTATGAAACAGAACGTAGCATTTACTCTGAAAGGCAGCAGGTCTGCGCTGTTGGCTGGCTAACAAGGAAACGAGAATAAGGTAAACCTGCCCTTTACTACCCAGTTCTCACACTTTGAGGTCAAAGATCTGAGGAGGAGCAGAAGCACAGGAATATGTAAGAGTAACAAAGATGCTCTAGAACGAGAGGCACAGAGTAATAGACCAGATTTCTCTTCTTTCAGTTTGTTTTCAGAGGAAGGACAGTCTCTTATGCAAAAAGTAAAACAGAAACTTAGTTTAAAAACTTACTTTATGTTAGTAAAGCTTTTACACTTTGATTATCTGAAGTCCTTTTGTGTTAAAAACCTAGTCTGATGGTGTTATTTCTTTTTATCATAGTCATGTGACTTTATAAATGGCACACTTTGACTGCTTTGTATTCAAGCTGAGCAGAATGCAACACAGGTGGAAGCGAAGAAGAGCAAAAAGTATGAGTTCTAATTTAGTACAACATATTCAAAATATTAAGGGTATCAAGGCTTGAATATTACTATTTGTAATAAATTCCTTCTTAAAACAGCTGAGCAGGTGTGTCTGCAGAAGGTTTTCAGTAGGGTTTAATGGAGGCCAGTGATGAACCTGAAAGTGACACACCAAGATAAAAACCCAGGTAGGATGAATATAAAATAAGTGACTCACAGAATGAAGGTCAAATATTGACATAAACTTAAATCTAAAATGTCCTGCCTGAGACGCTTCTATGTCTGACAAACTGACAGACTTTTTAGGAAACTAATGCTCAAGATTTATAATTTCTTCCAAATTCACTGACTTTTTGCTCTCCTGATATTCTTGTATGTGATAACTAAAAAAAACATCCCATTTCTTCTCTCCTCCCAGTCAGGCTCTCAGATCAGACCCTGACAGTAATGAGTGAACCTGTCTGGGTGACTGAGGTAGACTGATTAGTGTCACCTTCCTGTTTCCCTCTGATAGTAACAGATACCTGTTTGCTGTGTTTGGATCCAGAAAACATGAATTAAAAACAGAAATTTATATTTTATAGAGTTCATACATGCTAAAATGTCTCAATATTAAGTCGTCTGTTTTCAAAAAGTGTGAATTTTCTTTTTTTTAAAATGCTATCTCAAATTGCACAGTTTTTATCTTTTTACACTTGAGAAACAACTTGCTGCTAATAACGATGTATTAAGCAGTGCATTATTTTCTATAAAGATGTTTTATTGCAAGGTGGAATCAAATATTTTAATGTCCCAACAAAGCTAAACAGAGTAACATGATGGGTCTGATGTTTATCCCCATAAAAAAATAAATAAATAACACAACATATGAAATCATCTAAAGTTCACAATGAGACAGTTGCCAATATGTTTATCACTAAGTCAACAGTCTTTATGATAATCAACAAAATAAACAAACAACAAATTTAAAGATAAGGGTGTGATAATTTATGTGAAGTTTAGAAATGAAGCACAAGGTTGAAAATGTTAATTTGAGAACTGGAGAGCAGAATCAATATAGCTGAATCTTCAAGCAAGCAAGAGAGAGAGGAGCTTTCTATTTTAGCTTACAAAATTCAGCAGTTTCACCACAGTTGAAAAATCTAAGTCCAGCATGCAGCGGCTGAGTGAATCTGGTCTGGACTCTGTGGAGGAGAGTCATGGTTTCAGAGATGCTGTAGAAGGACAGAATACCTGCTCTGTGATCCAGGTACACTCCCACTCTGGAGGAAACTGGACCTGAGATCTTGGTGGAGACGTTGTTGTGCCAAAAATAATAGGAGTTTCGGTGACAATATAGAGCCCAGGATTTATCATTACATCCAAATCTACTTTCCATCCCAGTTCTGCTGATGTTCCTGTATGCAACTGCTAAATGAACCCCCGTCTCTGTTTTCTCCACCTCCCAGTAACAACGTCCAGTCAGACTTTCTCTACTTAGGACCTGACGTCTTTCAATAAATCTCTCTGGGTTGATTCCATCAGACTGATTTTGATCTGTCACTTTTACCTTTCTGTTCCCCTCTGACAGTAATAGTCGTTTGTCTGCTGTGTTTGGATCCAGAGTGATTTCACATGAATATTTTAAGAATCCAGCTCTGGTCTTTGGTTCTGGTTCTGACAGTAGAACATCCACCTCAGTGACCATCAGTGAGATGTTTGTCCATGATTCTCTCAGGACGTCCTGTAGTTTCTCTCTGAGCTCTGACTCAGCTGCTGTCACGTCCTCAAAGTGTCTCAGAGGACGGATGTTGATGCTGGATGAGCCTGTAGACTCACTGAGTGCTGGCAGTGAGGGGTAGTTGAGGAGAAACTGGTTGTGATCCTCTGTGTGTGAGAGCTGCTCCAGCTCAGCGTCTTTCCTCTTCAGCTCAGTGATCTCCTGCTCCAGCTTCTCCTGAACATCTTTGACTCGACTCACTTCAGTTTCCTGCTGGGATCTGATCTGCTGCTTCACATCAGAGCTTCTTTTCCGGAGGAGACGGATTAGCTGGGTGAAGATCTTCTCACTGTCCTCCACTGTTTTATCAGCAGAGTGATTGATGGCCTCCACCTCCTGGTGAAGCAGCTTCACATCTTTCTCTCTGTCCTGGATTCTCTGCTGGATGTTTCCTCGTCTCTCCTCCAGCTCTCTCTGCCTCTCAGCTCTTTCTGCTGCAGCTGACATTATGTTGTGGCCTTTATGTTCATCCAGAGAGCAGAGATAACAGATACACTTCTGATCAGTGCGGCAGAACATCTTCATCACCTCATTGTGCTTAGAGCAGATGTTCTCCTGGAGGTTCTTGTTCGGCTCCACCAGCTTGTGTTTCTTAAATGTAGCTGAATCATAATGAGGTTGAAGGTGATTCTCACAGTAAGAGGCCAGACAGACTAAACAGGACTTGATGGCTTTCAGTTTTCTCTCAGTGCAGAAATCGCATCCTACATCTTCAGGTCCAGCATAGCGGTGATCAGCAGGAGCAGCTTGGAGTCCAGTCCTCTTCAGGTCTTCCATTAAATCAGCTAACATGATGTTTTTCTCCAGCACAGGCCTTGGAACGAAGGTTTTTCTGCACTGAGGGCAGCTATGGATCCCTTTCTGATCCTCTCCATCCCAGAAGCTTTTAATACAGTTCATACAGTAACTGTGTCCACAGGGAATTGTCACCGGATCCTTCAGGAGATCCAGACAGATTGAGCAGGAGAATTTTAGCCGGTCAGGCTGATTTTCTTGCTGCGCCATTTCTCTCTTCAGTGTGACTGTCAAACACTTTCAGTCTCTCTGAAACAGAAACTCACTGTGAGCTCTGAAGAGGGAGTAGCAAAGAGATATGGAGGAGTGGCAAAGAATGGATCTACAGGCAGGGTGAGTTAATGAGTAATTTTTGCTTCAGTGATAGAACTGAGACAAAATAAGATCAGAGTTCAGTTCTCTTGTTGTTCTCTGGATTTTCTCGAGTCAGCTAAAATCAAACATAAATCCTTCTTCCTAGGACTCTTTGGCCATCAGAACTGCATTCTTTACATGACAACACAATTGCAAATCATATTTAAAGTCTGTTACCAGTTCATCAGTTGCATCATGTGTTTGTGATTGAAAACCTTAAATACCTGGAGTAGTGCCAGTAGTGTTTCATTGCATTTTAAAAATACGTCAAGAGTTTTGTCCAAAAGTTCAAAGAAGAGATAATTGTCATGAACAAGAAAAAGGAAACAAATAGATTTAAAAAGGCTTTAAATATTCCTCCAGATACAGTTTTGAAGACCAGTTCATAAGTTTAATGTGGGTGTGACAGAACAGGCTGCAGAGGCTCAGTTACAGTAGTGTTAATGTTATAAGTGTTCCTGTCCACAGGTTAACTATGTAAGCACAACTAGACTGAGGCATCAGCACAATCGTAACACCAAGCTATGATTAGATTGTCTTGTATGATAACTTTTACACTTTATCACAAGCAAACTGAGGCCACTCACGATCAAACAAGCAAAGCTTAAATATCTAATTAAATCAAGTAGACACTATTTGTTAACCCCAACAAATATATACTCAAAGCATCACAACTATTGAACAATATCCAATAGAATAACCATATGGACAACCACGAGGGTTCAAGCAGCACTTCATAGTTTAGTCACCACAGGCCACCAAAGAGTGTTTAAAGCTTACAAATTGTGGCCCTTAACAATGACGATGTGTTTGGGAGATTTTATGCTGCATTTGTGATGGATTATGCTAACGATCGGTCTTGGGAAAAGTAGCTGCATGGACATGAGGTCCTCTTTACCAGTTTCTTAAACTGGAGATGTGTGTGAAGAGGAACCAAAGACCTGGTGCTGTAAGACAATTGGAGGGTTGTGAATTACTTGTAGATGTATACCATTTGTACTAATGTCCAAATTGTCTTGCATTTGTCTTAAAATAATATTAACCTGTAACTGCTTGCCTTGCAGTCAAAAGAGACCATATTCAAATAAACTGGAATGATAAAGTCATTCCAGTTTATGAGATTTATTATCTCATTTATTATGAGATAATACATTTTTGGACTTTCTACCCACTGAAAGAAGAACAAATATGTTTTAACAAAACAAAAAATCACCAGCCGCAGACACACACCTGCAGTTTTTCTTAAAGTTTCACAAGTTGTTTTTTTATTATTACTGAAAGAAACTGATTTTGAAATTTTTTCATATTTGAATTATTTTTTGGATACTTTTTATATTTACTTGACTAAAAATATGTTGAAATAGTGCTACTCTTACTTCATTACTCTCCCCACCTCTGGTTGATAGTATCACATTATCAATGTACATTGTGAAATTTTTTATGTTTTCTGAAAATACATTAATAGCAACCAGACTGGAAGGTATTTAGAATGTTCAATATTAATATGAATATACCATATTCAAGGTGTTTGTAGCTTAGTTTATGATTTTGGTTGCAGTAACGTGTTCTGACCAGCAGAGGTCCCCCGCTGCCTCCTTAAGGAATCACCGATGGCGTTGTCATGGTGACCGGCTCCTGTAGGCGGCTTGAAACAAGGTGGAAATTTCCACTGTAGCCGAGCTGGAGCAAAGGCCGTGAAGATGTTTTGAAAAGCGGCGTCACGAAACGTTAACGGGACAAACTCACTTAAACATTCACCTTTTGATTGTGACGTAACAGAGGAAAGAGCAGAGAGCAGCTGCTGCTTGGATCCCAATAAATCAGAGTCACTGTGAAAGAAGTAAACACTACTTAAACATCTCATATGAAAACTAAAAGTATTCATGAGACGGTTTAGGAGCCAAGTTATTTAATTAGACCAGTTTTAGGATTTTTTCTTACTTTAGGACATTTTGTTTTTCGAGTATTTTAAGTGTAAATTCACCTGACATGTTTCTTTAACCCTACCTTATGTATTTAAGGTTATAAATATAAGACTATAAACTCAAAATCAGAAAAATATCCCTACAAAGAACTTAGATGTAGGTGTCAGTGGACTTCTCTTAAAGTGTTGTTCCCCATTCACAAATGTAAGTTAAACTTTTTTTCCTAATTGTAACATAAATTCTGTTTTTTTCCCCCGTCTTGTTTATGAATGATGGTAGGATTGAGTGTAAGGTGGACAGAGGCATCAGAACTTGTGTTTCATGATGTAAGTCAGAGGATTTTTGTGCTATCATGGTCATCAAGCCATTTTTTATAACTACTGACCATGTTTTTACTGGTTTTCACTGATATTTTTATGATTTATTTTTGATAAGCTCCACGTCTGGGAGGTAGGAAACCCTCCTTGCCATCACCCTAATCATTAGCTCTAAGATTCTCCAATAGATTCAAGTCTGGACTCAAAACATTAATATTACTTCAAGTCTAAAAATACATGTTTGAAAAATTAAAAGATTGAACAGTCAATCAAACTTCTTAATTTCAAGAGAAGTAATAAAGTTTATTAAAAATCATTTCATTTTCTATTTGTAAATTATGATTTTGATCATTCTAAATGATTGAAACCAGAAAAAATTTAATAAATAGTGAGGAAAATCTATTTTGGACTCTTGAAAATGTGTGTAATTATCTAGTTTAAACTGTATGTTGGTGTTCTTTAAATTTTTTGCTGAATTAATTAAGATTTTCTTAGCTTTGACAACAAAACTGAGGTAACTGACTTCATATCAGTAAATAAAATAATCAAAATCTGTCAAGTTTAAAAATTTTATTAGATAAACAAAAACAATTGTACACAAAAATACACTAAGAAGATGAACTTAGTGTATTTTTAAACCCAAATAAGCAAAGTGCAAAAACAAAAAATGCGCCTCACTTTATATTAAGAGTTGAACTGAATGAGTCTCTTCTGAAAGTACAAACTGCAATAGGAAATTTGATGACAAATATGCAGGTGTTAAGGAGTTAAACAGTAAATAAATACTTTACTGCCTCTAGAAGAGCTTCAGCAGCCAAAAGGCAACATTTCAGTATGATTAACAGAAATGAAAACAATAAAATAGAATAAACTCCACAATGTTAAAACGGACAGAAATTAAGCAATCTTTTAACTGTCAGCAGAATTATTAAGAAGAAGCTGCATTTTAAAATAAAGTAATTAAAAAAAAAAAAAAAAACAGATTAAGAAACTGGCATCACCCTTTGAACAGAGTATCTTCAATAATCAGAACAAAAATACAGTTTTCTTTCATTATCGAGGGATTTCAGACACAGGGCACTCATTTAAAACTTAAAAACAGTTTATCTTGAGATTTTTAATATAGATTTCTTTTTACAGGTAACATCTTCAGAGAATATATATTATTTTTAAGAATTAAATCTGAAATATGGTGTTACTTTCTGTGCTTTGATTTTATACTCATTTCACTTTAGCAGAGAAAAATAAATTCATTTTGTTATTTACCAACATGGTTTACATTCAGGTGTTGTCGTCTCGCTTACAAACAATGAGTTCTCTTTTGTTTTCATTTAAATTTTAAGAGAAACATTTCTCGAGATGGAAATAATGAAATCAGTGACATCACATCTCCCTAATTGTGCTTTTGAGGATGCAACAACAAAACCAGAAGCTTTAATCGCACACATGACATCGTTAGGTAAACACGCTTTGAGTCGCAGCTGCTGGTGGATCTAGTGCCTCCTGCTCATCTGACAAAAAAATACACAAAAATAAAAAATTCAAACAGAAAAAAGAAAACTGTTGCTGGTTGTGAGACCTGGCTGACCCTTCCCACCTCCATCACTTCCAGCTGTTTTCTTTTTTTGGTAAAAATTCTCAGTTGACTTCCAGGAAGCATCTGCGGCTCCTCTTCCTGTCTCCCCCTCCGTTTGACCGGCTCTCGTTGGCCGGCCTCGCCTCGCCTCGCGCGCAACAAGCAAGCGCAGAGTTTACGACACTCAGGAGTCTCCACATGCAAAGAGCACAGGTTAAGAACAAGAGCAAAACAGGCAAGCTCGCGCTGTCTGAAATCTCCACAACACTTTATAATTTTGGCATACGTCAGGCCTGAGTGAGCAAAGAAACAAAGATGATTAAAGCAGTTTATTTTTTGTTCTGTAGACCTTTTTTTCTGATATGTTGCAGCAGTCTATGAACTGTCTTCTGCTACTCGGCTTTGTGACAGTAAATGTCCTTCAGTGCTTTCAGCTCTTCGATCAGTGTCTTGTTTTGGTTTTCCAGCACAGCTACGCGGTTTTCCAGACATTTGACGTATTCTTTCTTTTTCCTGCGGCACTCGCGCGCTGCCTCCCTGCAAGAAAAGAGAAGAGAAACCCCAGCGGTTAGTGATGAAACTGACAAAGCAACACTGGTTTAGACCCGAGTTTCATCTACAAAGCAAAAACAATGTATCCAACTAATTCGTACAACCATTCAGAATTGAAATAAAGGGAAAAAAGACATTTTTTATACGTGTTTGTACTCATAAAAGACATTTTCGTGTCACATAAAATGTTCATAAAATAAATGAACTGTGAAATAAGCTATAAAATGTTTACAGAAACTTTTTATCTTTGCATTTTAACACTAAATAATTAAGCGTTGGCTAAAATATCACCACTGCTGGTGTCCTTTGGGACAGACATTCAACTTTTAAAAAAATTCTATAGTATTCTAGATAATAATATCATCGTTTGAAATACTTAAAATTATACTGAGAGCAATTTTATTAGATTAAAATTAATTTAAATTGATATATTTGATGGAAAAAAGTTTCAGAGCAATGTGTGTGTGATAACTGAAGCTCACTCATGTCAAATTAAGATTTAGAGCTTTAGTGTCATTGGTCAATAAGAAAGTAGTCAGTGACAAGAATCATTCAAGTTTATTGGTTTAAGCCCAAAAATATGCCATGTCCATCCCAGTTTCATTCATTAATCGGAGAGAAAATGTTATGCAGCTATCAAAGTTTCTGTTTCCTACCTGTTTTTCATCAGCCTGACCTCCCTCTTGCGGGTGATCTCCTCGGCGTGCTGCGACGACGGGCTCTGCATGCTGCTGGGAGACGCAGCCATCACGATGCTCTGAGCCAGGCCCGAGTTGGGCGAACGCAGCTGGTAGGCTGGAATGTCTCCTGTGGCAGCTGTGGGCCAACAAGAAAAAAAAAACTAAAGCATTACTGACCACTTTGCAAACTTCTTTCACTCTTGTTTCACCTAAACTGCATAAAATATAAATATGGTGTGCAACTTTGCAGCTTTTACTTTATTATGTTTATATGGGGTGCTTTAAACCGCCACATATAAACATGCCATTGCAAACTCTGATTTAAAGCTATTCATTTGAAAGGAGTCATCATGTTCCAGATTCCTGTGTCCCTGAAAGCAATTATCTATAAACAGCGAATCAGCTGCCAAAAGTCATTTCATGTGTTCATTCATTTTCTGCTCGTAAATGACTTAACCAGTGACTGACGCTCCGGGATTAAACGGCAGTAGCGGCTGGAAGTCACATGTCTGGTCGGCAGGAGAAAAGAAAGACGGAATGCAGTCCGTTCCTTCGTCTCAAAATGCGTCCAAATAAAAACACAGAGCCGTGCACAGACATTTGGGGAGCAGGCGCTCAAGTGGAAAAAAGGGCACCTTCTGCAACTGCCTTAGTAGTGTGAGATTTTTTCACAGCGACAAATTGAACACATTTCAAATCAATAACCACATGCTATCCTGGGCCACACACTGTTAAAAAAAAGAAAGAAAAGAAGGATTTCATCATTTTATTGTTTATCTGTTGATGATCTACTTTCCGCAAAGAACTTTAAATTGCTTTCTGGAGGACACAGACTGATAGATCTGTTGTCTGATTAATTAAACTGACTTTTCAACATTTTCTTATGCAGTTAGCATCAGCTTAAGTATTTAAGAAGAAGCATCTATATGTTTCACATTTGCTACATCAGGGCTAGTAGCCCAAAATCTCCAGATAATAAAAATTTAAGCTTGGAAGGAGCCGTGGGTCAGTTGTCAGTGTAAAGGCTGCCAAACCATGTTTTTAAAGTGAAGATGCACAATATATTATCACTAACATCGTATCGGCTGGTTTTAATCATTGTTTTAACACTTTGGTATCGGTCTGATGAATAAACTGAGCTGATATGAACAACCAATATTTATTGTTGTCATCTGTTTCTGGTTGTTATTTTTCCAAATGGTAGTGAAATATATATATATATATATATATATATATATATATATATATATATATATATATATATATATATATATATATATATATTATATATATATTATTGTTGTTATTGGCCATAACAACAATATTAATGTTGGATGTTGGTGTCAGCCCAAACTTTTAAATTGTTACATCCCTAGTTTAAAGTAATTTCAGTGACAGGACTGGAAGTGTGGAATGGTTCCTGCACACTGCCTGTCAACTGGCTGAAAAAACCCACACACTTAACAGAAGGACACATTCAAGTCGATGGAGAATATTTTCAAATGTGGAAATATTTGACTACCACAGTGGCACCTGTTAGTCATATTAATGCAAATGCAGCTGCAGTCTTAAAGGACATTAGGGAGAGCTGACATTAGATTTAATCCAAGTGTTACTTTTTAAAGTGAACTTCAGGTTAAGGGAAGAATACAATCCATTTTGGTGCTTATCTCCAGCGGCCATTGGGCAAGAGGTGGGGTACACTCTCTACTGGTTGCCAGGCAACGTGGAGACATGCAGGACACCCAACCATGCACACACTCATACCTAACAGAGACCGGTTAACCTAACAGTCATGTTTTTTTAAGTGTGGGAGGAAATCATGCACGCATGTTTAGAGCTTGGGATTTGAACCCAGAACCTTCAAAACTATAACTATGACAATAAATATTAGATTATATAGCCGCAACTTTTCTGTTTTACTTTAAATAGGTAAATTGTTTTTGCATAAATACAGTTAAACTGGTTATTTCTCAAGGTTAAAACCTTGAGAAATAGTTGGAACAGCATTTATAAAGAATGACTTAATTCCCCCTCCTCCTTCTTTTCAAAGATGGTCAGATTATAATAAATTGCACTCTTTCATACTTTTATGGGCCAAAATCAAACAAATAATAGTCATTTTCAAAAATGTTCATTCAAGCTAAACATTATCAGCATGGAGGAAAAAGCATTTGTACTTGGGAGGTGGCGCAGTGTTTATCAAAGCCCTGCTGGCTGCTGATAGCTGCAGGAAAGCAGCAGCTCAGTTTGTGGTTTCATGTTCTTCTTGAGTTGAGTCACAAGTGACTCAACAAGCAACTGCTCTGCTCTGTTCCCGCTTCCCTTTTTCTGTTTGCTCTAGCATAGCTTCAGTCTTCTCCCACACACACTCATTCAAAAAGAGACGCAACAGGTGCACACACACACACACGCACACGCAAACATCCACACACACAAAGAGCGCTGCACTCTTTTCTCTCAGGTTGTGATAATGCCGTGACTCAGGCCGTGCTGACGTCAGCGTGTGCGTCTCTCTCGCACGTTTTGCATTCTCTCTTCGCTGCCTTGCTCGTGTTCCAGGAAACACGGTGACGTCAAAGCAGCATCTATCTCACCTCCCCACCACCAGTCTTCCCACTCGCCCCGCTCCTTCACCCTCTCCCTCCCTCCCTGCCTGCCTGCCTGACAACCACTTTAGAAGATCTGTGTGTGTTTTACTGCTTCAGAAAAGACAGCTCTACACAAAAAACTGAATGCTTGCAGATTTGTCAGACTCTTATTTCCCAAAAAAGTATAAAGCTACAATGTCCAAATCTATTTCTCAGCTTATCCAAATGGATCAATTTGCACTTACAGATATACATTGTTTCCATTTCACAAAATAGCACCAATACATAACATTTAGCACCTTGAATAAGTATAAAAATAAGTGAGTAAACTACCTGACTCAGTCTCATCTCCAGTAACCGCCATCTCTTGTTTCCAATAATCCAGCACCACGGCAGGAAGGAAAAAACCTCAGCAAAGAATCTTCCAAAAATCCTCCTCTACTTCTTTTTCTAATCTAAATCTCCTTCTTTACTCCCTGTTTTCTCTCTGCTCTCCCTCTTTCAGAGTGCTCACACTCCAACTTTGCAGCCCGATTACAATTACAGGCATTGACATCACTGTGACATCACTGCTGCCCGCTGAAGTCAGTAAAACAGCCTGGATTATAGCGCTGGTTCCTCCCCTTTCTCCGCCCGTGCGGATCAGACGGAGAGGCAGAGAAACACAATGTGAGCCAGGCAAAGAGGGAGGAGGAAGAGCAGGAGGGAGCGTATTTTTAGAACCAGTGACGCAACTACAGAGACAGGTCAACAAACAAGAGGATATTGTGTCCCAAGTGGCTGCCATGCAAACAGTCGAGTGGTTATTTACTGCCTGTGTGTGTTGGAAGAAGGTAAAAACAAGGAAGGGAAAGATAATTGAGGTTTGACATCATTTACTGGAGGTTATATCCACAAGCTGAGTCCAACCAAATAACAGTTGAGCCTAAAGAAAACATTTTAACTGCAGGTTTTTACTGGAAAAAAATAACGTTTCTGCTACTGATAATAAACAGGGAAGGTAGAGTTTGAGTGGGAAAGTTTGCAAACTCATTAACGGGCAACATTGGCTTTCCAGGGTGTTTACTTATTACACAACATTAACTGAGTTACTGTTTGTAATAAGAAGTGAGTGCAAAAGTTTGAATTTACACAACCTTCCCCATACAGTGGACCTTAGTATTCGACTGCAGCCGCCTGGGAGTAGCTGACACCAGCAAATACTTAAGATCCGCTCTAAAAGTGTTAATGACATTCTCTTAATAGTTCAAACATCAATTATACCTTAATATGCATTAATATGCATAGTGGGAACCGTCTTCCTTCCACAGCCTTTCTTGGCGTTAACACCAAACTCTTAAAAAGTGACAAACTTCTCTGTGAAACCACAACTCAGCTCTCAGACAAATGCAGAAAAATTTAACCAAAGTGGGCGGGGCCAATATACACTGAGGGGCGTGGCCAAGTGTGGGGATGAGCTGAGGGGGTTACGCAGATCGGAGGTTGGAAAAACATTTTTTTCTTTTTTTTTTTAAAGCAACTAGTTACGAAGCTCCTTGGGAATATGGGCAAAATAAGTTTCTTTTGCATTACCTTGCAAAATTCTTGCATTACCTCGCAATAGGTTTTGCATTCTCTCACAATAACGTACTGATCAGTTCATGCAGCATAATTGAAAACTGAAAACTTTCTTATGGTGGTCATCGTACTTCTGCTATAATATAAAGTTTATGTAAAGTTTTTCAAAGTTATTTTCATGGGGTATTAAAGTAAAATCTGACAGTTTTGATTGTTATTTTGAGATTAATAAAGGGCCGTTTCATAACTAGTGATAAATCTCTGTTCTGAGGGAGAAGTGAGCGACATCAAGCCGCTGGTTTGGTTCCTCCTGAACAAACTACTATGAATTTTACTCATGCACTGCAAAAACACAACATCTTAACAAGTATTTTTGGTCTAGTTTTAACTGGAAATGTGTTAATACGCTTGAATGGACAAAACTAACTTACAAGCAACTTTTCAGCAAAATATAGGCCCTTGTTTTAAGTCAACAATTCCTCAATATTGATGAAAAGTACTAGTTCCACTGACTGATTATTTCACTTAAACCAAGACATTTTTTCCCATCTTATAAGTGAAATAATCTCCAGTGGAAATGGATCTTTTTCAGTGTGACGTTTGGCCTACATTACCTTGGATGAGCACCTGTCCTCCCTGGATGAAGAACTGGTGTGATGAGTCTGCAGCCTGCAGCACGGCGGCTCCGGTCTGAGGGGTCGGGGAGCCGGTCACTGTCAGGCTCTGGGCCCCCTGAAGGGTTTCAACTGCTGGGCTGGTCAGTGGGATCGCTCTGCCCTGAGCGATGGCAACTGTGAGAGGTCAGAGTTCAGTTTTAACCAGGCTGCCGTCTCATTTGGCCCTCAAAGTCTCAAATGAAGATTTTACTAATTCACTTCATTGGTGTTAGTGATAACACCAATCCAGCTGAATATTTGACCACAGTTCTCCTCAGGGCTGATGTGATTGCCAAATCCAGGGCCACACCCTGATAACAAAATATGGGGACCAGGGCTCAGCAAGCTTAAGTGCTGATTGGGTTACACCACTAGTTCCTGCTGGCAGGGGGATATGGGTTTTTTTTTTGGTTAAGTTTTGTATTTGAGTAAACATTAGTATTTAAAGTTAATATTTTTGATTTCATTGGGTTCAGTTTAGTTGTGCATGTTTGTTTGTGTTATTTGTAATTGTATTATTTTAGTTACCCCTATTGTGTCTTGGTCTGATCAGCCAGTATATAAACCCCTGTGTGTCATTTCTTTGCTAGGTCAGTTATGTTTGTTTGCAGCTAGTTTGCTTACACTTTTGCCTGAGTTCAGTTTTGTTTCTTTGAGCTCTTTTATGAGCTCAGTTTATTTTTTGTCATTTATGATTGTTGGGTTAAAATAAAAAAAAAACCCTATTTTTCTAAATGTATCTTGCGACTCCTCCTATTTTAACTCGGTCCATCACATGTGGTGTCAGGAGTAAGATTTTGAGTTGAGGAGGCAGGATTTTTTTTCTCCAATTTGTTTTTGTGAGGAATTTATTATTTTTTTTTTCACTACCCCATCCAACAAAATTTATTTTTTTTTTTTTTTTTTGAGCCATGCAGAATGGTGTGCGCCCAAGAAAAGGAAACAAGGTTGAGACCAAGGAGGCTTCCCAGCAGTCAGACAGGGAGGAAATGGAAGGAGGATCTTCAGCAGCAGCTGGAGACACTGAGCTTGACGAGACCAGAGAGCCAACTCTGCATGATATTGCTGGAATTCTTCAGGCGTTCATGGGACAACAAGAAGTTCGGGATAAAAAGCAGAGAGAGGTTGCTGCACAACAAGAACAGCGCTTCAAGTATCTGCAACACCAGTTTCGGCTTTTGCAGATGGAAATGCATGCCAGGACAACCCCACCCCCTGAGCCCACATCAAACGATCCACAGCTTGTTGAAAATCAAGCTGATCATCAAATTCAAGCAACATTTCAACCTGATGATTCAGCTTCCAGCTCAATAGGTCAGTCTGTGCACGTTCATCATCCTAAGTTGGAAAAATTAACTGTTGAAGATGATATTGAACACTTTCTAACCACCTTTGAGAGAATTGCAGCTGCTTATCGTTGGACAAAGTCAGATTGGATTTTTAATCTCATTCCTCTTCTGACGGGTAAGGCTCGCAGTGCCTATGTTAACATGGATGTGGACGATTCTCTGGAATATGAAAAGGTAAAAGCTGCCATCTTACAAAAATATGATATAAATCCAGAAACTTACAAAGATTCTGCTGTCTTGAAATTCTGGATGAGAGTCCAAAAGAATTGTATTCAAGGCTGAAAGAACTTTATGAGAAGTGGATTCAGCCTAAAGATAAAACTGTGAAACAAGTTGGTGAATTGATTATTTTGGAACAATTTCTGAGAATGCTGTGTCCTGAGCTTCAGGTCTGGATTAAGGAGCACAATCCAAAGTCTGCGACAGAAGCTGCTACTCTGGCAGATGTGTTTGTAGCTGCCAGAAGTAGGAGTCAGCCATGGAGTAACAGTGCGTGGAGAGCTGCCAAAGACTCGCGTCGGTTACAACCCTCTCAGCCTCATCAAAAGTTAGCGACGGGTATGGGCAAGTCCTTTTTAAGAGAAAATCAGCCTTCCAAGACAGGAAAAAGACCACCAGTGTGTTACCTCTGTGGACAAGAAGGTCACACCAAGCCCATGTGCCCCAAGAATCAAAGTAAGCTAACTCAAATGTGTTTTGTGCCTTATCAGAACGTGGATACTAAACCTGAAATAAAGCAGTCAAATAAAATCATTCTAGTGAAGATTGCTGGACATGAAATGAATGCTTTAATAGATACTGGCAACACACAGACTCTAGTGCACAAAAACCATGTACCAATTAATTGTATATGCCCTTCTGAAACAATATCAGTTTGCTGTGTACATGGTGATGAGAAATCGTACTCCACTGCTGATATGTATGTTGAGGTGCAGGGGACTCCCTATCTGTTGAAGGTTGGGGTAGCTGATAACCTACCCTATCCTGTAGTTCTTGGGGAGGATCTGCCTATCATTTATGATTTATTGAGGGCTGCACAGAGTTGTAATGTGGCTGTAACCAGGGCCCAAGCTAAAAATCAAGATGAACATGTTGCAACACTCAGTGCTTTACCCTTTTTTGAGGCTGAGTTGCAGCCAGAACGTGGGAAGTCTCGGAAGCCACGGAGCCAAAGAAGACGTGAGAAATTTCAACATGCACTGGGTGAGAGTTCAGTTGAAGTGGCTCCAGATATGCCACTGGGTTTTTCGATACCCACTAACATCAGACAAATGCAGCAAAATGATCCAACTTTGTCTGCCTTGTTGCTGAAGGCTAAGGGGGAGGCCTCTGTAGGGTCTGACACAAATAAAGAGCAGTATATACTGCAAGATGGCATTCTATACCATCAACATGGCCAGTTTAAGCAGTTAGTTGTCCCTAAGAAGGCTCGTGAGACAGTGCTGACTTTGGGACACTCTATTCCCTGGGCTGGCCACCTGGGGAAGTATAAGACCACTGCTCGCGTTAAGCGTTATTTTTTCTGGCCTGGTTTAAGATCAGATGTTGCTCTATTTTGCAGAAGCTGCCCTGAGTGTCAGAAAACCTCAATTAGAGTCCCTACCAAAGTACCACTTCAACCCCTTCCCATTATTGGCACACCTTTTCTACGTCTTGGGATGGACATAGTTGGCCCTGTGGAAAAAAGTAAATCTGGAAATCGCTTTATGCTAGTCATTACAGACTACGCGACCAGATATCCTGAAGTTTTTCCATTAAAGACTGTTAAAGCAAAACATGTGGCTTCCTCAATAATTCAACTTTTCTCAAGGGTTGGATTTCCACAAGAAATTTTAACTGATCAAGGCACTAACTTTATGTCCACACTGTTGAAACAGGTCTATAAGCTGTTGGGCATCAGGAGCATGAGGACGACACCATATCACCCACAGGCGGATGGCTTGACGGAGCGTTTTAATCAAACCCTCAAACAAATGCTTCGTAAGTTTGTTAATGATACAGGATCTGACTGGGATCAGTGTCTGCCATACCTCCTTTTTGCCTACAGGGAGGTTCCTCAGGCTTCCACAGGTTTCTCCCCATTTGAGCTCCTTTATGGCCATGATGTGAGAGGCCCTTTGACCTTGCTGAGAGACACATGGGAAGGAGATCAAAGTAAAGAGGATTCTGTTAACATTATTTCATTTGTTCTCCATATGAGGGATAAACTGCAGCAGATGAGTGAATTGGCTCAGAGTCACATGGCAGTTGCTCAGAGACACCAAAAGGTTTGGTTTGATAAAAAAGCTCGCCACAGAAGTTTTGTTCCTGGTCAGAAGGTTTTGGTAATGTTGCCAACTTCTGACAGCAAGTTGCTTGCAAAGTGGCAGGGACCTTTTGAAAAACTGGACCTACTACCTACCAGGTCTCCACACCAGGTTTCCAGCGAGGGAGTCGAGTGCTCCATATTAACCTTCTCAAGGAGTGGGTTCCACGGAAGGAGAATGAAACAGAGGTGTTGCTTATTCGCAGAGTGGATGAGGAGGAAGAAGTTAATGACTATTTGCCTTCAGTAACATCCTCTGTACTGGACCTAAGCCATCTCACCAGTGAGCAACAGTCTCAGGTAACGCCTCTTATTACTTCTGACATATTTCAAGAGTTCCCAGGTCGCACCACTCTGGTGGAGCACAGCATTGTTCTAAAACTGGAGGCTGTTATAAAGCGTATGAGTTACAGGATACCAGAATGCTTCCGGGTGGAGCTGAAGGAGGAGCTGGACCTCATGCTGTCTCTAGGAATCGTTCAACCTTCAGCAAGTGAGTGGTGCAACCCAGTAGTTTTGGTTCCAAAAAAGGATGGCAAGTTAAGATTTTGCATCGACTTCAGGTACCTAAACTCCATATCAAAATTTGACTCTTACCCAATGCCACGTATTGATGACCTCATTGAGCACCTGGGGGAGGCAAGATATTTAACAACTATTGATCTGTCTAAAGGCTACTGGCAGGTGCCTCTCACCAAACAGTCCCAGGAGCTGACAGCATTTCGCACCCCCTGGGGGTTGTTCGAGTTCACGGCCCTTCCATTTGGTCTGCCTGGGGCCCCAGCAACATTTCAAAGACTAATGGATCAGGTACTCTGTGGGCTCTCGACATTCACCTGTGCATACCTTGATGATGTTGTGGTTTTCAGTGGAACTTGGGAAGAGCATGTTGACTATCTAAAGGAGGTCCTGGATCAGCTGCGTTCCGCAGGCCTTACCATCAATCCAACAAAGTGTGCTCTTGCTAGGACAGAAATACAGTACCTTAGGTACACCATTGGAGGCGGTACTCTTAAACCTCAAGTTGACAAAATTAATGCGATAGCATCCTGTCCGCTCCCACAAACCAGGAAACAGCTACGGTCTTTTCTTGGCATGGCTGCATTCTACCACAAATTCATTCCCAATTTTTCAGGTAGAGCACCATCCCTAACAGACATGACGGGTTCCAGAAGTCCCACCAAAATTCAGTGGACAGCAGATGCCATTGCAGCTTTTAAGGACATTAGTCAATCCCTGAGTAAAAATCCAGTTCTGCACTCACCAGATTTTACAAAAGACTTTTTATTGCAGACTGATGCTTCTGAAAGGGGTCTTGGGGCAGTGCTTCTGCAGGGACCACCAGAGGACCAACATCCAGTTGCATACATCAGCTGCAAGTTGCTGCCAAGAGAAAGGCGATATGCAACTGTGGAGAAGGAAGCCTTGGCTATTAAATGGGCTCTTGACTCGTTCAAATATTATTTGCTTGGAAGAGAATTCACCCTTCAAACAGATCACAGAGCTCTCCAGTGGTTAGAAAAAATGAAGGACACTAATGGAAGACTAACCAGATGGTGTCTTGCTATGCAGCCATTTCGGTTTAAGGTTCACTACATCCCCGGCAAAGTCAACATTACTGCTGATTACCTTTCTCGGTCCCAGAGTGAAGACCAGGAAGTGGGGGGGTGTGTGATGGCCAAATCCAGGACCACACCCTGATAACAAAAGATGGGGACCAGGGCTCAGCAAGCTTAAGTGCTGATTGGGTTACACCACTAGTTCCTGCTGGCAGGGGGATATGGTTTTTTTTTTGTTTAGATAAGTTTTGTATTTGAGTAAACATTAGTATTTAAAGTTTAATATTTTTTGATTTTCATTTTTGGGTCTTTAGTTTAGCCAAACTTAGCTGCACTGTTATTTGTTTTTGTGTTATTTGTAATTGTATTATTTTAGTTACCCCTATTGTGTCTTGGTCTGATCAGCCAGTATATAAACCCCTGTGTGTCATTTCTTTGCTAGGTCAGTTATGTTTGTTTGCAGCTAGTTTGCTTACACTTTTGCCTGAGTTCAGTTTTGTTTCTTTGACCTCTTTTATGAGCTCAGTTTATTTTTTGTCATTTATGATTGTTGGGTTAAAATAAAAAAAAAAACCTATTTTTCTAAATATATCTTGCGGCTCCTCCTATTTTAACTCGGTCCATCACAGCTGATAGCGTTCATTTAAACTGAATGGCTTCCTGGCATAGCACACAAACTTTCACCAGGGTTAAAGTCGGGGTTTTGGGAACGTGTTTCCAAAAGCTTAGTGTCAGTAAAGTTTCATGAGATCCAAAATGATTTTTGATGTGTGCTTATAGAAACATGTTGCTAAAATTTCACATCTTACCCAAATTGTAGCATAAAATTAGTCCAGGAACAACTCAAGGATCAATTAGGGATTTTATCCAAATTTCACTGGATGTTTGTGTATAATTTTATGAAGCAGATGCAACAAATTAGGGAAAATCCAGAATAAATTCATACTACTGCATCAAATTGTCTTTTTAAAAAATGATGTTGATTCAGAAGAGTAAAAGAAAAAAAATCCTTCAATTATTTGCTTATAATTTAAGCTAATGATAACTATATTTAAACCATATATTTTCTTTAATTCTAAAATTTCTGCAACTACAGCTGTTTACATCACTCAGAAATCCCAGCAGAGCAACTAGAAATCAAAGTCTCCATCAGAAAAGGAAGGAAAGCAGGAAAATAAAAGCAGAGTATTTAGAGTCAAAGAACACATAATACAGTGTGAAGTTTTCCTGTGTACTGACTGTATTGTCCAGAGCTGGTTTGGTAGATTGAGTTGGGAACTGATTCTGTGGAGCTGCTGGAGACCGCCGCATCATCCTCTCCCTTTTCCTCATCGATTTTAGGAACCGCCGGCGAATCCGACGACAGCTCATTTAAGATTTTTCTGGAGAAAACACATGCAGATCTTCAACAGGCTGTTTGTCTTCATTTCGCTTTCCGCTGACAGTATCTCACCGATACGACGGACGCCTGGAGAGGAGCTCCCGTCTTTTCTGCGTGTCCGAAACCGACCCGTCATCCTCCAGTTCAGCAACTGTAACAATCTGAGCAAACAGGCAGCTTGTGATATACCTAGCATTCATCCCCGCTCTGCTTTTTCTCAATTTCCCCAAATTACAAACTGATATTGTTATAATATTTAAAAGCATTTTATACAACAGACACCAAAATTGGTGTGTAAATTGGAAAGTAAATGTGGAACTAATTTCTATTCAGCCCCTGTTATTCCAATACATTTGGAAAAATTTGGACTTTGACTAGGCCATTCTAAAACATGAACACACAAAGATATGTGTATGTAATTGTCCATCCTAGTCTCTAGTTTAACAAGTTTCCCATCAGGATTGTTCTGCAATTAGCTCCATCAATCTTCCCATCAGCTGACAATGTTTCCTGTCCCTGCAGAAGAAAAGCAGCTCCACAGCATGATGCTGCCACCACCAGCCTCTTCAAAGCTAATCCAGTGAGTATTCTCCTTATTTGCGGTTCTCAGTTACCGCTGTCAGTCTGCAGGTCAGTAGTTGACATCAGAATGAATACAGTAGCCTTATCTAGGTGTGTAATAGTCTAAATTTTGGCACTGATACAGCCCCATATTCATGAGTTTGTTCTCTAACAAACCTTTGAAGTCTTCACAGAGCATCTGGATTTAAGCTGAGGTTAAGCTATACACAGGTGAACCCATTTAAAAATATATATATATATAAACAATATATTATTTTCCTTCTACGTCAGAATTATATGCAACTTTGTGTTAATCTAACATATAAAACCCAAATAAAATACAATACCGGGTATTTTATCAGTAACTAAATGTGCAAAACAGCAAGGCATCCGAGTCCTTCAGGCAGAAACTGTAAAAATTGTGAGTCAAAGATCTCTAATGTTTATTGTTATTACTTTGGAGCAGGGGTGTTTTCTTTGCTCAAATCATTTTGACGTCAAAGAGGGAATTTGAGCTGGATATAATTTTCAGATTTAATCTTTTCAACCCATTACAAGTCTCAACAGAGACTCTACAGACTCCATTTAATGCTGTATAATCATTTAGTGCATTGCTCTCTAAGTGTGGGTCCATTTTCGCATAAATATGCTTGTAAATGTCTCGCCTTTAAAGTGTATTATTGGATTAAAATTAAATATACAGTAGATCTGGGGTTGTGTCATCACTCTGTGGGCTTTTATGACTCCGACTGAGGCATAATAGTTGTGTGTTACCAACATAAAGGCTGTTTTGCTATAATTAGATGAGGATATTTGCCCTACACCACAGTGCCAAGTTAAACACGGCTTTATCTGCAATTTTGTTCAACTGTGTTGTAGAATAACAGATTTCATGCTCTGAAAAGAAAGAAATGATTCTACATGTTCATACTGTGCTAGCGCTAATTCTAAGCAGCATTATGGGTATCTGGTTTTAGGTTTTAATAAGTTTAAATTAGAATTTTCTAAAAGTGTTAGTCAGAAACAAAACACACAAAACACAGTAACCTGAATGGAAGTATCAGCTGAAAACCAACAACAAAACCTCTTTGTGGTGTTTATCGGTGCAGCTACACCGTGCAATTCACAGATTTAATCTTTCTGCAAGCAGGTTTCCACATAAAAACAAGTTCTTATGAAATGACAATTTGCCTCCACTTTGCAACTAAAGTTGCACATGTGCTGATGCTGTTTCCTGTTAATTATTGTTTCATTTCCCTTCTCTGAAATCTGTTTTATTTTTCTTTTCGTGCTAATATACTGAGATCTTTGTTCCGTGCACTGGATTCAAAAAGGAAATCTATTTATTTCTCAGTCAGAGAAGCTCAGTTTTGGTTTCTGCAACTGTAGTAAGAAACAAACAAACAGACAGAACACCTTCTGCTTGCAAAGGTTAGTTTCAGAAGTGTGAAACTTCAGTTTCTGCTTCTCACTTTTCTTCACCTCTCAACAGATGCTTTACCTCGCCTACACACAGAGCTGCTCTTCATTCACAAACACTGCTACATTATGAAATCAAGCTTTAGATCTGTGGACATTTAGATGTGGACCTAAACGTGACGTGGCTTTTTCATTCAAAGTTTTATTTGGATGCAGATAAGCAACTAGAATTACACCAGAGCCAAAGGAAAAATGGTAGGTTAAAGGTTTAATGGGGAAAAACTATAACTAACTGGAACTATATTGTGCATTTATAAAACTAACTAAAACATGCTGACATCACAGATATAATGTTCTACATTTTCATGTTTATGAATCTATCTATTAGGTTTTTGACATGATGCGGCTCTTATGCTAGCTAGTCACAAAATGGCGACAGCAAAAGTTGAGAGAAAACACAAGAGTCAGTTGGTCTTTTAAGTGTAAAGAAACCATCAAAACTCTGGTTCCTACCTGAACAGTCTGGATCTGCGGTGACTGGATCACAGAGGTCTGAGGGGCTTGGATGACTCCTGGAACCGACGTGGTCGGACCATCAGACAGCTGGACAACAGCAACTTCAGACTCTGTTTGCAACAAAACCTGCTGGTACAAATCAACGACGTCACACAGAAATCTGCTGACGTAATACCTGACAAGAAGCAACAAACAGCTCAAAGTGAGCGTACCTGACTGGAGTCCGCAGGAGACGCGTTGGCCTCTCCGTGATCCTTCTCGCCATCTGTCACTGAATCATTTAAACTGCTTTCCAGCTGAGACGACGCCGATGAATCCATGGTCACCTAGGCATACACACAATTATTAACATGGCAACAGAGACAAACACCAACCAGTATCAGACAGAGCCAATGGGTTGCTCAACAATACATTTATTCCAAATATCTCCTTTATACACATCAAATCAAATTTTATTTTACTTCAGCAACAAAGCAGTTCAAAGTCCTTTGCATAATAAAAACATAAAAATAAACAATGGAAACACTTAATTTTTCTAAGAGCTGTCACATAAAACAATGTTCCACATGGCAAAAGTAATTTTATAAGCAAAATTAAGCTTAATTTACACTTATGTGTAAATTGATTTAAATTTGATGAAACCAATTCTTTTCTCAGTTTGTGAAACATTTGCACTGACTTACAGAATATCTTTATTATATGTGGCTACCCACTGGTAGAACTGGTAACCAGTTTAAGTTGCACAACATATCTGGAAGCCATATATTTACCACTTCTGATCATTAAACCTAAGTCAGCCTCTATGTACTCCAGAACATAGAGACTGAAAAGGGACTCATAAGGGGCCAACACTTATGGGTCCCATGTGCATATGATGGCTAGGTATTTGAAAAACTGTGATTTAAGGGTTAAATAAATTTGAAGGTTGAGAATAAGCAAACAGAAATTGCTATAAATTTGAAATATTTACAGTTTTCCCTTTGGTGCACCTCCAGAAGATCTATATTTTGCGGAGACTCATTAAATAATGAGTCTCCACAATACATATATAGGTAAAATACCATTATGTGTTATAAAAAGATGACAAACTTTTCAAGTCTCAGCTTTAAATCTTTATGGGTGCAGAGTGATCAAGTTAAGAAGCACGTCCAACATACAGATTAAATAAAGCATGACTTTATGTAACACATGCACCAGCAGCCACGGTTTTAGAGGTCTATGTAATCCAGATTTATATTTAATTTATACGGAACCACGCTTTCGGTAAATAACATGACAGCGCATGAACACGAAAAGTTACACGTTTTATTAACGGGTTGGACTAAACTTTAACTCTCAGTTGTAGAAATAAAATTTAAAGTCTTTAAAATATTATTCTCAAACTACAACTTCAGTTTTCACTCGTGTATTCTGTGCATATGCATTCCAAGAAAGTAAATAAACTGTATTTTCTCGAGACATTAGGTTAAAATAACTGACGTCTCCAAGATGTTTTGCTTCAAAAACTGTTTTATTTTGAAGAGGAGAACTTCACTCATCCTCCCAGATCTACGTTACAATTTCGGGCTTGACGCACAGCAGCACAAACTGCTGACAGTCGAAACTTCTCATATCATTTTTATCCTCACCATGTTGTTCTGCTGTCTCCTGACGACAACAAGAAAGACTTTTATCGAGGGAAAGATTCGCACACGGGGGGATGCGTTTGCGTACTTTTCAAGCGGCTTGGCGCTGAACCCCCCCCCCCCCCCCCCCTTGAAAGAAAGTGACAGCTTTACGGCGACTTACCGAAGTTTTTACGTAGTCTGACTCGTCACTAATGACAGTATGGGTGGACGGCCTGGGCCTCGCCTTCGCTCACGTAGCTCCCACGTCAGCGCTGATGATGCTGTGCCGAAAATGTCGCTCGACGTGTCAGTTTAACGTTTGAAGATCGTCTAGAGAACGCAAGAGGAATCACTTCGTTACTTTAGTTCTACCTAGCCCGAAGGGTACAACCGCAGTAACCGTTGGCACAAATCGTCTTTTGCGGACTTTAGCTGGCCAATTGGGGGGGGGAAGAGAACATTTGTAGCCACACAATGTTCCAGAATAAGTTAATTCTATGAAATGTTTAACTTTTGCTGTTTTTTCGCCGGTTAACCCGTCTTTTAACGACCAAACCACATTATTTACATATGGTAGCAGGCAGATAATTCGTTTTACTTTAATTCATTTTACTAATTTTGGCTCTGGTTGGTTTTGTTAGCTTTGTAAAGTAGAATCAAACCGAAGGAGTTTATCATTTTTATTGACCGAGACTTTGTCTTCACATTAAGCCTACTTTAACAGTATTCACAGAGATATAAAGACGTAAACCTGAAAAAAAAAAAAAAGAAACAAAAAAAAAAAAAAAACAGTTTTGGTGAAAATATGTGTTTTTTACTAAATAAGATACAAAATTTATATGGTCTGGTTTTGTGGATGTTTTGTATTCAGAACAGAGTAATGTCGCCCCCTAATGTCTAATAGATAGTATTACATCAACACTAAATCGTGCTCGTACCAATTCTAATTATATATTATATATATATATCTTCTTCTTCTTTTATCAAACGTGTCAATTTTTAGTTAAGAAATAATTCGATATGATAAAATAGTTTTAAAAAAATGTTTTTAAATGTAACATGAATAACTGAATACAACCTATTTTGTATTTATTGAAGATATTGTATATGTGTAAATTCTCAGCAGATAAGCATTTTAATTTTGAAAATTGTTTTATTTGATATAACTATCACGTATCCTAAAATTCAGAGGTCATAACAAGCATAAAACAAGATTATGAAGTATGGTATTTATCAGCAATGTTAGTAACTAAGTTGATCCCAGCTTTTTGATGTCATGACATCTGTGTTCCCATTGTAATTTAAAAATACTGTAATCTTTTGTGTTCTTGGTAAAAAGTCTTTATTTAGATCTGACTCTAACTGACCCCAGAGTCGCCATCTGTCCCCTGTGCATGCCACAAGAGACCGTGCTGTTCAAACACTGCCCCCGCTGTTATCAAAGAGCGCCATCCCACAGGGCAAAGCTTCTGCTAATACTCAGCAGTGTGTTAAAAATAGAGGAAAAAAGATCAAAAGAAAGTATTTCCATCATCTCTCTGGCATGAGGCAAAATTTATGACTTGCATGTAAGAAAAACCTTACAATGGAAAATACAGCATGTCTTTATTTTTGGTCGTTTCTAAGTTTTACATACTTGCATGCATTTTCCTTTAAATGGTTAGAGCTGTTGTGTTTTATTTTCTCAGGTTTGTGTCATCTTACCCTGCTGCTGTTCCTCATCATGGCCCACAGAGGTGCAGATGGCCAGGGACCGGCAGCAGAGGGGGAACCCTCGGGTGGCTCAAAGGGCTGACAGCAGGGAGTCACACTGACTCTGTGCCAGACAACTCTTTAGCACAAAATTAGCCTGGGATAGACGCAGAACTCAATTACATGCTGTTAATGCCATCAAAGAGACATTCAGGCATCTGCTGCCCTTTTCCTGCCTGACTGTCATAATCTAAGAAACTTCACAAATATGTAAATTAAATCAAACTTGAGGATATCTTTGAATATTTGTTTATGTTCTTAGTAGCTCCTTATAATTGTAGCACATGAATTAATAAAGATATATTTAATGTTTAAAAGGAGATAATGCAAGGATTTGGTTGCTGTATTTTAAAACAGCAATTTTAGAACAGATTAGAGCGGAAATGCTTTGAGTCCCCTCCATCCCAACTGATCTTTGTTTTGTAAAAATTCGGCATCATGCAGGTTTTTAGGAAGAGTACTTTATGAAAAGCAAAATTATATAAGTGTGTTTTCAATATTTATGATTAAACTGATTAAGCAAGGACTTTTCACTGTGTAAAAAGTCTTAAATACGATTTTTTCCCCCCCAATTATAGATAATAGGAAAGTTTATGTCAGTAGTGTTTTTCTTGTAATCATTTCCTGACTTATGAAGATCAACACACACATATGCTTTGCTTAAATAGAATGTTTTCTAGTTTTCTCCATTTTGAATACTGTTTCACTACCGTAAATTTTATATCACAAGGAAACAGGAAGCCATCTCAATGAAAAGTTACTGAAGACAATATTCATTAAAATGCTTAGATTTCCCTTTTATTCATAGTGTTTGCAGTAGTATTGTGAATCTACTGCATTCTACTTAATTCAAATTAAGACTATGCTGAAATTTGATTTGAAGGCATTTTTATTGAATGACCTTTTCCAAATTTTAACAGCAATTGTGGTTATCTGTATATTTATTCTTGCATAAATTTTAAGTGAAAAGGGGTATGAAAAAATAGTACAAACTCTAATCTAAAACGTAAATACCAATACAACCCAATGACATTTGTTTTTTCCAAAAGCCATTTCTATGTATAGACTTTAAGTGGGGACAAGATCTTCAGTTTTTGTTGTTAAGATAATTTTTTCTGATCCATTTCAGATTATTCTTTCATGTAACATATTCTGTATGTTGTTTTTTTCTGTTTTAATGTATTGCTAATTTACTGTTTACTGAAATAGATCTTGTAAAGTGATTAATCAACAGGTTGTTTTATAAATGACTTGCATAGATAAACGAGAAATAATTAACTTCATGCAGTCTACCACTAGATGTCGCTACTGACCCAGAAACAATTCTCAGTTAAAAGTGAATGTCTCGTTTTGGAAAATGTAATAAATTTTCAATTTACGTAGCTCATTTTACTTGATAATAACTTTGTTTTATTTTATTTATTTTTGGTAATTAAAATTTTTTAAAAACATAAATTTCAATATCATTTCTATTATTGCTCTTTATTTCATGTTTAAAATCATTTTTAGACTTAAGAAATAGTTGTATGTACTTTTGTTTCAATGCAGTAATAAGCGTGTACATATTCAAACATAATTTTATTTTTGCATTTCATTTTATTGCAGTCTTGAAAAAGCTGGAGGCACAAGGACGTCTTAACCAAGGTGGTCATGATACTTTGGAGACAAAGGGAAACTCTTCTCTTTACAGCTGCAGTCAGGTGAACACAAACCTTTGGGTTTAGGCGGAATTGCAATCTGTCAGAGGGAGAGTTTCTTCTTGGCTTTGTTGTTTACGCTGCAATGCACTCTGGGTAAGTGAGATACGCGAGGTGGTCCAAATGCGCCAACTCCGTCCAGCCAAAACAGCAATGAGTAATGTCATTAAGCCTTTTCAGTTTAAACTGCAGTGCATCGAAATTAATGGAAATGTAAAAATCACAAGGAATGATGACGATGGCCAAATGGAGGACGAGGAAAGAGTCGGCCAAAGAAGCTGGTGTTTGTGCTGCTGCTGCCATCTTCAGCTTCATAAACGAAACAATGAATGGCACATAACTGGTCGGTCTGTGTGATCTGGTAAGTAGTTAACATGCTACCATCATTTAGCCTGTGACGGTAACAACCACCTCTAAGAGTCGCCATTAGTTTTGCCCTTATAAAAAACTCAAAGTCTTCTGGAGAGAAATGTTGAGAGCTCAACTTCCTTCAGAAGTTGTGCTCTACCCTTTCTCACTGTGCTCTTCTTTTTTTCATGTGGGAAATGATCCAGACTGACCTCACTGTTTCTTTTTTAAAGTACAGCCGACAGCGACATAATGTGGCATTGTTTACATTTACACTCAAGCGCAATAAACAACTCGGCTAACGTTAGCCTTCTTGTGTTTACTTCATGTGCACGTTCCAGTACAGAACCGACATATCACGTCATCAACCCAGCAGCCATTGCACAGGTGAAAAAATGGCGATCTCCATCGATGAAAAATATAACTAAAGAAATAATTGCTTTTTTAAATAATTGAGTTTTGATGTATCACAAACAGTATTTTTTTAGTTAATAGAAAAATTGCAACATATTTAGGGCAAACCTTAAGCAGGACAATATATTTTCTCAGTGAGATTTAACTTGTATAAATAATGGAAAAATAAAATACTCTTTTTTTAAAGTAATTATGAAAAGTGCTGAAAACAATTCAGCTTATTTCATATTTCTATTTTAAAGCTGCTTTCACTACTTTACTTAAATTGTTTTTATTAATATTATTCCACATTATTTTACAGTATTATTGTATTAACATTTAAAAAGCAGTATAATTAGATTAGTTTCCAGCATCAAGTCATAAAATTGTCAGACTGAAAACATGGAAAAAATAAATGACAATTTAAAACAGACTAATAAATAAATTGGATATATTTTTATTACTTTGAGGCCTAAATGAAAGATATTGTGGAGACTCATATGTACTCTTGTGGAAAAGATGATTTACTGCAGGTAAGCACTAGTTTTTCTTATGATTATTTAAGAGCAACTTTCACTTTCACATGACATTTTGCTTTTAAGATGCACTGCTGCTGTTTCGAGTAATTTATTTAATCTTTGATTTATCTACTTTCTCCTCAGTAAACGCTCAACAAAAAGCCATGAATGGATAAAAATTACAACAAGATGCTGTCTTTTTCCTTTTTGAAAAAGTTTAATTGTTTTTTTTCCATTGTTTTATCTTTAGTTTGTGGTCTTGCACTGAAGAGATAAACAATCACCAAGCATTAGTCTATTGTTGATGTGTATTTTATTTTTGCTCCATTTGGTTTGGGTGCACATTTTCATAAATATCCCCATAAACACTTGGTCATATTCTTCACATGTGAAGCTATTTACATGGTTTGTGACAGCTGCTGAGGTTGAGGCTGGAGTCCAGCTGTGTTGGGAGTTAAAATAACCTCCCAGCTGTGCTGGCATCACATGATGGAGAGCTTCTGTTTCAACTCTGCCCGTTTTAAGCCACAAAACACACAAAGTTTCCATGAATCCAGAAGCTGGAGACGGTTTCCTTTTTTAAAAAAATATTGCTCACTGAATAAAACTTAAACTTTTCTCAGGACCAAAGGCATTAGATATTATTAGAAACTCTTTTTATATTCATAGAGCTTTATTATTAATCTTTTTTTGTAGATTTATTGACTTCTAACTTGCCAGATTTTCTTGTAGATTATTTCCGAGTGAGCAAATAATCTAAAGGAGTTCTTTTGGAGTTTCTGTTTGGATTTTGTCAGCTTTTTTTCTCCACACCCTCTTGAAATAACGTTTTTTTTTTTTTTTTATTAAGCCAATAAAGTGAGCTGAGATTCAGACATAAAAGTGTCTTAAACTCAAGAGATGAACCAAAATAGTGTCAACATAAGCATAAGCTAGACTTTAGCAAAGAGCTTATTTAAAATGAAAACATTTAGCAGATTTTCCCAAATTTCTTCATTTACATTTAGAAAACACAAAGAACCTTATTCCTCTGTCCAGGTATTTATACTCTTATTCCTTTTCAGGGCTACAGGGTTGCTCATCTCCTTAAAAACAGTAAAAATAACATTAAAAAGACTTTGAAAACCTTAAAAACACCAGAAATGTTTGAAAAACAATTATTAATTAAATATGTAGCACTTTAAAACTTTTCCATAACTTATTTTTTTTAAATAAGTGTTTGATTTTTGGTCTAGATTGTCTTTGTTTAAAGTCTTCAGTTATTTCCTATTAGTAACTCGAAGCTCTAAATAAAACAAATGTACATATTCTACATCACAGAAACTCTTCAGGGATTTCCTAAATCATCGCTGTAACTTACAGAGTTACAGTGGATCGACCCTCTGCTGAGTCTGGCTCTCCAAACGTTACCCATCCTGACCGCAGAGCGGGGCCAGACGGCGCTTGTCTGAGGCGTTCAGGAGCAGCTCGGAATTTACAGCTTCACAACCGCCAAACGTTTAGAAATTGATCTAAACAGAAAAACTGCACGTTTGTTGCAGTCAGCACTTTTATATTGAGTTAATCTCAGAATTTATTAAAGGGGAAAGGTTTAGCAAACATTAATTTGTTCCGTTCTATGGACAATTTTTGTTTTTGTTTGTTTTTTTTTTTAAATAAAAATGATTTTATAAATCAATAAATATAACACCATGCATTTGTTTTAGTTAAAATAAAAGCTGTACTAACAATGGCACAAGAGCGTCAGAGACAGTTTCTTCCTCTAGTGTGTCTCTCTGAAAAACACTTCACAGTCAGAGCTGATTAGCAGATTGATACCTTCCTCTCTTGTAATTTATATTTGAATCTTCTACTTAAACATCAAACATATCAAATACCCAACTTTACCTGGAAATTAGGGTTTTATTTGAATATTTTTTATGTAATATTTTATTATTGCTTTTTATTAACACCAAATGTCATGCTTTTTATCTTTTTTGTTTGTGTGCATAATTTTTTCATTAGTAGATAATTATTTATATGCATTTTACATCTGTAATAGTTAAATAAATCTTTATAAATTACTATTAATTAGCTGATTTATTCACAAATATGGTGTTTAATTTTTTATATATTATTTGAGTTTCCTCTTTTTATTATCCACTTATAAAGGGTTAGTTTTTCCACCCACAGTTTATTTTTTTATTGTTATATTTTTTATTCAGAAAAGTATTTTTTATTAAACATTGCATGAAAGAGAGTTTGATTTACAAATTGAATGTTTAATGTTGCATGACTTTGTGTTTTTATGTTTATTATGTAAAGCACTTTGAAATGCCTTGCTGCTAAAATGTGCTATACAAATACAATTTTATTGATTGATTGATTGATTAATAGTTTTAAAAAATCCAATCAAATAATGTAACAACTTTATAATAAAATACAGGAACTTAAGACTTGTTTTATTTTTAGTTTTTTTTTTTTTTTCAATCACATTGCTATAAATAACATATAAGTAGGAATGCCTTTTTAAAGTTTATTTTATCAATATCAAATAGCAATTTTTAAACAAAAGTTTGGTTGCCTGGACTCCGATACTCCTGTTGGGCATTGAACGCAGCAGCGAGCATTAGCTCAGCCCGGAGAGAGGGATCGGGATCAGAGAGGAAAGGAAGGAAGAAGAGAGAGAGAGAGAGAGACCGATATAAGCTAAACAGGTGGTCTTGAAAACACAGACAACAATGTCGCCCGGCGGGGAGAAGCGGGACGACATTTAGTCCTCATTTCCCCGGGCAGGAATACCGGGATAACCTCGGGCAACAACAACAAACCCTCCATGCTCCCCTCTGCTTCCCACTCGGATTTATCCTCCTCGTCTCGGCTTTGCTCCGAACCTGGGCAAGTCCTCGGAGCCTGAGCCATGAAAGTGACGGTATGCTTCGGCAGGACGCGGGTGGTGGTTCCGTGCGGGGACGGGAACATTAAAGTCCACGCACTCATCCAGCAGGCTGTCATGCGGTACAAGAAGGCTATCGCCAAGGTGAGTGGAGGCTACTTTTCCCCCCTCATGTTGTCCTGGAAGCGCCGCAAGCTCGCTCAAAAATGGCGCAAACTTTTCGCAGTCGCGGGGGGGGGGGTAAAGGAAAGGAAGATCGGCGCTTAGTTTCTCCCTCTGCCTCGCTTGTTTTGGTGCACAGGTCGCGTAGATAAGAAGGCGCACAAACTGCGCCGTGTGTTGCTGCTTTCAAAGAAAAGGCGCAGCGCCATTGTGGTTCCAGTGTTTGTAAACCAACAGAAAAACTTCCGCAGGGATTCTCCCTGCTAGGCAGACTACACTCTCCACGCTCATAGCGGAGGTTTTCACAAATTTGCGAACTTTTCCAGAGTTTCCAGCTCTGCTCGGAGTTTCTCTCTCTTTTTTTTTTTGTTAGCAGCAAGGTAGCAAGTTAGCAAAAGTAGGTCTGCTGTGAGGCGTTTAGGGGCCAGCGGAGGAGATGTGCATCATCTTCCTCTGCAGGATTCCCAATAAAAACAATCCAGCCAGACAGTGTGACTAACTTTGTGAATTGGAGCTGCTAACCCAGAGAGGTTTGTTGGCCTAAATGCACAAAAGAGACATTTAAATAAGTTTACATGAGACTTCTGAGTCCGTAGCTCGTTCCAGATCCCGCAGGAGGCTGATGGAAAGCTCATGGAGCTGAGGCATAAATCCTGGAGATAAAAGTGGAAGACAACCTGCAGAGGTTACTGAGGCAGATGCAGATAACCTCTGAACTCACTCGGTGCAGAACCCTGCAGGAATTCTTTTCCCCTCACCTGGATCAGATAAGATGGGAGAGAAAATTGCGAGGCTATTTGACATCCATCATATTTGTGGCTTTACATTTTGCACGACTTAACAGTTGGTTGCACCGTTTTGTTGCACCAAGTCTTTCTGCATGGAGTTGCCACGTTTTCCGGTCATTTTTACAGCAAAGTATCGACTGTCTGATCACTCACAATTAAGGAAATACTTCTGATTGAATTCAGTTGTTGTCTAGTTGATGCTTTGGTATAAGTTTTAGGAGATGCACAATTTAACTGGTTAATTTTTCCATCTGATTCTCAAATTACAAAGAAAATCCTTTTTTCCTATTCATTAAATGCATCAAAATAGAGAACTTCTCCCTGTTTTTCAACATTTTTGAGTGTAATAATTAGATTCAGCTTGGGGTCTAGTGCATTAAAGCACAAATGTGTTTAATTTTGTAATTTCTTTATTTATTTGTTGGGAACATTTAGCTCATTTTTCTATTTGTGTTTTGGAGAAACAAATCGGCATCAGCTGGTCTGCGCTGAAAGAAAATTGAGGTTAACGTCTGATTGGTGGACGTTAACTCATTGACGCTTTGCTGCTCTCTTTGCTAACTTCCTGCTTGTTTTGCTGTAATATTGGTGACCCAGAAGCTTTTCTGTCCCTCCTCTCCTCTGAATAATTCACCAGCAGCAGACAGATGCAGGTATGAGGACGTCTCTGCTGAGAAGACAGCCGTTCTTTGATTGTAACGCCTTAGTTTCTCTCCTTTAAGTCATGCAATATGACAAATTAAAGCGTTTTGTGTGCAAGTATGAAATATTTTCAGTATATTAGCTGATATTAGAGGAAACGGAAGAATGAGCAACTAAATCAGACAGGGTGGTCTGAGGTTCTGCATCTGAATAAAAGCTGAAATCAACTTTGGATTAAATCCTTTTCCCAGTTTTGATTTAGGTAATTGACTCTTGTGTTTCAGGACGGCAGTTCTTGAGGACAAATGCACAAAGCTGCTCTCTGGAGTCACTCTTTGCTCTTCCTAAATCTGTTTGTACTTCTGTTGTTAAACCACGAGGCATCATTATGTTCCTGATTTCTAGAGATCAACTGATTAGAAATGCTCGTTTGGCAGGGATCGTTTGAGGTTATTGCAAATTATTTCCTAGAGGCTTTGTTTGTTACTCTGGTTTCAGTTTGAGCATGTTGACTCAATTCAATTCAAAAATACTTTATTAATCCAAAAGGTCTCATTCATTTACAGTGTCTGATTTTTTTTTTTTTCTTCATTTCCTTCTTTTCACCATCATCTGCAGAGGTTCTAGAATAATCCCAGAACAGAACCAGTTTTCTTTAATAGCTTGCTTAGTGCTGAATGGATCTGCTGTTTTTCAAACGTGAGCCAATAGCGGGTCAAGTAGGATTGCGCTTATGTATTGCAGTGACCCAAGCTGCATTTTCTGTTCAATATGTCAGATATACTGCACAACAAATATCAACCAATAGAATTAGGAGTCACGTTTCACAAAACAATCTGCGAAAACTGAACCTTTTATCAGAAAGAAGCTAACTTTCCAGTTGAAGACCATAATTATAATGTTTTTTACAAGCTTGCATTGAAATCTTCTCATTAATCAGCCAAACCGGTTGGCGATCGCCACTTAAGTTGTCTCTTTCTTTTAGTTTTTTTGGCTCCCAAGAAGCTCTGGTCTGCAGGCTGACCAGATAAGAAAACCTTGGAGGTTCATTCAGAGCTAAAATAAAGAGCTGTAACTGCATCAGTAGTTGGACTTTTAGCATGGCGAAAGGACAACAACAAACCACAACAAGAGCCATAAACAAGAAGTACAGCCAAACTATTTTCAGCAAAAACATGTTGCATCTTTCTTAGTCTGCTGTGAACGGTCTGTGGTTTCAGAGAAGGAGAGTTATGCTCCTGCTGCTTCTGTGGGATGCTGATGTTTGACAGCGAGGCGATCCAAGGCTTTTGGTCAAATTAAAAACCATGAAATAAGTGTAACTGTTAATAGACATTTCACCCACAACAAAACGCACTACTTCAAAACACAACACCCTTGTCATTTGAACTCCTTATAGCCGCGTTTACTACTCCGGTTCCACCCAGACTGTTTAATCTAACCAACCCTGAGCGTGTCTCAGGAAGTCTGCGGGTCACAGATGTGGTGTCGAAGATCTCAGCTCTGTTTCCCCACCCTCTGTCTTAATAGGAGGACCAGATTTAGGTTGGGTGTTTTCTCCTGCCACAGTGTTTGCATGGACCCCCCTTCTGACTTCCTCTGTCATTAGAGAGGAATGCTTTCTGCAGGAAACCAAAAAACTAAATAAATAAATGTAGTCTTCTTCTGGGGAGACTTCAGAAGCAGGAAAATGGAAATGATGGTGGGATGATTGTTTAGCTCAGGGTTCAAAGGCGATGGGATGAGATGCACAACATTGGCATTGGTCCTACGAGTACAACTGGACCAATATTAATTCCCAGTATTTATTTCCAACTTGTTTGTGTTTGTGGAGGGGATGAGGGCATTGGTTTGGGTTGTTTGGTTTTGTGACGTTAATAGTGATGCAGAACAGGCTTGTGGGTGTAGCAATGATGGGGTTGGTTATCTATTGTATTGTTTAACATTTAGTGTAAAGACTTTTTATAAGAATTTTGATTGATTGTTGTCTGACTACATTTATTATTTATAATATTTTTACTAGTTTCTCCTCTGTTTGTTCCACAAGCATCAATAATGCATCATTAAATACAATTTAAAAGTAATTATTATGGGAAGTTTAGTTATATAAATCACACTTTTTTAAATAAGTGGCTTCCTAAAGACGCCAATTTCAAATGGGAATTTGTTTTAAGAGCAGTATTTTTGTTTGTGGTGCAATCATATGTATTTAGGGAACTGCGTTCCATGCAGTTACCTAAAAAAGACTTGGACATGCAAGGAAAAGGAAAGTGGGGTATGGGAAAACGCGCATCTTCCCAGGCCTTTTCGGTTTCCAGGGTTTCCCTCAGTGTATTATGAGCATGGCGGGCTGCCAGGCTGTAATTGTGTCCCTACCAGGCTGAACTTGTTTATTTATTTATTTTAAGTAGTTTTCTATACACCAGTAACAGTGATAGCAAAGACAGGTTAAGCTAGGTTTATAGTTGACGCAATGAACTCTGTGTGGATCCTTTGCTTCAGCTTTCATTCAAAATGGCCAACTCAGAAGGAGATCTTGCAGAGCGGCTTCATCTGTACCTGAATTTATATGCTTGATTTACAAAGGTTGTCTTTTCAGAAAAACCTGAACCAAAGTTCAAACGTAAAAACCTCACTGTTTGACTGTGCTAACGTTAGCGCGCAGTGAGACTGATGTGATCGCATATCTTTATAAACGGAGAATAGCATTTAGTGTGTTCGGTTAAATGTTACACACGGTTCTATGGAGTCGCTTGTTTTTGCAGAATCCATATTTTAAGCCCGACCGTAAAATTTCTGCTTTAAATTAATAGTGAACATTAGTCCTTCAAAGATGAAGGGCTGAAAAGTCTAGAAACATGACATGAAAAACGGACGTACCCTGACAGAAGCAGTCAGTGCACATTCTCTTAGAAAGCTTCTTTTTTTTTTTTAAGTCTTAAAATGTTTCCTTTCAATAGGAGACAAATGACTTCATGTGTCTAATTCTCATGTGAAGCACTTGATATTTTGCTTTTTGCCTAAAACTCAGAAGACTCCTTTGGGATTCCAGGTGTCTGAATTGAGTTTTTCTCACCAGCTTGCAGCAAATTTCCATTCAGTTTCATGCCGTTTCCTTTGGAGGAGCCCCTCCCTCTTTCAGAGGAAACATGCTTTGCTGCTGATGCAGATGAAGTCAAACCTATGAGTCTGTTCTTAATCGTATTCTGATGTTATTTCCCTGCAGTGTTTAAGATATGACTCAATTCATTGAACAAATGACTGTTTTTAATTAATGCTTCACTGGCTTTGATGGCAGCCGGGCTCAGGAGATGCTAACCGCTGCTCAGTGTGTCTGATAGATGCCATTCAACGCTAACAGGTACACATGTTTGCCACATCTTCAAAGGAAAAGGCTCCAGCTTGTGGATCCGACCCTGAGCGTTAATGCATGCGTGAAGCAGCACATGCACTCAGCATAATAATGCGTCTGCTTGTGCACAGCTTGCTTCAACCTCAGTGTCTCAACAACGGCATTCATTGTCAACCTGAGTTTCTGTGTGAATCCATTGATGCAAATCAGAAGTGTCCAAACCTTTTGCGAACTGGCAAATTTAAACTTGAATGAAATCTGTATAACATTAAAGATCTAAAACATAAAAATTCTTCAGACCGTTGCTTTTTTTTAAATAAGAAAAACAACCAAATGTTTACCATTCTTGTGGTCAGTGATCAAATTAAATCATTTCAAGGGCCACAAATGGCCCCTAAGCCACACTTTTGATACCCATAATGTAAATTATTATTCCTCTAACACCTTGATTATGGACTAGCAACCTCTGCAGCCAGAAATTGGCCCTTTTTTTAAAACATTTTCTCATTAAAAAAGTCCATTTAAGATGCTTCTACGCAGGCTGGAAATATCTGGAAAAACATCAAATTTAATTGATGGCATTAATAATATAAAAAAGAAATGTAACAGAATGGATGACTATTTTTACTTCCAGATTATGATTATTCTAGTTTTCGTAAATCCTGCCCCTCCGTCTTTCCTTATTCCATCTGCTTTTTATTGTTTTTCTCCTTCCTTCCTTTTTCCTTTAATTATGTCCTCATGTCTTTCTTTGAATTGGAGCTCGAATTGAACCATTGAGTCATTTCAGGCGGTTAAACCGGAAATGTGGCAGGTGACTGGATCGGAATGACAACAGTTTGGCGATATATTGCAAGAACATTTATTCCTACTGTTGGCAGGAATAAATATTGAAAAGCCATATTCAGTTAGCTAAAATCAAGGCCTTAAAATGTCTTAATTTTGTTTTAAAAAGCAGGTATTTTAGTTAGTTATAATTACAGGTCTTAAATTTTACCTTGCCATGAGAACTTAATATTGTCTGTATTTTTATTTCTTTAGTTGGAACATTTCTGCGGAGATAAAGGTCTTAAAAAGCCTTACATTTCATCAGTATAATCTTTTTCCGTTTATTACTGACACACATCTTTGCGCCAGTATTGGTCCCTGTCCAGCCCCTGCTATATGTTTTGCTAACAAGGCATGATTGGTGTAAATGGAGTCGTGCTGTGTGGACTTCCAGTATATTTCGCTTGTTTTCCTTCTGTCTCTGGAACAGAACAGTAAGCAGTTATTTTATATTTCACAACAAACGTGTTTATTTCCTGATTCTCACTTGGAACCTTCCCCCGTCATCAAACCGTTCAGTTTCCCACGTTTATGCGAAAACAACCAAGGCTCTACGCCCGGTTTGGATCCGTTTCCTTCTCTTTCTTGGTTTTCTGAACTTGCACACAGACGAGCTTTTAAGGCATGGTTGCACCAGAAGAAGATGTTCTGGGGTCCAATCAACCTGAAAAGCCTTGATAACTTCACAGTTCACCTGTTTGATCCTCGTGTCACCAGGCTGTACCAGCCGGGGGGGTTCTGTTTCCAAAAACGAGCACAGCGGAGGATTAAAAGCTCGGCTGATGATTCGCGGGCTGCTGACTTTGACCTTGACCTAACCACAGTGGAAAAATGTACAAAAAGAAGCTGGTGCAGGATGTGACCATCTGAGGCTTCTCTTCCTGAACTCAGACATTAAAAAAATTAGATAAGTCATATTTCTTAAAAAAAAAAAAAAAAAAAAAAAAAAACAGTTGAAGAAGATGACATAAAACCCTCTGAACAACAGGATGGATGATTACAGCCTGCAGCTTTTTCCTCGGGGCATGAGAAATTCTGCACCCTCCGCTCCGGCTGATGACGCTCACATAACCATCGTTCCCATCGCGCTTCTTTGCTGTGCTCGGCATTTTGGATGAGATCCGTTTCCCCCCTTCATGCGCCTCAGTTATGTTGCTTCACAGTGAGGAATTTACATGAATTGTCAGCCTTATCATCGTGATTTAAAAACATGGATTACATTAATCATAGCTTCTTTTTGTGGGGAGATTTTGAAGGAGTTTCTGGTAAATCTGATCCGTTTGGCCTGGTGAAGATGAAGGTTGCAGAGATGTGACGATGGTGGGAAGAATGCTGCCGTCTTGAAGGAGCTCATTACGATTTAAGGAGTGAAGCGGTTTTCTCATATGAACTCATTCAACCACGAAGCGCACAACTTGTGTCGGATGTTCTCTCTGCTTAAAATATTATCAGTTTATTTTCAGATTGTGGCGAGATGAAGGAAACCGGAGACGTGCTGAGGGAAACGGGCTAATGTCACAAAGCGCTTTCCTGTTTTTGTCGTAAATTGAAGCCTTTTTCTTAGGCTGCATTCACACCAATGTTGTTTGGTCCGCGTTTTTCAAACTCCAGACCATTTATGTGAAAGTGTAATCAAACTCTGATGCGGATCAAAAAAGCAAACTCTGGTTTGCCTACAGACCTTGGTTCAGTTCGGTTGAAGGGAACTCTGGTGAGGTTCAAATGCATTTATGAACGCCAAGCGGACCATCGTGCAAGGCATTCTGGGTAAGCCCTACCAAAACAAACATGAGTCCAGCGCTAGCATTAGAAATGGCTCATGGTATTTACAACCGCTAAAATCTCACGTTACTCTATTTTTATTTACATTTCATGTGGAAGGAAGTTGCGCTCAGTGTCTTAAGAGGTTTGTGTGTCGTTTCCTTCAGTAGTTATTGATGCAGCGCCCCCACTGGCGAGGAGGGGAACAGGTTTTCCAAAGGGTTTGGTTTTTTTGACACAGTTCAGTATGAAAAAGAACCACAGCAGCAAAAAATTTAACAAGTTTCATTTTGGTCCCTAATCAAACCGAGACTATCAGGTGTGAGAAATCACTTAAGCTTTGTTTGGAGACCAACTCATATTTTGAGATATTATTAATATTGTCTGTTTAAAGGAAGCTTATCTTCTGCTGTTACAAGCCAAGTCAGCAAGGGATCAGTGGAGGCAACATGAGAAAAGGGTAAAATATGAATTGAAAAGGGTTTAGTACAAGAAACTTAAAATAAATCGAGATTTATTACACACCTCAAATAAATAATGAAAACCAAACAAAACTTTCCCAGTAAAGTGGGTCAAGTGCAACCACTGAAAATGAAAATAACTAATCAAATATTTAATTTGACAACGTCCTACTCCTAAACAAACAAAACATCGAGGAGAAGCACCACCCAAACTGCTGTAGGAGTTTTTCTTTATTCACAGGCTTCTCTCGACACATCGTGACTGCTGTAGTTTTTCTAAATCAAATAAATGGCTTATCTTGTAAGGCTTTTTGTCCCACCTTTTGTTTTTGCTTTAACAGAAATCTCACTCTTAAAAGAGCAACTTGACAGCTTTTTTTGCCCTCCAGACCTGTAAGGCCAGGGAGTTTAGTCACAACCTGTGATTCTTAAACTTCTTGTTTAAATGCCAAACAAAGCACAGGAACAACTCCAATTTTAAATTAAGTAAATTAATCTTAAAATTGTCTAGATGACAAGAACAAAAATGGTGAAATAGCCCAGTGCTGCCCTGCCAAATCAGATGCCAACTTCAGTTAAATTATTTTTTGCAATAAAACCCAAATAAGTTTGTTTTGTACTGAAATCTGAAGATTGTTCTAAAAACTATGTAAAACTAATATTTTAGTCTAATTAAGCATTTAATGACAGATATAAGCTGATTCAAACTTGATGGAGCCTAAACAAGAACGCAGCAGAAGTTTTGAGTTTCTAACAGAACAAACCAGGTAAACCAGCAGTCAGCCTCATAGTTTATTACCAGCCTGCTGTTTAGTTTATCTCAGGGCTAAAATCCAAGTGTTTTAAACATGGTTTCAGTCTAACATCATACTTAGAGGTTGGTAGTTTTGCAGAGGTGCAAAATATGCATGGTTTCTATTTTTGTGTCAACCCTTTGAAGCCACAAATGTGCTCTTTTTTTTGTCTAAATATAATTTCTCCTCTGGTGAAATGTAAACAGCGTTTTGGTGAGACAGCCTTGAGAGCAGTAATGTGCTGCAAATGTAATCTGTTTCCTCACCGGACAGAGATTTCCACACTGTGTCTACGAAGCAAACGGGTCCCGTAAGATTTATCAGAACCATTAGGCACTTAGGTTTCTGGTCTGTAAACACTTGGAGTGATTTTAATTTTTTTTTTCTCTAAAGAATGAGAACAGCAGCTGCATAATATGAGCCATTTGGTTTCTGCATTGGAGTTGTTTGATTTTTAGCCACATGACAAACTATGTCAGAGCTTGAAAGGAACACGTTTAATTGGTTTCTCTGGAAAACATTTAGCATTTAACTCTCTTGACTAAAGAGTGAAGATCTAAAACATATACATAATTGGAAAAATGAGGCCAAGATGAATTATTTCACAGCTTGTTCGGCCTTTAATGTGGTATATAAGCTATACAATTAAATGTGAAAAACAAATAGAAATCCATTATGTCAAAACAGTTGCATAAGTAATGTTTAACCCTCAAATGATCAGAATTAACCACCATATTCAGTCATGCTACATTATTATGACTTTTAAGCTACTTCTGATCAACACCGTACAAAGCTGAGTTTTCTTGTCAGCTTTTCTGATTACCGTATTTTCCGGACTATAAGTTGCAGTTTTTTTTCATAGTTTGGCCGGGGGTGCGACTTATACTCCGGAGTGACTTATGTGTGAAATTATTAACACATTATTATCTCATATCACATGTTATTTTCACACTAAACCACAAGAGGGCGCTCTTGGCCTGTGTTGATAATGTGTGTGGTAGAAGCTACATTCGGAGTTAGCCAAGTTGTTTACAAGCGACACCGAAGATGAAGATTTAGTGATTTGGAGCGACACGGATGGTGTGGTAAACTTGTTAGCATGTTATTTATGCTATAGTTACCTGAATAACTCTTAATATGTTATGTTACCATACCAGGCACGTTCTCAGTTCGTTGTTTGTCATGTAACGTTAGCATACCGTACAATTACTCAGCCTGTTGTTGCCTCTATTCTATTTTTATTGCCTTTCAAGATGACATGTCTGTTCTTGGTGTTGGATTTTATCAAATAAATTTCACCCAAAAATGCAACTTATACTCCGGTGCGACTTATATGTCTTTTTTTTCTTTATTATGCATTTTATGGGTTGTGCGACTTACAGTCTGGAAAATACGCTAGTTTATTCCCCTCACAGATTTTTTCTGTCTAAGATGGACATCTTTATTGTGTTTTGTGACTTGAGGCAGTTCAAGCTGCCAGAAATTAGCTGCTAATATCCTCTTCCCTGCTAGCAAAGTTTTTTTGCGTAAGAGCAAATTTACATCCAGTTAGCTGGACGATGTTTTTCTTCCTATTGCCTGAACTCTGTTACCAACCCCGAGGCCAGGTGCATTCTGTGTGAAAAAGCTTGGCATTATGGGGATGTAGAGTGCGTCGCAAAATATGCAACTTTCTCTGTACATTTCTGTTGTGATACAGAGCTTAAGTTTCATTTGTAATGGTCTCCAAAAAGGGTTTAAAAAGTCTTTCATTTGACTTTCAAACTAGTTCTTTCTGTTTTTCCAAGCAAAATATTCCTGTAATAAAACAATATTTCCTTTTTTAAATGGACTTTTATAGGTTAGAGGTCATGTTAAAGGGGTAAAAAGTTCTGAGAAGATTCACGCTGGTCTCATTTTATCAAAGTATGTAGAGCTATACAGAATAAAGCCGTTACATAAGCAGAGCATGGGCTGTTTGGGAAAACTGGTGTAATCCTAAACTGTTCACACAGATGCTTTTTGCAGATGACCTCGTCCTTGAAAGCGTTGGCGGAGATGAAACTTGTAAAGCTTCTCTTGTTGCAAACAGATTTCCTCACCATGCAGGAGGAGGCGGGAGAGATGGAGAGGGATTGCCCGGTTTAATGACAGTCCAGATCCTAAGACGTAATGACGGGGGCCTTAAAGTGAACAGAGTGCTGTAAAATAAATTATGTGATCTTTTTTTAATCGGTCCAACACGCCCAAACGATGAGAGAGGCCATGTCTGGGCGAAGGCAGATCAGTGGTGACAAAACTTTGTGTCACATGAGCAAAATCGTTAAGTCTAAAGAGCTTCGAAGCCAAAAAAAGGGGGAAAAACAGAAAAATACAGTAATATATTGGTTTTTTTTTAACCTACTCAGCAATAAGCCAAGGTGCCATACTTTAAACAAGTATTCAGTGTTTTTGCTCGAAAGGGATTTTTAAATTATTGTAGATCCAAAATTTGCAGGTTTGTCTGGAAATAATAGAACTTAATTTTTTTTTTTAATATTAGTTCTAGTTATTAAAAAATGTAGAGCCAAGTTGAATAGATACATTAAAAGCAGAAATTGGGCCATAAAACCCTGCTGGGACAGATGTGGTTATTGAATACTTTGTGTTATAGCCAACATTTTCTGTTGTACAATTTAAATTTGTTAGAATTTAAGTAAAAAGTTTCCATCTGCATCAAGCACCTGTGCAAAAATTTGGCAAATTTTTATCAATCTTGTATTGCAGCCACGGGCCGCAGAATATCAGTCCATGGGCCGGAAAAGGGCCCGCGCCACACTTTGGACGCCCTGGTTGGGATAGTAATCAGCTGCGCTTGAGCGTTTTGTGAGTTGTTTTAAGGCCAGGTCACTTTTTCCCCTCCCGTTTGGTTCAGCTGAGAGTTTTTTGTGTAAACAGGGGAAGTGCTTCAATGTAAACTCATGGAGGGAAGAAGAAGAAGAATCAGGAAGCTCATAAAAGTGTGTCGTCGTCTGACTTTCTGCTTCCCCCCCCCCCCCCTTTGGTCAACCAGAACTTTCAGCTGTGTCATCTGTGGCTTTATTTATAAAGGAAAGTTTTTTGTTGTTCCTCACAGAAAAACGTTTGTGGAAAAATGAAGGCGTGTGGCTGAGAGACCTGCTGTGTTTTCAGGAGAATCCAGTGATTAATCTGTGTATGGATCATTTTATTAGAATATCATTTAAAAAATTTAAGCTACTTGGTATGATGTCATTAAAGTTATACTAGCATTTCTGGGGGTCATGATGGAAGAATATCTGCTTGTGTTGGGAACACAGCACAGTATTCATCATTGTGCTTCTGTGAAAGCCTCTGTTTCCCCCACATTGAATTCACCAAAGAGTTTTTGTGGTTTGAGTCTCAGCAACACTTAAATACTCCAGACTGATGGGTTATAGTGAGCCTTCCAGCTACAAGCAGGAGGGTAGTCATCATCTTACTCCTATAATAAACATGGAGGTTCCTGACAGCCTAAACATTTTCTCCAAGCACAGAAAGGAACAATGTCTCCTTTTGGCTCCCAAAAGTCTCCTGGTCATGTTAATATCGAATTTATGGAAAGAGTTTAATTGTTTTTAGTTTAAATGATCAGATTAGAACAATATAGAGTTTTTTTTGTTGTTGCCACAAGCACATCTGTCAGTTAAAAGCACAAAATAATCACAAAAATATGTTTGTTTGGTCAGGTTGGTCGATCCAGCAACAATTTAAGATTGCAATATTTCAGTTAAGAAATCAGTCATGTTTTCTGGTAAAGATGGTTTGTGTAAATCATTGTACTGTATTTTCCAGACTACAAATTGCAGATTTTTCTTCATAATTTGGCTAATCTCGTCATTTATAGTCAGGTGTGACTTGTATATGTTTTTATCCTCTTCAGACGCTTTTTTGACTGATGTAACTTATAGTCCGGAAAATATGGTACATCCAAAACTTCAAAAGGACACTTGCCTTATTAAAAGAAAGACATCCAGTTTGCTAATTCTTTTGTGTTCAACTTAAAGAAAAAAACAAAAAAAAACATAGACTATCAGCAATAAGAACAGTACTTTGGGTGGTGCTTCTGTAAGAACCCTTGCTGTATTTACCCAAATTTAATAAATTGCTTAAAAGCTGATTTCGGTGCAGCAATGTCAGTTTCACCTAACATCTTCAGTCGTAAGATTTGAATTTGTCTGTAAAATATTAGCTCATTCAAAAATCAAAAGTCTCCATCTGCATTAATCATTTTGCTGGCAAGTCAGTTGCAGTTGGGGGGGCCGCATGAAATCAGCCCAGGGGCCACAAATAGACTTTCCTCACCCCTGCTGCGTACAGGTTTAAAAAATAAAAAATAAAAAATTAGGAAGTTCACAAATCCTTGTACCCATTATCTCAAACTCAATAAAAATAAATAATTCCTACTTTCTGGCACATCACCACTAAGAAATATTTTTATTTAAAAAGTTTGGAAATTTCTCTCAGCAATTCAAAATTACATTAATAACCCAATCCTTTTGGAAACTTGTCCACATATTCATCCTGACATGTTTGTTCGTCTTCAGGATGTTTTTTTTTTTTTTTTATTCACTGATTTTTCTTTAACGGCTTTCTCTAAACCTCTGAAAGCCGACAGAAGAAAAGTTTAAAAGTAAAAGAGGGGGGAAATAAAAATAACCACAGTAAAATATATGGATGTTGTGGTTGTAACGTCACAACTAACTTAAACATTTTCTTTGTACTTTATCAAATTTCACATTTGTATTTCAGAAAGTTCCAACATTTTTTCTGAATTGTGCCAAAAGCCGTTGAACTGGAGTTCCAGAAAACAGATTTTTATGTGGAAAAAACATAACGGAAAGGAGAAAACATGAGAAAAATCAGGTTCTATTGTGTTCGATGGTAACGGAGTGAAATATGGGCGATCTTTCTAAAAGATGAAATTATGGTACAGCAGATGAATCTCCAAGTTGACATTTATTTAAAGAAGCAGACATATAATTGGATTAGTCAATTAGATTAGGTGAATCAAACATTTGATCTTTTCCTGCTAGAACTTAACATGATGGCTGAAAATCATTGAATTGAGTGTGTAGGAACGGCCGTCATTTATTTCAATAAAATGACCTTCAGACATTAATATAATATCCCACAATGCTTTATCAATGTTTTTAGGTTTTTCTTCCTCACCTGGTCCATCATACACAGCAGGGACAGGCTGAGTGATAATTTATTGTTCAAAATGTAATGTATTTTAATATTTAAAATTCAAATTTTGTAACTCTTTTAGATTTGTTACATACAATTACAGCTTTACAACAAATTAGAATCTTTAAATCCAGTTTCTTGGACTTGATTTTTTATATTTTGACACAAATAAAACAATTCCTACCAGTGGTTTTTGTTTTAAGTGTCTTAATGTGACTCGGAGTGAAAGTATCTCTTATCATTGCTTCAGCGTTTGCCTTTTTGGCTGAACAGGATCGCATGTTTTCCCTGGATGTTCTCGCCATGTTCGTTTAAACCCTCCTGCAGAGAGAGGAGGCGTTGAGTTTCTCTGTTATTGCAGAGCTGCAGCTGCAACAAATGCCACAATTTGTGCAAATATGAATGGGCGAGTTTGTATTGATTTTGACACAAGGAGCAACTTTTAAGAATTTATTTTTCAGTATCAACTTTCACAACCATAATCACAGGATTGGTCACAATATTTGGGTTTTTAGTCCTCTATAGATTTGTTGTATTTATGCTGTTATATGGATATAGAAACATTGCCTTTGTCATCACCAGTGTTGACTTTCTAGCAGCAGTGCGTTTTCAAGGTGTGGAATATGCTCACTATTCAAACGGTGCAGTTTTGTAATTAAACGCAAGCTAATTTTTGATTAAAAGCCTAAATTTCAAAACGTTATTTACAGTTTAAATCGGATATTTTCATAAACCTAATAAAAAGATGTTGTTTTTTTCTGTCACTGTCTGAAGTGAAATCAGACCAAACTTTCCTTGTTGCAGTTTCTACTATTTCTACTTGCCAAAAACTACAAAACTTAACAAGATTTTTAGAGATTTCTTTGTGGTTTTCTTTGCATGTTGTGTTTAAGCATTTAATTTCAGCAAGAAGTTCATTTACATTAACATAATTTGTTTGCATTGTTTCAGTATAGCAAATGTTTGTTATTCCTAATTTCTCAGGGATTTATAGATCTCTAATTGACAGAAAAGTTGGCTTATATTTTACACGTAATTGAAATTGGGGAACTTTTTGTTAAAGTTTGTTTTGTTCTCGGACCAGTCAGTTGAATAGTGTGTGTGTGTGTGTGTGTGTGTGTGTGTGTGTGAGAGACATTCAAAACATTCAGTGTTCTAAATTTGAATTTACATTGTCCCTGCTGTAGAATGTAGAATACAACCACAAATAAATGATTAATAACAGTAATAACTGATATATAATAGTAAACTAACTATCTTTTTAGTTCATGTATACTGCAGCCCCAGAACCAGAACCAAACAAGGAGAAGCAGCGTTCAGCATCTATGCACCAAAAATGTGGAACAAACTTCCAGAAAACTGTAAAACAGCTGAAACACTGTTTAGAGTTGCTTTTGAAATGTAATTAATTAAAATTTAATGATGGAACTTGACTTAATGTAATGTTTTGATTGTTGATTCTATGTTGCCTGACTTTGTGTTTTTGTGTTTATGATGTAAAGCACATTGAAATGCCTTGCTGCTGGAATGCGCTATACAAATAAAATTTGATTGACTGATTGATTGATACTGTTATCTCCAAAGTGTGGTACTTGAAAAGTTTGAAAGCTTACCTTGAAAATGCTTAAATTTTTTTATGGGAAAAGTTTACGAACCCTGTAGTAAGTTTATAAAGCATATAAAAGATGCAGAAACGTTTTTTCAAAGATCAAGCCATTGGATGGATGTAAGTAAAGACACGTTTGTTTTTCACGGGTCGGACTGGCCTTGCTGGCAGTGCTGACTCACCCATTTCCACCAACTGGACTGGAATTGATTGAAATGTCGGGGACTTGCTGTGTGTTGGACACAAGGAGGGGATTGTCTCAGAGGAATGCCAGGACGCTAAATTAACAGCAGCGAAGTTCAGATATACTGTACGTCTCTGTCCAGACCAGAATCAGGCTGGACGTCCAACCAGATCACTGGATATTCCCAACACGGTTTCAATGTTCGGTTTGTTGAGATAATTTATTGCTTTCCTTTTTGTTTCACTGGAGTCCCAATGATCGTTTTCCTACCAGAGTCTGGAAACTGAAGCTCCTTTTTTTTAAACAATAATAATGATAAAAAACATCTGTTGTTCCAGAATAATAGAATAATTGATTATGATTGGATAAAAAAAAATGGTCACATTATACAGATTTTCATTTAACCACTTAAACCTTTTTTATACCATATTAGAAATTCATTAAAATATGCAAAACACATATATTTCCATTCCTTTTTTAAATAAATTATTTTATGGCCTAAAATGCCTTGGCATATAGCGTTATTTAACCAGGTGAAGCTAAAACTATGCCACTTAAGGAGTTTTGGGTAAAACATTTACAGAAAAAGGTTTATTCATCTTAAATGCGTTTATATTTTGTACCGTTTTGGCTTAATTACTGATCTGAATATATTGTTTTTCTTCAACAAAGGTTCTTATTTTTATAGTCCGTATTCTCCAGTTAACGACTAATTGATTACTAAATTAACAGTTATTTAAATTCATCACGAGGAATTCAATTAATCGTTTAATCCCTACAATGACGTTCTTCGCAGAAACACAAATGAATTCAATATCTCCAATCTCTCAGCTGTGGTGTTGAGTGGAAATGAGCATGAAGCTGCACGGCTGAAAAACCACGTGAAGAGCCAAACATCACCGCCGCTCAAATTATTTATGAGTGTAGATTAATGATGTCCCTAGAAATTGAATTCAGTACTTAGTCTGATGAGGCTTTGTGTGCTAAATATAGGACGGGCCAAATGAGAGCTCTGCCTCTGACAGATGATTATTGGCTTCTGGGCAGAGAAGAGGCATTAAAGCCACTCTTCAAATGTGCAACGCCTCTCACTGCTGTCTTAGTCTTTTATGGTTCAGTTCTTTAATGTGATAACATATAAAATGTTTTCTCACTCCCCATATATTTATTGGGACTATAAAGTGATAGAACTGGTTTCACGAGATCCAGACTTTACAGCCCACCCAGACAAAGACGCCGCGTGAGTTTTTGCTGCTCAACAGAAAAAGCTGCTTTTGGACTGACCAGCTGATGAGCCACAGATCAAATTTGTCCCCCGCATGGGAGAACCGGCGCGACCCGGTGACGTGCAACGCTTCTCAAGTCTTTCAATATTGCTAAATTGTGTTGCTGCTAACAGCCAAACCACAACAACATGGGTGCGAACAACTATACTGGGTATCAGAACTGAAACAATTGATTGCTATTAAGCGATTCTTGAAATAATCAATTAATTTAGTAGTCAAATAAGCTTTAACTGGAGTTTATGGACTCAAAAAAGTCAATTTGTACAACTAAAAATGTACAAAAATATTTCCAGTTACATTTAAAATAAAAATAAAAAATCCTTTGTACGTAAATGTTTTTTGTTGACTCATCATTTTTGCTAAAAATCGCGTCGTTTTGACTCTTGTTGATGCACGAATACAAAATATCCTGCAAATGGCTGCTCTTTCGCTGCTGAAATTAAAATGCAATCAGGGGGTCTGTTGTGGCTGCAGAGTTTGAGCCTGCAGCCGCGATGACGCTGCAGGGAGTTTGTTAGGAAATGCAGTGTTTTGTCTGTGATGGTGTGCAGGAGTGTCTTCTGTTGCTCAGTTCCCAGAATGTTGCAGACAGAGTTGCTTGATAAAAGAAAAATGCAAACCCCTGCTCATGTATTCCTTCAGATTCAAGGGGGGAGATTTTTTTATCTGTTGATTTTGCAAATATTCCAACAGGTTTTTCCTCTGCAAATGCATGAAGTTTGTGCCAGTTTCTTGTAGAATATCTTCTATTGAACTTTGTTTTGCAGAAAATAGAATGTGGCTGCTGACATCCACAGACTGAAACTGTTCATTTTGTGTGAAATGAACAGTTGTTTGTTCTCATAAGACCTGAATGCAGCTTGTTTTACTGCTGGCAGTTGAGGTAAGAAAGGGGCTCTTTCTGGATGAGAAGCTCGCTGTGAGAGAGACGTGGGACTGCTCCCTTCTTTGACATGATCAGACAAGATTGTGTGTCTGTGCTGAAGTTTGCCCTGTCGCACACATGAATTAGGACACCCAACCCAACACGCCTGGCATTTCAAAGAGGAGCCCGTTTGTTTGAAACAAGCGGCCCATTTAGACGATCTTGATCCATGTATTGAATTGTGGGCCAGATTTCAACCCGGTTTGCTGGACGCGTTCGTCCTTCTGCCTCACGCATGTCACAGAACGCGAGTCTGGATCCACGGGGGATTCAGAGGTTTCACTGGAGGTTAATGTCTCAACGATTCGTCCCTTTGCCTTGGTAACCTATTGCTGTGGTGAACCGCAGCCGATCCTGCTTTCTTTTACTGAGTCACAGCAAAGTAGAGAAAAATTTACCTTAAAGAGGAACTAAACCCCAAATCTTCTTCCATTTTGCAAATAAAATGGTCCTTAAAGGTGTTTGTTTTAATGTTTCTATAAAAATTGTGATATTTTTGTTTAGATTTGTTTAATTTTGCAACATTTGGCCAAAATGTCGTCTTCGTGCTGCCCTCTTTGAGTTGAATGTTTGCTACTAAATGAATGTGTGAGTCTTGGTAACAATTATTTTAGTAATCAATTATTCTAAGGGTTTTCCTGACGATTAATTGAGTAGTTTAATACAAAAATTGGCACACTGTACTGATTTATCAGTCTTTTTATACAATATTAGAAATGCATGAAAAAAATGCAAGTCAACAATTCAATTCTTTTTTTTAAATTAGAAAAAAAACATTTTATTGAATGCAATAACACATCATTCCTTTGAATTTGGACTAGGTGAAGTTTTGGGTAAAACATGTTTAAAGGTGTTTTTATCTGAAATGTGAAATATGCATGTATTTTTATACAATTTTGGATGAATTACTGCTCAGAATATGCTTTTTCAGCAAATGGTTACCCTGCATACTCAAGTCAGCTTTTGATTACTAAATTTGTTCAATAATCGATTAACCACAATTAATGCGCTTAATTGTTTAATCCCTAACAATCTGAAGTAATTAGGAACTGGGAGGGATTCACAGCAGCTACTGGCTTTTTAGGTGAAAAGATAAAGTTGCTAGAGACTTAAAAGTTCCTAAATATACGAGCAACAGAGCTTATGAGTAAACAACAGAGATTCTCTCATCTTGACCAAACACCAGTATTATTCAGACGGGTAATATCTAGTGGTAAAATGTTTGGTTTACTAAAGTATTTAATTTATTCCTGAGCAAATCGGTTTGATTGATTAAAGTTAAGTCTTCAAACATAACCGTTTTATTTAACTGTAATGGCTTATCCAAGATTTGGAGAGAATTATATTTGAAATTTAATAATTTGCTTATATTTATTCCTGGTGGAAATGTGCAATACAGGTTTGAACATTTTAGAATCAAAGTAGTGTATTTTCCAGACTATAAATCGCAGTGTTTTTCATAGTTTGGCCGGGGGTGCGACTTACACTCCGAAGCGACTTGTGTGTGAAATTATTACACATTATTATAGCATATCACATCTTATTTTCACACTAAACCGCCAGAGGGCGTTCTAGGCCTGTGTTAATGTGTGTGTGTAGAAGCTACGTCTGGAGTTAGCCGAGTTGTTTACAAGCGACACCGAAGATGAAGATTTAGTGATTTGGAGCGACACGGATGGTTTGGTAAACTTGTTAGCATGTTATTTATGCTATAGTTATCTGAATAACACTTAATATGTTATGCTAACATACCAGGCACGTTCTCAGTTCGTTGTTTGTCATGTAACGTTAGCATACTGTACAGTTATCTAGCCTGTTGTTGCCTCTATTCTATTTTTATTGCCTTTCAAGATGACATGTCTGTTCTTGGTGTTGGATTTTATCAAATAAATTTCACCCAAAAATGCGGCTTATACTCCGGTGTGACTTATAGTCCGGAAAATACGGTAACGGATTTATTTTCTGTTTTACTGTTGAACAGCCTTTACTATAAAGGTAAAGAATAACACAGAAATCAGGAAATTTAGCCATATATTTATAGCTAAATAACAAACTTTGGCTCCGTTGATATATATATATTTTTTTCTTCTTCCGCTCTCTGCTTCATGCTGTCACGGTTGCTAGGCAACATAAGTTATGGGGTCAGTGGGTGGAGGCTACACCTGTCTGAATTCACAACTTTTCTCTTCCGGTCTTCGTTTATTCACGGACCGGATCCTTCGAAGGATGCAGACCCTGGAATCGGACACAGCTATTGTTTGGGGGCGGAGATATAACCTTCCTGCGAAGGCAACTCCGCCCCCAAACAATAGCTGTCATCATGTTTACACTTTAAATATGATGCAGACATAATGTCCAGGTATCTGCTGGGATTTACAAGCTAATGATGACTAACAGGTTGTGACTTTTTACCTTGTAGTACTTGGAGTAGGTTAAATGTGTATCTTTGTTTTCTTGGTGCATTTTGTTCTCTTTTTTTATTGGCTGAAAATCCATTACAGGTATTAAAGGTAGTTGTACTTCTTCACCACCTGCATATTTTTTTTTACTGCTACCAATAGAAGCTTTGCAATTTCACCATAATAAAACCTGAGTTTTCTGATTGCTGTGCAATAAGTCATCATTTACATTTGAAGCTGAATTACAGACGAGTTGCCATTACGTTTGGGTAAATATCACTCTGAACAGAAATGCCCCCAGCTTCCATCTCTTGATTTACATTTAAAGTGACCATAGCTTCAATGTCAACACGCTCTGCTTGTTTCCAATCCCAAACCAACCGCAGAAGCTTTTCCTGCTGTGAAACAACCGGAAAACCCTGGAGGCGCTCGCTAAGATAATGCCTGGACTTCAGTTTTACCATCCAGACCTTCGTACAGATTAATTTCCAAGTTCTTTGATCACCTCTGAGCTAAAGCACAATCAGTTTTATTTTTATATTAGAATCATCTGCTGTGGACTCTGCCTTGTTTGTGTTTTCGGCTTGTGTTTCACCATTTGACACGCAGTCAAAGCTCAGCGTCCAGCGAGGCTTTGGGAAAGCTGGCATGGAGAAAGAGACTCCATAAATACCCGTATCTTCAAAATCCAGACCAGACAGATTAAAAAGAAAACCACTTTGACTCCTGCCAGAGATTAGGACCATTTGTGGCCCTGGTACAGCTAAGAGCTGTCGAAGAGTTATTCTCGTTCTGCATGTTTTGATTTGGTCCACTGTATTTTTGGGAGAAAATGCTTCATAAATGAAGATTATATCGCATTCCAAACAATGTTTTGGTTTGAAGAGAAACAGGCTACAACATGAGGTTATTGTAGGAGTGTATTTGCAAAGCAAATGAATGTAGCTAAATTTAAAACAAACATGTGAAGCCAGTTGTAACTCATTGACTGAAGCGCGTTTTGTGTTTTCTACTGGAGGAAGAGGAGGAGTGACATTTTGATTGTGCAGAAAAGTTTCCTGCTTTCCATGTAAATCCATGTGTTTCACTGGAGCAGACAGTGTCCCGGCCCTGCAGTTTATCCTCTTACGTCACTGGAGTTACACTTGCAGAGGGTAAACGAGTGCAGATCGCACCGCGAGCGTCCAAATACCATTGTTTCATCAAATACTAGGGAAATTTTAATATTTTTCTGTAAGTAACACCCTCTAGCTCCTTTCCAGAACAAGAGGGAAGCGACTGATTAGCTGTCTCCACCTCCCAGAGCTCCTTCCTATCTTCTGCCCACATTCATCTCTTCCTCCCAGTTTCCTTTCCTCCCCCATCATGTCCTGAAGGAAGCTTTCCTCTTTTATGTTTACAGCTTTGAAGGTCTAAGTTTGTCATCTTTTTTATAGTAGCTTGCACGTCTGTCACCTTACGAAGGCCTTCTCGAGGTTTCCATTTAAAAATGATTGAGAAAGAATCAGGGTTGCACAAGAATTAATGGGATGCAGAATAAGCAGCATCACAAGTTGTCCTGTTTCCACTTCCAGAAGTTTCTCCATCCTCATTGTAACAAACGTTTTCCTCCCAGCTGCGCCTGTAATGCATCAGTGAGATGTTTTTGTTCCTGTCAGCAACAAGAACATGTATTTTCTGCTTATACTAGTTTGCTAAGTTCCCAAAGATGTCAACAGGGATAAAACTTTAAGTGGATATTGCTTACGCTTAAGTGGGTTTGCAGTTCAGGTCCATGAAGGCCTGAATACTACACAGATTGATTTTGCTATGACAATTGCGATTTGACCACATTAAACGTTTTCTACAGACCAGGACATCCTGAAACTGACACACAGTTTTTACTTGTGTTCTGAGTTATAATCCGGTTGTTTAGCTGCATGCAGTAAATTGTGGCTTTCTAAACATATGTTGCACTTGTTTGCCTTGAACCACTGTGCGCCCTCTGGGTGATGTAGCATGCAACCCTATCAGGTCGCCACAACAGCTGTAGGAATGGCAGATGGCAAATATGACCTATCTTTATAAACTTTTGTAAACAGGCTACTGTAATAAGATGGCGAATGTTTTTTTGCTCTGGTTCCATCTCTTTTCCCCCTGTCTTTTATGTTTGCTGATGATGTTGTTTTTATCATTTATGCTTCTTATCCTGCAGGCTGTTGCAGTAAAACTGCTTTTGATGAATTCACGGTGACATAATGGTTCGCAAGGAATGGGAAATTTATTCATTTCAGTCAATAAGCGACCTGTTGCAACTTGTGTAAAGTGCTGGAGTTGAACAAATCTTCCTGCAAAACTTGACGTATTTGAACTTTTTTGATTTAAGGTTCATGTCTTAAACAGCAAATGCCAGCTGTTCCTCTCGCTGTCAAATGGTCACATGATGCCACCAGACTGCAGAGTTTCTGACTTGGCAAAAATCCCATGCACTGTATCTCATGTTTGCCTTTTTGCCAACTGTTCCTACTACTTTTACCCCTCACACGTCTCCAAATCCCACTGATGACGTCAGACTTCGTAACTGGATCAGGCGTGGCTCGTACGCGAGTTGTTTTTAGCCAGATGCAGATGACAGTTGGGACCGATTGTTTGCCGGGGCCAAATCGCTGGTTTTAATTCAACCCACCTCTCAGAAGCCTTTTATTAGCACTGGGATGAGAAGAATAATGGCTAAAGGTGTGTGCGGATTTGATATAAAACGTGTCTGAACCTGAAGGATTGTACGGCTTGAACCGTCTTTTAAGAAGGAATTATGTCTCTTATTGTATAATGCAATGTGATGGACAACAGATCCTGTAGGCTTAAGCCATTGGACCTCAAAACTTTGAACTATTGTTGGTGGGATTTATCCGGCCTGTCATCCTGAATGCTCTCTTTCTTTTTGTACCGTTTTGGCTAGTACAGTGTAATCAAATTTTAAAACAAGTAAGGCAAGTTTATTTGTTATAAAAGAACACATTTGCAAGATCACAAAAAATGTATTGAAAAATGTTTGAAATATTAAAACGCCATTTTCTAAAAAAGAACTGATGAAGTAATCTTCAGTCTGTGGGAAAACTACAATAAACAATAATGTCATGATTCAAAAGGAGCCAATCGTTTCTGCATATCTCAGCTTCTGGCTTCTCTACTGAGCAGTAAAGATTAAATTTGGACTGAGAAAAAAAGCCTTGAGGAACTCCACATATGACCTTTGCTTATTTAAATTTGTATTTTCCAAGTGACACAAAGGGGTCTCATCTGCCAAAGGAAAACAGTTAAGATTCAAAAAGTAACCAGAGAGGTTTGGTTTAGACAGATCATAAAACCTTTGGCTGGAACTTTTGTTTTGTTAAAAGAGAAGATAAAGGAGAGAGAGAAAGATAGAGAAAACAATGTACAAGTCTGCTTCTACGCCTGCAGTAAAGAGAGAAAAACAGAACCACAGCGACAAACAGCACAATGCATATATAACAACAATGTCACTGAAAAATACACGGTACTAATTAATCCAAGATGCATTTACTGGCAACCTCAACCCAAGATAGTGTCTTGGTAAATAACTGAATCCAAACTCCCTGTGTAACAAACAGTATTTAACCGACATATGAAAAGTAAGACTGTAAATGATGTGAAATCCCATAAAGATTATTTTAAATAAATCCTTATTTTTATTGCCACAAACCAAAATGTTGTTAATTTCGTTTAGCCTCCACTGGTTTGCTTTGAAACCAAACCTCACCTTAACTGCTGTATTTTCCACCTTTTGTTTGACATCATCTTCAGTTGACTAAAAAACACAAGTTAGGTAGTTGTTAACTTTGCTTGTTGGCTGATAAATTATGCTATTTATTTTTGGTCTTATAATAACAGCAACCGATCAAATTCGGTTGAATCTTATTATTTTGGTATTACTCCAAAATCTCTAAGGGTTTTGATGCATAAGGTATGTAATTTGGAAAAGCTCAAATTATTTTGGTTTTTCTATCAGCTTTTTAACCTTTTTGTATCTCTCCTCTCCTCCATCTACTCACAAACAGCCCTCAGGATCTCAAACATTTTTTCTGCTCACATTGCCCGCTTCTGTCCCATTGGCTGAAATGAGAACTTCATGGCGACAAACTGGGGTGCTTTTTTAAAAAAAAGATTTTTTAAAGGCACCAAAGAAAGCTCTTGCTGGATCGGCCTCTTTCCTTGCCAAGTTTGAGGCTACTTCATTATCAAGGACTCGGAGGCTTGAATGTGCATTTGGGGACGTTGGTCTGAACCGCAGAGTTTCTGAAATTGTCGATACAACAAAAATCCACGTCTTTTGGGAGGCTTGAAGTTTAGGTGACAATTCTTCTTGACAGCAGTCAGTGTTTCCTGCGGTTTTGCCTGCAGCTTTGCCATCACCGAACACATGATTGATTACATTTGGATCATTTTTATTCCACCCTCTCTATGAGCTCCGGCCGCCTCCTTGGCAAACATGGAGCAAAGAAAATAGGAACCCTTTTCCATCAGCATCAGTTCATTGCTGTCTTATATGGTTCTTTCTGCAGAACTTTAAAGAGACATTATTGTAGATTCCCTTACAAGTAAGCATTTGTGAAAAATATATGTAGTTTTTCTTATGCAATCGCTTTAATCACTTTAAAAAATACATTTTCGGATGTTAAAGTAGAGATTAAACTTGGACAAAATGGTTAAAGTAACGGTGAAGATCCTGACCAGCTTCACTTAAAAGTACTTCACTTTTAATTGCTTTGACATAAAATATATAAATTATTTAAGGTTTGAATTTGGAAGCCTATTTATAAACACACTGTATATTTTCATTACTGTTTTTAGAAATGGTGATGAATTATTATTTTTTTACAACAAAAAATATTTTTTTTTGTTGCAAAAAACTGTTTATATTAGTATATTTAAGCCCTTTTAAGCTTTGCATTAATTGCATTATATAATGACAGGTTTACTCATGGACCCACTGGAAGGGAGGATTAATAAAAAATTTAAAATATCTTTGAAATATAAAGACAAAAGACCAAAGCGAACGAAAAGTGATCTCCAGGAGTTACTGAGACTAAAATATTGTCCAAAATCTTTGGGAGTTTTTAACACCTGTGGTGCTGAGTTAATTTAAAACAAACTTTGGTTTGTTTCCCTGTTTTTGGGTTCATGTGTGTAGATGTTAACATAGCCACTAGACAAAAACAACCGAACCGTTTGTGAGTGGTGTGCTTCCAAATGAACTCCAGAGCAGTTTAATTAGCTACCAGGTCAGCAAGCTTGAGCTGAGTATTATGGGATGTGGTGGAGAAAACAGACTGATTAACATTGGCCCCCCCGTCCTTTACATAAATTAAACTTAAGATTTCTTCTCAAAAAAAGTTGCAAGTCCACAAACTCAACTGATTCCTACCAAAGTAAACAAACTACAGATGCAACTCAGCTTTTTTGTTTCACAGCTGATAATATGTACAAGTTTAACAAGTTGTACCAGTTTATAAGCTTCAGGTTTACAGGGAATGTCTTTGAGGCTTTAATTGGTTCTTTTATGTTGTGGGAAGTAGGTAGAAGAAGCTCTTATTTTGGTAAAACTCCCACCGCTGACAGACAGGATGTCCTGCTGTCACAGTCTTCCAGAAACAATCCGACTGGAACTACGAGACGGTCTGATACCAATCAATCACAGCGACGTAAGGACCGCCTCCAGTCTGATCACGGTTGGCTTTTTTCACCCAGAAGGTGGAGATGGGATTGACTTTGCCAATCTGGTTCTGAATTTTACAATGAAAGCTTTTAATTTGTAGAGGCTTGTGACGTGAAGCAGACGAGATGCCACGATCCCTCCCTGCCTGACGGCTTTACTTTGTTCAGCCTAATGCATTGTTCTCTTGATCTGAGTCAGCTGCCTGCACCTGTTTCTGTTTCATCAGTCCTTCACTCATGTCTGGCATTCTTGTGCCGTCACTTTGACACCTTTGTATCTCAATAATCAAGCCGTTTGGGTCTTGGCGATGACGTGTTTTAGATCTCGGAGACGCTGGCTTCTGATTCGAAACATAAAATGCACATTTACAGATAAAATTAGACTTCTGGAAGAATTTCAAAACAATAAATAAATCAGTAACAACCATAAGAGTAAACACCCTCAAGACTCAGACGATGTACTAATTAACTCGACTACCAGATTCACAAGTGTCAAAACATGACCTACAACTGCAGATCGAGCTAGCTTCAGCTTGCCGCTTTGGTATCGGGATAATTTCTCTCTCAGTTCAGGCTGTGTGGTTTCTTGTTGCCCCACCACAGTGTCTATAACCAGAACTGCTCCTTGAAATCCGAGCCACACTGAAGTTAGAAACCAGGTTATTGTGTTGCAGCATGTGTCCCCTCCCTGGTTTCTTCTGAAAGTCAGACTCCAGTGCATGTGTTCAACTAAACCAAGAAAGGAAAGCAACATTTCACTCACATGGGTGCTCAATTATTCCTGATATATGAGGCTCGACTGTAAATGTTGAGGTTTCCCTGGTGAAAAAAACAATGTATACAGACCCTTTGAACTGCAACATCAAACCTAAATGTTTTTTATTGTGGTTTTATGTACCAAACCAACTCAAATAAGCCTGTGATGGTGAAGTGGAAAGAGAACGATTTCTAAAAGTCCAGCATAGTTTACCCTCAGTATAAATCTAGGTGTTTGGTGAAGACGCCAGAGGATTGTTTGACAACTCTGGTTAACAAGCGGCATCATAAAGAAGTCAGGGAGGAAGTAAAGCAGGAAAAAATCTACCAACTAATGGACATTCACTGAGCTGAATCCTCAGATGACTCTGCAGTCGTCGGGTGGATCAGAGCCGGACAAGTAGCTGAGTACAGACAGCTGCTTTGCGTCAATAATCTTATCCTGAATGTGAGCAAAACACAGGAGATAGCTAGATTTGAAGAGAAACAGGGCAAAGCCGAACACCATTTCCATCATGGGAGAAGAAGTAGATGTGGAGGACTATAAATACCTCTGTTCACCTCAACAGACAGTTTCAGAAATGTTCCTTAAATAAAAAAAATGAGAACAAGACATATTATACGTGAGTCAAAAAACATTGAATAATCAAACATTACACCAATGAATCCTGGCCCTAAGGGTTAGACAAAAAGAAGGAACTACTGGGTGTAAGTCTTTTTGGTTTTAGCTGCTGAAAAGCAGTTTTGGCTAAAACAAACATACAGACAAAATTGTTTTTATCTTAAATGTAAACTCTGTATATTTTTTGTTCAGTTTGGGCTTAATTACTCCTCTAAATATGTTTTATTTTTCAAGTAGCTATACCGCAGTTAACGATTTATCTATAACTAAATTAGTCAATTATTTCAATAAACGATTAATCACAATTAATCGTTTCATTTCAATCTTTTTGACTGACTCTGACATGGATTTGTGTTTCAGTTGTGGTTTGTTTCTCCTTGGAGGAATCAGTGGCTAAATACTATGAAATGTGACTGATTGGTTTCATTGAATTCTTGTTGACGTCACTGAGAGGATTCGGTGTCTCAGCTGAACTGAAGGTGCCTGGCTCCTGATGCCTCCCAGTCGCTCTGATTTTATCTCCACATTCCTGTCTCCTGTTGTGGCTCTATATTTAATAATAGTTTTTATTCTCCCGCTTATGTTTTTTTTTTAAAACTCCTCCTGTGTTTTGCAGCAGCATCTTTGGGTGTATGAATAAAAAAAGCATTCACGTTCTGCTCGGTTTATTCTGCTGCTGTTAAAAATGAGGCTTATTTGGAATTGTAAACATTTGGTGTTTTTATTTTCCTCTCGCTTTGACTCCTGTTTTCCATGAGGTTTGACGATCAGGAGAGATTTTGTAGACTTGTCTGAGTGTAACTTTAGACGACTTTGTGTTATGAGTCTCACATTTTCCTCCCAGTTTCTAAGAGACAATTTCAGTGCAAAAAAGTTTGTTTTAAACTTAGTTGAGTTGGCAAGAACCTCTAATATTTTTGAGTATTTTTAAAGAAACTGTATTGTCTGGTTCAGTTGGTGAGAACGGATGAATGATGCCCATTAACCTGATTATTTGTTGCTGGATTACCATTGAACCTACAACCCAAAGACCTAAATTAGCCTTTCTGTAATTTTTTATTTACATTTTTAAGATGCAACTAAAAGAATGGGAGTAAAATTTGGTGAAGATTAAAAGAAGCATCTCTTTTCAAAAAGCTAATTGTTTTTGTTGTCTCAAAATTGACTTAATGCACTTTAAAAGGAATGGAAATAAACTGGAGAAGGAGGATGAATTTTGTCTTGACTGGCAAAATATGTCTAAATATCAGGCCATTTAATTTTTTTATTTATCTATTCTCCACTAAAGTTGTTTCAAATTTCTTCTGAATCACAAAATAAATATTTCAAAGTTTTACTTGTTTTTTTAATTAATTTTTTTATTTTATTTATAGATTTTATGGTTTTTCAAAAGAAAGTCAGATATTAACTTCTGTAGTTTGAATGTGTAGTTTGGGATTTGAATTATCCCAGTTTGCTTTAGCTCAATGAAAAGAATCACAGGAATAATTTACATTTTCATTCATGTTCCTCACGAGGTAAATGCCTTCCCTGTTAAGGATTGCTTTAAATAGATAACGTTCTACAACATACTTATGTTGCTTTTCATTTCTGATTTGCTGTGAGTAAACATAATTGATGCAGCTGCTGTGGATTTGATTTATTCATTTGTTCTTTGGAACGAAGCGCCGTGGCGTTGAGTAAAAACTAAAGCCAAAGGATGACAGGGGAGGAGTTTAATAAAACATATCAGTGTGACACACTGTTTATCTCCTTCTGCTGGTGTTGTATGGGGAAACATTCCCATTGATTTCTGTAGGACATGTTGGTTAAACAGCAACCGGTGTGAAGGTCAGTGTGGTGACCTTCACACAGGAGGAAGTAATGAGGGTCTGTGTTGATCCTGATTGGTTTTTATTTTGAATCTCTTCCCCAAGGATTTATAGAAAGTGTGTAATTCTCATTGGATTCAGCCATTGATATCTTTTTTTTGTTGGTGTTGTTTCCATTATGAGTCAGTCTGTTCAACTCGATTCAATTCAAAAGCACTTTATTAATCCTAAAGGGAAATAAAGTCTCGTAACTCATTATCCGAGGTTCTTCAAAGAGTTGAATTGAGTTAAAATGAAAGTAAAGAGATCCTCACACTCCTCCTTTTATGCTTTGAATCACGTTTTCCAGTTGCAATGTTTTCTTTTTCTCTTTTGTTGAAAGCTGCACATGCATTGCATTTCAATTGAGTAGTAATGGAGCATCTGCAAACCTTTTTCATCCCTCATGTCATCCGTTTAACGTCGACTGCACACTTTTGGGAAGGTTCACCTGCAGCTAATGGATGTTTCTGTAGCAGAGAAAAAAAAAAACAGCATCTGAAGTTGAAAAAGATTCATTCCTTTGTGATCTGATGTTGCATGAACTAATTATGACAGAACATAACTGGGAGATTTGCATGAACTGAGAGTAACTATAAATCAATTGATCACATAATAAATTAAAACAAGCTCTTTCCATTTGTATGATTTTCTCTTGTCTCTCTTTCTACTTGAAACTGGATGACAAAAGTCTTCATTCTGGATCTTTGGTCTCAGCCAGTTCTTTTGTGAAAGGACAGTTTTGTTTGAGAGTCTTCATAATGTTTTTTATTTGTTGTTTGCTTGTTTTGTTTATTTATTTTGGATATTTAAAATGGCCTCCAGCTCCAGTTCAATGGTTTAGATTTAAAGTTCTTTGAGAATGTGTTCTTGCATTTTTTATATAATTTGAAAATGGTCTCAAAACAGTAATATCTTTTATCGTGATAACTTCTGTTTATCATCCATCAAACTTATCGTGACAGACCGAACTTTGAGCCCACGTGCTGCAATAAAACTTGAACTAGAAAATGGTTTTGCCTTTTAAAGCAAACCTAAACCATGTGATAGCGATGTAAAAAAAAAAAAAAAAAAGTTGCATAACACTTAAAAGTTTATTTTTTCATTCTCCTGTGAAGGCCGTGTTCTTGCTCTGCCTCCCTGCAGACCAGCTTCATCCTGCGTGTCGTTCTGCTCTGTTCTCCCAGGCTGCTCCACAGACGGAAAGCTGAACTCACGATGCTTCTGTGTGTCTCTTCATTATTCATAAAGTTAATCAGGTTGCAGGCTCTTATGCATTCTGCACAGGTTTCCATTTTAGCTTCATGTGTTTACATTCACTAGCCCATCATGTAGGTGCAACAAAAAACCTCTTGTTTAGAGTTTTAAAAGTTTAATGTGCTAAATAAAATGTCCTACCTGCCCCAGTTTAATGTCTACTTCTAAACGGCGTAATTTTGACTATTTCTAGAGTGTAATATGTTAACCTGTCAAGCTCTGGCCTGCTTGGATCAGATAAGAGTTTCTGTGAATGGCGACACTGTTCCTCGTTGCCATTAGGCTGTTTGCTTTTTGCCAGCGGTTTCTCTCTGTTTTCTGTGTCTGGTTCTATTCTCCCTTCGCCTCGGTTACTCGACGAAATGGGGTTCAGCGTCGGGGAAGGTAGACTGGTTCGATACGAGGACAAAAGGGTGAGTGATAGCGCTGCGACCTGAGGACACTGACCCTGATCCAACGCTCACAGTGGGAACAAGTTGGAGGAAATGAGTGAAAATGCACAACCACAGGGCGGGCTTGTCTGACATGAAGATATCACTTCGTCTGATGTTGAGTTTATAGAAACAGATTAGAAATATCAGGGGGTGAATTAGAGTTTTGACTGGGTTTTCTCCTCTTTGACAAGTTTTGTGTTTTTCAGCATCGTTTGAAATGTTGTTACTTCTCCTTTCACTCCTGACTGACTGTAAAGCAGATTGAATGTCGGAGTCCTTGAATCCCGCTCTGACATGTCAACAGGAGGAATGTTTGGAATATGGGCAGGAGAGATGTAGTTAGGACGGAAATTTACATTCAGATAAAACAAAAAGACATTCTCTTTAAAAATAAACTTGGAGGCTATTTGGAGATTATGTCAGGTTTTCTGCAGATTTCTCTCCATGTGGATTCTCTTATCTGCACAAATCGGATTTACAGCGACTATTGCAGACGCCCTCCTAACTTTTCAGACGTGAAACGTATTCCCTGTTGTGCGGTGACTTTGTTTCTGGCGCCTCAGTTGTTACCCAGCAAACAAAGCACAGGCTTGTCTGGATGCGCAAATCTAATCTGCTTTTTTATTATAATGTGAACCGCTGTCATTTGTTGCACACGTTTTGTAACACTTTAATTAAATTTTGCAATTTCAAATTCTTTTCACTGGTGTCATTATGGTTCTATGAAAGGATCTTTGACGAAGCTGTTCACGTCACAAGATCAGATAAGAGCTGATCTCGTGATTATTTTTTATCAACCACTTAATAACTGGAGATGTATATTTATTTGAAGCTGAAACGGTCACTCGAGGAATTCTGGGTAGATCATTTTTAAAGACATAAGTGTTTTCATCTTGAATGTGAAATGTACATATTTTCTGTACAGTTTTGGCTTGGTTACAGCTTTAACTGTGTTGTTGTTTTAGAGTCTGTATACTCCTATAAATAATTGCTCAATTACGAGATCAGCTGACAATTACTTCAATAATTGAGTCGTCGCAATTAAGACTTATTTTTTTCAGTGATGTGTGGAAGAATCCTCCACCAGGCCGTGTTAGTTAGTGACGTTAACTCCACTTTTCAGATGAAAGCAGCGACTCCAAATAGTCTTACCTGATAAAAGTCATAAAAATAGAACAGCTTAAGCATTTTAAGATAAATATTTTTGTCTCGCATCAGTTTGTTTGGGTTTTCCCACTGATGTTCTCTGAATTTTCAGATAGAAAAAGCGAATGCTTTTGCTCTCTGCTTGTAAAACATGAACATAAGACAGCTGCAGGTTTAAATTATACAATAAATACATGGCTACGTTGCACCAGAAAACACTGCTGGCATCCAAATCCTCCGGTTTAATTGCAGATGCCTGTTGCAGATAGTCAGAGTGATGTAAGCTCTTCCACAGGTTGTGTGTGGACACACACCATCAGCACGCTCTGGTGCCAATAAGCCTGCTGTGTGCTCCTAATCCACAGCTTATTAGTGCTGCCTGCAGTGAGGATGCGGCATCCATTGTGCCCGATTGTATCAGGTCATGTTTTTTTAATTTTCATGAGATAAGTGTCATGTTGTTTTATATCTCATTGTCTTTAATTGTGTTCATCCCAGTTTCTCCTTCTGGTTGGGTTTAAACCAAATCCCTCCCTGCTCTAAAACCCTTAATCTACAATTACTTAATTATTCCCTCAGATCTTCTGTGTCCCCAGAGTCGCTTTTCAGCCCCATCTTTCTAAATGTGGAGGGAGGAAGGGAAGAAAGCTGCAGCAAAATGCATTTTTCAAGCGATGCATTTCACTGGGGAACGCGTTGAAACAGTGTCACGCTCAACTGCTTGAGTTAAAAGTAGATCAGATCTGCATTAAAGCTGCACTGATGCTTCACAACATGCATGTAGCGAGTCAAAACCCCTCTGCGAAGATGCTGGTAAAGAGAAAATAAGTCACAATATTTTATGGATGAAACATTTGCAGCTGCAACCTGGGGCTTTTTAACCCATCATGGCAAATGATGGAGATTATAACAAAAACAAAGCAATCTGCCAAGAGCGCCCGCCGTCTGCAGGTTTCCACGCAGCGCTCGTGTTTATGGTTCATACTGCCAGGCTCGATCTGACAGGATGTGTCTCCCTGCTTTAAGGTAGCTGTTAAACTTTGACGGATTGGGAAAAAGTTTTCGCTTTGGTGCAAATGGAGCCAAAACTTGTTGTTGCAACAAACGATAATTGTGTTGATTTGAGACAATTTTCAAGTAATTTAACGACACATTAATGTAAGAACACATTCTCAAAGATAATAAACTTTAAATTCTAATGAACATTTAACACTAGAACTGGAAAACATTTTCAATATCCAAAATAAATAAACAAAACAAATAAAATGATTTAAAAATAAATAAATTTGCCCTTGGAAAAAAAGGTGTAGTTGAGACTAAAGCATCAGACTGAAGGCCTGTATCATTAACAGTTTGGTAGATGGAGAGAAAAGAGAAAAATTATAAATCATGCAAATAGAAATTATGGAGCTTGTTTCAATTTATCATGCGACTATTTGATTTTTTGCAACAGACCTATAAATAAATGACACTTTGCCTGGTGGGTGGAGTAAATAAAGGAGAAAATTCTGTAACAAAACTGTATTACTAAAATAATAATTAGCTGCAGATTTAAACTGTAGCTCTTTATCTGCTCATAGTAGGTTGAATTATCTGCTGTTTAATGATCTATTCAAGAGGAAGAGACGTGTCTTTAATGGTTGTTTTAAATATATATTAAAACTGAACTAAATCAAAATATTAAAATAAGACATTGTCAGAGTAATGCATTTACTAGCAGTGCAACTTGTTGATTTGAAACCCCAGAAATCGTAACATTTGGTGCGTTACACAGCGGATGCAAAACCTCATAACCCCGTTCCACAAACAAGATGAAGAAAGTATTTTCCGTAAAATTAGAGAAGCTTTTAATGTTAAAAATTTAGATCCTCTCTAAAGACCTCCAAGGGCAAAACACACTCTGTATGATCTTCTGAAGAGAATATCAGCACTTTTCCCTCAAATGTTTGAACAGGATTGCTTCTTGTAGCTTCACTTCTTTTTTTCTCCCTGTTGTTGGTTTTGTACTTCCTCTGAATTGTTCTGTTCACCCTCGTTTGCTGCCATCGGTGCCACCGGTGCCACTGGTGCACTGTCTGCCGCCTCACCCTCCTCCGTCATTCTCAAAGCTCTTGCCCTCGCCTCCGCGTCTCCGTCCTCCGCCTCAGTGTTTTCGCTGGAAGACGACGATGAGAACATTTCCTCAAACAGATCGTCAATCAGGCCTGAAAGCTCCTGTAAAATGTCATCGTCCTCGCTGCCAGAGCTCATATCTTCGTCTGGTGAAGTGGTCTCTAGAAACAGTTCAAGCACCTCTGAAACCAGGCTGTAAGTGACTTGTCGTTCTGCAGCTTCATTCGCGTGCTGTGAACAAAGATTCAGTATAATTTTATTCACATATTTCTTTTTGTTAATGTTGCATAAAAAACTAATCCACCAGAAGAAGCTACAGTAAAGAATAATCTGTTTTTGGTAGGGGCGCACCGATAAATCGTCCTATATTTTCTGAATTGTGGGAAGTCGGCGAATCAGATCTTATCTGGCTCAACAAAAGTCTAATAATCAAATGCATTGCTCTGCTGTGAGAGAGGTTTGATCGATACACCCACCCAACAGGTCTTGTCTGCATATTCACAATTAGCAATAATCCCACTGGTGGGCGAAATGACGATTCTTCTGCTGGCTGAGCTCCTGCGATGGAACGATTCAGGTAACAAACTGAAACCTGGAGATGTTGGTGTAATTAATTTAGTGCAGTGCGCCGCAGCAAACTGAAAAACAACGACAGAAAAACCGTTGAAGAACAACTCAAAACCACTTTGGAGTATTTCTTTCTTCTAGCTCTCTCTGTCGCCTATGAGACACACAGAACGGTTGCCATAGCAACAGACTGACAGCAGCTCCACTAGTGTATCAGGATTCAACATCAAAAACCACGCTAGCATAAGACCTACTTCTCTCACCCTCTCGTTTTTATTTTACTTAAACCTTTTCTGACTTTATTATTTATTTGTTGTAGTGTTGACAATTAATAACAAAGCACTACATCCATTTTTCTTTTCTATTTCACACATACATTTAAGATTTAGCATCATACGTTGACAACTTGACTAAAACCAATGCTAGTCATCATCGGTGATCAATGTTTTGCCCTGCAGCAGGGAGCTGGGGGTGTGGGACTTTGCACATGTGACATCAAGAACAATTTAGCTACATTTCAGACAAAAAGTATAATTTTCTGCCATTATCAAGCATTTTAAAGATCCGTGATCCGCAATCGGCCGTAAAACTGCAATCGGTGCACCCCTATTTTCTGCCTTACCTCATTGTCGATTATTTGGTTGTTTGTGTAAATGTCCTGGAATGAGGTGAGATTGTTGAAGATACTGTTGGGATCCTCCTCATGGTCTCCAGGGCTCTGGTTCTGCTGAACCTCGTTGTCGCTTTCACCCGACTCCACGTCCGGGATCTGGTCCTCCAGAGACATTTGACTCCTTATGTTTTCTCACAGCGGCGTAGCAGGTGTTAACAGACCCTTTCAGGTTCTGAAAGTGGCCAGAATGGGTCTCAAGTGTTGTTGCCACGTTTGTGCTGTGTTTACGGTGCTGGGAAACAGTGTTGTGCTTCAAACCGGGAGTTCTTCTGAAGTTCTGTTCTGCTGTTGGGTTTCTGAGGTGTTTTGGTTTGAAAAGCCTGATGCAAAAGAGGCTTTTGTGAAGTTCCCACTGATGCTTTACATCCTAGACAAAGTGTAATGTTGTGATATCCAAAATCATTAAGTAATATTATGTGTTTAGTCTGGAGCTGAAACGATTAATCAAATGATTGATATTAATCGATTTTTAAAATAAACTATTTTAGTTATCTATTAATCATTAACTGGAGAAATACAAACTATTTGATGAAAGAACGTCAGAGCGGTAATGACCAAAAAATCCATAAATTTAACATTTCAGATTAAAAAAATCGTCCTTATTAGTAAATATGTTCAACCCAGAACTTCTAAAGTGGCAGTTTTAGCCTCACCTGGTTCAGATTCTGTAAAATAAAAGTAATCCCCTGTCATACACCTTTCGGTATAACTAATCAGTTAATCTTCAAAAATAATCAATGGATTAAGACGTTATTTAATTAGCTACAGGTGCGTCCTTTGCTTCAAATGTTCACTAAATTGTCTTCTCATTTTATGCAATAAAATGTTTTTTATTCATAAAAGTATTTACTTGTTTGTCTTTCTAATATTGTGTAAAAAATAAGCTTAAGTGGTTAAATGAAAAAAAAAATCCAACTTATTAATTAATCCGTGGAATAATCGATTACTAAAACAAACGTTAGTTGCAACCCAACAGTAGGTTTGAATGCATTTATGAACATTAAGTAGACCAGAGATCCTCCAAAAGCAGCAAGTTGACTGTAGTGCAATGCATTCTGGGTAATGCAGCCAAAACAAATGCTAGCGCTAACAGGAGTAATGGCTTCCGGTAGACATTTTCACAACTGCTAAAATCTAACTTTAATCCATCTTGTTTTACATTTTGTGAGGAAGGAAGTTGTACTCAGTGACTTTTTCAGAGGCTTTCATGTCATTTCCTTCAGCGGTCCTTGGTGCAGCGCCCCCACAGGCGAGGAGGGGAACAGGTTGCTCAAAGGGTTTTAGTTTGTTTGACACAACAAACAAACTGAGTATCAGACTATCAGGTGTGAAAACACTCTGAAAATAATTAAATCAGAGCTTAGTGATGGCCATTCAAAAACTTCAAAGTTATTATCTTCAGGTCTCTATGTAACTCATTTAAGAATATAATTAGGGTCATTTTCCACTTATGAAAATCCCAGTTGTTCGACAGCTATAGCTTCCTGGCTAATGTCTCGAAATGCTGCATCAACATTTCCACATAATATCCTTTCCTCACGATTCATACATTTAATATTCATCTTATTGTGAGCCATATTTCGCTCCTTGATGTTTGCTGCGTGTGTTGCTAATGCTTACATTTTTACTACAACACAAAACTATATTTGACATGTTTTCAGTCTGCACTCTTAAGATATATTGAGCTCACTATTATTTCCTGAATTTTCATGACTGTACAGTAGATGGGACATTTTAATCACATTAGCTGCGTGGTCCTTTTTTCGCACTGCGAAGCTCTGCAGGCCGGCTTGTCTGCCTTAAGTCAGAATTCGGGCTTCCCGCCGACTGTCCCAGCGCCTGCCTTTGGCCTCCTTCCAGGTCTGCTGTCGGACAGATGAGCGCTACAATAGGCGACGGCTCTTGTGATCCAGCTCCAGATCTGTCCTTCGTCGTTTAATGTCCCCTTCAGACAGGGGCTGTGTGTAAATCTCTATTAGCTACCAAATGGAGCAGGCGATTGTGGGTTTGTGACGCGTGTTATTTCCACGCTGACCCACGTCAGCAGAAACTCAGTTTTGTCGCTGTGTCTCATTTTTCCGTCTCTGTCAGGCTTTTTGACTTGTTTACTATGTGTCCTCTGTTTGCAGTTGGTCATGGGGAATTTGCTGTGAGCTATTTTTGCGCGATGAACTTGGCCTTGCATAATGACACACACACATGCATATTTACACACTGTTTGATGTGGCCCTGTAAACAGAATAAACTTGACATAAGACTCGCACAATGTGGAAGGAGAATTCAATCTTTTATTGGTTGAAACCAAAACAATAACAATAGGATTCTTGGTATAGAGCATGTTTGCAGCTCTGACTGTTTTAAGGCAGCGATGTTCAAGCACAGTCTTGGAGAGCAAAGATCTTGCAACTTTTAGATGCATCCCGTCTCCAACCGGTGTTGCCAGATTGAGTGAGTTTCTCCACAATTGAGCTGCTTGAGGTTTGAAAAAAGGGCTGGTTGTTAAAATTTGGGCTGCTTTTCATAACATTTTGTGGGTTTTTAGGGAGTGTTGATAGGAAAATTCAATTCAAATGCTGTGTCCTTGTACTCGTTTTACCTACAACGTATTCGGGTTACTGCAGGGAGAAAAAAGGAGTAAATCTGCAAGAAAAAAAACCCTCAGAGCTTTAGATTAATCTTAGAAATTTCTAAGATTTTTCTAGAAATTTTTGAGTTTCAAAAGTTGAAAATGTTTGACTTTTGGACAATGCAGTTGTAAGAATCTGTCAAACGTGACATCATCATTGATTAATAGCCACTGGTTAATAATGTGTCACTGTGTTCAGGTTGAGTCTTGTATTTGGGCTGGAAACTTATCAGTCAGATTTAGCAACCCTGTCTCCAACACACACCTGAGCCACATGAATGTCTCGTTCCCAAGCCTCTGCAGAGCTGGGTGAACTGCTGGTGAGGGAACTCGGGTGTGTTGGAGAAATGATTCCTTAAAAAGTTACAAAATGGTATCTGGGATTGGGCTACTCTGATTTAAGGCAAACTGTTTCTACTTAACTTTATGGCTGATTTCACTTTACTGTGTTCCAGATGCATGAAAGGTCTTCTCATCCTGTTTGTTTGAACTGTGACTCCTTTGAAACTTTTTGCTTTTAGACCAAATTCACACAGCAGACAAATGTGTCCCATGTCTGACTTTTTCAAGGCAGTTTGGGCAACGTGATTCTGATCTTTTCACCTCCAAAAAATCTGATTTGTTGCACAAAATCAAACGTGCACGTAGTTTTCAAAGCGTCTGCAGTCTGAAAGGGCATGTTTTATTTTATTCTATTTTTATGCATAATTCTGCACTAGAAGAAGCCACATGTTGTAAATGCGAACATAAACAATGGTTGAAGCATTGTTACTAGTTGTGCTTTGTTTTTTCTTGGCTTCCTTTGTCTTATGATCTTAGGAACAACACTAGATCATAGTGTTGATCAACACTGGTGCCAAACGATCTTGAGTTGAATGTAATGTGGTGATCCGGTTCTGGCTGTAAGCTAACAAACCCAAATATGATTCCTTTGTACAGAAACGGAACAGAAGTGGGAGAATGGAAGTTTAGAAAAAAAACAACACTTTTTTAACCGGTGGATCCTAAAGATAAATATTTGAAAAATAATGACTTGTTGGATCCTGCATGTATTTGCGGACTTTTTAAAACCTTTCCCTCTCAGGTAACAGGAACATAAGTCTTTTTGACCAATCTGCTGACTGTTTCTGATTCTAAGAAGAAATGCACGTCTCACTAAAAGGATTTATTGTCCTATTTTATCAGCAACATGTTGTTGTTTAACAACCTTCATGTGAATCCCCTCACACGCTGATTAAAAGCAGCGTCGTATTCATGTTTTTTCTGCCTCTTTGCTTGTCTTTCTCATCTGGTTATCGTGTGTTTAGCAAAGCTGTACCTGCCAGGTTGTCTGATGCCTACATGCGGCACGCTCTGTAGCCGAACATAAATGAACATAACACACAAGCTAACCAGGGCGAGACCTTGTTTGTTCTCACGACTGATTACACAAAGGTATAAATTTTGCATATCAAAACCCTTGGATAAACATTCTTGATTGTGCAATCACTGTAAACACATTTTTAATTTCTGCCTTAGATGCATATCTGAAGTTTTTCCTACCGATATATTGATAACAAAGATCTTTATTTCTGGTCTTTTTGCGTTTCTAAATGTCAAAACATTGGCTGTGGAAACCTATCTGTGCAGTAACTGTGAGCGGATTCCCGTCAAGCTCTGATGAGTATTGAGGCCTCAGTGAACATCAGTGACATTTGGGGAAGATGAATGTCATGTTTAAGTACATATTCCCTGATAAACTCTGTATTTCAGTCTCCATGATGTTTTTAGAGGATAATTAAGTTCTTGTACCAGTTACGCTTTCATCCATCAGCCCATCCTGTTATGTTTGTTCTCGTTTGAAGACGTTCACCTGTTCGTGTCAAAGGTTTTTAAAGTTCAATATGTTCCTGATCTGACTGGAAATGTTTTTTTATTTGATATCTGAATGGAGGAGGGAGAAAAGTTCATAAATATTTCCAAAGTTCATTCACGGTTCTGTTATTCATCCATCTGTCCATCCATCCAGTCGGTCCATCTCTTGGTTAGTTTGTTTATCATTTGTCCCTCCATCCATCAGTATTTGTCCATTTTATGAAAAGGTGAAAATATCCAAGGGAGAGAGAACTCAACTTGGATTGCAAATTGAATTTTGGAGGGCGTAAACTATTTAACCTGAAAAATGCAAAGGGAGTTGAACCTTTTTTTTTGTTTGTTTCAGTTTTAAATAAATCAATATGAATGATAATTATTGGGTTTATTCACCACTTTTTGTTTCTTGTCTTCCTGTTTAACAGGATGCAAACTACTGGCTGCAGGTCCACCGACTGGAGCACGGCGACGGCGGGATCCTCGACCTGGACGATGTGCTGTGTGACGTGGCCGACGACAAAGACAGAGTGAGTTGTGGCTGGATAGCCTGATGGTTTTTATGTACTTGTGCCTCTTTTTGTCTGAGCTGGAGCACTAGCGCCATTGTTTACATTGATCAATTAAACAGTTTCAGTTGTAAATTCAGACCTTGTGCCTTTGTGAACCCGTCATCCTGACAACGTTTGGCTCCTCTGTTCCTCTCATCGTCTTTGGAAGTGCTCAAAGTGTGAACCTGACATCAGAGAAGCTAACCGTGATTTATCGCTCAGAGGTCACAGGATCAAGTTCTGTTATCTGAAACAAAACGTGGACGGTGGCTGAAAGCAGAAGCTGTTGTAACATGGGGTCAGAGGTTAGATTTGCTGAGAAATTTATCTGCTTGTCTTTGTTTTTGAAATGCAAAGCAAACATTGAAACGGTGTGGGTGTGATTTTCTGTGATGGTTTACTGAACGTGCAGAAAACTCGAGGATCAAAGGATTTATTTTAAGGTTTATGGCTTTTCGTTGTTACGACTGTAACTCGTGTCAGTTAACTAAAGTACTCAGTTTGTTTATAATGTGCATATATCTGCAATAAAAAGTGCAAAGAAGAACTGAGAGAGAAAATAATAGCAAATTTACATGACAAGTAATGAGTTTTGGTGAAATTCAGACGTAAAGTAGTCTGAATGTTTTGCACGGCTGCAAAGTGTTCAAGGGCCACAAATAGCCTCCAGGCTACAGTTTGGACACCCCCGACTTAAAGACATAATTAATCTGTTACACTAGCATGGAGAAACTATCAGCTACTAGTAACGTCACACCACATAATGTGATTTAGGTGAATATATGTAAACTATTTGGGTCTGCTGGTGTAATTTTGACCATGTTAAAGTCCAGATTGATGCCCAGGAGGAGTGAATATAAGCTGTATTTATTTTGATGTCAGCCTGGAAGCATCCTCGTCTCTCCATTGATCCGGGCTGACGTCGATCTGGAGCCAGATGAGACAGAGAGGAGGAACATAAAACATGCATGACGGTGTTTGCCCCTCTGAACATGACTGGTGGTCTCCTGGCAGCTGCGACTCGCTCGGCTCTGATATTCCTCGGGAGCTTTTTAAAGGCTGGAAGGAATGTCTGGCTCTTCACACTGGGACACATTTATATGCTCACGCTGGAATCTTCAGAGTATAAAATCCAGAAGCTTTCTGGTGCTTTCGCTTTGTGATTGAGGCCACTGCAGCCCAGTCATGTCTTAAATTATCAGCTTTTATACGGATTCAGAAAGTGTGATGTCTGCCAGGAAAAGCGGCAGCTCGTCCTCAGACTTGATTATTTTCCCATATGCCCTTCTTCACTCTTTCCTTCCCTTTCCATCTTCTTTTTATAAAATTAGACCAGTTTCTTTTTTTATTGATAAATTAGCTTAGCTCTGCTCTCTGAGAATTTAATGCAAAATACTTCATTTATCTTGGCTGCCAGTTTGAGATTGAATGTTTCTATATTGTTCAAACTGGAAAACGATCAGTTCAGTTTTGAGTTGAACTGGTTGAACTCTGTTTCCAGTATCTGTCCTGCTGATAATCTCTGAACTCGGGATGCTTTTCAGTATTTGGTCGATATTTCTTTTGTAGGCTGAGCTCTGGTGCAATTTCTTTTTGTTGCATTTTGTCTTTAAATGTTCTTTGTTTTCTCAAAACGACTCCAGTCTGTAAAAGACTCTGGGATATTTTCCATTAAATGTCTTTGAACTGAAAAGCAAAGTCACATCTGGACTTAACAACAACAAAAAAGAAAAGTTCAGTATTAGTTGCTTTGCGGCAGGATTGCTCACACTGTCCACAAATTACACGGAGACACGGAGATCCTTTGACAGAAACTTGAGCTGCCCAACCCGGCGTGATGGAAACACCACATTTCTGTGTTTGTGTCTCCCATGGAGGGTTTTAGGCTCTCTGCGTGCGTAATTCTTAAAATAATTAGATTTTCTTATTTTAATAATCCAACACAGACATCCTAGCTGAAACTCAGCAACCAGTTTTCTGCAGATTTTGAGTTTTTGTTACAACGACAACCTCAGACTGTTGATTTTTGTGTTTGTTGCTGATTCAAGCCCTTTCTTGGTATGAGCTGAATATAGAGCAGCCTGCCTGCGCTTCAGACAGGCGGAGTGACGGTCGGGACGGGGCCAGGAGGTTAAATAAACCCAAAGGAGTTTCCCAAAGCGGCCGCGTCGACGCTCCGTTTACCCCGTCACAGAATATCAGCAGAGGAGCCGGCCGCCAGGCGCTTCATGCTCCGTTTTAAACTCTGTGTCTGAGTAAACGGACCGACTTCAAGGTGTTGAAGTGATAAAATAATGAGCCTGGTAATTAGAGGGCGTGATAATTGAGAAGATATGGATGAAAGAAAGGCTGACTCACCACAAAAGAAGAGTTTCATACAGTTATTGACCTGGTGTTTGTTTCTGTATTGATTTTTCTAAGAGCTTAGACGATAAGATGCAGTGAAAATAAATCCCACCGGGCCTCCTGAGCTGGAGGTGCTGACTGGATATTTTTCTGAATAAATACTTAAAGATTACCTGTTATGCCTCCTTGAATATGTTAGCACATGTCTATGGGCAAAGCATAACATGTTTGTTATATTTTTTGCACACAATCATTCATTGAGAATGATATTTTAATCTGATCAGTTCTGTATTTTTAGCTGTTTTAGGTGTCTTGTCTCTTTAAATCCAAATAAGCTGCTGCTGGCCACACCTCTCCAAATCAACGTTTACACTCACAGTGAAACAGACGCACAGTTATACAGCTGTACATCTTTGAAAAGCATCAGTAGAGCCTCATGTACATTCAACAAGAATGCAGCAAGTCTGAATTGTTTCTGAATAGCAAGTAGACAACAAAACACTTGTCTTTTCCAGCAGCCATTGTATAGCAGTAAAACCTAACATGCTGGAACTGAGCTGTGGTTGCTAGGTAACGGGCAGGGCTTCGCTATGGTTGCTAGGTAACTGCTAATTTGTGTTACATTCCAATGTTTTTTTTTGAAAGGACTCATTTTCCAGACACCAAAATACATTAACTTGTACATAGATCCCACAAGTCTGAACCGGAAGTGATCTGTGCCACTGAACCGCCATCTTGGTAGGTAATCGCAGCCAAAGCACAGATGAACCATGGCTTTGAGACCAATAAAGATGGAGTACTCAAAAACTGTAATTAAGTAGAAGTTGTACTATAAACAACTTATAAACAACATAATATAATTATGTTGTTGTGAAAGAAGTGAGAGCTTGTTCTAAGTTTGTGGCTTGTTTATTGTTGTCATAGCAACTGTCAGACACCTACCACGATGGCTGTCCCAGAAGTGACTTAGCGTGAGAATTATGTATTGCTACAAAATGGGTTTTTTTTTTGTTTTTTTAAAGCATTTGGGCTGTTTTTAGATGCAGCAGAAACCCAATTGGAAGTACAAAAACATAGAAAATCAGAATTTTGCACAACATGTTCCCTTTAAATACTTATATTATGGACAATCTGGACGATATCTGGCACTGTTTCATATAAACTTGGTAGTTTTGCTGTTTTGGCGCCTGATTCCTCGCTGTTACTTGGTAAAACTAACTGAAGCGTTGTCTGTCATGTTGCCTGAAAGCCATCTAGGGAGATGGAGACCATAGATAGAGCTGCTGTGACGGGACTGCGGCCTGGACCGGTGCCTGAGTGGAGCTGCTCCAACAACAGCATTGCTGGGATGGATGAGAGGTCAGCCGGAGCATGTGTGGTGGTTTAAAGAGTGAATCAGAACAGCCTTTCGTGTTTGGAAGACATTGACGCTCTGCTGAGATGATGGAACAGTTTCCACGTGGTTTCCGGTCTCCAAACAGAAATAAGTATCATTTCCCGAGTATTTTCCCTTACCAGGAAATGCCTCCTAGACATCCCAGCGAATAAAAGGTGAATAATGCAGGATGTGATTCATGATAAAACTCACAAAGCCTGATGACTTCCTGTCTTATCTTTCCCCATAACGCTGTGAGCTGAACGTCTCCGTTTCAACGAGCCGACCCCTCCTCGAGTCTCACTCCAGAGGCAGGGCGGCTGATGACCTCATTTCTTCCACACTGGCCCTCCTCTTCTTCCTCATCCTCCCTTTCCCCTCCTAATGAGAACCGGATGGTTTTTATACCAGATTCGGCTGGATGAAAGAAGTGTTTTAGGAAGTCCCTCGTTAAGGGGACCAATCCTGACCAAACCGCGTGAAAATTAGGTGAAAATTAAAATTTTGCAATAGGCCTGAAACGATTAATCGAATTAATCATGATTAATCAATTATTTACCGAATAATTTAGCGATTAATCATTAATTGGAACATTCAAACTCAAGAGTATTTGCTGAAAAGAAACAACATATTCAGAGTAGTAATTCAGCCAAACGTTGTAAAATATTTATACGTTTTGTGTATATATTTAATCTGCTACTATATTTATTTACAGACTAAAGTTACAGACACTTTAGTCTGTAAATATGTTTTAGCCAAAATAATTGTAGCTTCACCAGGTTCAGATTTACTCTACAAATGCTGTGTTGTTACATTTTAGGCAATAAAATCTTTATTTTCTTAATTTAAAAAGAAATTGTACCTCTTAAGTGATTAAAAATGAAAAATCTGTAAAATGTGCCATTTTTAAAAAATCAAATTAATCAGAATAATCGATTAACCAACAACTGAAATAGAGATTCAGTCAGTTGAACTGGTTGAGCGTTAGAAACAATGTTAATGTGTATTTGGTGTTGCCTGCTAATATAAAGCAACAGCGAGCAGTGCAACCAGTTGTACAGGAAAGTTTGTCATGTTTTAACATTTCATTAAGACTTTAGTTGATTGTTAATTGTTTTGTGTTTTTTTTCACTAAGGGTGTTTTCACACCTGATAGTCTGGTGGCCTCTGTTCGACTGGAGACCAAAAATTGCACATTTGTTACATTTTCAGCTGCTGTCACACTTGCATTGGGCCAAATGAACTAAAATAATTAAAAAGCCTGTTCTCCTCCTCGCCTCTAGGGGCGCTGCATCAAGAAACACTGAAGGAAATGACACAATCTCTGAAGAAGACACTGAAAGCAACTTCCTTCTTCACAAAAAAGAAACAAAAATGGAGCAGCGTCAGATTTTAGTGCTTGTAGGATTTTACTCTCGTGTTTGTTTTGGTTGCATTTACCCAGCATGCCCTGCTCTGTAGTCCATTTCCTGCTTTTGGTTTGCTTGGTGTTCACAACTGAGACCGAGGCTTTTAGGAGGATCAGAGTTCGCTTTTTTGATTACACATTCGCTTCCCTGGAGATGCCATTAAAATGTGTGTTTGTAGTGCAGAGAGTGTGTTTCATATTTGCAAAAATACTTTATCGATCTCAAAGGGGCGTTATATTATTTTTATTCTACTAATGTGTTCTCTGTCCAGTAAGGGTGGTTTCATAGAGCAGAGGCCTTTCTGATATTTCTGTTTTGCTCCCCATTTATAAAACAAGTATTTGTCATCTGGACTGAAGGAAACTTGAACTAATATGTGCTTTAAAACGTGATGCAGAGGAAGTCCATCTGTCAGCAAAGCCTGCATCACTTCATCTTATCTGAAGGACCTTCTAACCAAGCAGAAACCATCTAAGCAGCTTCAGGTTACAGCTTGTCCTGTTTCTGTGTTCAGATTCATTTCATAAGTGCCTCACGTCAATCTATGGTTTAACATTTGACGTCTTGAAAAAAGCAGCCGCAAGCTTAAACACATGTAGCAAAAAAAAAAAATGCTCTGGAATCAGCTAAAACCTGGAGATATTTCTGCTGGTCGTGTTCAAACATTCATTCTGCAAACGGTGACTCTGCCCACCCACCTGATGCATAAAAGATGCTTCCTCTGGTCTCCATTCTGTTAAAGAGCAGTTCAAATGCTTTGATAACAAACTCAAAATGAATGCAACATTGATGTCCATAATTGTACAGAATCATATTAATGTCTGTGTGTATGAGAGGTATTTTATTGGTTTTAATTGGACGGCCACAACATTTACCTAGAAAGTTAAGACGTTTATACTGAGTTGTTAGCAACAGTCTTCAGTCAGAGGATTCTTTAGTTTTGTTTCAAGACTGACTGCTACCAGAGATTCTTCCTACCATCCACAACGATGCTGATGAGTCACAACAGCACGTAATTTCCCGTTTGGATAAATAATGTACCGTATTTTCCGGACTATAAGTCGCAGTTTTTTTCATAGTTTGGCCGGGGGTGCGACTTACACTCCGGAGCGACTTATGAGTAAAATTAACACATTATTATATCATATCACATGTTATTTCCACACTAAACCGCCAGAGGGCGCTTTAGGCCTGTGTTGATAATGTGTGTGGTAGAAGCCACCTCCGGAGTTAGCCGAGTTGTTTACAAGCGACACCGAAGATGAAGATTTAGTGATTTGGAGCGACACGGATGGTTTGGTAAACTTGTTAGCATGTTATTTATGCTATAGTTATCTGAATAACTCTTAATATGTTATGTTAACATACCAGGCACGTTCTCAGTCGGTTGTTTATGTGTCATGTAACGTTAGCATACCGTACAATTATTCAGCCTGTTGTTGCCTCTATTCTATTTTTATTGCCTTTCAAGATGACATGTCTGTTCTTGGTGTTGGATTTTATCAAATAATGCGACTTATAGTCCGGAAAATACGGTGCTTTCTTTGTGTCTTTCTTTTTGTTTGATCATAACATGACGCTCCAGAGAAGTTCTTGTGACAGGAGACTTAAGGACTGTTTCGTTGTTATTTGATGACGACACAGCTTGGAGCATCCAAATCTAGTCGAGAAGACGTGTGCATTTATTAATCCATAGTTGGTGCTTTCATTTGACAAGCTGTCCTTTTTGGCTATGATTCACGTTTGACCAGAATCCCTCTTTGTTTTGTTGACTTTCCTCCAACAGAGGTGAGGATGTGGAGAGACCAACAGCAGTTTCCAGGTTTTTCTATAATTTGAACCAAACTTACAAAGTTTTACAGCAAATAATACGACTGAGACCTTAAATATATAAAATTGCACCTTTTCTAAAGTCCAAGCTGCTTCGTGAAGTGATTACTCACCGACACTTGAGCAGCCTCAGCAGTTTCGCCTTGGATAATTGTCACCCACACAGCCTGAGTCATGATTACTATGTTGTTTGCCTGTGTGTGTCGTTCATGCCTAAACTTTGTGAGAGCCAAGTCCCTCAGGATAATTGCAGGTTTTTATTTAAATTATCTTAACAAGTTTGCTTCCTCTTTGTTCCTGGATTGCTTCAGGGCTTCTTCTCCTAAAACTCCCGTCCTGAATGGGTCAGTGAACCAACACATTTTATCTCCAGAACTTCTCACATAGAAAAAAAACAACTGATTTTTAGAGGAATGCTGTCAAAGGCTACAAAAATTACAATATTTCAAAGGCATTTAAAAATGATATTTAGTGAGTGAACACATCTGCCTTTTAGTGATTAAAGTTAAAGGAATCCTGTGTTTTTGTTGAATTGTTTGCATTGTCACAGTGTCTGATAATGTGGAGCGAAATCTCGTTTGAGAAACTGAAGAGCAGATGTTGGGTTTTCTAGATGTGTGTGCTTAGTCTTAATTATGCAGAGGAAGGTGTCAGGAGAAGACAAAGCCTTTGTATGTGGAGCCAACAGGACTGTCAAGATTACAACGATATCTGTGTGTGTGTGTGTGTGTGTCTGCGTGTGCGCGCGTGTGTTGGCTGTAATGAGATTAGGACTCCCCCTTCTATCCTATGCCTATTCTTCTTCTCTTATCTTTTCTTCATCCGTCTTATCTGCGCACCCTTCACCCCTCGTTGGATCAAATGTTTTGGTTCAGGCTCTAAATCTAAAAATCCTTTTTCTTACAAACATCTCTTCTGTAATTTGTGGTTATTTTAGGCTTTTAATATGTGTAACAGTCCCAGGTTTGTTGCTTTAATTCAACCATCGTCCTCATGTTGTTCCCTGTTGCTGTGATGCAGAAGAAAAGCTGATACTACAGGCTTGGTCTGCCCTCTAGTGGTGGCGTTTTGTAATTGCAGGGATCTTTTTGTGCTTTACGTTTTTTCTTATCACATTATTTATGGATTTTAACAGATGTGGTGGTGCAGGTGTTTGCTTCTGTTTATCAGGGTTTAATATGTATGGTGTATATTCAATATTATATTATAGCATCTTATTTATATTTGCCTGGAAAATGTGATGAATGTTTTTTATGAGGACTTTAGAGATAAAAAATATATATTTTTATGAAAATGTAATATTACAGCTAGTCAGTCAAGGTTTTTTTTTTCAATTTAAGTTATTGTACTTTATGACCCTGTGTAGAGAATTGGCATTCCAAAACAGAGAAAAAGTAAAAAAATTATGTTTTGTTTGAAATAGAGATGTTTTACTATTACAACAGTGACTCTTATGGGGTTAAATAACCAAATTATTTTTTCAGTTTTTCCTTTTTCGTCCCAAAGTAAAGAAAAAATAAACATGCATCAGTTTTAAAAAAGTGCTTAATGGGCGACTTTCTGGTGTTTTGAATTCTTGGTGAGATCTTGAAGTTCTCACTGTCTTTCTACTTCAACATCAAACTGTTTTAGTTTCTCATGTGTGTTTATCTTGTTATAGGAGAAACAGATGGATCTGGACTGTTGATAGAACCGTTCTGGTCTGGCTGATTGATTCAAACCTGATGCTGAAGATAATCTGCCAGTGTTAGTCACATTTAAGTCACTAGGGGGAGCCAGAGGACGATTTTACTCAAGTTTGTTTGATTTTACTCTAATTTTCTGACTTTATGGTTTATTAATGTTTGTGTTTATTAATTGACACGAATCAATTTTGTGACGCAAACTATTATATTTCACTACCATAAAATCTAGACTGATCAAAAAAAAAGAAGTAAAACTGATAATGTTAAAAAGTTGGGTTTTGAAAAGTAAAAATATAATAGAGAACTAAGGAATATGTAAATCTGGAGAGAAATGTTGGACTGAAATCTCTGAACATTTCAACCTGCAAAAGAAAAGCTGAAAATTTGAGTCAAAAAATAAAACTAGTGTTTTAGAGAACTATGGATTTTTACATCTAAGGAAGTAAAACTGGAGGGAAAGATCTGAGAATTTGAACCTGGAGAACAAAACCGGACTGGGAGTTTTGGAAATTTAAGACTGAGAAAGTAAACCTGTAGGGTAAATTTTAACCCAGAAAACAACTCCAGACTAAGGACTTTGGTCATTTATAAGTAAAAAGGGAAAACTAGAAGAAAAATTCAGAAAATATGACCCTGGAAAACAAAACCAGGCTGAGAACTCTGGACATTTCAGGCTGAAAAAACGAAATCTGGAGTGGGAAGTCTGAAAATTTGAACCTGGAAATCAAAAACGAACCGATAACTACCAGCATTTCGATCTGGATTGGATTTTGGCTTGAAACATCTGGAGAAACACTTTATGCACAACAAATGCATCTGATTGTCACTTAAATCTACTTAAATTTCTCTCATCAATAGGTGATATTTTAAAGTTCTGCGGTTCTCTTTGATCTAATCTACTTCATCTTTGTAGTTTAATTTTAACAGAAAAAACTATAAACAAATAAAAAGCCAGTATTATAAAGCCATTAATGCAGGACCAGCCAGCTTTGGTGTGTGAGAACCACCTGTTTGAGTTTGGTACTGATGCATTGTGGGTCTGCCTCGTCTCTTATTTAAGAGAAGCTGACATAGATGTTAAACAGACTGGATCTGCTGCCTCACAATTCAATTTACTGAGGTTTTCCTCATCCAAACGCTCCTGGATTCATCCTCCTCTTCCACCAGCAGGGGGCAGTGTGGATCCGAGTGTAGAAACACTGAAGTTTGACATGAATCTGCTGCTTCGAGGGGTCCAGAAGAGGAGGATGAAGCTGGACTCTTAATAAGGCTCCAAGGCCTTTACATCATGCCCCGCTGGGGGCTTTCTGTCTGCTGGGAATGTGTTTAACGTTCAGCTGCTTTTACAGTATCTGCGAGCATCAGCCTGACAGGAAGAAACTCATATTCTGTGTTACAGTCCAGTGGTGGGTGGGGGGCAGACGCAAGCAGAATACATTAAAGAACTTTTATATGAGCAGTAAAATATAATTTACAGACATAAAACTTTAACAGTTTTTATAGTTGTATTTTGTTTCATAAATTCCTCTGTAGGTTTTAATTCCTATTCCAGGAAGTAACCAGGAAGTGGATGGGTATTTCTTTTCTTTTTGTTCGGTGAACAAACAGGATGTTGTGCTGAAATCAGTGTAGTCACTTCCTCCAACTGTTGGTGCGTGGAAATAAATCAAAATCGGAACAATAATTTATTACTGTAATTTACGATAAGACCGACATTTACGGATTAAATAAGCAAACTTTGTTTGATAATTTTTTAATTTGGGGTTTTACAAATATGATGATAAAGACTAGCACCACAGTGTATTGTACTAGTCATAAACTCCTTGACCGCCAAGAAAAAGATCCATTCTCATCGATCCGTCACTCCACCACATGATGTGACCACCGAAAATCTCACGTTTATCATCATATTTATCATATTATTCTATATCAGCTTTCTTCATTTGATTTTTTTTTAAATATAATTGTATTTTATGCTGAGGTTAGGAACCACAGCTAAATCCGTCTCTTAAAAACATTTTGATCTGCCTATTTTAATAGTTTAAATACTAAAATAAACCGTCTTAGCGCTACAGCAGATGCTAACATCTACAGGTCTTAATCAGCACCAATCAAAATAAGTGGCACTCCTGGATTGGCTGATTTGCAAACACCGGCCGATAACGTGTTAACTGGCATTGCACCCTACACGATTTGGTTTCCTTGTTAGGGAAGCACTGGTGAGGTATTAATCACTTTCCAAACTGCAGTTTTATATGTGTAGTGTGGAAAAATCCACAAACAGACAAATATAACACAAACAATTTGGAATTGGAGCGTCCATAAATGGATGAATCCGCAAATACCAAACTGTGATTAAGTAGAGTTATCGCGCTTCATTAGGTTTTCAGTCAGAAGCTTCTTGAGTACCGCTGTAATACAAACTGCTACAGGATGTACTTTCTGGGCACAGTCATATAATCTAAAACAACTGTTTAAAGAAATGCAGATAATATAAGCAAATTTCACCTTGAAATTATGCAGTCTTTTTAATTTAAGTGAATTTACAAGTTTGATACTATACCATACATTTATTTTCATTTTCTCATTTCCATCATGATTTTCCAGTCATTACGCCACACCAGAGCAATATTATAAAAAATACACTAAACTCCAACAACTAGAGCCCAAAAATCTTAATTTTCTGCTTCTGTAAGAGCAGAAAACCTTCCTGAGTTTAGTTTGAGCAGGACTGTCAGATGTGATGGACTGCCCTGATATCCTGCCATTCATTCATTCATGCATTCATTCATTGACTGGCTCTGACCCGTCGGGATAAGGCCGGCCACCTCTCCGCTCTCAGCACATGTTAAGGCCATTACCTCTAATCTGCAAGAGCCAAGTTGGCACTGGCTGGCGCACGGAAGTGTGTGAGTGTGTCTTCCTCTTCAGCTTTAAAATCTCAGGAACCCTTCTCCTGTTTTTCAGTCGAGCAGATTCTTGACTCGTGGCCAGTCGCTCCGCTTTCTGACTCTTTATCAGATCCCAGCAAAACACCGAAGCCGAGCGGTGAGACATCCTGTTATCGGCTGATGCATGAAGTGACTTAAGAGCGAGGATGTGAGGCGTTTGGGAAAGAGGCGCTTCCGTTCAGAAGGTTAACTCCGGCCTTACAGACGCAACACTTTGGCTGCGTTCACACAGCAGGCCTTCACGCTCAACTCCGATTTTTAGTTGAAATGTGACGGTTTTTGCGTCGTCGTTCATATTACTAATTAAACCCGACTGCAATGAGACTTTTGTGTTTATGTCCCCAAAAGCGACTCGCAGGCTCAGAAGAAGAAGAAGGATGTAGACGTCACACAGCAGCACTTATAGAACTATTTATAATACTGATTATAAATAGTTATGGATCGACTTTAAAGTTTATTTGGCAAGGAGAGTGGTCAGTATCGTCACAAGATTATATCAGACTAATAATAAGAAAGCGCATCTATTGCGGGCGACCTTTTGTGGAGGGTTGACTACAAGTGAGAGAAGTGCTTGGATGAGGAGTCGGAACCAAGTGTGGTGGGATTGTGATGTGATGCACTTCTGGGTTCCCATTAACCGGAAAATTTCACAAACTGAATTTACAAAAATAAGTTTGCATAATGAAAATATGACAATTTAAAAGAAAAGAAAAAAAGAAGTCAAGTTCCTCACAAAAAAAAGTCTTGTTCTAGGATGAGTGGTGGTTTTTCAGCCGCATCGAAATAGACATATTTGGTAAAACTACAATGGAGACACAATTTTCACATCACACAAGTCACTTGATCAACCGCTGGATGTTACTACTGGCAGAAACGACAAAAAAGACGACAGTAGCATGAGAATGTAGGTTTGTTTATTGTTTTTTCCAAACAATGTGCGGCTGGCTGAATCGAGCCTTTCACAACATACATTTTCTGTGTCTCATTCGAACGTGTTGAATCTCTTCTGTAAAACTGCAGACTACAGTTTCCCCAAAATGTTGCGTACGTAGCTGCTCCCAAGACACCTGGATAAGACGCCGACATCTCCTCTGATTGGCCGGTGGATGATGAGCGCTAGCGCCATCGCTAATTTATGAGTAAATAAAAATGAGTAAACAGCTACAATATCATGTAGCTGTTTACATCCATCACTGCCATGTTCTGAATGAAATGAAAATCACATGAGTAAGTTTGTTCACGTGAACAAACTTATTCATGTGATTTTAATTTCATTCATTCAATGCAAAATTGTTTTTCAACATTAGCAGCAAGGATTTACGCACATTTAATAATGGAAATGCAACTACTGACACTGAATTCTGTCATAATCTCATTACTATAACATTCAGTCATTGTTTACGTCCTATTTTCTGTTTTTTCCGGTGCAGAATGATATGTTTCTCATTAATGACAAAAAAGTCAATAAGACTGTTCAAACTTCAAACACTTTGAAATCTATTGGTTTGTCTGCTGTTTTTAATTCTGAGACATCATGTTTATTTTTCATTTGACCATATTTGCTGCGAGATCCTCTTTTTGACATTTGAAAAGAGGACGCACGAGAAAGTCAGGTTTTATTGGAAATGCTGAAAAGTGCCAGCGCCGCAGACAGTGGCGCTGGAAAATCTTCTCATAATTACTGAAAAATAGTTTGCAATTTTCCTAAGCCGCTCTTGGTTGTGGTTCCTAAAAGATTTCCAGATGTATCCCCGCGTAGGGTTTTACTTCTGGAAAAAAAATCAGACGGGGGAATGATTTGATTCTCAGCTCCAAACTAAAAGCTGAATCTGTTGAGCAAAGTGTTGAGCAACCTTCAAACTGCTCGGCTTTATTTCCTGTCGTCTCTCAAAACACATTTGCAAACAGAATGTTTGGTTGTCATAACAGAGATGCTGCTGAACATCACGGCGACGACGATGATGATGATGCAAGCGCAGATAAACACAGGAGGACACTCGGTCTCGTGTGGCTGCTGTAACAGAGATGCTGATAAGTCTGACGATGAAGAAAGACCTTCATCTCTCTTCATCGTCAGACGCCGCCGCCGCCGCTGCTGCTTGTCCTTGGAGATCTTCCACCCAGCAGGGAGCAACGCAGCGTTTTTATCAAGCTCACATCCCTCCTTGCTATCTCCCTCAGCTTGGAGAAAATAAATGCTAATTTCACCGTCTAAGGAGAGCAGAGTGTATCTTTAATCACTATGTGCTTGCTGCATTTGCATAAAAACACTCAGAATAAGTGATAACATTTAAAATGTCGTCTTTTTGATAAAAATTTGGTTTCATTTGTCACAAAGCTTTCTACATGTCACATTTGCACTGAATTTACATTTATCCTAGCGTGATTACATGGATTAGAGAAAAAACAGCTTCTTGATTCTGATACACTAAAGCAGAATATCATGAGAACAGTGGCGAGCGGGCTGGAGCGGCACCAGAACCCGACCAGAATTAAAGTACCAACGAAGGACGAGAGAAAAAGATTAGAAGAGTTATGTAACTTTTGTCATTGTAATTTACATCAGATTATTGTATTTCTTATTTCTGCCCGTCCATCCATCATCTTTTTCCGTCCGTCCATTCGTTTGTTTTTCCAGTTCAGTTGCTGATGTGATTTTTTTTTGTTCCATCAGAATCCCTCCAGGTCTCTGTTAATCCATCTTTAAGCAGTTTTATTCTTATCATCTTGTTCTTTGCCCAGAGTTTGATGAGAATCAGAGTGATGGGAAGGACGGCCTCAGTGCCGCCGCCGCCATGTTTTTACAGCTTTAACTCGTCGCCGCCGCAGGCTGCTGCTGTACAGACTTAGCAGCAGAAATGGCTGCAGCGTCCCCGGGGTTTGGTGTAAATGAGATTTGCTGGGGGGATGATTGGGTCTGAGGCGGGCCTGCAGATGGACCTTTATGAAATAACCTCTGCAATCTCAGACAGAGCAGCAGGGGAGAGTGCAGACACACATGAGGCCAGTGATGCACCTAAATGAGAAAAGGTGTGTGGCCGCACAGCGAGAGAAAGCAGGCCGGGTTGTAATTGGCACATGCACCGTTCTTCTGTCTGACTTTTATTTAACATTAACTGCAGAGTGGAAGATAAAGGATGAACTTTCTTCTGCTCGGCTTAAAAAGTCTGAAACTTATTTGATGATGAGTTATTAAAAAAGAACAATTCACAAAGAAGTTTAAACAAAAAGTTCAAGACTTTGAATGTGTGACATCAGCCTCTTATCTGAACTTCCTGTGCTAACATTTGAACAGTGAATGAAAATAAAAGGTTTTATAAGGCAGTAGGCTGAGAAATATTGACCTCAAAGTTGATTCTGGTAATTTTGTATTTGCTGTGGTGACATTCTAGATATTTATTACTTCTTTCCAGGCTTTTTTGACGATATGCCACATTTGGAAAACATACAGTTTTTGAAATTAACTTCACAATAAAGTAAAGACTGTGATTATTATCTCCTACACACAGTAACTGCACTTAGTCATATTTTTGAATTTGAATATTTATTGATGCTCTTATACAACCAGCAGTGGAGAAAATGGTAAAAACAATGGTGACAAACAATCAGCAAATTTTTAAAGGTTTTTTAAATATTAATTTTAATTTATCGTTGTTGTGATAAATCACGATTACGATAAATTCCCATCCCTGTCAGGCAAATATACGTAGTTAAGTTTGTGTGAGCTGCTTAAAATTTCAATTTTGTTTCCATTTTAAAGCTATAAAAGAAAATTAAGGCCACCAAAAAAAAAAAAAAAAAATCACTTTGATATCATAATTCTGACCTTTTCGTTAAATTCTGCCTTTAATCTCAGAATTCAACGTTAATCTCAAAAATTACAGCTTTTATATCAGGATTCTGGCTCTAAACTCAGAACTGTGACTTTTCTTAGAATGATGAATAATCTTAAAATTCTCACTTGAATCTCAGCATTCAACTTTAACCTCAAATTTCTAACTTTAATCTCAGAATTCTGACTTTAATCTCAAAAATTGAATTCTGTTTAGTTTTTTTCTCTCTCAGTAAACAAATCTAAAACTCAAATCTACTAAACAAATTTGAGTTTTCAGTGTGTACAAGTTTCAATTAAATTCAGTTCAAATTCAAAAATACTTTAATGATCCCAAAGGGGAAGTAAATAAAAACCTACGACTGCTACTACAAGGAAAAAGCCGTTTTGTGATTATTCTCTCGACATAATTGACAAACTGGAAAGTTTTGGTGAATTTATTTAGGTTTTGATATAGATGAGCAGAATCCAAATTCTGAGATTAAATTCGGGTTTTCGGGTTCGGTAAAATGGCCGCTCGCATCAAGTCTAAATCTGCTGGAGATTTCCGCACGTTTACATGAGACGTTTCTCTCCACTGTCACCAGGTGCTTCATCTGCTGGTTCCGAGTGCAGAATATGACCAACACCATGACTATATAATGAACTGGACCGATTCCAATCCTGACTGAATTGGATTCTTGGATTGTCTCATAAAGTGCCTGCAGATGACATTTGTTGCGAATCGGCGCTGTATGACGGTAGAAAGACGGTGAAAAGCTGAGTAGCAGCTTCTTTTTTTGGCTGCCTCAATAAGCTTAGCTGTCAGCGATGCACTTACACTGACAGATAACAGTCATTATTGAAGCCATAAACATCCAATGATGTCGCTATCAGAGGCATAAACTCATTTATGGGGACGTGTACAATAGATGATGATGTTCCCTTCAATGAAAAAGCAGTTAGATCTCCTTTTTGAGGCGTTGCGTGATGGAGCTGAAGCAGGATCATAACAAGGAGAGGGAGAATAAAAACCATCTTCCACCAAGAGGAACTAAAATATCGACGTAATTTTCTGAACACAACACAGGCCGTGGTGACGTCCGATCACTGTTTGATGACTTTGAAGGTGAGAAACTGACTCACTGGTAAGTTAAAGCAGAAGATGGATGTTAAGAGGGACAAAGAAATCAGAAACAAGAAGGTCAAACAGAAAGATTTTGTTCCGGTTGTTCAGTTATAATATGTAGAATATAATGAAATTAAATTACCAACCAGATGGGTTTATGCTTACCTTTTTGTTGGTTCTGTTTATAAGTAGAAACTCAAGTTTTAAATATAAAATAAAATCAGTGCATCTCTACACACACGTCCACTACTTTTGGCCAAATACAGCAAAGTTTGTAGTAGGAATGTCTTAAGTAAAAACATTTTATAGACTTAAATAAATGGAAAATACTAAACCCAAAAAGTTAAATGACTGTAAAAGGTAAGTCAAATGTAAAATGTTACATTTTATATATTATTGTGAATGTAAATATAGAAATAATTCCCAACAATTTCTTTGAAATATTTGGCCCATGAATACTTTAAAACTTGGGGATTTTGGCCAAAGTTTTGGACTTTTTGCCTTAAAAGAAGAAACTCCGTACACTTCAAATCTTTACATTTTGTCCGTTTTTTGTCTTTTCAAATTTATCTCCGTCTTCCTCTGTCGTTTTCTCTCTCCCTTTTTCAAACTTTCCCAACCTTCATCCCCCTTTCTCGCCCCCTTCTCTTCATCCTGTCACCGTAATTGGCTGAGAAAAATTATGCAGACTTATTTAGTCCTCTCTGAAATCTCTCTTCGCTCGACTCACGCAAGATTAATTGCCTGGAGGAACGAAGCAGCACTTGTTGTCCTCTTAGTTGAATTAATGTCGGAGTCGTTGAGCAGTCATGTTGCAGCCAAGCCACTGAGGTCTCTCTCTGTATTTCATGTTCGTATTATTTTCAATATCCGTTTCTGTATAATAAACCCTTTAATGCTACCAGCAACTGGGAATATTTCCTGTGAAGTTGGCGTCTTGCTGGGAACTTCTGTTGATCACGGCTAATTTAGACCGAATCTATCTAGGATCAGCTAAAGAGAAAGCAGGTTTTTTATGGTACAATGAAACTGATGTAATTATTGTGCAATGTTTGTAATGTGAGACGTTTGATGAGCATTATCCCAGTCATGGGAACTTAGTTCTGGAGCTTTATGAGGAATTAGGAAAAGGCTCGCGGATGTGGAGTTGCAGCTTAGCTCATAAGAGGAAATCGAGAGAATATGGCTGGGAATGTTTGGGAACGAATGCTAGCGATCGGTTCTGAGTTTAAATATTTAAAATAGTTTGTAAAATGTTTCTGGGTCACGGTTTGCTTCATTTGACTCAAAACTGTACACTTTTATTTTGTTAAGGTGAGAATCTGAAAGATTTGTTGGACTTATTTTACATTTGTTCACCTCTGAAATAGTCTTTTGTTTCGTTTTTCTTTGCGGTGATGAAGATGAATGCATAATTCAGATTTATTTCAATGGTTTTCAGGAAAAGTTTAAAGGAAGTCAAAGTTTAGAGAAATGGAGGGATTTACAAGTCAGTATTGCTTCCTTGCTTCTTGCAGTGACCATCAGTTGTCAAAGCTGGTCTTAAAGGTAAAGGTAATTTATATATATATAGCACATTTTCAGCAACAAGGCAATAGAAAGTGCTTACTTCCTCACTACATCTTCATTGGTTCAAAATTACACGTTTAAAAATATGTTTTTTTTTGGCCACTGACAATCTTCTTGTCCATTGTTGGTCTTTAAGTTTCCAGTTGAGTTGTTTCAAGGTTCCAGGAGTTTAATGTTAGTCGGTATTATCCATTTACATTTGAGGCATTGTTGCCTTAAATTAATGATATTAGTATCTGCAAAAAGATTTTCTTCACAACTGAGTTATTTGGCTTTGGTCCTGTAAAGAAAATACATTATAGAACCATTAACCTCATTTATTAAATAGTTTTATTAAATGTATATTTACATTTTTGACTCTGTAATTCAAACCTTTGCACACATTTCAGTTCAGTTGTTTGCTTGAGAAAAAAGCCTGAATGAATCATTAAATTCCCCAAGCTCATTTAAACGTATCGATGATAATTGTATGGTCGTTACTTCCTGGAGCTGCGATCAACCTTATCTTAATAATCCATCGCTTCTGGATGTTTTTCTTCAAATGTTTGTTTTGCACCTTGAACAAATATAATTAAAACCGTTCATTTGTTCTCAGGCTTTGACTTTAGCAGCCGGTTTCAAGTCGAACTGTACCAGTGATGAAGAGGAAGACGCCTTCCTCTCTGGAGGAGTACAGGGAAAAATCTGCGGTTCATCTGTGAAACTTGTGAGACGGCACCGTTGTTAGCAGCGTTTCCTTAGCGGGGATAAAGGATAAACATCGTGGGGAGGATAGAAACGACGTCTGCTGCAGCTCCCATTATTTTCCTTTCTGCTGACATTTTTCTGCCAAGCATGCGGCATCTTTTTAACGAAGATCACAGCCGTACAACGCGGGGTCACGCGCACTTTTCTAATCCTTTCTCTGTTCCTAACGCAGCAGCAGCAGAGCTGTCACATGCATCCCTTTGTTCACATAGCAAATAAGCCTGTTTGCTTGCTCTTCCCTCTCTGCTTCGTCTCTAACAATGTGCATTGTGAAAGGTATCGTTGTTGCTTTTTTCCTTCTGTCTGCGGAGGATTAAAAATGTTTTATTTTCTCTCTTCCACTGAGATCCAGTAACCATCTACCGACAGTGGAAAACCGAAGCTGTAAAACTAACCTGGATCCGGTTCAGACCCGGGATCAGTTGTTGCAGAGCAGATGCCCAGCGATGATATAAAACAGCCTTTTGTTTGTGTTTGTCTCAACAGAAATGGGATGCTTTGGTGGTTGAATGTAAACAAGTGAAACAACACATTTGTTGTTTGGCAGTTAAACTTTGTGTTCTGCATAATTGCGTTTCGGGCCTGCAGGGAGGCTCCGATCATTCAGCACAAAATGAAATGGATTTGCTAATACAAGCTGGTGTTGTACCAAACGTCTCCTGGCTCCAGCTCAGTCAAGTGTTACGGTTTGAGAGAGGCAGAGGGAATCGAGCTGCAAAACTCTGCAGAGGTTCGAGTTTGTCCGAATCCTGAGAACTTAAATCTGCAGCTGCATGAACTTCACATCTACACTTCCACATCCACAAGCTAATAGTTCTTTAGCATTAGTTTAGATGTGTAGATTTATTTTGTGATAAATCAACACAAAACGGTCCAATAGTTTTGATTCTAATGTTTCTATTTCTGAATAAGAATCTGAAAAGTGTGGCATACAGTTATTGACAAAAAGAAATTCTATTTAAAATCTGCAAAACCAGTTTTTCATCTCAGAAACCAAGCTTTACTTTATTTTCCTTTCCCCCCATTTTTTTGTGTTTTTCTCCTTTGCCTCCTTTTTGTCTCAGAAACTGAACATTTCTTCTAACTTTCATTTTTCCCATCCTATTTTGTTGGATCTTTTTTAAGTCCCTCTTCCTCTCATCCCTCCCACTTGTTTTTATTTCCCCAAGCTGTAACATTTTCCCCTCCCATCTATTCCCTTCGCGGTATTATACCTGCTGGACAGTTTAAATATTGACAGTTGTCCTTAAAAGGTAGATTTCAAAACAGGAACAGCTTTTTATGGTCAGTTTTGTGATTGTCAGAGAAATAAAACATGATAAAGTGTAAAGGTCGAAACGCCATCCCTAATCTGAAGCTCAGTAAGACTGAAAAACATTTATTCTCAATTTACTCTGATATGAGTAGGAGAGGTTATATTAATAATTGTTGTCATAGCACACCCAAATGGTTAAAATTGGTAACAAAAATCAATATTTTTTTAGTCCTGCTGGTATTGAATAGGTGAGGAAAATAACTTTGGTGCCCAGCATCTCCATTAAGCCCTAAGAACTACCTCAGCAAGGTATTAGGATGAAAGATAGCGAGAAATTTAAGCCACCCAGGATTTTCACCTCCTCAGCTCGGCCGCTAGTTTATAGTACACTAAATCCTACAAGGACCGGTAAAATGCAGAATGGATTTATTGGCTGCGTTGGGAAGTTTCTGGAGATGCAGGCTGAGGTGAAACTGAGGGCTGAAGAAGGCTGAGTGACTTCAGGATGAACTTAAAGCAACAAAATAAGTCAAATATGAATAAAGTAGAAGTAGTTGTGTTGCTAAAGTGGTAACTTTTCACCATTTTCTCATGTTTCAGCCACAAATTTGATTTTCTACTGGGATTTTATCTGACAGTGCAACATAAAGTAATGACTCGGAGAGAATTGGAAAGAAAATGCTGATTGGTTTTCAAAATTTTTACTAAATAAAAATCTGAAAGGTGTGGCAAGCATTTGCATTTAGAGTCAATGATTTTTGCATGAGTCCTGAACAGTCATAAATCAACTGGAAACTACAAAATATGCTTGTTTTTTGGGTAAGTATGGAAAAAAAAATAAATATGGAAAACTGTTTTAATTTCCAGTATTTTCTGAATCTGAATTGTTTCCACGTTTTCACACACATGAATTTGTTCTGCTGTATTTGCAGCCAAATAAAAAAAAAAAACAGCACACACAATAAAAGTAAAGTGCAAATTATGTGCTGATGCATTAATGTAATGCATAATGGGAAAACTCCAATAAGGCTCACATCATTTTCACTTGACACCATTTTAAATATTTTACTCATCAGTATTTGTGCTTTGACTATTTTTAATTCTTTTTCCACAAATTATACAGGTAACAGTCTGAAGATTTAGAATCTGGAGTTGGTGCTGAATACTCCAACCTATATGAGAGACGATAAAGGGTTATACATTTTTAAGTAGTGCTGATTTATTTTAGTTTGAGACTAAACTTTCTCACACTAAAGGAAGTCTTTTTTTTTTTTTTTTTTTTTTTTTTTTTGTTAGGACAGCTGGCATGACCTTTAATTGTGGTTTTACTTTACCTGCACATATAAAGTTTCTGGTCTGTTCATGTTTTTGCGAGATTTCTGACTAAACCCTCCAAGTTTCCACTTGCGAACTGATTCAACTTTATTGACTTCCTGTTTAATTTAAAGTTACTGACTTGGAGAGTTTGGACAGAAACTTCAGTTCTAGACTCTGGAACTTTCTTTCTCTCTTGTAAAATAAAACTTTAGAAATCTTCTTTTCCTTAATGCGTCTTGTAGCTGGTGCTATTTTCAGTTCTTAATTGGTTCTGCATAAAAACACTAGAACCAGTTTGTTTTGTTACATATTTTAACCCAATTGGGAGTCCTGTAGTGCCGTTTAACATCACTTAGAAAACAAAAGCTTGCAGATAAGCCTGTCACAATAACAAAAATAGTCCCAGAAGTTATTGCGATACACAATAATACCTTTGTTTGTAGCTCATTTGTAATACAAGAAAACATTCTCATAAATCCTAAAGCTTTAATTACAATGAACGTCTAAGACTGGAACTGGAAGACATTTTAAATATCCAAAATAAATAAATTAAACAACAGAAACGACAAATAAAATGAACAATGAAGCAAAACTGTAAGCAAAACTGTCCTTTGAGGCCAAAGGACCAAACTGAAGACTTTAGTCTTCCAGTTTTTGGTAGAAAGAGAGAAACAATAAATCATGCAGATGAAAATTATTGAGCTCATTTTAATGGGATTAATTGATTTACTGTGATCATCCAAACTACAGAAAACTATTCTTTGGGATTTACTGGCTGCTTCGTGATTTTATGACTGTGAAAAGCGAATTTATAATAAACTTTACTTACTTACTTACTATTATTGATGTACTTTAGCCACTAGGTTGTTGTGTATTCATGAAAGGTTGGTCTGAAAACAGGATTTGTCCGGCATCGCTCAAACTAAAACTCGTGTTCCCCAGCAGAGGAATAGGTCCGTTCCTCCCTGGAACCTTCTGTCTTTTGTTGAAATAAAACAGAACCTGTCGTTTCGAACCGGAGTAGCTCAGAAACCGATGAACAAAGAGTCAGCTTGATGAATCCCTTCCCCTCAGCCTCCTGTCGGAGTGTGACTCCTCTAACCCCAGCCCAGGTCGACTCCGAGTCTCCAGGGTTTGCGGGGATGTGCCGAAGCTCTCGGTCTTATTGATTTGTGTCATTCTGTCCCAGCTGTGACTTTGATGTGACAGTTTCATTTGAGCTGCACTCTCGGAGTGTTTAATTAGATTTCAGAGCCGGGGCTCGTCTCCTGGGGATGGAGGTGGGGAAAGGGGATTTGATGATGGGTTTGTGTAAAAAGAGATGAGGGAACTTCTAAGGTGGAAGCCAACTTCTGTGTGTTCATGACTGTGAGAGAGAGACGTGCCAAACCTTCACATGCGTTCCACCTCGGCTTGGATTAAAGCCTAAACTAGCAAGGCTAATACCATCACACCTTAAATCCACTCTCTCTTACTCAGAGGAACTGCTCTTATATTTAGAGTGAAAAGAAAGTCTCTGCTGCCTGCAGGATTCTGGGTTTTCCACTTGGTGCTGATAGTAGTCTAATCGGCTGCTGGTGTGATTCAAGAATGCTCCTTTAAAGGTTGAGGCAGCAGTCACTGCATGGTTTTCATGCTTCACTTGACGTAAAGGGGTTTGATGCAGAAAAGGTTTTAAAAATAGCATTTAGTTTGTTTTGTTATAAGCGCTGAATGTATCTGAAATTGACTTTTAAAGATCAGTTCATTTCAGAATTGAGGTTTTGTCAGTTTAGGCAGCTATTTTAGATTTTGATCAGGAGACGGACCAATGCAGTCCAGGTCCCAGGATTCCTACTTGGTCTGTATTTAGTCTTTGGTTGTTTGATCCATCCGTCTGTTTTTCCCATCCATCCCTTTTTCAATGTCTGCTTGTCTGTCCATTTCCTCTTAATTCATCCATTTGTTCGTTTGTCGGTCTGTCCTCTTGTTTGACAATTCATCCACCATTTGCTGTTTGTTGGTCCAGTTGTTCATCTGTCCATTCGTTTATTGCTCCACTTAACTGCTCACTTTTTGGTCCATTTGTCGGTCCATTTGTCCACCCGTCTGTCCATTTGTTGGTCCATTTGTCCACCTGTTCATCCGTTTATTGGTTTACTTGCCTGCTTCTTTGTTGGTCCATTTGTCCATCTATTTGTTCATTTGGCCGTCCATTTAATTTCTTTAACCTCCATGTTTAGCCATCCATTTACTTGTCCATACGTTTATTTTTCAAACCATTCATTCAAAGAACGGAGATTTTTACTGTGGTGAAAGTATTGAATGTTGACGTGGAGAAATCTGTTGGACCTAAAAACACAGGTCTTTAGCTTAGCTGCAGAACTTCAGCAGTGGTAAATGTTTTCTTTATGTCACTCTTTCAACATTTATTTCACATTATGTTTCCAGTTATTAACCCACAGTCAGTGTGCTGTTGGATTTCTCTTCCCTGATTTCCTTTTAGGGTAACGAAGTGTCCAAACTAATTCAGTGGGAAAAAAAAAATCTTTATGGACCCTACAGAACCTTAACTAAGTCCTGCTTTATATTTCTCTTGGACTGATGGGAGCAACTTCTGCATAGTTGTCAGAAAACCAGTGATTTATTCAGTAATTTGGGATAAATTACCAGAATGGCATATTTATGTAACCACAATCATTTATCTGAACTTTATCTGTGTGTGTTCTGCATGTTGCTCTCTCATATGGCAGTAAAATCCCAGCTGGCTTCATCATTTGCTATTTTAGTCATAGTATTTCTTAATCCAAATTAGGAGCAATCAAACCATTTGAGATGTAATTACTATGAAATGGACTCAGGTTTTTCTGAAAGCGTAAGCAAAACTCTAATTTCTCATTAAGTGGCTGTCACTCCTGGGGTGCTCCCTTGGCCCTTAATTACAGCCGAGCTTCTGAGTCGTCCGCCTGGCTGGAAAAAGACAGTAAATCTGGGTCATTTCCACAAGTTGAGATTTAAAACCGTTGGCCAGACTTAAATGCATATAAACTCAGATGATTTGCAGAGCGGCAATGTTTTCCATGTACTCTGCGCAGCAGAGTGGTTCTGCAGATTTCACAGGAGTTAACATGTCTAGTATTAGCGCTTATGTTCCCCGTGGTGCTGCTTTTTTACGAATCCACTCTAGATTTATGGTACCGGCGCAGCCCGGCACTAATAGTCGCTCTGCAAGTTTTCTTTAATAAAGCCTTTGGAGGAACAATCACCGCGGTGCGGTTTTGGAAATTGATCACGGCATACTTACAAGACCATATCATGTGGCAGTCTGTGAAAGCTATTATCGGCGATTATTGTTGTTGCTTTTGATTACAGCACGCATGTAGCTGCAATACGATGCCGGAATGACCCGAGGATTTCCAGCCGTCAGCATGTTTAACCACAGCTGAGTGCTACAAATACTTTTCCAGGGGGATTGTCAAGATAGTTTCAAGGTAAAGCGTAGATGGTTGGAAAAGCTGAAGTCAGTGGAATAAAGTTTAACCTGAAGTTGTTCAGCTGGCACTGCATAAAAACGTCTTTCACCAAGTCATCAGAGAGATGAAATGTTGACCCAAACTTTCTGTTCAGATGTTTTCAGGTGTTTCTAAGTGATTGTAAGGACAGGAGGCGTAGATCTAACAATGGTTTCGTCTGGGAAACTAGTTTCAACATCTGGATTGGGACAAGAAAGGAAAAATTTACTGGAAGAAAATAGAGTTTATTCCTTACCCCGTTGCCCTTAAGTTGTTTCCATTTGTCAGTTTGTCCATCCATCCTTTCATCCGTTTCTCTATTATGTGTTTTTCTCTTCGTCCACGCGTCTTTCAGTCCATTCATCTGCCACCCCACCATGCATGTCCGTTTGTCCATCCATACGTGTTTTTTAGTTCATTGCCAGCCAGCCAACACTGATAATGCTTTCCCCAAAAGAGACCAGTATCTGGTTGTTTTCAGTGGTTATTTCTTGATTTTCCATGGAATAAAATAAGTTTTAAATATGTTTTTCAATTTAAACTCGGTTTAAAAGCTAAAAAAGAGTTGCAGATTTTGTCTTAAATGAAGGATTTACAAACTACTTCTCATTTTTGTAGTAAAGGATCAAAGAATTGGAAAAACCTTTTTTTTTATTGTTATTGTTTTTCAATGTTTGACCTGCCAGTAAAACCATTTTGCATGTTTTGAAACATTTCCTTGCTCTGTGCTGAAACTTCAGTTCAGATCTTAGTAGCATAAAAAGGATAAAACAACACAAACTGTGAACAAGTGCAAGTAAGACCATGTAACTCGTACAATAATCTGCTAGCAGCATAATAAAAAGATACTGCAGAGTCAGTGTATTTCATAATACCACAGGATGAAATTATTGCACTTAGCTGTGATGTTGCAGTTTTCCGTGGAGACTTGGCTTCTCTTATACCACCTGGATGCAACTGAGCAGGAGTTAAGAGTTGCAGCTCCAAATAGACCCGGAGTGTCTCCCAGAAGGCAGCAGAGTAAACATGTGGCCACCGGGGTGAGCTGAATCCTCTGTCATGTTTGCAGCTTTCTGCAGGCTTCAGGCTCTGTGTATGTTTGTTAGAGAGGGTAGCTATAGGTTGTTGATGTTCTTTTCCCATTTAATAACCCTCTGTAGTGTGCTTTTTTTCCCCTCTTGTGCAGCTCATGACCCGAACCAGGGTGGTTTAAGAGAATACCTCTAACAGAAACATCTGTAGAAACACAGTAGCAGCTGCTGGGTCAGATTCAGTCCTCTTTAGTGGCTGAATCTTTAGTGGAAGAGGAACCCAAGCTGCACTCTTCTTCACTGCTTGTGTTGGCACTTTCTACAAGATTTGGGGAAACATTTCCCCTGAAATGTGAATTTACTTCCTAACTATAGAGTCTGAGTTCTTTTTTCTTTGGAGAATATGAGTCATTTGAAAGACTTGAATGACTCTTTCAGAGAGTGACTCGTATATAAGCAAGAACCAATTGATTTACATTCTCCTCTCCTTATTAGCAAATATGTTGTTTCCAAACAGTAAAGTGCCATTTAATTATAAGGCCTGGTGTTTTTGAAGTATATTTTGTACTTTTCTAACACAGAACTAATTGTTTTTGTTGGTATATCAAAGGACTAAACACACAGCCCTGAGGGACACCAGTTTTAAACATCATGGCTAATAAGCTATCTATTTGTACAGTTGCTTATGCTTGGACTTTAATTACAGTATTTACTCTTATGGTAAGTCCAAATAACAACAAATATCTTGATCTTACTGGCATTTTAGTGTTTCATTTCAATCATCAGTTTATAAATAAAATCAAAGTCATTTAGTCCATTAAGTCACTGACCGTAAAATGAGTTCTCTGTGATTGTTTTCTATCACACTCTTTGTAAACCTGTCAAACATACAACAAACATAGAACTTTATCAACTAAACCTAACAATATTTAGGTACAAATTTGTTTCGCTAATTTAAAATTTGAGGCTAAGCAGATTCTAAAAACATTTTTTAAACTTGACGCTATGGTGGCTAAGCTTGTAGAGAGCCGTATGCAGTGCAGCAAGCACAAAACCAACAAGAGCCATAGAAATATAACTATTTGTGCTGTGCTTTACTGTAATACAGCAGAATCCCACAACCATCCACTATATTTAATAGTATTTTTGCTTGAAATTTCACTAAAGTGGCATTTTAAAGGCCTTAAATTTGACTTTCTGAAACCTGCAGCTACCCTAAATGATTTCTATCCTTAATTATTTTAAATTAGTTTTGCTTTCAAGTTTAAACTTTACTCTCAAAATTCCTAAAACTTTAAATGCATGTTGAAATAAAAATTGAGTCACCAGACGCATATGAACTCAGGAAGACGCTTCGTGTTACTTGGGCTTCTGTTAGCTGACGTCTAACAGAAAATGTTACTTCCAGGCTCTTCTATCTCCATTTTCCCACAGTCTCTAATCTAGCTTATTTCTCGCTATGAAAAGAGCAGCTCACCCTGGCCTTATGGCCGTCTTGTTGTGCAACAGAAACTGCCCCCGTCACTCGAGCCAGGGTGAGCCATGCCAGCTGTGTTGCTACACTCGCACTCACGCATAGATCTACTCTCGAGACTCAGTCGCGGCGCGTTTTCCAGGCCAGGAGAGTGACAGAACGATTCCCGGCAAGGAGAGAAGAGAAGCTGTCCAGTTCTCCATGTTCTGAGTGTCACAGCCAGAATCTGTGAAGAAATCGCTCACTTTAGAGCACAGTTGGTCTCCGTCCAGACTCTTACTGGGAATTGGGAAAGCCTCTTCCCCCTCTTCACTCCCTTTCACTCTCCATCTAACCTCTTCCCCTCCTTTTCTGTTTCTTATCTATTCATTATTTTTCCCTCTTTGCTTGAACTTGCCTTGCTCATCTAATTTAATCCATGTGTACTTCTCCTAATTCTTTATGCTGTCAACAGGTCGTACATCCACATTATCTGCATTTTGTCAGCGTTAATATGATAAATATACATGTTCTTATGAGATTGGCATTCAGTCTCTGACACAGACTTCTTTCGTAAGTTAGCTTTAGCTTTTAGCTGACGTTTACGTCCCGGTTTACTGCGTTTCGCTTTTTCTGGTGCAGAATTATGACGCATGTCTCACATCAATGACATAAAAGCAGAATAAAATGTGACATGACTACAAACGCTTTAAAACAATTATATATGTTTTCAAATTAATACCACAAATGGAAGCAGTACAGATACGTTTTTGGGGTAAGAGATCGAATTGGGCAATTCAGACTGCAGTGAAGAAGTTGGATGCCTAAAAGAAAAAGCGCTTTTGGGTTAATTTGCGTGGAAAAAACCTGAACAGATATGGTTTTTGTAAGAAAACTGGCGAGAAGTCTTGGTTTTGTAGTGTTGCAAAAATCTGATGTGCCAATTATTTTAATGTGAGAGTAATCGATCACTAAAGTAATTTAGTATCGATGATCTAGCAGGAGGGAGTGATTACTTTCTCACATAGGGCCAGACAGGTTTGGAAACTTTTTTTTCTCTTGAACAGAAACAAGTTTGAAGTCTTACTTTGACCTGATCTCAAGGTGAGGACTTCCATTTTGTGCCTGGAGCCATTAGGTCCATATGCTTGTGTGCAGTTGTGCTTCCTTAATTACACAAAGTATCCCAAGCATCCACAAATCAGCGCTGCACACGGCGCAACATCTGCAGCAGCGCTGTCGCCTACTAAGTGTTGATTACTCCCACAGAAAACAGGTAATGGAAACTAAATGACTAAATTTAGCCCTATGTGTGACTAGCACAGATACGGGGTGATGTATGGCGCTCATTAGCGTGCAAGCTAACAACCCTTTCACCCCGACCAACTCATCATGCTCTCACACACGCAGAGATTGTGTCTTTTTCATTAATTTGGTGAAAAAGCTGCTCTGTTTTTCAATCACATCTGCATGCTCTATAAATACTGCCTGGAGATCAGCGCAGGCTGCCAAAACTAATAAAATGAAAGCAAGGTAGACTTCGTTAAGGCGCTCTCTGTGCAGAGCTGTCTAAGTAGGTTATACCTGACAAACCTTCAGTTTAATTCAAAGTGAAGCGTTTTAATGATAAAACCCAGCAAATGCTGCCTATAGATTTTAAAAAGAAGAGACTTTTCAATGGAAACAACATTTTTAACTTCTTAATTGACGTTAAGTTGGAAAATTCACCCAACTTCATTGCCACAATGAATTATATGTATTAGTTTCAAGCAGACAGGAATGCAAAATTTAAAAAAAAACTGAAATAAAACCTGATGAAATCAAAACTTAACAGACTTGGAATGAAAATTGTATCTAAAGTCATGATTAATGGCAGCAAAATCTTTTAAAAAAAAATTTCAGCCGTGTTTTAAACAATAAAATGCTGAAATAGTATTAAATTATGTCTTAATTTAAGGTGTAGTTTTATAAGGTTATTGCTCTGAACTCCAGCTATTGCATGAAGAAATCCATCAAAACAAAGAAGATCCGGCAGATTTCGTTGTTTGTCAGGTGTGATTTATTTTCTGCTTTGAAGCGGAGTCTCTGTGAATGCTGCTGATTTAATGAAGCTTCTGTTCTGAATAAACCCCACGGTAACCTGAGTGCATTTATCTTCGGTTTGTATTGGCTCAGTGGGAAACAAACCTGCTCTCATTGCTACGGCGGCACTTTGCCTCCACCGATCACAGCAGACGACGGCTCCTCCGGGTTCATGATGCAATATGACGGTTCAGGCCACAGGAACGTTTTCTCTGCCTCTCCGGTGGATTTACTGTCTGCTCTGCTTCATCCAACTTGAATTAAACCCACTTTTCACTCGCTGGAAGAGCTCTCATCGTCATATCTGCTGTTTTTATGTCCAGGCCAGTAAAAAGTCAAACTTAGGCCAATTCTGCTTGATATTGGAAGCACTAAATTAAGCAACCAAAATCACCTGAGTTACTTTTTTCCTGCATATATTTACATTTAATTGAACTCGTTTCTTTGCACTTTGGTTTTAGAGCCAGTCATTTTTTCTAAGATACATTTTGTAGGTTTCTTGTTATGAAACTAAAGTTTTAAGCTTTTAAATTGTTCTTGATCAAAAATCCTCCAGAACTGTTCATTATTTTCCATACTGGCCCTTCAATCTGACAATGACTTTTATTCCTTTATGTTCTTATCATTTCATCCTTCCATCTGCCCTTTTCTTTCCTTTAGTCCTTTTTTCTTTTCTTATTCTTCCTTCCATGAATCCTTCCTTTGTTCATGTCTTCCTTTCTTTTATCATTCTTTTATTTTTTCTGTCTTATCCTCCATTTTGTCTTTCTCTCTTTTCTTTCCTTCCCTTGCGCTTTTTCATCTCAGTCCTCGGATCTGACCAACGCTTCTCTTCCTTTTTTTTTATCCTTATTTCCTTTATTCTCTCTTGCTTTTCTTTTATTCTTCCCTGGTTTCCTTTCTTTTATCCTTTCTCTCTTTTCTCTTTCCATCTTTCCCTCGTTTTATCCTTCCTTCATGCCTTCTTTGCTTCCTCCTGCCGTCCTTTTTTCTTTACTCTTTTTCATCCTGGGCTTTGGATCTGAACATCCAGTTTTATAAAAATTTTTCCTTCCCTAAAGCCTGCTAAAATAATCCCTTTAAATCATAGTAAGTGCAATAACTCAGTGTTTTGCAGTTTGAATTGAATCTAAAGGAGTGAAAACTCTGGAAAGTTGGAAGTCTGAATCTTCTACAGTGAAGTAGATAATTTAAAGGGACCCAGTTAGAAAATAAAACCTGTTCTGGATGCTGCAGCTTCTTGGCAAAAGGAGAAACGCTAGAGTCATGAGAATATCATGATGATGGAAAAGGAAAGAGAAGATGTGAGTTTATCACAGTAAATATCTTCCTGCGTCCAGCTTTTCCCCTCCTCTAAGTCGTCGTGTCTTCTCGTTCGCTTCTCGGCTCAAGGTCTCGCTGTAAATCTCGGTTATAAAACCTGAGAAATATCTAACAAGGGACTTGAGTCACCACTCAGCACGACTCTCATTCTGGGGATTAAATTACATCCAGAGCCTCTCTCTCTTACGCTCCGTGACCGCGCCGTCTGATTTTCATTTTGTCACTTTGGCCTTGACTCAGGCTGTTCGTGTTTCCCAACATGTTCTCCATCATCTGGAACAAAAGGTATATTTTCCCACAATGTCTCATTTTGGCCCTAATAGCTGCTTCAATACATATGTTGATGCGCTTTCAGACGGATATTAAAGATGTCTTATTATATACAGAGTATGTTTGTTACAGTTTTTACACTAAATCATTCTTGCATAATGATATTTCTGTCTACTCAGTTCATTATGAACTGTTTAGGGCGTCGTGTCTCTTTAAATCCAAATAAGCTGCTGCTAGCAACGCCTCCCACCTCAAAATTTATCAAGTAATATAGAACTGTACATCTTTGAAAAGCAGAAGTGGAGCCTCCTGCACAACCAACAACAATGCACCAAGTTTTGGAATAGTTTTAATTAATTTTTTTTATTTTGTTTTATTTTTTTAATCTAGTCCTAATATTGATACTGTATTTCGGTCTTTTATTTTTACATTTTGTTGTTTACTGTTTTTATGGTTGTTGATATTGCAAAAGTATTGGGCACATTTTGAATCATTTTCTTTTTATATTTATTGTTAACATGTTGTAAAGTTTCCTGGCAAGAAAACTGACTCAGCTGACTGTAACCAAACCTACCTAATGGTATGAATAAAGTTGATTGATTGATTGATTGATTGATTGCAAGTGGTTTCTGGATGTTAAGTCAACAACAAAACACTTTATTTAAATTATTTTTTTTATTCAGCAGTTCATACAGCAGCAAAAACCAGACCAAACATCTGAAACTCTGCTGGGGTTGCTAGGTAACGGGTGGAATTCTGCTGGGGTTGCTAGGTAACGGGTGGAATTCTGCTGGGGTTGCTAGGTAACGGGCAGTGCCTACTGATTTGTGAAGTTTCATTGTGAAGGACTTTGAAACGGCTCATTTTCCACACTAAAATTTTTTTTAACGTATTGCCAAAAAACAACTGGGTGTCTTTTATTTTTTAACGCTTGGGCTGTTTTTAGAAGTAGCAGAGATTCAAATGGAAGTTCAAAATCTTCCATTTGGGGGGATCTATCATGCAAAATTTAAAGGCAGAGACAGTTTTGAACTGACCACCACCAAAGTTTGTTTGCAAAGTTACTGAGAAGGTGGTGCACCTGTGTAACGTCTCATCTAATTCTCCTTCATTTGATCCATGTCCTCGTCTTCCTCATCCTCTTTCTTTGTCTTAGCTTGAGTTTCTGTGTGAACTCGCAGAGGTCAAGGTCTCTGTCTGCTCTGCCTTTGCTCGCGCTGGAACGGTCTCTGTGGGAGTTTGGGGTTGCGCTGCTCTTCCACCGCCTTCAGCTAACTTTAGACACACCAAATGTCACCTTTAGACTTCAGTTTGGTTCTTTTTCAACAAAAGTTGGTAACGTTTGAAACAACTTGTGTTGTGGATATTGCAAAAATATGGGCAAGTAACATTTTGGTAATTATATTTGCTTGTTGCTTAGATCATTTGTGTAGTGCCAGTAAAACTCTGAAATGTATCCTTCTAAAACTTGTAGATAAGTCTTTCTGAATTGATTTGAATTTATCTCGACTGTGAGAGTAATGGGCAACAAAATGAAGGTACTCTAGCAAGATCTAATTTCAAATGTGTTTTTTATTAATTGCTTTAGTGAAATGAATAAAACTTGATACAAAAAGATCATTAATGCTTCAGGGAATGTGATAGATGGGGGGGGAAAACTGGATAAGAGAAGTAGATGTCAGTTCTTATGCTTTCCAGTTAAAACTCTTGGATTGAGGTGTAGTTTTTTGTTTGTTTTAATTTATTATTCTTAAATTCTGAGGAGGACCTGGCCGTCTCTCTACTGGCTCATCTCTGAGGTCTTGGATTTGACCCAGCAGTTTGTCTTTATTCCAAGCCAAACTGCTTGTTTCTGTTTCATGAAGCGCAGAAGAAAGCCTTTCCACATCCACGGGAAACTTTCCAAACATGTCACAATGTTAGGCTGCTTTTCTGCGCCAATCTAAGAGAATGGCTGCTCTGGTTATGTCAAATGTTTTTTACGAGCATCAATGGAGAGGTCCAAAAAGGAAGACGGCCAATTCTTTGCTTAAAATAGTGAGATTTTCTAACTTTCAACACATGTTTTATGAGTGTTTTCATTTGAAGTGCAGACTTCCCAAAAGAGAGAAATTAGTGTACTGGAAAAATGGCTTTTTCGTGACATTTACCATAGATATTACATGTATCAGTTACAATACCAAAACCGTGACACGCAAAGTAAAAACATTTTGTTCTGCAGTAAGTCCTTTGGGCTTTACGTTGTTCAAACTTGAACATGACACAGATTGCAAGGTGCCTGAGATATGGTAAAGTATCTTGAATTCTCCATCCATTCATCCAGGAATCATCCATTAATCTCAAACTACATTCACTCATCCACAAAGCTGTTGAGAAATCTATCCACTATCCAAAAATTAAATTAAATTAAATTCATTTATATATTTCCATTTCACAATAAATGTTTTCTTAAGTCATTTCAATCCAGTCAGATTGCAAATGGTCCTGGTCATCAAACAGGAGATGACCAGTGGTGCCCTCTTTTGGATGGCGGGTACACTACAACTGACAGAAGGTCATAGCAGAAGGTATTTGTTAACTGAATGGAGCTCATTTTAATCTAATAAACTATTAATTGCCAATCGTAAGTATGATAATTGTTTGTATTTGTATTGTAGACCTGTGCATGGACAGATCCAAAGCACCAGATCTTCAGCTCGGTTCTTCCACTGAATTTGTAGAATTCCCCTCTAACTTAAAAAAAAAAAAAGCAAAGAAATTTGACCATTTCTGTCTTATTAGTGTTGGAGCAATAAATCCTTGCCGAATAAAAACTGCCAAGTTTTATTAGTTTGAACTGTGGCGAAGGAAACATAATCTACTAAAACTAAAACTTATGTTGTCTGCTGACGTTTCAGGTTGCCTTTCGGAAATTATTTCTGGTCCGTCCATCTCCCGCCCACGTTGCCGTATAGATCTATTTAAAACCAGACTCCCAGCGCAAACATTGTGGTGTTCTGACCCAGGAGTAACTGGTAACTGCCTATCTGCGTTTCAGTGGTTTTTGGTTGCGGAACCCATTTTCCTCAATGTTTTGAAGTCTGTCGTTTCTGGGTAAAGGGCCACTACTGCTTCACACTTCACCGAGAAAAATGTTACAGTCTGCACCTTCCCGACGAATGAGGAGAGTCTGGAAAAGATGCTTTGTTTCAAAAAGCTGTGTAGGCCTAAACACTGTGGCTGTGTCTGTTGTTTTGCTGAGATCCTCCCGTTTTTTAGGCTTTAAGTTGTTTTTGCTGGGTGGGTGAGGATGAACAGGGACATTAAATTCTGAATCTTAGAATACTTTTCTTATTAGAACAGGAGTTAAATGCAAAAACTTTTCACAATCCTATTCCACTTGCCAAATAGGTGTTACTTTGTGTTGATCGATCATAAGTAATCCCAATATATTTTAAAGCTTTTTGCAAGTATGTAAATTACAGATTTGTGCTGTAAGGTAATCTCTGCCACACAGCTGTTTGTAGTCAAAAATAGAGATAATGATGATAAAATTGATATATTACTTTTTTTTACTAAACAGTGGACCTTTGGGATTCACGTACTTATTTGAATTTCTGTGAAATTCATGCAAAAATAAACAGTTTGACATAATTTACACGCTAATGCATAATTGCAAATTTATTCCAAATTTTCCACTAAAATGACAAAGAAAACTTTGAGTTTAAGCGATGCTAACTTCCACCTGTAGGGGGCAGTATTTATTTCTCAGCCTTGCTTGATATCGTGTTGTAGTTTGTGATGAATAAGGCAAGTAACAGTTAAGTTATTTAAAAAATAAAGGTGTTTGTAATTTTTTCAACGGCGTTATATGAAGAAAAATATTGCGAATTTCCTTGGAAGTTTTTCTAAAGTAGCACATAAAAGTCAGCCATTTTTAATTGCAAAAATGTTACAAAACAATTGCGAATTCACAGAATAAATGTTTAATAGTTCAAACACCAAATACACTTAGACATATATATATTATAATGCATTAATACGTAGAAAGAGTAGAAATTATGTTAGCCCTACAACATAAGCTAATATCTTCTCTCTTGTGGGTACAACCAATCAGCAGCAAGGAAATAAATCCCGCTTGTGGATTGGCTGCTTTGCAAATGGCAGCCAATAGGGTGTCAAATAAAGTTGAGTCTTCATATTTCAGCTTCCAAAGCAACATTTTCAGGCATGCTCTCTGGAAAAAAGAATAATCTAGATTTATGTTTAACAAAAAATCCACCAACTGAACCACAAAAATGCACGAGTTGACCCTAAACAATTTAGATTTATTTCATACTGCTTTACTTGAGACTTTTATGAGTCTTTTTATATTATGAATTATTCATGTTTACTTTATTCTTATTTTCCAGTAAAACATAATTTCTCAAATACGGCGTATTTTGTCTGGCATTAACACTCTTACTGGGCTCATTGGGACTAGAGTGAGTGTGTTTATCATGCAAATACTTGACAAACTCCAGACCAAACACACTAAATTTCTGTGTTTACCCTTCAAATGACTTTACATTAAATTATATTGCAGGGATATTATATGCACCTTTCTTACTTTTACAGATTTTACGCCTGTGAACATAAATGAAGTAGATTTAGCCACAAAGTTATGGCATAGAAAGTTTTGCCTATGATTAATTTGGCGACAAGGACCTAACCCATTTCCAATCAGTTGTTTTGTTCTAGATACAATATCTATTGCTCCGACCATTTAAATGGCTTTAATTTCTACCCTGTGACTGCAGTCCACATTTTATCTAAATTGTAAATGACGGGAAAAATGTTCCCTCTTTAAACCAGCAGTCCTCTCGATTTTATGTCTTCTTCATCTGCCATTTACAATTACAGTATAAACCAACGCAAAGCTTGACACGAGGGGAAACCACTTCTGTCAGTTTGTGTGAAATTGCAGTTTTTAATGACGAGCGAATAAACGAATCAGTCGCCGAGCATCGAGAGACGGTTGAGGCAGAGCTGAGGCAGATGTAATTTCTTTAACGGCCGCACCTCATAAGCCCTGTGGTTTGTGATGAAATAAAAGCGGGTAGTTGCTGATGTGGTGCAAGCTGCGACTTTTCCCCGGCTAAATCCAACCCCATCCCTCCAACACCAATCTCTGAGGATTAATTCCCCTTTGGGAGACCCGCGCTCACCTCTCGCCGGCCCGGCTGCCAGCTCTCTGTTGGAGCGAGCCGCGGCCATGATGATGATTTATGAGCTGCAACAGAAGTGGACTGACTCACACTTTCCATTGTAGTTTATTTTTTCGATTATTGTTTGATGCTTTTCTTTCTTTTTTAAAGAAGTTTAGAGGAATTTCTAAACTTCTAAAGCAGCAAAGTGGAGAAAAGTTGAACCAAACAGACTTTTAGACTCTTTGCTTGCTCATTGCTTTGAAGGATTGCACCTCACCGAAACTCCTTAACTAAGTCCTTAACTACGCATTTGTTGCTATAACATGTTTGCATCTTTGAAAGTGTGAAATGAAAGCTATAAAAGATTCAGTCGTATTATTCTTAGTTTTTTGCTAAGTTTTTTCACAGCATCATGAGCCAATCAGCACCTGTTTCTGAGTTCACAACGTCGGTTTCCTGAGGTAGCGCCGGCGCTGCTGATCGGCTGTCACACTCTTTGTGTGTGTGTGCTGCTTTTCTCCGTGGCAGGGTCAGGGTTATGCTTGTCAACAGAGCTCAGCCATTAGATCTGAGTCGGAGTAGTTTCATGGACAACTTGTTCACTCAACAAAACACCTGAAGTGAAACAGGAAGTCCGGAGGCAGCTGCTGTCGGTCGAAGCATTCTTCTGTTCATTTTACTAAAGAGTTGGAAAAAAACTGGCATTAAAGACCAACTAAGATGATGTAAATTGTTTAAATTCAGTACAGTGGACCCCCAGCTATTTGCGTTTTATTATTCACAGATTTTTTTTTTTTCTCACTAAACTCAAAATAGTTTGCGGAAAATTAATTTTTGTGGATCTAAAATATTCAAAAGAAAATGCAGCTGGGAAACTGGCGTTCAAACTTCCAAACCATTTCAGATGTTTTGAGTTTGTTTGAAATGTATTGCAGATGCCATGCATCGTCATGGCAACCCAATTGTTTACATCCGTTAGTCAGACTGCAGTCACTCTACCAAACGCAAGGCGTGCCGAACGGCATGAAAAGCAGCAGATTTATAAGACAGTACATTAAAACACTAAAATATTTAATCTTATCTTTGCTTGTGCATCACTTGTCATTAATATCAGTTCACCATAATATTGCTCACTTTTGTTGGAAAAGTAAATTCAGCATATTTCCAAGTTTCTGTCCAAATATGAGATAATCTTCTTAAAGTTTGACTGAAATAATAAAAAAAAAAACCTGACCAGAGGGAATGGTTTGGTCTAATTCTGCATCCAGTGGTTAAAAAGAGCCCCAGTTAATCTCTTAATGTTTTTCATCAGAAGCTCAGGTTGCAGTTGTCTTCTTCCCTGAAACAGAGAGTCCGTTTAACAGAAACGGCGACGGCAGTCGACACTCCGAGATCTGCATCTGTACAGAAACACTGAGTTGGTAAAGATACTTTCAAAGTCCATAAAACAGGAGAAAATAAGTGCATTGTTGCTTTTAATATTGAAACATCTTATTTATTGGTTGTTTGTAATATAGAGGCAGTTTGGTGCGTCTCTTGATGCTTCGCAGGAACAATTATTTCTGACTGGTCTGAAAGGCTTTCGGCATGTTTACTGCTGGACTTATCACCGTTACAACATTTGTTTCTTATCAGCTTCCCTGCAGCAAGCTTTTGTTTTCCTATTAGACCAATACATATTGCCGTGTCGTGATCTGAATGTGTGCATATTGTAAGCAAAATTATCTCAAACACTCATGTTGAAGACTATGTTGAAAACAATTAAATGCATGTTTTCTGGTCGCATTTAATTGGATGAAGCAGGAACTTTTCAGATCCCTTTGGGCTTTTCTGCAGCCACAGAATGATTGAAAAACACGTTTTAAAATGCAACTTTCAGACTTCTTAGAGGGTTTATAACTTGTAAGGAAATTTATGAGGCTTGCTGGGTGCGTTTTCTGCTTTCTTTGTTTTGTTTTTGCCTTTTAATTGAGATCAGATCGGACCAGCCTGAACACATTTTTCCTATACAGTGCACTGCAGCTGAACTGATTGCCTTGTAATGGCGACCACATGGGCTGCAGCAGCACTCGAGGCTGGCTAGGGAGTCCTCAGGGAAAGGTCCGGGGAAGGGAATGTTTCCCTGACTCAGCTCCTCTGGACTGAGTCGAGCTCTAATGAGGGAAGAGTAGAAGTCCTCTGTCAGTCACACATGCAGGAAGTTTTATATTGCACGCATAAAAACACACAATCCGAGACAAAGAGAAACCTTTTTACTGCTTTTTCCCACGTGTGTTACTAAACATGAACCACACACACCTGAGCAAACATGCTTACTGTTAAGTTTTACCGTTTCCCTCCTTCGTGCACACACACTCTCAACCTTTCACCGCGTCTACATGTATTGCCCCGAGCTGCATAATTCACTAATTTGAACTAAATGTGTTCACATTTATGTAAAGGAGCTAATTGGAAAAATGTTTGGGTGCCCTGGAGAGCGGCTGCCGCTCATCGGGGAGTCTGTCCGGCACGCTGTAAAACTCCCGGGCTATCGGACTAAATGTGGCTGCAAAGAAAGTTTAATGTACCGGAAAACTGCTGCTGGGGGTTGAATCATGTGCCTATCAGTGTGGGTTGTGACTACATCTCTGCTTCTGTTCATATTTTAAAGTTTTATCAACTCCAATTGAGATATTTGTCAAATATTAACCATGAAAAAATACGGATTCAGTTTATTATTGGAATAATTTCAGCTCAGTCTGACTTTTAAGCTACGAGCTAATTATTATATCCATGACTCCCTCTCTGTCTTCTTGGCAGCTATTTAAATTGGCAACATTCAAGGGAGATTAGCTGCAACTAGATTAGAGATTCAAAGTTAGCAGATGTGCTAAAGCGCTAAGCTAAGTCTTAGCTTACAGATTAGCAGAATGGCAAAAATGTAGGTGTCAGTAGATTGCTGCTTTTTACTCTACTTTCTGCCTTTTTCAGAAATAATAAAGGTGTTGAACAGCCTGTTCAAATCTAAGTGCACTAAACTTTTTTTAATTTAGCAGAGGTGCTAAATGCTAAGCTAATCTGGAAACTTTAGCTTCCAAATTAGTAGAAGTGTAAATTTTTGTTCTTTACAAAACTTTCTTCTTTTTTCCCCCTAACTTTAAAGGTATTTGATCTTCAGAGCTGGTTGAGTTCGAACGCTCAGGATAAATAGCAACATCTGAACTTTTCCCAAACTACTAATCTCTCCCAGTTAACCAGAGATCTTCCTTGCTTGCCTTGTGTTTTCAGGGTTGAAGGTGCATTGACTTATTGTTGTGGGTTATCAGTTTCGGTTTTCTTTCCATTGTATCGATGCTGATTGTGACTCTACTTGGGACTCCAAAGCAAAATTGAGCTGTAAATGAAATTCAAAGGAGACACCAGAACATCTCATTGGCCTCAGAAGGTTTTGTATTTTCTCCTGTTCGCCATGAGATGTTTGATAACTTTTTTTTTTTTAATTCAGCCTTTTTCTTTCTTGGATCCGCGTGAACTTTTGACATTATCAAGCTTCTATATCAGATCTCACCATGAGGGACAGCTGAAGGTCTGAATTGGCAAACGCTGGATGGGTTTTTTATTTTCTTCCTCGTTTAAGTAGAGCCAGCTGGGCCTGGTGGGAGTCTCAGAGCAACGCCACGAATCTCATCTTTAATCTAATAAAGGGGCTCTGCGGAGGCTGGGATTAATCAGATCTGTTGGGAAGAGGAGCTTTGAACAGGAGGACGATGGAGAGAAAAACTGTGGAAGCATTTTAGGCGAAAAGAGAATCCGATTGGACCTAATGAACGAGAGTCGTGTTGAAAGAGAATCACCTGTTTCCTCCAGGCTGTGTGTGCGGTCCTGATCCATTTCAGCTACGGTGGGACCACCACCGCCGGGTCCAGATCTAAACAGTTTATTTCATTCCAGGCTTTAATTTCAGAGTAAAAACATGGAAGAATTTCTGAGTATTGATTGGAACAAGTTCAGAGTGAAACGCTACCATCAAAAGATCTGATTTAGGAAGAATAAATTAATTTATTGGGAAGGTAAATAGTTTGAGTTTCCTCTGAATGTTTATTTAAACTTTTGTGGTTTTAGAATATTTAGATATTTGGGATTTATCTGTCGATGTGTCCAGAGCTTTCTTGCTTGACTCATGTTATCCATCCATCCTTCCTTCCTTGCTTCCTTGCTTCCTTCCTTCTTTCCTTGCTTCTTTGCTTCCTTGCTTTCTTCCTTCCTTTCTTTCTTCCTTCTTTCCTTGCTTCCTTCCTTCCTTGCTTTCTTGTTTTCTTCCTTCCTTCTTTCCTTGCTTCCTTCCTTCCTTGCTTCCTTGCTTTCTTCCTTCCTTTCTTTCTTCCTTCTTTTCTTGCTTCCTTCCTTCCTTGCTTTCTTGTTTTCTTCCTTCCTTCTTTCCTTGCTTCCTTCCTTCCTTGCTTCTTTGCTTCCATACTTCTTTCCTTTCTTTCTTCCTTCTTTGCTTCCTTGCTTCCTTCCTTGTTTCTTCCTTCTTTCCTTGCTTCCTTCCTTGCTTGCTTTCTTCCTTGCTTCCTTTTTTTCTTCTTTCTTTCCTTTCTTTGTTTCTTCCTTCCTTCTTTCCTTGCTTCCTTCCTTGCTTCCTTCCCTCCTTTCTTCCTTCCTTACTTCCATCCTTCTTTCCTTCCTTCCTTAATTCCTTCTTTCCTTTTTTCCTTCCTTCCTCCCCCCCCCCATCGTCCTGTACAGCAGTTTCTTAACTCCGTTCTTCATGTCCTCTGTCCTCCTGCAGCTGATCGCCGTCTACGACGAGCAGGAGCCCCATCATGGCGGCGACGGCACCAGCGCCAGCTCCACCGGGACGCAGAGCCCCGACCTGTTCGCTACAGACCTGGGCGCCGGCAGCGTCGCCTCGGCGTTCCAGCCCTACCAGAACGCCAGCGAGATCGAAGTCACACCTTCGGCCCTGCGCACCAGTGAGTCCCGTCACCAGAGGAGGAGAGTCTGTAGATGCAATTAGAAACGAAGCCATTACTTCCAAATGATCAATTCCTCTGACTGTATATTCTCCATGTTGTCGTCTTTATTGAGTTAAATGTCAGGAGCTACAGCAGCATACAGTAAACCCAACAAATCACCTTATAACCCCACGCTGTAGCATTGTTCATAAATTCAGGTAATTGGACAGGAGGCGACTTTTTTCAGGCACAGTTAGCCGTTTGATCCCCGGCCAAAGTGGCTAATTGGTTCAATCTGAAGCCTCCTAAATCAAATTTGTCACTGAGTGCGCTCACCTCCGTGGATTTCCCCCAGTCGGGTCGCTGCTTTGGCTCTAATTACCATGAGTGTCGACAAGAAGCTGCCTTTTGTTGACGATTGTTTCGGTTTATATCTAACAAACAATTTTAAGCTGAAACAAACAAGAAGGCAAAGAGAAAAAAAAAAGAGGAATCATGCGTAATGTAGCTGTTTTAAACAGAGGTGGGAGTACTTAAACATGTTTTTACTCAAGTAAAAGTCAAAAGTAGCTGTCCAAGAAATTACTCAAATAAGAGTGAAAAAGTATTTGGTAAAATATTTACTCAATACTCAGTAACAGATCAAATTATCAATCATTTAACATTTAAAAATTACGTCATCAGACGGGCCAAAATATACAGTGAAGTGGAAATATTTATATTTTAAGGACAAAAATTACAATAATCCATATAATCAACAAAAATAACAAAATCAGGCAAAAGAAGATTTTTCCAAATCAGTTTCCTTTATTAAAAAAAACTTATAAAACTTTAACAAAAGCCACAGGTGTTTGTCTGTGTCTGGTGAATTTTTGGTTAAAACAATGTCTGTTTTTCATTCAGTGGGTAGAAAAGCCAGGAAATACTTCTTAATAAAATTATTAAGTAAAAGTAAAATATACAGTGCAGCAAAAATGTTTTGTTTCCACCCCCCAATTACATTTACTTGAGTAAATGTAATTGCATGAATGTAACTAGTTACTATCTAAATCTGGTTTTAAAACACACTAAGCATCTCATAATTCATGAGCTTTATCGGCTCTGTCATTTCTGTAGCCGCGTTTCTTCTGGCCAATTTCACAATTTGACATTTCAAAAATAAATTTGTTTAATGGAAATGCATTGCAAATAAATCACATATGTGTAAAGCTAAAAAATGCAACTCCTGACTTGGTATAGGAAAACTCAACTGCATTAGCTACCTTTCAACCCAAAGGGGGCAGCATTGAGTCGGTTTTAGAGCGAATGTAGCAGAATTAAACACATTTAAACAAAAATGTTACAATTCGCACAGAAATCTATCGCTAGCATCCATTCTGCTCTATTTAAACAGTTTATCTACCCAGAATAAAAGTTGATTTGGGGTTTAGTTGCTCTTTAAACATCATGTTTTCTTATTTTTCCCATTTTGAATAGTGATAGAAAAGAGCCGTTGTTTTTGAAGGTCATGGATTACCAATAAAAAGCTCTCGACTTTCAAAAGCAAAGTCTTAAGAAGAAAAATTAATTATTGCAATATGAACATGGACATAAGTTTACTTCCCTCAGAAAATATGCACTAATTTTAAAGTTACAGATTTTTATGCAACTGTAACAAAAGATTTACAGATAACAAACGTAGATAGAAGCATCTATTCAAGTGTCACTGTTCTAATTGCATTTTGGACGAGATGCTGAACGTGAATTTTTCTGAAAGAAACAGAAATCTTTGGCATAATTACACCTGCCGGTTACATCCAATTCAGCCGCCTTCGTAATAAATTCCAGCCCGGCCTAATTGACTTCACAGAGTCTCATCAGCTGAATTTTAATACGTTAAGTAAAATGTCTGACACGGAAGAGAGGGGATTTGATTAATTTTCTTTTTGAGCGAGTTCCTAATGAGAACGGCTCAGAGTGACTGATTTATGCTGCAGGAGTTTCAGCCGCTGGACTCTGGGCTTCGCTGGCCCAGATTCTCAGATGAGCTCACTGCAGAGGCGGCGGGTTTGTAAACTGAAAATAAATCAAGTTTTAGAGATCACTCAACGAAACTCATGCTAGAACTATAAAGAAGTTGAAGAAGTTACACCTGGTATTGTTTTCTCTTCCCCGTCATAATGACGTGTTTTACTGCATCCAGATATTGTTAATAAATCATGTTTTTCTGTTTTAGATGTTTAGGGAATGTTAATATTTCTTTTGGTGATTTGGCTGACTAACTATGCATAATTTAGGTAATATTCGTGTCCAAACAGAAGAAGGAGACTATTTGTGCAAATACACTGGAGTTAAAATGCCAGGCTTTTTTCTCACCTTTAAAGTGGCATAAATCCTTAAAGAAATCCAGACTGGAGAACTGAACAACAACAAAGCAAAGGATGCATCTGCAGCTTAAACAATATGTTAAAAGTTTAGCCTTTCTGCTTTGCTTAATAAACTGATCTGTTGACTAATTTTTGATTATTGGATAGCAAAACATGCTTAATGGGAGGTTTTTAAAAAAAAAAAAAAAAAAAAAAAAGCAATTTGAATGAAGCTAAAACTGCCACTTCTGGAAAGAACATATTTAACAGATAAATAAGATTTTTTTTTACTTTCTTAACTAAAAATGTTATATTTTTATACAGTTTTGGCTTAACTACTGCTCTGAATATGTTGTTAACCGATTATTACTTTAGTAGTTTAGTATAACTGATAGGAGGTGAGAACTCAAGAAAAATAACTTTTTTATAACTCGTTGCAACTTTTTGAAAGGGAGGAAAGGAGATTTGATCAAGAGTAATCTATATAGCAAAAAAATCTTGGGCATTTAAAGAAATGATTTTGTCGAGTCAAAACGGCGAAAACATTTACTATATCAAGGCAAGTTCACTGTTTGAATGGCCAAATTGGGACTTTGAGTTCATTTCTATTAATTTTAATAACTACATTTATGCCTAACAAGCACATTTAACCTAAGCTACAAACCATAACCAAAAGTTAAACCACATTTTACCAGTAAACATGAGAAAGGGGGCCTGGACCTGGCTTTGGCCCCGTAGGTCTGCCTGTCTTCAGAAAGATTGTAAATACATCAGAGAAGGTTCTTATTAGATAATATAAACAAGCTCACACACACACACACACACACAGATGTGCTGAATCAACAGATACTTCAGCCGCTTCTTTAAAGTCGTCCAAACAAGTGAAGAGATTCACAATTGGACAGTTGCGTAATGGTTTACAAACCCACACGGAGCCATCGGATTCCACTTCAGTTTGCACCAACACACACGCAGAGAGACACACCACACACACACGCACGCACGCAGTTTAACAAAAGCAGGAAGTGTTGCGACACAAAAACAGAGTGATGCCCAGACTCATCAGTTTATGAGAGAACGAGGAAATAAACAGCCAGGAGCACAAACGCACAGATGGACTCAGTCAGAGCTGCAGAACTGCTGACCCAATACGCAGATCAGTGTTTCCTGTGTGAGCAGCTTCCCAGCAGAACATGGGAACCGGACCTCTTGGCTACCAAAAGACAACACTTTTATTTAAAACGTTTGTTGTTTTATAATCCGTCTCTTCGATGTTTTCTGAGAAGAAGCAGAGTTTTGCTGTCGTAATGGCATTGTGTTTGCTGTTCCCGTTGGGATAATCTAATTATTTGGACCCACTGGATGCGACTGTTAGAAGGAGTGAAGGGTTTTAATGGAAGCCCATCAACAAAGTTTGATGTTGTTCCCACATAGGAAGCAGAATTTTTGGGAATAAATAGATTAATTTACCAGGAGATCATGATTAATGCAGCTTCGTTATGCTGCCCTCCAGTCTCATCAACCGTGACTGATGACTGAGTAAAATACTGTCTGAGGTTCCAAAAGAACAAAGCAAAATATGACATTTGATTTATTTTTAACCTTAGAAAAAGAATTTCTACTCTGGAAAACGTCTCTTCGGCCAATTGACAGATTTGAGTTACGTTTGTAGGCACACCTGTGGATGCTTTTTAAAGACACACCTGGTTTCCCGTTAGACACGATGCCCAAAAGTGAAAATAAGTTAGACAAGATGTTGGGAGCAATTTCCAGAAGCTGGAAGGTTTTTTGTTCATCGGTTCAAACAAATATCGGTAAGTGATGATGGGAATGTCCAATCATCAAAATGCCCCACAGATGAACAGGTTCTGATCCAAAATGTGCAGATTGACCCCAAAACAAGCCAAAGAAAATGCTGCTGATGTTGGAGAGACCTTGTCGACATGGACTGATTTATTATATATTAATACAAAAGAAAAATAAAACGGTCAGATTGCAGTTAGTAAATGTCCACTGAGACAAAAACCTTCATTTTTGGAGACATGTCCTGTGGTCTGATTAAACTAAAGTGGAACTGTTACACCATAATCACCATTGTGCCATCCTAACTGTGACGTACGGAGGTGGCAGCATCATGTTGTGGTGCACTTCATAAAATAGATGAGGAAAGAACATTTTGTGGAAATATTGAAGCAACATCAACCAAGAAGATAATGCTGCTTGTTGGTTGGATCTTATAAATGGACAGAAAACGTCAATTTTCAAAGACATTAATGAATAAATCTTTGAGAGATTCTCTTTCTCCTGTTTTACAAAATATAATTAGTTCTTGTGATTCTAACTTGCATAAAACAAGAAAAATTTTGTCTGATTTAAATTAAAGCTACAAAATGTAACTTTTATTTTTTTTTAAAGTTTGGTACCGGAGGGTGATTGATAGCACTAAGACCCGCCTCCTGGCTCTGATTGGTTGTTTCTAGTTCTAGGAGCTCAAATTTCTTTCACAGATTATCTTTCTCATACTATTCTGTGACGATATGATGACCTTTTCAACAAATATGTAAAATAATAATATTTTTAAAAAGTTGCATGTTGCAGCTTTAAGACGGCAGAAAAAATTTTGATGCGTTTTTTTTTTTTTATGAACACTTTTGTTTTCCACTGTACGGAATAAAATGAGTTATCTAACTTCGTATCTTTGCTGTTTTTCCAGATATGCCTCTCCACGTCCGGCGCAGCAGTGACCCTGCACTGATCACCATCAACGGGCCGTTCACGACCTCGGAGTTGCGGGTCCAAACCGAAGAGCCTCCGTCCAGGAAGAACCCGACTCGCTGGTCCACCACTGCCGGCTTCCTGAAGGCTCGCCATTCCTCCGGCACAAACAGCCTGGAGAGGAAGGTGGGTGTTAAACTGATGACTTACGATAAATCACATCTACTTTAGGGGTAAAACTTTTGCTTTCTGTAGAGCAAAGGTTTGGACACGTACCGCAGCCTGCCAAGGGACGCAGGGACCTGGTCCAATCAGAGAGAGTTTCAGAGAGACACGGCCAGGTCGTCGCTTAGCGCCAACCATCCCATGGTGGACCGCTGGCTGGAAAAACAAGAGCAGGTGAGCAAACACGTTCAACAAACAAAAAAAAAAATCCCTACCTGGATTCAAATCTGCAGCGTTTTTTATTTTATTTTGAGAAGTGGGTAAATTTTTCTTGACCAAAACGTCTGAACAGATGAAATCAAAGCGGAGAAGTTTGTTTGTGATGCATCAAGATGGCAATGATCCCAAACACTGCATCAAAACTACTGCAGAATGGCTGAAAAAGAAAATAAACAAAGGTCTAGTCAAAGTCCAGACCCGAAGATGACTGAAATCATGTGGTGACACTTGGAATGATTTTATTTGCCACCTAATTGCATTTCCAGTTGCGACAATTAACTGTTTTTGGATTCTTTATGATAAGATTTTCACTGATAATGTGACCTTTAGTTGTGGAAGAGGATCCATATTCTGTTCTTATGGCTTGGAAAAACTAAATTTAAATAGAAAATATTTAAATGTCTAAAAATGAGGAAATGGTGTGACTTTGTTTTAACATGACCCTCGTTACGTTTTGACTCTGCAGTGATTCACAAATCCTTAATGAACAAAAATATGAAACTTTCTTAATTTTATTAAAATACGTTATGTTGAGTTTATTTTTGAAGAAGTAAAAATAAGAAAATAAGAATAAAATCACAATAAAATAACTTTCTATTTCTTTTGTAAAAAATAGTGGTAGGACTCTATTAACATTTTTGATCAAGTTAATTTTACGAACTATAATTTATAATCAAAACCATATATTGACAAATATTTTCAATTAAGAAAATGTTTTGATATAAATTTTGTGATGGATAGAGATATGAGCTGAGAGATCAGAACGTTTTTCGAAATGTTTCATCGATTGATAACAGAAAATGCACTCGTAAACTGACCACTCTCATGTTTTCACGGCTACGTTGGTGCTATTTTTTCCAATCACATCTACACACTGAAAGGGACCAGACTATAAGTCACACCGGAGTATAAGTCGCATTTTTGGGTGAAATTTATTTGATAAAATCCAAGACATGTCATCTTGAAAGGCAATAAAAATAGAATAGAGGCAACAACAGGCTGAATAATTGTACGGTATGCTAATGCTACATGACACATAAACAACGAACTGAGAACGTGCCTGGTATGTTAGCATAACATATTAAGAGTTATTCAGATAACTATAGCATAAATAACATGCTAACAAGTTTACCAAACCATCCGTGTCACTCCAAATCACTAAATCTTCATCTTCGGTGTCGCTTGTAAACAACTCGGCTAACTCCGGACATAGCTTCTACCACACACATTATCAACACAGGCCTAGAGCGCCCTCTGGCGGTTTAGTGTGAAAATAACATGTGATATGTTATAATAATGTGTTAATAATTTCACACATAAGTCACTCCGGAGCATAAGTCGCACCCCCGGCCAAACTATGAAAAACACTGCGTCTTATAGTCCGGAAAATACGGTAAGTAGATAATTATCGATGTGGCTTTTTTTGTGCACACATGCTGATTTATCCATTTAAGTATCTTATATATCTGCTTCCTCTGTTGTGGAAGAAAACTATTTTACCAAGCAGTGTCAGGTGAAATCACTCATCAGGTTTATTCATATATTGTGCACAATACAAAGAGCTTATAGGACAATCAATAATGAAGCAGGTCTGGGTGAAAAGCTCTGCCAGGCAGAGACAACACATGAGTTTTATACCAAGGATAAGGAATTAAAAACAGTCTGGTTCTGATGCATCTGTAGAAAACAACTTCCAACCTTGTACATGCAACCCAAATAGTTCTTTTGGCGAGAGTTCATATAACATGATCAGCAGATGTCAACTTGTAGTAATTTTCCACCAAAGCTCCATGTTTGAATAGTATTTCCCACAGCAGCTCTAGGTTTTCTCCTTCTATCCGAAGCGTTTTGCTAATCGGTTTTCCTCCATGTTTCAGTAAGAAGGGGGTTAAAAGCCGCAGCTCACTACAGGACTGTCGATAGTATTAATAGCTTTAAGAAGTCCATCCAACATTTTGCTCGAACTCATCCACACCCGGCTTCCTGTCGCTCTGAGAATCCAAGCGCTCATCATAACATTCATCTGTGGGGGTTGTTTTATCCTTTCTGTCTGTGTGACGATATTAATCTGCTTGACAAGAAAGAAAGTTTTTCTTTCTCCCGATTTTTCCTCTGCTGCCACAAATCTGAATCAAACTTACAGAAAACTGCAAAACAGCTGAAACACTGAGTTCCTTTAAACCCACCTGTATAAAGTGGCTTTTGAAAACCATAACAAATGGAACATATATTGATGTGTTTTGATGGCTTTGATGATGTCGCTCGTCAAAGTTTACTAGTTTCTCAGTAATGGTGTTTTTACTTTTTATTTCTGTATTTTTATGATGGAAAGCACTTTGTTGGTGAAATATGAAATGTCGCATCTGTTATTAAATTCCATCGGCCATTTATTTAGCTACATGCTAATTACTTTGGCTAACGCTAGTTGCAGCTTTTCTGCAGTAGATGCTCATCACTAGTAACGTAGAACAATATTTTTGAGAAATGTGTTGCGATCATGTTAAAAGTGAGGATGTGTCTCTAGCTCTGCTTCTTTGGCTCTGATTTGTCCTTTTCAGGAGATTTTTTGTTTATTTTTCCCGTTGAGCCATTGCAAGAGAAAAGGAGGAAGTTCAAAACCTCATATCCTCTACTCCAACAGCGCCCTGCCTGGTTTTCGAACCGTACGGCCAGACAGAAATTTAAAGAAAAGCAGCAAAAGCAAACGAAGTGGATTAGCAGAGCTAGTCAAAACTTGATTCTGTGTCCAGGACGTGTTGCTGTGAAATATCATCTCTGTCCCAGAATATTGAGTTGTTAGCATGTCGTTATAATCACTAAAATGTAACACAGCAACAATCTTCAGTCAGAGGCCTCTTCAGATTTGATGCAATACTGACTGCTACTGGAGATCCCATCATCATCCACAACTATTCTTGAGTTAAATATTTATTTCCTTCGGGATTAATAAAGTATTTTTGAACTGAATATGAAGACAAATTATAAAAAAATAAAATGCTTGTTTTGAAGAAATCAAAATATTATAATTAAATAAAGCTTAAATAAATTCAAATAGAAAAATATACAAAAATTATAAATCTGTTGGGCCCTGACCAACACAAATATTTATTTTCTATGTTTGTGTTTAGTTGAAACTATGAAAATTACCAAATGGATCAGATTGTTGGTTACAACAAGCCCAAAGATCCAGTTTACCATTTATTTACAACATTTTTTGGTTCATTCTTTTAGTTTTAATGACTTTTCCATGTCTGGGTAATTTAGAAATCTAAATTAGTTAGAGGAATAAAATATAAATGTGTACATATAAAAAATATTTCTCAGAAAATAAGTTACTGGGTGTTCAAGATGCCTGAGAAACTTTTTTTTCTACTGGACTCCAAAATAAACTCTGGCTTCTTGGAAACTAAATGTAAAGATGGAAAGTGAGCACATTACATATGTTATGTATATGTTTGGTGTTGGATTACAGCGTCTCCGGCTGCACAGTCTTCCAGTCTGCTGTAAGTGTTTGACGTCTCTCTGATTGAGAAGCTCACTTTGTTCCTGGAAGGATGTTACAAAACGGGTTAGAGAACCGCGCTGGTGCCGGTCCAGATTAATCACATAAAACAACAGAACAAAAGTCCCATAAAAAGTCCCTGAAATACTGAAAACATTAAACATCTTACCAAGAACCTTTGCTCTAGATTCTCGTGAAAATATATTAAAACACCTGAAATAAGACAAAACTAACTTAAAAGTACATTTGTTTTGAGTAAATATTTCTTGTATATAGAAGAAAAAGTACTAGTCTTATTGGTAGATTTTTTTAAAATTTGCAACAAAACATTTTTTTCTGTTTTAAGTGGGGGGAAAAAAATCAGCCACTGAAACTAGTGCTTTTACGTCTATATCTTCATAAATTTATGATCAACTAATGAAAAGGCTTATTTATTTTGTTGAAAAGTTACTTTTAAGTTGTTTTTTTTACCTTATTATAAAATATTTGCACTAGAAAGTTAATTAAAACACCTCAATAAATCAGTAAAACTGTGATTGATAATTTGAATTTAAATTATTTAACCTTTTTATGGGGAAATTTATGTTTTTGATTGAGAAGTCTGGGTCTCTTGTGACGACACCTGTGTGAAATAATTTATTTTCACCAGCCTACGGTTGGGTTGATTGGTTGGTTGGTTGATTGGGTTGGTTGGGTTGGGTTTGTTTGTGGGTTGGTTGGTTTGTTGGTTGGTGGGGTTTGTTGGTTTGTTGGTTGGTTTGATTTGTTGGTTGCTGGTTGGGTTGGTTGGGTTGGTTGGTTGGATAGGTTGGTTGATTGGTTGGGTTTGTTTGTGGGTTGGTTGGTTTGTTGGTTGGTTGGGTTTGTTGGTTGGTTGATTGGGTTGGTTGGGTTGGTTTGTTGGGTTGGGTTGATTGGTTGGGTTTGTTGATTGGTCGGGTTGGGTTTGTTGGTTGGTTCAGAGAGAACATTTTGAGCAGACCTTGAGGAAAACGGTTAATTTAAGTGTCATAGAGCGGTGTGATGAATGGTGGTGAGGCAGAGGCTTGAGACCCAGGATATTGAGTAAAAGGTGATCTTAATGGTGATGACAATACAAAAATACAAAAACACAGTAAGTCCACGGCCAGGCAGCGCGGAAGCCAAGGCTCAACCTGGTAGCACTGGTCAAACAGGTGGAAAGAAACAAACAGATGCCAAAAATGAGACGAAGACCCGACAAGGACGCAGACACACAAGTGGCATTAAATGCACAGGAGGTAATCAGGGAACGAGACAGCTGGGAGTAATCAAGGGGAAGACAGACACTCGGGACACAGAAAACTCAAACACACAGAAAAACACAGAACATGACAGTAAGTCTTGGAGTGGCAACTTTTACAACCTAAGGAGTCATTTTTACTTTCAAACCAGCCCAATAAAACTAATTTCCAGCTGCAAATATCTCACAACTATTTAAAAAAAAAGACAACGTAGAATTTAAGAAATGTGTTATTTTTAAAGAAGCACAATTTTATTTATATTTTTAGGATTTAAAATCGACATACGATTTAGCTTTTTGTTTGTGGGATGGAAAATGATAACATTACTTGTACTCTTAGTGTTATTTTTATGGAAATGTAAAGGAAATACTGCAGAAATAAACTAAAAAACTGTTAAAAACTTGAGTTTGTTGTATCTAAATTTAAAAACTATCTTTATTTTTTTATTTATTTTTTTTTACCCATTTACGAGTCAGCAGGTTGTGGTGAAAAAAGGGTAAATCTGAAGAAAATTCTCCTGGTGAAACCAGTTTCTGATTATTTTTATTGACCTTTCAGACAACAGTTGCACTGAAAATATTTGGCACAAATAAGCCAAGAGAGCCTTTTTATCCTGCAGTGTCGGAAACCTTTATCAAGTATCAAGACAAATTATAATAAGTGGAGGAAGAATCAGACGCCGAGAATAGAAAACCCAGTAATTTTAATTAGAACAGAGCGGCTTGGGAATGATGAATTAGGCGAAGCAATTTCCTGGAGTTGGCTCCATCTGATCTTCCCAGAATAAATAACACGGAGGTGGCTGCTTTCGGAGCGGTGGCTCGCGTAATGAAGGATGCCGCGAGTTCGGCTCGGTCCGCGTCCAAATGAATGGATCCGGAGTGGCGACGTGTGCGCCGACAAGTACGGAGATGGAGGGGGGGAAAATGAAGAAGAGGAGGAACCGCAAAGGTTTGGAGCCTCGTTCCAGGCTCCTGAAGCTCCCGGCTGGCAACAGGTTGGGGGTCGCCATGGCAACAAGGGAGCTGTCAGTCGAGTGTGTATTAACGAAAGCCGGTTGAAGATGCAGCGGCTGCAAAAAAACAAAAGCAGGCCTCCTCTGCTGTGTGTGTGTGTTTTTGTTTGTATCATGGAGTCGTTTCTGCATCCCTGCGTGTGTGTGTGTGTGTGTGTGTGTGTGTGTGTGTGTGTGTGTGCGTTTTTACGATTTCATATGTCAGAAAAAAAATCTGAGAAATCTTCGACTGCATTGCAAATCAACCAATTACAGAGAAAGAGGCGAAAAGCCGGCGAGCCAGCCTCCTGCGGTGTCAGTGAGCTGAACCTGCAGCAATCAGCGGCACAACACACACACACACACACGTGGCGCTGTCTGGGTCAGCCTTCAGTCCTCACCTCTGCGGGCGAACGGCGGTCTCTGCGGACTCCAAGTGTCACAGCGTGTCGGCTTGTGTTTGTTACAGGCACTCTGCTGCTTTTGGAAAATCTCCTCACTTTGTTAACGGAGCTTTTTGTTGAAGCTTTTTATTTTAAATCGCCAATTTATGCCTTTGTTTGATGCTCTTTATGTTCGTCTGACACCTCCAGTGGAAATGCTGCGACGAAATAAAGTGGAGATTAAAGCTGAAGAGCTCAGCTTTCATCAATCAGTCAATCAATCAAGTTTATTTGTACAACAAGGCAGTTCAAAGTGCTTTGCAACATAAAAACATGAAAATAAGAAGTCGTAAAAACAGGCGCCAATTAAGAAACCAGTAACAAACATTACATTTTGTGCCGTCATTAATACACATCAAATATGTTTAATTTAGTTTAATAGTTTATTTGAAACTGGGAAAATATGCAAAGATCATTCATAAAAAATGCTTTCACCAGATTAAGAAAGTTAATAAAACAGTGTAATATTATAAAAGTCTTTATATAACCCATATATAGAGACAATATAAGGTCATAAAATTACAACAATACAAATACTACTAAATGCCAAACTTATGCTCTGTAACCATTAATGCCAATATTAGTTATTTTTCTGTGCTGGTTTTCTAACAGCTGTTTTGTGACATTACAAGGAAAGTTTTGAAGACTTTCTGAGAGTTTGTTTTTTTTCTGTGATGCCTTTGAATGAGAAGTTTACGTTTGGGTTTTCTGCAGTGATTACAGTAAAGTCCATATCCTGTTCCAACACAGAATGAAAACCCTGGAAAAGTTTGATGCATTTTCCTGCATTGCTTCATGAATCTAAAAGAAAATAGAAAAACATTTTTTTTTAAAAAACAGACTCTATTCCCAACACGTCTGTCAAAACATTACACTTAGATTTTTGTTCGGCCATCATCATATCAAATGTCACACTTCTTTATGGTTCATTCACACTATCCCAGTTGAGTCCGCTTTAGTCCAACCAGTTTGTTTGCCTAGAAAGTCCAGTTCGTTTGCAGAGATGTGAATATGTAGGAGTGTGATTTGAATATGTAATCAAACTTTGATGTGGACCAATAAAGCAAACTGTGGTCCATCTCCAAACCTTGGTCTTGGTTCGGTTGAAGTGAACTCTGGTGCGGTTCGAATGCATATGTGAATACCAATCAGGCCAAAGACCGCTCCAAAACCAAGAACTGCCTTGAATGCACAAGGCATTCTGGGTAAATACACAAAATCAATCGTGCGAGTCTCGCGGTAGCAGGAAAAATGGCTCATGGTCTTTTACCAAAGACAAAATAGAAATCCTACAACTGCTAAAATCTGATGCCACTCCATTTTTGTTTACATTTCGTGAGGAAGGAAGTTGCACTCAGTGTCTTTTTCAGATGTTTGTGTGTCGTTTTCTTCGGTGGTGCAGCGCCTCCACAGGTGAGGAGGGGAACAGATTTTTAAAAAGGTTTAGTTTGTTTGGTTCTCTGGTGTGAAAGAGAACCACACCGGCTAAAAATGCAACAAATGTTGCCATTTTGGTCCCTGAAATCGAGTCTACTGGACTATGAGGTGTGAAAACACTTCAGGTTGTTTCTGCAAACAGCAGACATTGTAACAATGTCAATAAAAAAGAAAATATCAGAATAAGGATGTAAAACATCCATTCTACCTGCAGTATGTCGTTCAACCTCCAGCTCTTTTCAGACTGTCTTTGCTATCCTAATTTTCCTGCAGTTGATGGTGATCCCCAGGTGAAGGTTGGACTAATTCTCTACCAGCTGCAACAAACATTGAGTTTGTTTCTCACTCTGGGATGTTAGCAGAAGACCTAAGTTTAATTCGGTTTTTGTTTACACGGCTGCTGCTGCGTCCTCGGTTATTAGCCTGCAGAGGATCAGCGTTATCCCTCATGGCTTTGTGGAAACATCTGCACACACTCCGCTCAGACACCTCCAGACCTGATGTGTAAAATAAATGCATCATTTCAATGCGGGAGTGCTGAAATACACAGAGCACAAAGTTACACTGGAAGCGTGTACTACAAACATCTTACAGCTCGGCTCTGCCTTCAGACTAACAAGTTTGCGTACGTGCGGCGGAGGGTTGAGTCCCTCAGGTGCACACTGCAGCTTTAGAGGGATAAATCATGCCGGCCTGAGCCATATGCTCATAAATCACTTCAGACTGTGTGAACGTTCACCTGAATGTGCATGCATAATGCACAGGAAAACCGGCATGCTCAGACCGGCTCTGTGTGCTGTGAGTGTGTTTCTGCTGTGCATGTTGTGTGTTTGGAGGTTAGATGGATGAAAGTGAAGCTCTGCGGCGTTTCAGGGCGGCAGGGTGCGAGTAGGTGCAGAGTGAGTGGCCAGCAGGTGCTGCTGTGGAGCTGCTACTGAAGTCCTGCAGGTTGGTGTGTGTGTGTGTGTGTGTGTTTTCTCTTCTATTTGTACTATATGCTGGTGGTGTGTGAATGGATGCACAGATAAATGCTGTAGGTGTGTGTTTGTGTTTGCAGATGTCTGGACACTTCAGTGTTAATCTGCAGTCACCTTGTTATAATGAGCCTTTAGTCTGACTCTTTTCTCACTTTTCCATCTGTATTGTGAACCTTCTTGTTGTGTCTCACACCTAACAGCTTTTTTTTACTCACTTCTCCGTTTCCAGGCTTCACATTAGATCATTATATCTTCTCTCATTGTCTCCACTTACTCCTCTGCTTTCCTCTTTCGTCTCACCTCCAATAATATTCACTCTCTGCCTTTGATATTCTGTCATCAGATGTAATTTAGTAGCACCTATCGGTGATTGTGGTCTTTTTGTCCAGGCTGCTTGTTGAGAAACTGCGTGGCCGGCATACGAGGCAGAGTTGAAGGTTTTTAGACTCTCTGAACTTAATGAAGTGGCTTCTACATGTTGCAAAAATAACCAATCCAGAGTTCAGACCTGAAACCAGTAGATCTAATTTATCAAACATGCTTCCGGCTAAAGATGCATTACGATCAATATCAATTAAGAAAACCAAGTGAATCGATTAGATCTCCTGACCAGTTGATTATCTAACACTTTAATATTTTTATTGATAAAGATTATGATTAAGAAGCTCATTTATTTCCCATTTTTATGCAACTGTGTGCACATTTTCTCCTGAGAAAAAATGTGCAATACGCTGCTCCATTTACTAAAAAATGTGTGATTTATATCGCTAAACTGCACACAGTAAATCCATTTACAATGCAAATGTAATGTTACAAATGCAGAACAATATTTTGAACTTAATGATATTTATTGATGTTGTTCAACAAACATGGAGAAAGTAGCAAAGATAACATTTCGGATCATACTGTCAGGTTTGTTTTTTAGCTGAAATTCTTACAAGAAATGTTTTATTATAAATGTTAAACAATACGATAAAGACCGCGCGCGCCGAACGCACATTTGCAATTTTATAGTAGCTAGCATAGCGCTCGCTACATTTCCCTGCTTTCTGCCACTGGAAAGCAGCATGTTTAATGAGCTAGCTTAGCGCCGAGCGCCATTTTCTGCCACCAGCAGCTTTTGCTCCGTGTCAGCAGAGATGAGCCATGTTGCTGTACGATTAGGTATAAAGTCGTCGTTTTCTTCTTCTTGAGTTTTTAGTGGCGGACAAGTGAGGATTGTGGGTCAGAGTAGACAAAACATTTCCACAAAAACATTTGTAAATACTGAATTGATTACAGATGGAGTCCACTGCAAATATTTCCTAAAATATGTGTCAGACAAGCTTTTTCTGCTTCTTGGGCAGTGGCGTAATAAACTTCATTTTTAGGAGGGATAATCTTAATGTTTTGGGAATATTGCACTCTAAATCAAACTGTGTCCATTCTACACCATTTCAGCTGGATTCTGTCATCTCTCAAACTGTCATCAGTCACTTTTTTGCTCGGCTGTCTGTGTAACTTTGGTGATTTCTCTTTGTTGATCTCTCTAAATTATCCAGAGTCCTGTATGCTATCAACCTTTTCTTTTTCTGTGTGGACAGAGAAGGTAAAAGAAAAAAAAAAAATCTCTCTGTCATCTGAAGTTGCTGCCAGACCAGGTGACATCCCATCTCAGCCTGATTTCTATGTCAAATTGTATTACAGTTCATTGTGAGTTTTTCTCTGAAAAAGGGGAAACGGGGCACATTTAGACGGGGAGATTCAAGGTTTGTACGCATACTTGAAATGATTTTAAAATGCTTGAATTTCAACGAGGCGTTTCCGAGGTTTAGAAAGTCTTTGATTTCTGTGTAAAGTCCTTGAAGGTGCTTGATATTCAAGAGCAATCTAACATTTGGATAAAAGCTAAAATGTGAAAAACATTATTTATAGTTGAAACCAAATATTTTCTTACACCTAATAAAACACTTTTTTCCTCTCTGAAGTTAAATCTGACTAAAATTTCTTTGTTTTAGGTCAGTTTAAATTACCAAAATTATTTATATTTGCTAAAAGCCAGAAAACATATTTAGAACATATATAAATATATTCATATATAATATATATGAATATATTTATAACATATAACAGACTCTATAAATATATTTATATATATTTAATATATATGTCATATATATATTTAAAATATATTTTTTTTTGTTAGACTATAATATAGCATACCACCACAAATAAGTATTAGTAAGAGTAATAAATAATATAATATTGAATTGATTCATTCTTTTTTAGTTCATTTGTATTGTTTTTACACCAAAATGAGGCGCTGGAAAAGTTTAAAAACTTACCTTGAAAAGTGCTTAAATTTTACTGTTGGGAAAGTGTGTAAACTCTGATTTAATTTAAGAATTGTCTTCTTCACATATAAAGTTACATTTTTGGAATTAAACTATTTTTGTCTGAATTTTAACTTTTCACAATTTAAGAATAAAGTTTTCACTCAAAACCTGTAAACCTCCACCTCTTCACATCAGTCTCTCTGTTATTCCCCTCATTTTTTTTCTCTCTCTGAGCTTTTCTTCTCGTTATCACATTTGATCTTTGGAGATCTCCGGGAGCGCCGTTCCCCTCCAGCTGGGAGGGAGCTGATGGGGAAACACGGAGCAGAGAGATGAAAGACGTCTCTCTTCGTCTCTGGGGTGAAACGTTCACCTGAGGGGCTTCTCCAGCTACACAAACCCGCACAGCCATAAAACGACGTGTTCGTCACCTGCTACCCAAGTCTAATTACGCCAGAAGAGCGGCCTGATCGGCTTGGACAGATGGCAGGTGTTTGCAGAAACGAAATCCACCTGTTGAGGCTTCTGAAGGTTCAGAGTTGCGCGCAGCAAAGCGGCAAATCAGAGATGAAAATCTCAGATATGTAAAGCCGCTGCGCTCGGCGGGTTTATGAACAAGAGAGTTTATCAGCGGTTTATAAAACGATCAAAGACGGGATGAAACGGACGACAACAGCGGCTGTGATCAGAGGAGACGATATGACAGAACAGGAACGCCGCAGATTATTAAAAGTCTGGTGAGCAGACAAGATCCTGCCCACTGGAAGAAATACATAATTCTCCATCTGCAACATAAAAATACTCCACATGTTTGGTTTCAGAGCTAATGCAGTTCCTCCCTGTGCAGGTTTGGGTTTTCTCCAGTTTCCTGCTTTAATCTAGAAACATGGAAGTTGTGTTAGAGATTCACAATCAGAGTTCAGTGGTAAATAGTTGCATTTACTTGACTAACTTAGTAACTTCCTATAATCCCACCACTGTCTGAGATGCTCCTGCTGCCTTTGAGGCTCTAATTTGCACAACAGAGATCATCAATGTCCTGCTAACTTTAAAAAGCATTTAGCTGCTGCATCAAGTATAAAATCTGTTGACAGAGCGGACACGCTCTAACTGCAGCCTTGTTTTTATTGTGACAGCAGTTAAATGCTTCAGCATGCAGTTAAAGGGAATAAAGCAACCTGAATGCGAGTGTCGGATCAGGTTGGACAGTTTTATGTCTTTTACGAGGAAGGCATGTTACACAGGATGATGTTTTATACCGACATACATCTTGATGTCATTCTTACATCACTTGTACTGCCATGAACACGCTTCAAAAAAGCCGGTTTGTGTAATATTGTGATTAAATTAATAAGATGTTTTATTATTTTTGCTTTATTTTGTATGTAAACCTTTTAAAGGTTTCTCTCGCACCCCCATCTGATTTGGAAACAGCTGTTATTATAAGAAGAAAGTGACATTATGGCTCTGAATTGACTGAAGAAATAATCGATTTACCTCGTCAGATCTTCACTTCCGTTAGTTTTCTGCTGCAAATGGCATTTGAGCCGTTTATTTAGAGAAACATTCTTCTTCCGCGCTGCATCCATCCAGAGTAACGGCCTTCATTGTGACATCTCGTCCTCGGTGTGTGAGGTTTGCCGTCGCCGTTACCTGCCTTGTCTCGGTTTCGCTGGTCTCGCCTCTCATTTCGCTCCGGAGCTGCGGCTCCGTTGGGAGTCCCGTCCTGGTAAATGGTGCATCTTGCAGCAAGCCGCATGAGCAGCCGCAGCCCACCCAGGTCCACTCGTCGCTCCCTTACGTCTGATGAAACGACATGCGGCAGCAGAAACGGCTGTTGCTATAAAACTGGGAACATTGAGTCTGTTTCAGGTTAATATGCACACAGAGGGTTTATGGTAGCTGTAAAAATCTAAAATACTGCAAAACTGGTGACTGATTTCATACAGTTTTCCCCCAAGCCGCTTTTTTCGTTTTCTCTTTTCACGCTACGCGAGTAGTGTTTTATTTTTAAGCATTAATGAGGCTCTGTGTCTAAACTTGAAACTGCTGCTGCGCAAGTTAATCAGCGGGTTGTTGCTAGGTAACCAAAGAGTGAGCGAGTGAGTGTTTATCTAGTTGTTAGAGGCTGAGCGGCTAAAGTCTTTCCTCTGCCTACATTCCCCAGAATGCTGTGCGGTTCTGCATCGGCAGTTCAGTGAAATTATTGAACGTCGTATTGGATGTGATATCTACTGATATTGATTATGTGTCATGCGACTAAAAATGCTTCATGATGGTCAACATTAAGGTTTCATGGTGGCATTTTTCAGAAACGACTCATCAGAAAGCTAAAATTTTATTTTCAAGAGTATTTCTCTCTCACCACAATCTTTATCCTCAGATGAACGGTGTACAAACTTTTTATCAAAATCGTCAGAAGTACTGGAGCACCAATATGAAGGTCCGAAAAAAAAAAGTCAATAGAACGTGTCAGTCTACTCTCTTCTACAAAAAAGATCTTTCTTCAAAATCCTTGCAGTATTTGGCCAAGTTTAATAAATTAGTGGGCAGTGATGTGTCTGAGAAACATTGCTAAATGTTTGTGGTCCTACAAACTATTATATATTTTTTTAAAAAAGCCAGTGAAATAAAAATGCTTTGTTGTAGCTATAATTTTTCATTTATTTATACCTAAATGGAGTGTTTTGGACACCATAAACTTTTTACTCACTCGTAAAAGCTTATTGACCTCATGTGCGCTTTTACAAGTTTTCTTTTTTTTTTTCTCGTGTTGTTACGGGAACTGACGATCTGGCAGGACAACTTCAAAATCCCTCCCTAGCTCAGATTCTGATGCCGGCTTCTAGTCTTTCTCACCTTGTTTTTGCAGATATTTAAACTGCAGCTTTTGTGCTAAAACTAAAAGAAAAGCAGAGAATCCTTCCACATTTGAAGTCGTAAGCCTCCCACCTGTCGTTCATCCTGTGAATGTCGCGGTTTGTTTTTGCCTGTGTCCCCCGTCTGTCATTCTCTCCAACTCTCTGCTTTTCCTGTTTTCTGTCCCATCACTCACTTTATCTCCTCTGCTCTCTGCAGAAAAGAAATCTGTTTTCTGATGCATTGCTCCGTATCATCTGCAGGATACAACTGTTTGGTATAATAAAGTGAGATCCAAACCCTTGAGAGATTTATGCCGACGCTTGAACTGAGTTTAGAAACGGCTGAGATTATTGCTGAGGCTTTAGGAGCTTATTTTGAGGAATTGTTGCTGAAATTAAGTTGCTACCAAATGAAAAACAGTAAAATTAGAACACACACACTGCAGGTTGGTGCTCTGATTTGGCTTTTGGGTGTGAGAGTTGATATTTATAGGGTTGATTCTTGTTCATTATGACTTCCATAATTCTCCCCGTCATATTTGATGTCTGCATTTAGGTCAAATCATGACTTATGGTGACATTTGAGATTAATATTCTCTTTAACAAGTGTCTTGGGAAATAAATGCCAGAGTACAAGTTGAAATTACATGTACACACTTGGATATTGAACGTCTTTAGTAGATATTACATCTGCAGTCAGATGCAGCTGCTGCCTTGACATCACTGAAGTTCTTTTTAAAATATTCAAGGAGATTGTATCCTTGTTTTTTATACTCTGTGAAAATTAGTTTAATCCAGGGTGACGCACAATATGTTGGAATCCACCTGAACCTTTTTATTGACGAAATTCAGTCTGAAATATAACAGCAGAAGGCAGAAAATCTGAAATAACCGTGAGCTGTAAAGCCAATCTTAAGGTAAGAGTCTAAACGTTTGTGTCCAGTATGTTTGGGCTCTGCAGAGATGTTGGGGAATGACACACAGGCATGATTGACAGCGTTAAGACCCGCCTCCTGCCTCTGATTGGTTGTTTCTTGTTGGCACTGGGTGGAGGGGGAGGAGCTCAGTTTTGTATTTTTTACTTTTCTCATAGATTATCTGTTTCTTACATCTGTCGCCACATTGTAACAGTTTCAACAAATATGTGACAAAAATATGTTTTTATAAGAGTTGCATAATGCAGCGTTAATTGAACTATTGATAAAGTTTTTGGCGCAAGGTGGAATTTTTTTTAATTTTTTTTTTTTTTAGCCGTTTAGAAATTGTTTATTTTGTAAAACTGCAATGGAAAAACATGATCAACAACTGGATGTTCCTACTGGCTCAAACCGTGAAGAAAACATGTTTTTAATGACTTACCGTGTGAACAGATCTTTTCATGTGGGATTTTAATTGAACGTCTTAATTAATGGAAACACTGCAATAGGGAACTTGAGTTTTCTCACCATTTGCTGGATTATTGGCAAAGTTTTGTGCACATTTTAATGAAAACGCAGCACTGGTGGCAGCATTCTCCTGTAGTCGACGAAGCAAACTCTTTGTTCTTCATTACAAGATGAGCCATACTATTATGAATTTAGTCACTATGTTCCAAAATAACCAACATTTGAAACCTACAAATGTAAAAACGTGGAGGAATAGTAAACGCTTTGGGAGAACAGAGCATGCTGAATCTTCAAACCCGAACAGGAAACGCTGCTCTGTGTGAGAAATCCCTGATGATGTCCCCTCGGCTCAGTGAATCCTGAGGTTATTGACGACGCCGTCCGCTCATTGGGATCTCATTATCAAACTGTCTTCCAGAGAGACTAATTGAATTAGCGCAGGGTTCGGAGCGTTGCTGTTAATGATGCACTGCGGTCTTGCGGCGAGTCGAGCATCGACATCTGTCAAACGTCGTGGGAAGATCCCAGTTATTCACCGTGATTTAAACGTTATGAGGCCCACCTTGTTTGTTTGATCAAAAGATATTTCTAAATAAAAACACTCATCTATGAATGGATGAAACTCTCGGCTTTACATTAACTACTGGCTGCTTTGAGGCTGACGTCTTCTGGGTTATTCTTACGTTCAGGATTTTTCCAATAATTAAAGTTTTGTTTTATCGTCCACTCGGGGAGCTTTTGATGAGCTTTGAGTGCTTCCTATAAGGCTTGAGTGGAAATGTAAAGGCTCCTCTGTCAGATCAGCAAAGTGCTCACCTTGAGTGTTTGAGTCCTTGTTTCTTGTTGCTTTCTGTGAAAGGGTCAAACACTCTCTGACCCAAACACCGGTGTTTACTGTTTCTCTCTGAGCAGAACGTATTTCACATGAGCTTTTAAAGTTCTTGAGTGGAACTGGAGGGATTTCAGCTTTTACTCCAGATTCTAAGGTTATTGGTCACTGATGTTAAACAGGGAGAGAGTTTTATTAAATCAAATGAATAAATATTGTTTGTAAAGAAACAATTAATATACTCCATCAAAAAGAATGTCCAGATGAAATAAGAATATTTTTATTAATGGAGGAGCCCAGTTGGTCACAGTTTTATTTATTTCATAATGTTGTTTAAGTTTTATTTTACGCAATAATTAAAAATATAAATAACTGAGAAATACTCTGACAAATAAATATATGCCCCATGAAATAAAAACTACGTAAAAATGTGTTGTTGTTTTTTTTGTCAATCACAAATGTTTATTTTTTTCAATTATTTCATAATGGTGTTTTATCTTGCAAAACTATTTTACATATTTCAAAAACTTTTATTTTTCACCATTTATGAATAAAAACATACTGCAAATTAGTAGCAAATACTCTTTCATCATTTTATGTTGTAATGTTAAGTAATTCAGTTTTTCCACCAGTTATTAAATAAATTAATTTAAACATTTGTTAAAAATTAACATATATCCCAAATGAATAATGAAATGAAAGACAATTTATGTATTTATTTTAATTTAGTAGTTGTTGTTTCACCCAGTATCAGCCAGTAAAACCCTGATCTTCCTCTTCATCAGACTTCTAGACAGCAGCTTCAGTCAGAAGCTTTATCAGTCACTGTAACACAGACTGCTACAGGAGGTCCTTCCTGCCATCAGAATCTACAGCAACTCTTTGAGGAAACTTGTATAATATCTGTAATTAATCAAGTATTTTTAAATTTCAGCTATTTCAAAGACCTGATTGTCCAATCCCATTATTCCCAGTGGAGTCTGAGGAAAGGAAGACTTATTATTCCCATTAGATTCAAATCAAGAAACTAATAGATTCTGATGTTTTACACCTGTTTAGTAGTTTGTTTTCCAAAGAGCTGGATGCGTTTGCATGCATGCACATGCAAGATCAAAGTAGCAAGAAAAGGAGAAGCAGGTAGCACTTCATTACTGCGCCGAGTCTCTTCCTTAGGTCCACAGAACCACTTCATTTACTCTGAGAGAAAGAAAGGACAGGCCCCGATGGATCTCCCATTAATCTTTAATGAGCCCCCGGCTCTGCCTTCTTCCCCCTGCACATCCAGGAAACAAACAATGACTCGGCTGGAAAACACTCGTAGCCCGGCCTACCTGGCTGCCTCCTCTGCTCGCCATTAACCCTGAATTATTAAAGCGGCCATCAATCTGCCTCGGGAGTGGGCGTCGTCCTGATGGCGGCGCGTCTCTCCGAGTGTCTCCAGCTGGACTTTTCAGCCAAGAAGTTGGAGCACTTGGAGTTTTATTGTTCCATTCGTCGTTCACAGCTGCTAAACTCAGGAGTCTGTCAGCAAGAAACCAGCTTAAAACTTATAATTACCCTAAAACAGCAGCAGTTTTTGCTTCATTTCCTTTCTAGATTAAAACTGCCACACTGCTTGGCATTCCCTGTAAAGATTGTTTAATTGCAGTAGCAATTCTCACGCTGAAAAAGAAAAGCATCTAAATTAGGTAGAAGTACACAGAAAGCAGAAAAACAATTTTATCCACTATTTTCGTTTCCGATACCGATACGGACATCTGAGGCCGATACCGATCCGATACACATCAACTAGAATCAAAACTAATATCTCCTAGTAAAGTTTGTAACCTTTCATTCCTCCATTTATCAGAGATATCAACCCCACTTTGTATAAGAAATATACTCTTTAAGATTTAATGTATCCATCAAACAGGCTGAGAAAATATATAGTTGAATACGTTTTTCTTTTTAGATTTAAAAACACAAATAGCAGGAGATTTTAAATGGAAAACGGCTCAAAACTTCAGAAACACAAAATCTTACAGTCCTTTTTGTCTGCTGAAAATATCTTTTAAGTAACTTTTAAGTAAAATACAAGAGCTTGTTTTAAGTCAAGGAAAACTATTAGTTCTATTAGCAAATGATTTAACTCATAACAGGTTGAAAATATCTCGTCATCTGTGAAATAATCTCCCAGTGGAACCAGTACTTTTTCAATCAATAAGGAATTATTAAAACAAGCATGTATTATTTCAAGTGTATTTGCACTGGAAACTGCACATGATTTTGTTTTTGTGGTGAAAAATGGGGTGTTTCCACAGGATAATAATCCAAAACATGTAGCTCAAATCAACACAGAGATACCAAACCAGACGCAATATCAACCAGAACTAAACCCGGTTAAAAGAAACCTGCAGAATAAACTGAGAGGAAGAGAAAAACATGGCCAAACGATGATGCTGGAGGATCTAGAAAGAAGATATGTTTCGCTCTAACCACGTGAAACTTTATAGCGCACTAAGTGCCGTTTTAATGGCATCTAAAATGATATACTTACAGGCTGAATTTACCAATATTTTCACAGAGAGTTATGTTACTGCAGTGAAAGATTATTTTTACACAACAGAGGAGGAGAAAGAAAATCCAAATTATTACTCATTTGCCTTTAAACTGGAACAAAATCCCATTTAAAAGTTATTAGAATTTTAAATTTAAAGTTCAACACCTTAATCATTAAAGTTTTCTTGAAAACTTTACGAATTATGTCAGATTTCCATCTTTTTGGAGACACAGAAGAGGACAGATCTCTGGAGCTTTGCTTATGAACATTATACTGTTTTAATGCTATTATGTTTTTCAAAATAATGCAGATATCCAATCTAGAACATCTAAGAAAGATCAAATCTGAATTTAAAACGGCTATAAATTACAGATATTTACATGTTTTCCATCTAATAAGCACTTAAATTTCTGGATCTTGAGCGGAGACGTCACCTCAGTTTTTCTCCTACCAGTCAGAAGTCCTTGCACCCTGTTTGACACACACGCCTGCATTCATCCACCGCCCTGCAGCGGCATGTCCTCCAGGCAACCAAAGTGTCATGGCAACCGTACGGCAGCCACGGTAACGGCAGGCTCATTTTCATACTGATGAGGCCAGTTGCCGGGGAGGTCTGAGCCGCCGCCGCTGCTGCTGCTGCTCGTCTCTCCTCTCCAGTGTCGCCCTGAAATTTTAATGACCTTTTTTTTTTTCCCCTCTGCTTCTCGTTTTTCTACTCACAGTGCCCTCTGAGTGTGTGTGTGTGCGTGTTCAACTCGACTGTTCAAACATATACACACAGTGTGACGGGTGAGGAGAACAAAGGGGATGAGAGTCTGAAGACGGTAGACCGTTTGAAGGGCATGTATTTTTATACGTTAGGAAGACCTCCTCCAGTCTGCAGCTCCTGGCGTCTGCAGGTTTGCCAATCAGCTTTGTTTCTGGGTTTGTAGCAAACGGGTTTGAGGATTTTAACACGTTTGAAAGGATGACTGGAGGCAACATGGAGAAGAAATCTGACATACGGTTGTATTTATCCTAGCAATAACGTGCTGCGAACTCTAGGGGGCAGCAATTCACAAAGTTGTTCTCCAAAGATGAAGCATTCAGAGATTCTGACTTGTTGGCCAGTGAAGGTAGGACCAGGACTATCATCATTGGAAAATTTGCTGGACGATAAATTGCGATAAACGATATTATTGTTGTTTTGAGACCATTTTCAAGTAATACAATGGTAATAATAATAATAATGATGCAAAAACACATTCTCAAAGATCAATAAACTTTAAAGTCTAATGAACATTTAACACTGGAACTGGAAGATAATTTAAATATGCAAAATAAATAAATAAAACAACAAAGCAACAAATAATATGAATTATAAAATCTACATAGATGAGACCAAAACAACAGACCGAAGACTTGTTGAACAGTTTTTGGTAGAAAGAGAGAGAAAAGAGAAAAATGGAAATTATTCCGCTCATTTTAATTTATCATGCGGTTAATTGATGTATTGCTTTTTGCGACAGCTTTAGGTAGGATCAGTCATGGCGGTGGATTCTTTCATTGTGTCATTTTGACTCACTGTCAATCCATTTCTACCCATCAATTTTTACAATAACGACACACTCAACTGCGTTTAAATTTCACTCCATTTAATTAATATTCAAAACGTTTAACACAGAATCCACACAAGATTCTCATCAGGCAGATGGATATGTGTCTTTTTCTTCAGGGTATCAAAAATCACTGACTCTGGCCCCAGCAGTGCATATAACACTGAAACTAAACTATGTTTAAATTATTCACAGCGTCCTCCTGGTCTGCATGGACCACTTGTTCCTAATCAAAGGTTTCAGGGTTTTGTCGTAGAGCTGGAGTTTGAATCCGCGTTCTGCTGATGCAAAACTGGATCTACAAGCCGCAGTTTTGAAATCAGGGAACATTTTCTTCCTTTTGAGGTGATCAGAAGTTGGCAAAACTAGAACTGGGCGATTAATCGATACATTTTATTGATTAATCTGGACTTTTTTTCATTAACGCACTCGTTGGGTTTCCATAGTTCGGAGTGATGTCACCGCATCCATGGCGGCCATCTTGTTTGATAAGTTTCTTTTACAGCTTCCATTAATTTGGACTTTGAATTCAAGTCAGCTAAATGATGAATTGTTGGGGCCGCGCTGATTCTTTTCTATTTTTACTGCAAGAATAAAGTTATAATATTTGAGGAATAAAGTCAAAGTGATGCGAGAATAAAGTCGTAATGTTACAAGAACGCATACGATGAACTAATACGACAATAAAGTTGTAATTTTAGGAGAATGAAATAGTAACTTTATATGCAAAAATGAACAAAAAATAAATTATCCAAGCTTTTATTTTTATTAATATGATTTAATATTAATAAAACAATTTTAAGCATTCTTGTAGTAAAATTGCATATTTTTTTCTGCTAATATTGTGACTATATTCTTTTAATTAAGCAAAATATCTCATAGCCTGGCACTAATACCCCGTCATATAACTCCCAAAAGGAATGATTGAAATCAAAGCCACTTTTTGAAAATGTTTTCTGTTGCTTGTAATTTCTTTTTCAGAAAAGTAAGCGAGGAAAAAATATCAGATTTTATTTTGTCGACTTTTTTTTTTTGTTTTTTTTGTTTTTTCCTGAAGAAACAAACAAACTGCAGCAGAATCGACTAATAAAAGCTAATTTGTAGCAGGAAGCTGCCAAGGACAGCTGCCTGTTGCCAGAAGTTGCAACGCTAAATCTGATGGATCCGCACAGATTCATAACTCGCTGCAGTTATTAATCGCTGTAATCTGAAACAATCCTCAGACATATGAAGGAAAACCTGGCATGCAGCAGAGGTCGGTCTTCTTTCTCTCCAACCTTGGTTGTTTTGTTTTGCAGGAGGAGGAGAGCAGGGAGGATGAGAACGGGCGAATCGAGCCGGTCGGCCGAGCCGACTCCTGCATGGAGCACGCTCCTGTCAGATCTCTGGAGTAAGTCAGCCAAGTCGGCTTATTAATTAGCCTTCCTGTTTGCACTTTCCTCTTGTTTGTTATCCGAAGGGAAACGCTTGAGTGAGGTGACCTTTCTGCTGAATTTAAATTAGTTTGACGGCAGATTTTACACTGCTGTTCTATTGAAAAACAACATTTTCGCTATTGAACTCTTATCTGAACATGTAGTTTTACCTGTTAGCTTAAGTTCAAAACTAAAAATAGAGTCGGAAATGGTATTGGTTTATTAAACCGAAGTGTATATGACTGTTAAACATAAAACACGTTTTTGTGATGTTCTTCCTCTGATAGAGGCTTGTTTTTACAGCGTTTCCTGTGCAGGATAAATAAGTTTGTCTTCTCTTTTCGACATTTAATCGTCTGTGAAAAGCTCCGTGCAGCAGGTTCTGTGTCGCGGTCCGGGTTTGTTGATGCAAAATCTCACTTTAAAGCGCGCTCCCTGATTTACATAATTATCTTTTGTGGGAGAAGAATGATCCTCATCTCGCCGTCAGAGCTCGCCCACACGCTAACCTGTTCTGCTCCTGTTATTAACAACTGTGCTTTGTTTTGTTATTTTGCTCCGTCGCATGCCTCCAGCTTAATATGCAGGTATGGTGTTATTATTCCTGTGATTTCACTGAGAGTCTGGCTTTCTCCCGCCTTCTTAGCTGTCAACAAGGGGGCCTTTTTCTCCCCGAGCTAATCACAGCCGTCGCATCTAAGCTGCGAGCGGATTAGATGCGACGGCTTTTAAAATATGCCAGAGTGTGCAGGTTTCACAGCCAGAAAAACAGCTGAGAGAGGGGAAAAAACTCACCTACACCCATTGAGGTGGGTTTTTTACATTTAAAGCAGATTACGAATGTCCTTAAAGGGCTGGTCTTGATAAAACCACTAAACAAACCTCTAACATTTGAGTAAATATTGCACTTCTTCAAGTTAAATAACATTGAACATCATGCCACATTGATGCAATTTGGCAGAATACAGCTGAAGCTATGGAAGAAAATTACTGCCACTGAAAGCATAAATCATTTTGGCTTAAATCTTCTGAGATCGAAAGTCAGAATTCTGAGGAAATGTAAATATTTTTACGTTTTCTCAAAATTTATTTTTTTCCTACAGAATTCTTTTTTTTTTCCGAAATTTTGACTTTTTTCTCAGAATTATTTTTTTTCCTCCAGAATTTTTAGCTTTTCTCAGAAGTCTGAGTTTTGGTCAGAATAATTCTGTTTAAATTCAGAATTATTCTGATAAACTAGAATGTTAAAATTTTTGCTTTTCTTCTGAGAATTCTGAACATTTTTATTCTCATATTATGACTTTTTTTTCTCAGAATTCAAACTTTTTCTCATACATGATTCCTCTTTTTTTCTTTAGACTTATTTTTTCTCAAAATTTCAAATTTTCATCTCAGACGATTAAAGTCAGAATAATTTTGGTAAATTCTGAGAAAAAAGTCAAAATCCTAAGGAAAGTTTAGAACTTTTTTTCTGTGTTCCTAACCCTCTTCCATTGAAAACTGCTTTCATTTGATTGATAAAATATAATTTTTCATCCTATGAATATTTTCAAGGTTTTAATCATGTGTCCCTTCTGGGCCACATAAAGCTTTCCGGCGGGCCGGATTTGGCCCCTGGGCCTCGAGTTTGACTCGTGTGATTTAAAGGATCAAAGTCACTGACATTGTTTACCTTCTCCTAAAAGCCATGGCATCCTGCAGGTCGCAGAAGGATAAACTTCGTCTTTTTGCTCGTTTTCTCCTTCACTTCCTGCTTCTTGCTTCCAAAATAAAAGCATCTGATGTTCTGCATCTTGTTTGCTGCCTTGTGGTGTTTCTTTATCTTCTGTTATTGAGAAAATGTGACTAAATGACAATAAAAGTGCTAATAAAAGCAGCCAGTAGGCCCAAATTTCAACGACATGGAGTGAAAACAAGCCGATGAGTTGATCCCACATCCTGTCAGGAAGTTTTACAACTTTTCTTTCAGCAGAGGAAGTTACATTTATCCTGAGGGAACTCATTTTTACTCCCCAGGATCAATTCAACAAGGTTTGTTTATAAAAGTCCTGCTTTGTTTGTGCATTTATTGGGTTTGTTCTGCAATAATTTGATGACTGAACATATTTTCTACTCTAATTTGTCCAAACCAGCAACAAGTTAAGAAGCAAACCACTCTTTTATTTCTAAATCTTTATTTATTTTTCGGTTTTTCCAGGCTTTGTGAAGCATTTTCAGTCTAGTTCTTGTGCTTCCCTGCAAACACATGCAGTATTGCATGGTGTTTGCTTACAAAAATGGCATCCCAAGTATCAAGAAGTCCACATTAAAAACCTCCATGAAGGAGAAAGCTGCTCAGAAGAAAAATATAAAGAAATAAATGTAACCTTGAGGCTTTTGCACATTTTCTTTATTCACCAAGTAGCAGCACAAGTTGGGTTTTGGTCTTAAGTTGTGTTTTTTTTTTAGGATCTTTCTCCATCACAATTTATTTGAAGTTTTTGTTATCATTTGTCTCCTTTGCAATATGTTTTCCTATTTTCTGTTAATATTTAATTAGGCTGTTTGTTAATTCACTCCTTTATACTGAGCCCTGATCAAACCAGAACACCTTTAGAGTCGCATAATTACAGATCCTGACAGCAAGCAAAGCAGCAGACTTTAGATTATTGCTTCAAGTCCTCAATTATCAAAGCAGGTTAAGTTTGAGAAATAATTTTTTCCTCATTTTTCTGGGTTTGAAAAACTTAAAGCTGCAAAATTGTGAAATGGATGAAAAGACCAAACCACCAGGACTCGATTAATTGGTCTCTGTTTGTCCACTTTATGCTTTCCTAACATTTTCCCATTTCATTTAAGTGCAGTGAATGCAGCACAGCTCCAAACTTGATGAGCTATAAAAAAAAAATTAAACAAACTAGAGCTTTGTTGTAACGCCGATAATCACATTAAAAGGTTCTTGTGGATATTTTGGTTTCATTTTTTATCAGGCTGATTGGAACTACAATTGGATGGAAATAATGTTTATGTAAAATCTTTAGAAAATAACAAGCACAACACAAAGAGATGATTAGTGGTTAAATCTACAAGATAAATTATTTTCATTTTGGGTAAAAAATTAGGGTATTATGCCACACTAAACAAAAATAACAACATTTTGAAAATTGTCACAATATGATGAAAATTAATTCTGTTGAGAATCAGAAATCATAGTATTATGAGAATAAAGTCATAATTTGATTAAAATAAAGCTGTACAAGAGTGAGAATAAAGTCTTAATATGAGATTAAAGTATAAAGTCGGTATATTATGACTTTATTCTTGTAATATTCTCGTATTATTTCTACTTTATTCTTGTAATTTTATTCTTTTATTTTCTTAATGAGGCCTTAATTCTCCATTTCACAAAATAAAAGCAGGTTAGGATAAAATGGAGCAACTAAAAGTGTAAAATGGGGATTGAATTAACATGGAGCCTTTTGTGTTGTGTATGTTTTTTATTTTGCCTTATTTCTTCTTTTTATTATTTGTTTTGTTTTACCCACATGGTGTCTCCGCCGTCCCCCTCCACCTTTGCGTCTGTCATCCACCCGTCTCCCAGAGACATTGTGAAACTGGTGGAGGTGTCAAACGACGGCGGGCCTCTGGGGATCCACGTGGTGCCTTTCAGTGGCAGGGACCGCAGGTAAAAATAACCAAAAAAAAGGGCTCTGAAGGAACAAAACCTGCACAAAAACACTCCACATTTCTAAAATAAAATAAAGCTGTTTTGGTTTCTAATCATTAAAACCCTCCGCGCTTCTTTCAGCGCAAGTTTGGTGATTTACTAAAACAAAAAAGTGTTTTCTTTTGGAAATATAATCTGTTCTGGATTACATCAGACCCAAATACACACGCATAACAGACATTCCTCTCTGCCACATTACTCCATCAAACCTGAGTCCATCTATATGAAACACACACATTGTCCAGCTTTAGCATCGTGAAACCATTTCCCAGTTTCCGACTTTCAATCAGGGTGGTTTTTGTTTTCAAATGCTTGTCATATTCCAACATGGTTGCTGTTCAATATGTTTTTGCGAAGCTGCGTTCACAACGTTCAACTCCCTGCAAACACATGGAGAAAAGCTGAATTTAGCATCTGGTTTAGAGACGAGCAGGACTCCACTGCAGCAAAGGAAACTCTGGAATTTGAGATGAAAAATGTACATTTCCACATGTTAAAAGAACAGAAACAGAGTTTGGATAAAAGCAGAACATGGAGCTCCATATTTCACAATGCAAAAAATGTTACAAATACTTTTAGTCTCATTTCTAGTCATTTTTATCCTTTTGAAATATGACAACTTAAAATGACCTTTTCAGCAGGATATAGGAGCTTAGTTTAAGTTGATAATTCCTAAATATTGACTTTTTTTTTTATGTGTTTTATCCGCTAACAGATTATTTTGTTTATAACGAGACATTTTTCCCAATTTATGTTAAATAAATAAGAATATTTAATTATTTTAAACGAGTTACTTGCAAGCTCTGTTGTCTTATTTCAAGTGAACTAAGATATTTGCATTAGAAATTGGACCTAAATTGCCTGTAACATTTTATGTTTTTGCAGTGCATCCTGCAACTTCATAAACCATAAAAGCATGAATCTGGCCCATAAACTCAGAAAAACTCTTGAAAACCAAGGCATAATATCCCCTTTCCCTCCAACTCTCAGCTTAATCAGCCTAAAAGCAAATTTATAATGCACTTTTCTTTTTACTGGGACAAACGTCATTTCGAGCGTTGCAGTAAGATTAAGAAGCCTGACTTCCATCAGAGGAATGGCTTCTCCTCCTCTTCTGCAAATCACATTGTGTGTGTTTTTTTGTTGTTTTTTTTTACTGTGATTTAATCAAAAAATAAATTTCTCTGTACTTACAAACTCCAGAACTTTTCGTCTTGCATTGAAATCAACGTAATTTACTCTCATGAGCCCACGCTACCTCAAGAAAATAATAATAATGTAAAGAATTAGAAGAAGTGATTAGCTGTGTGAGGTGTTTTCTGGCTGATTTTCCTCCTGAGGTGCCGGGCAGTAATCCTTTCAGGTGGATTTGGCCTCTGGGGGCGTAAACCATTTTCCACTGTGTCGGCTCGGCATGGCTTCCCTCTGTACGACTTATCCCCGTGCTTAATGATGTTCGGGGCTGTTGAAGCACCTAGAAACTCTGCAGAGAAAACTGTGAACATGCAAACTGTCAGCAGAGCTACTGCACAACGAGCACATCCTCACCTGATGTGATGTGGCAGCCATGTTTCTCTCAGTACCTGCAGAATGATGCAAAAACCAAAGAGCTTTAAATAACAGCCTCATTTCTAAATCCATCATAAGATCTAATTTATGCATTAAGGTATAATCCAGGTTCTACTATTATCCACATCAAGCCTAACTCAGTACATCCTTGCTGTTTCCATGAGAGATGAAAGGGAGTAAAGTAGCTAAACGAGGAACTTCAAAGTGGCAGCATTATGTGTTTTCCATTCACAAACGGCCATTTTATAACACAATAAAGTAACTGTTACCTTCAGTAGTTATAAAAATGCTATATGTATAAATATGTATTACAACTAGTATTGATTTCTGAACTCTTATTGAGTGATTAGTATTATGAATTTTTCTTCTGAAAGCTCTGCATTTTTTCCCTTATTTTGCCCATGTCTTATTTTCTACAAATAAAAACTAAATGTTTGCTTGTAATTTCAGAGACATGTTGTCAGTAGTTCATAGAATAAAAGAACAATGTTAATTTCACTCAAACATACCTGTAAAAAGTAAAATCAGAGAAACTTTAAATGGTCTCTTAATCTTTTCTAGAGCTGTATATGTTAAAAATGTGACTTTAATTAAATTTTACTTCCTCATTGGGCCTCTAAAAACGTTTCTCTTTCTGAAACTCCGCCTTAAGAAAGTCATCACGTTAACCCTTTAACAACGTTTTTGCCAGAGTTTCACTGAGAAGTAGCTCCTATATTAAACTCAGCAGTTCTACCAGCTGTTTGCTAATTGCTGCTGGCTAGTCTGAAGGAGCTGAGTGGGGGAGGGGCGTTCTGAGAGACACAAGCCTAATTTTAGAAGATCATTTTGTATTTCTTTACCTATCAAACTCTTATTGCATTTATTTTGGGGGTTTCATTTTGTGTTGAATCTGCTTGACATGAGCTTTCAAACCTTTCAGGACTCTTGGCTTGTTGGTCAAGCGTCTGGAGAGGGGAGGGAAGGCCGAGCACCAGGGCCTTTTCCAGGAGAACGACTGCATCATCCGTATCAATAACGGAGACCTGCGAAACATCCGATTCGAACAGTAAGCCTGAAGCTGAAGCTGCTGGAGCTCTAACGTCTGATCTTTGCTTCAATCCCGACTCTGTCTCTTCACTGTAATCCGCTGCATTTCTCCTGCCAGGCTCCTCTGATGTCTGCCGCAGCGCTAAGCTAACCTTTCCCAGTTTAGCTCCTGTAGCTCCTAACTTCTGATGCTGACCCTGAAATCTTCTCTGCTTTTGTCCCTGCGCTTCTCCTCCTGATTCCCGTTTTAACACTTTCTTCATTCCTAAAGAAAGGCCGGTTAACGTTTATAGCTCCTGCTTTCCACTGCTGTTTGCTTATTTTTTTATTTCTGAGAAGCTTCTTCACATCAATATTGTTCTTAGAAGACAGAAATCTATCACATGGCTTATGAAAATACTTGGATATGATCTCTAATTTAGAAAATAAGTCATTGAACAATAGCATGAATTGTTCACAATTTCTTATTTTTCATAAGTCAATGCTTTAACATCCATGCGTCCTCTCAGTCAGTAGCAAAGCTAAGAAATTTTTAAATAAATAAAGAAACTTTTTAGTCAGAAATGCAAAAGTTTTCAGTTATGTACAAGTAGTGAGCATCTGTAACTGAAAAGTTAGTTGTGCTAACCCTAAACATAAACATTAGTTCTGCTAATGCTAAATGCTATGCTAACATACCAAGAGCTAATACTGAATAATACTCATTTCTACAGCGTTGATGGCAACCATGACTATGCTTTCTAGAATCTACCTGGACTCTATCAGTTAGTTGTTTCTTGGAAATTTGTCTATTTCATAAGACTGACAAGTTTTATAAACTTACTTTTTGAAACGTAGCCTGAATGTCAGCAGTTTATCCTCTGGTTTGATGAAAGTGAACAGTAGGTTACAGTGTTGAACAGAAATGAATGCAAAATGAGTAAAACTAGATATGCACCAGTCCAGTATTAATATTTACCGGTTCCGATATTGGAAATGGTTCTAGATTGGGTATCAATGGCATCGTGCCCGATCCATAAGAGCAGATCTATCCAGTCTAATTCTATGCTTTGAGTGATCTCACGCTTTAATATTTATTTAACATTATTCTTTTGATTCCTAGAAGATCGAAAGTTTGTTGCCGTTTATTTTTGTCAGTTTATTTTTTACTGGACTGACTGAACAAATGAAAGTCGTCGTTACAAGCTTGTGAAACTAGTGGTGTGTTTGTGCTGCACATAAATTTGTAATTACAATTTTTTTAAAAAAAACCTTTTGAGTCAGTTCAGGTTTCTTTCTGTATCGATCACTAATGTTGGTATCAGAAGTGGATTGGTGCAAATCTCAGTGAAAGATTTGGCAAGACATCCTGACTTCCTAAAAGCAATACATAAAGTAATGAGACACGACTCGAGACTTTTGCACTGAGCCGGTTTCTTGGCAGTAGAATAAAAAGTAATTCAATCCTTATTGTTCCTGTTATGTTAAAGCTTGCCTTCCAGCATCTGAAACATAACCTTTGCGGAGAGAGAGAGAGAATAAACCTTCCAGGCAGCAGTTGTCCTTGGTATTAAAGGCGTTTTTATAGAGGCGCGCTGCATATTACATCCTGTCTGGCACTCCGTTTTTGAGGCCAAAAATTGTAAAGATGCCGTGAAAAGACCCCGACGTCTTTCGGGAACATTATTAGCAGCTGGGAATATGCGGCCGAAAAACCCTGCAAGTTTAAGTTGTTAGTCCATAGGAGGGGGAAGCGTTTCAAATTCTGGAGCCTTTTGGTTTCCTAAACGAACGCTCAGCTGTCAGGGTCTGTTGCACGGAAACAGGTGGTGCTAACAAGGCAACACAAGTTTCCACTCACACCTTCTGAAGGGTTTAAAGAGGATTTTCTGTGAACAAGCCGACGTGTAGCGGTCTGCTTCATCTGCAGCCAAATGAGAAGATTATGAGATGGAGGAGTCGGGGAGGGTTTGGTTTCTTTTTAGAGCTGCTTGCGTTGGCAATAAGTGTTAATTAACATGTCAGATTGTTCAGGTGGGCGAAGATGGACATCTGGTAGGTGGAGAGCTTCACCAGGCAGCCATGTGATTAACACTGGATGAGTGTGTGATGCTCTTTTCATACCCAAAATAAAACTTCCTGTTTTTGTGTTTTCCTTCTCTTTGTTCCGGTTCTAGAGCACAGAACATGTTCCGCCAGGCCATGCGTTCCCCGGTGATCATGTTCCACGTGGTGCCGTCGTCCATGAAGGCCCACTACGAGCAGCTGTCGCACGCCGAGAGGAACCCCTCGTTTTCCTCGGGTCGCTTCAGCCCAGACTCGCTGCCCGGCAACGATCACAACCCCCAGAGGATAAACCGCCACGGATCCCAAACGCAGACCCACCCGGACCCAAACAACGGCTACCCACATCTGACCCACCCTGCCGTCATGGCGGCCAAACCTCCCACAGGCCACACCCACTCCCCTCAGAGGGGGCTGAACTCCACGCCCACGCCGGGGTACAGCAAAAAAGTGGGGAGGCGGTTTAACATTCAGCTCAAGAAAGGTGAGTTGAAATAAAACCTGCAGGATTTTAAGGCTAATAAGTTGATTTTTTTCTGAAAACTTTCATGTTTCAAAGGGAACTGTTGATGCACAATTCACATTTTGTACCAAATTTTGGTTTCAACCGCTTCTAAAAACAGGCAAAGCGTTTTAAAAAAAAAAGAAAGAAACATCCTTTCTTGTGACGTCACTCTTCCGGGAACTTTGTTGGTTTGGTAGGTATCCGTAACTTTCCTTCCTGTCCGATGAGGTAGGTATCAAATTAACGAAGGTTTCTGTACCTCTACCTTCAGTTTCAGCATGAGAGGATTAATTGAGCGTGTCTGATACATTTATATTATTTTTGTCAGTTACACCTTCTAGCTTCTTTCAGAGTATTTATTGTACCACTTATCATTTGAAACTGTGTGAAGTTTAGTGATACAAATCACAAATTTTTGTAACTGGTATCCTAAAAAAGCATATTACAAATGGTTACCTAAAACAGAAGCAATAAATAGTAATTATAATCATTTTTATCAATGTCACAATAGTGCTGCAAAATATTCTGATAAAAATGCAAGTCCATATCACCTAAATCTTGTCTGTAATGTTTTTTTAATAACTAAAGAAGCCATTTTCTTATCTTAACGGAGAAATTATCCTGATAAGCATCCATAGAATCACCAGAATCAGTTTAAACCTCCAGAACCCGGAGAAAGAAACCAATAAAGCTGCAGTCTGGGTCAGGACTGAGTCTTCTCTGCGGTGCCGGTTCTGAGTGACAGCTGGCCCAGGTGGTGTGATCTTCTGCCAGCAGGATTTCAGGTGTTGGCGCCAGGAAGCTTGTTGCTAAGCAGCTGCTGGTCCCTGAAAGGAGTCCGACGGGGCTGCATCGTGTGTCACTGAAATCCCAAATCTGTCCGCTCTTATTGGACTGGGATCAATCCAGACTGTCGAAAATAAAAACGGCAAAAAGAACCAGAACCCAGCTGCTTGTTGCTTCCTTCTGTTTCAACACTGACCGAATAATAAAAGCTGAAACTGAGAAATAAACAGAAATAATTATAGTTTAACTGAATTGAACTATACTGTGTTTATAAAACTAAAATAGATACAATGTTCTTCATTTTTGTGTTCATGAATCTTATGTAAAGAAAAAGTCAACTATTTGAACCCCGTTCACGTCCAGAGATGCTCTCTGTTCTCATTCCTCCCGTTTTGTTTCCGTTTCTGTTTTCGGAGCGGACACTCGCAGGGATTAACGGCGGTTCCCAGGAGCCGCTGTGGCTTCGTTTTGTTCAGATTAAACTCCCGCCTCAAATCACACGCCGGTCCCCTCGTAAATCCTGCCGAGTGTCAGAATCAGTCGGAGTCCTGGAGAAAGCTGAGGTGTGTCCTACTCGTGCTAATGAGGGAAAGATCCTCCTCCTGCTCCGGTTTACCGGAGGAAGCAGCGGCTCCCGTCTGCAGCGGGAAGCTGATTGCTTCGTCGATGTGGGGATCGGCTTGAGGAAGCAGGATGGGAAATGTTTTACTGTTGTGGGATTAAAACTGATAAAACTAGCATCGCCCTTAAATAAACTTCTTTTAACAATAAGTTTACACAGCGGGAGATTCTTATTTTAGGATGAAGGTTTTCTCAGGAGGTCTTCCTCAGCGATAGGTGTGATGACACAGCAGCTGAAGCATCCAAACATGCTAACGAAAGCTAAGCTAAAGGACTTAGCAGAACTTATTTGCTTCCTTCCTTGTATCGTACCTTGTGTAGTTCTTCCTTTCCTTGTGTCCTTGCATTTTTTGTTACCTTTCTTCCTTCTTTCCTTCCTCCGTCCTTGCTTTTCCTCCTTGGGTCCTACTTACCCTTCTTTGTAGAATAGTTGATTTTCTTTCCTTGTGTTCTTGCTTTTTCCTTCCTTCCCTTGTTCCTTCCTTTCTCCCTTCCTTAATTCCTACCTCACCCTCTTCCTTCCTTGCCTTCTTTCTTTCCCTTATTTGTTGTGTAGTTCTTTCTTCCTTTCATGGGTTCTTTCTCTGGTTTCCTACGTACTTTCGTTTCTTCCTCCAGTTTCGTATTTTTCCATATTTACTTCATTTAAAAGAAACATAAAGGATCTGGGTCAAAAACGTAGGAATCTTGTGGTCAGCTTAGTGACAACCAGAAAATGATTGATTATAGATTTTCCACTGAGATAATTCTCCAGAAAATCTGTGAAGGTTATTTCAGGAGACTGAAGCGTTTATTTTAATATAATTAGGTTTAAATATAGACATAAATCTGGTAACTCTACATATGCCGGTTATCTGCTGTCGGCTGTTATTTCCTGTGAACATCTGATGTAATTACCCAGATACATGTGTCGTGTTCTCCTCCTCGTTCTGAACCGTACGGTTTCTCCACCATTGTTGCCGTGTCTTGCATCAGATCCATGCGAACCGTGCCAGTTGGATCCAAACTTCTGCCTTCAGGTCAAATCAAATCCCACCATTAAATCTTTCGTCTTTTTCTCTTTTTTTTTCCTCCTCCGAAGGCCCTGAAGGACTCGGCTTCAGCATCACGTCGCGTGACGTCCCCATCGGCGGCTCCGCTCCGATCTACGTCAAGAACATTCTCCCCCGGGGGGCCGCCATCCAAGATGGCCGCCTTAAGGCAGGAGACCGGCTGCTGGAGGTAAGACGTTCTCTCAGTTTAAACGCCACAAGTTTATCGGTCAAACCTGCCTGCCAACTGTTTTGTTAATTAAAGCTGCTGGTTTTGATGTGGAAATTCTGCGTCTTGTTCAGAAATCAAAGAGCGTTTTCCCAAAGTCTTGTGCTGCAGCGAGAGAACGGCGTGTGAAGTTGCGTCATCCCTCTTTGCAAGTCATTTGCATAACAGATTATTACACCGCGAGGCTCAGACGTTCCGGCTCAAATCAGAAACTCTTCTGTGAATCTCAATATAATTATTTAAAAACTGACTAAATCTGTTTGAAGACACTTTGTGGATTAAGTTTAAAGAAGATGCTTGTGTTTAGTTTGTAATCGTCCTTTAGTAGAATATTTCCCGTCTGTTTTAAGACTGATCGATCAACTGATCAGTTTCTAAACTGATAGATTTCTTACTGAATTTCTGCTCAACTTTCTGACAGTCTATATCTTCATGACGTTTGATGGGACGGCTGACAAAATTGACAGATTAATTTACTTTAAGTTCACATCTACCAACGATCCGTCCATCCACCCAATGTTTCAATAATTGATCTAGTTATCAATCCATCCAGTCATTCATCGGGCCTTGTGTTTATCTAATCATTTACCTCTTCATCCGTCAAATCATCCATCAATCTATCCATTCATTATGACATCCGTCTGGCTATTCACTCATCCATCATTTTCCCATTCATCCACTTATCTATCAATTTTTCTATCCATCTCTCTATTTACTCGTTTGTCCATCCACTAATCTATTCATCCAGTCGTCCATCTGTCCCTCCGTCTATTCATTTGTCTCTCTAATCATCCGTCCATCAATTCATCCTTTCATCCATCAATCGTTGAGCAGCTGTTGTTCATATATCTAGAGCTGTTTAGTTTATTTAGGTTCACTTTTCACTTCAATATTAAGAAAATCAATGAAAACAAAACAACAAACAAAAAGTCTAATGTGTTCATTTCACAACCAGGAACTTGCATTGTTTGCAGTTTAATAAAAAAAATGTTCAATCATTAAATCATTACATTTTCTGTACATTAGTTTAAACTTTTGGTAAAATTCAGTGGAGGGATCTGTAAGTTTGACGGACGCCGTGTTTGCTCCGGTCCAGGTGAACGGCGTGGACCTGAACGGCCGGACGCAGGAGGAGGTCGTCTCGTTGCTCAGGAACACTCCGATGGGCGGCGCGGTGGGGTTGCTGGTTCTACGCCAGGAAGACGCTTTCCCACCCCGAGAAGTCGTAAGTCTCCTCCGCCGCCGCTGCTGCTCTTCATCCCTTCATCTTCCTGTGTGTGTTTGCTCACAGTGAGCTGTCACAACTTTTCACTTCGCTCCGTCTGAGCGTGCAGATCGATTTTACCGCCCTGTCGCTGCTCTCCTCTGCTATCGGGAGGCAAACCCGCAGAGATCTCGCTCTTTATCTTTATCTCTCCTGCTTATTCCCCTCTGCATCTCTTCACTTCCGCCTCCATCTGTGTGTTTTACCTCAGAGCTGACTCTCAGATTGATGGATGTGGGAACGAGCAGACGGACGCAGGCCAGGTTGCAAGAAGGGAGGGAATAAACAAACCGGGCTTGAATATCAATCAGGCGCCGTCCTCACATCTCGCTGCCGACAAACGGAGACGGAAATCTTTATGATTGAAACGTGTCTGGAGTTTCTAAACGTTGAACTTGAAGCTTTTTCAGGTCCACAGACAGATAAAGACATGAAAACAAACCCTTTAAGTTGAAATATTCCAACTTTTTGCAGCTTTTATAAACTTTAGGGGGACTAAAGAATCTAGCCTAATTCCTCTTATTCATCTGAATTGTTCCTTTTTCCAGAGTAAAATTGTCAAACATCCTTTAACTTTAAAGTATTTAACTTTTGTGAAAATTGAGGTTTATTTTTATATATTTGTTAAAACTGTCACCGTGTTTTATCTGCTGTCTGACAGTTTCTATCCATCTCATTTTATCTGTGCAAAATGAGACAGACAATTTGAAAAAAATCCATCTACATCGAGCTTCTACTGCCGTCTACAAAAATGTGACCAAAATCAACCAATCAGCACCAGGAGGAGGGTCATAGCGCTGTCGATCAAGCTCATGCACTAGCTGCTCAAAGTATTAACGGCGGAGAAATAACTTATTGTTACAAGAAAACTGTTTATCCTTTATTGGTGGCTATGCTAACTAGCCTGAGTATCCATGACCGGCTAGGCTAGCTTGAGGGTGATTGACAGCACTAAGCCCCGCCTCCTGGCTCTGATTGTCCGTCTCATATTATCCTGTCATGACATGGAGACAGTTTCAACAAACATAAACAAATATATATATATTTTTTAAATTCAAGTTGCATACTGCAGATTTAATGAAATCAAGAAGTTGGCTTAAGTTTGAATTTTTTTTTTCATTTTTTTCTCCGAAGAGTTTTTGCAGCGCTAGTGGCTCGCATTTTCCGAAAGTAGGCAGACAGGAAAGGGGTGCAGACATGCGGCAAGGTCGCCGGGACCGGGAGTCGAACCCGTGACGCCCGCGTCGAGGACCAAGGCCTCCAAACGTGGGGCGTGCTAACCCCCTGCGCCACCACAGCACGCCCCCGAATTTGTTTTTCTTAACATGAACTGACTCAAAAATATCTATTTAGCCTGTTAAACCCGCACTAACCTCTGAATGTCCGTTACCAAGCATCAGCAGTTTTAAATTAAAACCAATTCAATTAAATCCAAAAATATTTTATTTATCTCAAAGGGAAGTTAAATGTTTTCCCTGCAAGTATCTTCAGAGAGTCGTTGTGGATGGTGATTCTGTGGGCCGTAAGACCGTTTTGTCACATTTTTTAAAGTAAACTTGAACTTTGAACTTGATCTCCAGTAGCAGTCAGTGCTGCAACTAACCCAAAGAACCCTCTGAAGACTGTTGCTGTAAGACAGGCTAAGAGAACAAAACCAGAGCAGTAGAGACACCTTCAGTTGTTGGCTAGCTCTGCTAATCCACCTCATTTGCTTTTGCTGCTCCACTTTAAATCTCCGTCTGGCTGTGCGGTCACAGGGATGTCGGAGTAAGGGATACGATCTTATACTGATGGACGGAAGCGATGGTTTAAGCTTCCTCAAGCTCTCTTTGGGGTCATAGGTCAGGTATTATTTCATGTTTCCATTTCAAAACCAGTTTAATAGACATTTTGAATTGTTGACCCAACTTTATGCAAATTTCAACTGTCTGTTGATTTGAGGTCAAGTTGAAAAATCACTTCTTCATGACTCCTTCACACTGGCATAATTCTCTGCATAATTCTGCCGCCACCGTGCTTCACAGCTGAAACTGTATAGAATCTGTAGTAAAAGGAAGAAATGATGAAATGAATCAAAAACGTTTCGATTTTCATGGCCATGATGAGAGGATTTAAATTTCTGACTGTAAGTTGAATTTAAATGAACCAGCAGGCACTCAGTCTCATAAATTACTCCTAATGCAGAGTAATGAAAACATAAAATCAGCAGCTGTTATATTACTGCCACAGGTGGCACACTCTTCAGCGTTAAACCATTTCTGCTGCAGGTATTTTAAAAGCTTGAATCACTGATATAAAATGTCATATCTGAAATTATTTTTAATATTTAACTACTTCTTATTCTACTGAGGCAATATTACAAAAAATCCTGCATAAAATGACCGAATTTAATCAGGCAGAGTTGAAAACATTCCCTGACTGAGGTTTTTATCTAAAATCCTGCATTGATTTTTTTAACAATTTAGTCCAACTTTACTGTATTTATTATTGCATAACAAATAGATTGCATAATAAAATCAGGCAACAAAACAAACTGTAAAACAAAACAATCCAAGCCTTTGTATCAGCTGCTTGGAGACGGATGGGAACGGGATCTGGCAACCCAATCCTCTGAGTCTGTGTGTGGGCGTCATAGCTGCCAGGAATGCCTCGCTGTATTTTCTTCTTTTATAGTTTAGCTGAAACAAATCCGTTCCCACCAAACAAAATAAACCTTTTTTTTTTCTTTGTTTTTTTTGTCTGAAGCAGGAAAAAAAAGTCTTGGTTGTGTGACGCTCTGACGAGAAAAGAACAGGATGAATGGCATTTTGTTTGGAGGAAAATTGCTGTGAGCTGCTCATCAGGTTGAAGCATTTAATCTATAAAACAATGCCACAAATAAATAAAAAAAAAAGCTAAATAAACAAAATGGGACAGCAATAAACATATATTTTCAAAGATATTTAAATTAACCTCTGGTCTGAGCTGCAGACATGGTTGCAGTTTCACGTCTGAACCTTCGTGTTGCGTTTCTGGTACGCCTGTAAATCTGATGCACAAGCTACATCCGCTAACAACAATGAGCGATGGAGCCGATTCTCTTGGTTCACTTTTGCTTTAAAACAAAAATCTGGTCGCTGGAAACGTCTACTGTTATGTTCAACTTATGCTAAAAGGAGTTGGCCTATTAGCGAAGCTGCTCAAGCCTAAAAGTAGCAACTTGGTGCTAAACTGCTAACGCTAATGTTAAAGAAGCTCTTCTTGCTGAAATCTGATGGTTAACAGATTTAAAAACAAGAAATATCAGTTTTAGAGTAAATACTTGTGTTTATTCAATACTTTAGCATCAAAAGGGTTTCTGAATTGAAGATATTGCTTATTTTGACATTTTTTAAATAAAAAATGCAATCAGTTAATTACAGACTCTGCAAGTTAAAAACTTTAATCAAGTCCCACCAGTAATTTTTATTAATCTTTCGTCAGTTAAAATTAAGTCAGTTTTACTGTACATCCTGGTTTTCTAACTTACCCCAATCTAATGTGGTTCAAATGCTAGAAAACAGCATTAACTTTGATGTTTTGTTGTTTTTTTATTCTTTATAAATAAATTAGATTTAAATAATATCTATTCAATGTAGAACTATCCAGTAGTAGTTTCAGATTTTGTTCTAGAAAATCCCTCAAAAGCAGTGAAATAACAACCTTTATGTTTTTTTTGTCGTTTTTTTGGAGGCGCTCATGTTGCCCTTTGGTGGTGTAGCACCCTGGGTGGAGAGCCACACTTCCCCTGCATCACAACTGAAGATTATTTCTATAACGTAGTTAAAAATGTAAGGCTGATTTGTCAGTTTGTCGGCTGAGGTTCATCATTTCTATCTTCTGCATGCTGATTTCTCCACGACGCCGTTTCATGTTTCCATCTTCCTCCATCTGCATCAAACTCACACCATCAAATTTGAACAGTTTCAGTTTGTGAATATCTGTTGCTTGACTCCTTTTGGTTCTTCTGCTTCCTCTCCCCGTTCCCCTCCACGTTTTTTAGAGCGCTGAACCCCAGAAGCAATCCCACAGAGACCTGGTAAGACCCAACTCCAGCCAGCACTTTCACTTTTCTGCTCCTTTATTTATGTCTTTGCATAAATGTTGTTTATTAGGAGGAACAGTAAACCTTAGCACCCATTTGGGATCAAAACATTAGATTTTGCATGTATTCAGTCTGTAAATCTGATTTTAATCTCTTCCTGAAGTTTCTTTGTCAAATCATAGTTTAATGGTTTTGTTTTGCAGGATAATTTGCTTCTTAACTCCCCTTAGAGCGAAACACGGAAAAACCTTTTTCTTGTCTGCTTGCGATAACAACCTGACCTTCTTTCTGTGCTGGAAAGTATTTTTGCTGTGAAGTTAAAACTAAAAATCATCCCGAAGTTTAAATTGTTTGCTTTTCTAAGGCTCTATCTCTAATATATTTACAAAAATATCAGATTTCTGTGTATGAAGCTCAACTAGAATTACATTTATTACTAATCAAACTAATATCTGTTCACTTCTGATTCAAATAATGGCTAACGATCAATAATAACTATTTTTTTGAGTTTATTTTGAAGAGGAAGTTTAATGGCTTTGGAATTAATGTTTATTTGTTTAGACGTCCGTCATGGCGTTGTGGTCCGCTTTCTCACATTCAAAGGGTCAATAGAGGGAAAAAAATGAAACTTTCCAAAAATTGACACAAAAGACATGAAGGTAAAAAAACTTTTGAGATTCGTCCAGATCTCAAAAAGTTTAACAAAACTCTGCGGTCTAAAAGACGAAACTTTGGTGAAGAGATGAAGTCGGAGTTAGAGTTGTGGAGACGTCAGGAGGGACTGAGCAACCAATCAGAAATGGACGTTCTTTGGAGTGAGAGAGACCCCTCAAGTTTCCAAAAACATCAACTGTACTCTTATTTTAAACAAGTAATCACTCCATTAAGTGAAGGTTTCACATTAAAATGATGAATAATTATCAGTTATTTTAAGGCTTTCTGTGTCTTGGAGGTGAACTCCAGCAAAAACAGGCATTGCTACAACTTATTAGAACCAATGCAGACATAAACCAAGAATCCAAACAACAGACAGAACAGGATCTCAGAGAATCTCAATTCTATCTTTTTGAAACCGTTTTCATTGAATCGGCCATTAAAAGCTCATCTCCTTCTTTAGGGCTTGTTTTTGAAAGCCCTTCAAATTTCCATAATTCTCAATTTACATCCAGTTTTGTAATTAAACATCTGGCTTTACCTTCAGGTTGCATCTGGCCGACTGCAGGTAATTGGTTATGTCCTGCGTGCCGCATTACGAGTTTAATTGGCCGGTTAATTTGATTGGCGGTTGTGTCGGCCAGCTGTGTGGATGATGCTCGTCATGACGAAGTGTTATGGCGGGACGTTAACGGTTGCCGTGACGGCAGCTGGAGTATTTCGCGTGTTCAGACATGATGACATATATCAGCGGCGTTGAAATGAATGCAGACAAACACACCAGCAATTATTGCATCACTGAGCGCAAAGGTTTTTATGGCGACTGTGAAGTTATACAGTCAGAAATTAATTTGGCTTGTTGGGGGGGGTAAAATGGAGGTTGCATTTAGTCACCAGATTATCAATATCAAAATATTTTGCTGCAAAATATTTAGTTAGCAAGCTAAGTACTAAATGTAGAAGCAGCATTCAGCTTCTGTGCACCACAAATCTGGGACAAAGTTCCAGAGTTCCTTTAAATCTGGGCTAAAACTCAGCTGTTCAGAGTTACTTTTGAAACCTAATCATAGAACATTAATCAATAATCTGATGTGCAAAATGTAATGTTAACATGACATTACGACTTCTTATTTTTGTGTTTTAAGGACTTCGAAATGCCTTGTTGAAGAAAGCCGCTATACAAATAAAATTTGATTGATTGATTAGCCATTTAACTATTGTTAAATAGTTAAATATTTAATTTGAAGCTAAATATTTAGTTTCTTACTAAATATTATGTTAACAAGCTAACTATGTGGCTTCATGCTAAACATTTAGTTTACCAGCTACATATTTAGTTTGTTAAATAAATATTTAATTTGAAGCTAAATACGAAGCTTCAAACAAAACTTTTCGTTAGCAAGATAATTATGTAGCATCAAGCTAGATATTTATTTGAATATAAATTTGAAGTTTTGTTTTAGTTTCCAAACTAAAAATTAAACTTGAAGCTAAATACTTAGCTTGCTGACTAAATATTTAGTTTTTGGTTTCAGTGTTGGTTATACTTGCAGTTTGTTGGGGTCACCATTAGCGGTGGGACTGCTGTCGCTGTTAGAAACGATCAGAAATGACATATTGATTTGCTTTTCTCCCAAAACTGGTTGGTCATTTCAAAAGACGACTTTCTTCGTTTCCTTTCAGTGCGGATTTATCAGGTTTTGGTTGTTGTTGGTAATCAGTGCAGCCATGTGAAGAAAACCCAAGCAGATAGAGCAATTGCTCCACGGCGGGGCGTCTCCTCCTGCCCCCTGTCCGTCTCTTATTACCCCTCTCCCCCCTGCATCCAAACCTCCAGATGAGTCTGTTTTCTCCGCTCCCATTCCCGGAACATCAGCCACCATAATGGATTCAGCGCCTTTCAGATGTTATCTGTTGTCAGGCACCTCATTTTAAACATCTTGCTGCCCATAAAGCAGCGGCGCAGTGATGGTGTGAGGTTTATGGACTCTGTGTGCGAGCCAAGCGGCGCGCGCCGGCCCTTTAATGGACGCCCATTTTCAATAAATGGAAGCGTTTCCAGTAAAGGTCAGATTTCTGACTGTAATCATGATTATCTCATTAATATTATTTTCTTCTATTCATCTAAAATGTATTACATTGCTTTAAAAAGTCTAGTGGTTTATAATTCAAAATAAGTTTTATATTTATTTTAAATATTTTTTTATTATTATTTTACACAAATACATTTAAAACGCGTTGAAAATTAATTTTTTAAAAATATTTTTAAAAGACAAAAGTTGTAAAATATAGATTTGTTTTAACTTAAATTACTTTTAATTTTTTATATTTTTAAAATATTTATTCCTTTTTTGCTCATATCAGATAATAAATAATAAAATGTTCATATTAAGTTTTTATTTTTAAAAATTTACACCTTTTGTTTTATTTAATTTTTCATCTAGTTTTGCTATTTAATCTGTATATTATATCTTTTTTACTTTGTATTTTATTTTTTATTGATGTATATTCTCCATCTTAGGTTTTTTTTTCATTCTTTTAGCTTTTTGATGAAAAAGACAAAAATTGGCACATTTAGCGCCAATTTTAATTTTGAGACAAAATTAAAATTTTGTTTTGTATTTTATTTTTTAGTACAATGAAATGGCACATGACACTATTTCTACTTTCTTTTTATCATTATTTGATTTTTAAATAACCTTTAAATGTGATTTGATTACATATTTTTTCAGTTTTCTTTATTTTTTTCAACTCAATTATGTACATTTTATTTATTTACCATATTTTGATTATTCCTTTTTTATTTAATATTTTATTACATTGACTATTAATGTATTTTATTTGTTAAGTTGTATGGTTACCATCAGTATTACATCCATTATTATCAGAATATTCTATAAATATTTCATGCAGCGCTGACATTAATTCAGTGTGTTGCATGCAGATGGATTTCTGGATGCTTTCCCAGGGCTGCAGCTGGGATTTTTTTTTTTAGATTAGCATCTTTCAGCTGAAGGTTTTCACATCAAACATGATGCAACTGAAGTGGAAAAAATGTCGTTCTCTAAAACCGGAGCCACATCCCTGCAGTGGCGGATGCTGCCCTAACTTTGTGTGACGCTTTTTTTATTCCCAGCCTCGTGTGTTTTGTTTTTTTAGTGATCTGTTGCTAAACTTTTGTGGATTGAGGTAACTTCTGCATGGCAGCACTTTGCCCATTATGCTGTATAAGGAAATGAGCTAATTTGTGTGGCTGCAACAAAAGGCTAGAAGTCATTTCAGCGATCCATTGCTTCACCAATGGACTGTAAAAACAAAACACTTAGCTGGATATTCTCCTGTCTCTTCCTCATCAGCTCTTGCATCTCTTTCTTCCTCCTCTGCGCCGTCTCTTTGTGTCAATGAGGCTCTTAAAAGCCACTCTTAAGACACAAATCCCCGTCCCCAGCACCTGGCTCCCACAATGCAGCTGATCAAAGGCATCCGTCTCCCCGTCCCCGTGCTCTGATAGCTCCATAATGGCTCCATAACATGAACATTCAGCCCCATTGTTTACGCCATTAGTCACACAGGCTTATGGAAAATTACTGCAATGCTGCATTGAGAAGCCATCAAGAGGAGCAGCAGCAGCAGTGCAGCATCAACGCGGTGCCAAGACGCTGTCTGTCTCCTCTCGGCTCACAAAGCCGCGATGGAGCAATAATCTGTTGCAATGTGGAGAAATGATGAAGGGTTTTGTTGCCGGCCTGCTACGGATATATGGTAGCGTTTGACAAACGTTACACAGCAAAAATACGTCAATGTTTCTGATGGTTTGCAGTTTATTCATTATATTTGTTCTTTTTCTGATGATTTTCAGTTAAAATTCAACTTTTATTGTTATTTTCCTGTGGTACAAAATTCGAACTCAGGTCCCAGATCAAGTAGTAAATGAATAATGGTGTACTCTATATAATGTGTATGTCAAACTCGAGGCCCGTGGGCCGAATCTGGCCCGCCGTAGCTTTTTTAGACTGCAAATTACATCAGTAAGTCCTTCCTGTTTTTCATAAATGTGCAAAATTCGAACACAATCCACAAATCTTTGCTTTTTTTAATTTTTTTATTTTACCACAATTTTCAAAGTTGGTCAGAAACATTGAGTTTAAGTGACAAAGATGCAACATTGGTTACATTTTTAGCTGCTGCGTTTCTCTTTCACACCGCACTGTTAAAAACCTGTTCCCCTCCTCACCTGTGGGGGCGCTACACCGAAAACCACTGAATTAAACGACACAAAGACAACACAGAGTTCATCTTCCCACTTCACAAAATGTAAACAAAAATGGAGTCCAAGTTTAGTGGTTGTAGGATTTCTCTTGTCATGAGCCACTTCTCGCTACAGTAGCACGTTTGTTTTGGTTGTATTTACCCAGAATGCCATGCGATGTAGTCCACTTCCTGCTTTTGGAGCGGCTTGGCTTTCACATGTGCATTCGAACCGCACTTTCAATCGAACCAACACCACAGAAACACAAAATCTTACCAAGTATAGTTTATAAAATTTTGCCGTAATTTTTCAGAAAGAAATAAGTTCTTGTTTTTAGTCTGTAATTCCTTAATATTAATGAAAAAGTGCTAATTTCATTGGCAGATGATTTCATTTGTAACTTGGGAAAAATGTCTTGTGGCAAGTGAAATATTCTGCTAATGAATTGCAGTATTTTTTCTGCAATTTTAAGGAATTATTTTCTTGCCACCAGCTCCTATATCTTGCTGAAAAGTTATTTGTAAGTTAGTCTTATTTTACGTGAACTAGGATTTGTTTTGATGAACCTCAAAAACAGCAAATTGAAATTGATTTCCAGGAAGCAGCGAAGCTAATCGAGTATTTCAGCAGGTTGCGTAAGTTTTGGATGTGAGCAGGAAAGTCGGAGGGAATCATGGAGTAAGTTTTTGTCAGAGTGGAGTTGATGAATGGCTGCGGCTCTTTCAGATTCTCTGTGCTGCTGATGAGGCGAGTCGCACAAAAACAGAAAATCAGAAACGGGTTTAGTGGGCCATTAAAGCGACACTTCAAGCTGTCAGTCGACCCAAATGCACCCAACCGTAGGAGCTGTACATCCATCCATCCATCCATAAAGCCTTTATCTGTCATGATGAACCCAGCCGCCGCCGCCGCCGTGTCTCTTGGCGTTTGTGATGCTACAAACTGAGAAACTCTCGACCGTTCTGCCTCAGGCTGTTGCTCCGTTTATTGCCGCTCACATATGTGGAGCGTCTGGTAGCAGCTGCTGGTGCGATTCCTCCGATCGGATCGAGACACAAACGGGTTCTGGAGGTCGCCACGGAGACGGAGAGAGGGCGGCCGATTAGATGTGAGCATCAGATGGTTCCTCCTCCAAACGGCGGCTCATCCTTCCGGGAGCCAGTTGACTTTATTTTTAGTTTGTTCTCACAGGAAGGCAGGAAAAATATCAACTGTGGGATTTGATTTGGATATTTTGTAAGTCTGATAAAGAAATTTGATATGTGCTTCCATCTTTTTATCCATCCTCTTCTGCTGGCGTTTTCTCTAGAGTCTCTCTGGAAATATCTGCCATAAAGAAATCAACCTGGAAATTCTGAATATGTACAGAATTTTAAAGTGAAAACAGGAATGAACCATGTCACACACACACACAGCTCTTCCTCCCTCGTCCTCCCATGCTGCGCCGCTCTCAGCCCAGTCGATCAAGCAGGTATTTGATATTCACGGTCTATCATCGCTGCGCATCGCGAGGAAGAGACGGACAGCGGAAAGGAGGAATCGGAAACCGATGGACGGATTAAAACCAGAGGGCAGATTTATTTTCACTTAAAAGACGGATGATAAAGCAGACACAACAGGTCGCATGCGAACTTAGGAAGTGCGCGTATCAAAATGGCGGTGGATAAATGCAGCGCCAGAATCAGAGAATGAGCATGTGGAGATGGATGCTACAGTAAGCAGCCAACAATGGCCGCCACGCTCCACTTCTCCTGACCAATTACACCCTTCACTGCCTCCTTTTCACCTCCATCACCGTCTCCTTCTGTCTCCTCCTTAGCAATCATCACCCACAACTTTCTGTTTTTAATTTCGTTCTGGTAACTTTTCCAGAAGACATCAAATCGTCCGGGTTGTTTGAGTTTACCACCAAACTCTTAATCATTTCACAGGGGAAAACTGAAGTGGAGTTGGAGTTCTTAACCCTTTCATGCACGAATTATCATCCTTTGTGACAGGCTTTTTTTCCCCATTTTTTTATTTCCTTGAGGCAGAAAAAATGGTAGGAACAAAAATGACATTTTTTAGGTGATCAATTGTAATTTTCTCCAAATACAAAGCTGTTATTTGAAACATACATCGGTAGTATTGTTCTTTAGTGGTTACCTCATGTCACAGTGGAAGGACGGACCGGGCCGGTTGGGACGCTTTCTTGTCTGTCGGCCATATTGGATTTAACAAAAATAATTTCTTGCAGTTGCAGTTAATAGTGTATTTTATGATGCATTAGTTTCCACTTCAGTGGTCTGTTTTTTATAACATAAAAATCCACCGGAAGCACAAGAAAAAGTCTTTTAGATTAGCTCTCCGCTATGCATGAAAGGGTTAAAATCCAAACAATAGAGTCATCTGTTGAAGATAAACAAGAGAAAGATTTTCAGGGTGTAAGATGTTCATTAAAAGGTTAATTGACTTTTTTTTGTAAAAATGACATGTTATTAATTGGTTTTATACAAGTAAATACAACTTAATTGGTTTAAGAAACATTAAAGATGGTGGGTGCAAATGGAGAAAACCATGTTAAATCAGATCAATTGATCAGTTTAGTCACTCAATTGATCAATTTCATCATTAATCAATTAATAATTAATGCTTCTAAGCATCATTGTCTGAGCTTAACTAAAATATGAACTCAAAATAACCAAATCCTGGTTTTAACCTGCAAACTAATGCAACTTGTTTGATACATATTGAGTCAGAAATGAATAAATTAAATTGAGATATGGTGTGGGGTTAAATTAGTTTTCATTTCTTCCTAATTTCTTCCTAATTATTTTTGTTTTTTTGTGAAGTTTTCTCTGTCTAATGATTGTTTTATTTTTTCTTCTTCTTTTTAAAAACCTGTTTGAAGTAAATAAATCAAAATCAAGTTTCATCTTTAAATGAACACGTTCTCTTACAAAACCTACGATATGAAACAGAAGCAAAACTAATTTCAAAACATTGATTAACAACTTTTTATGAACACACAATGAAGAAAATCAATATTTCTCAGGAACAAAAATGTTATAAATTGGAAAAATAACCTTTCACACAAAAGTGGGAAAAATACAACAAATCCCAAATATTACAAATATCCTGACAAAAACACTAAAATTTAGATATTTTGATATAATTTATTTTTCTTGCATTTTGGCTCCTAAGTGTTTCTGAAAGTGCAACACTTTCTGTATTTGTATTTTAATCATTTGAATCGAATGATCATAATAAGGCCTTCAGATATAATTTCTGCAATAATAGGTTTCATTTTTATCTTTCACCACTTTAAGTTTTCTCTCAGTGAAGTATAGATAACCGCAACAAAAGAGGAGAGCCAGTGATGAAAGTTGAAACAAGAACATGAGCAGGAATAGTTTGGAAAAGAGTGAAGAAGTTAGGAAAGTAGCATAAAAGGAGACAGGTGAATAAAAAGATGGACTGCTGTGAAAGGAAAAGGTGGGACAAAGTAAAAGATATACATTCAGACTGAAAGGATGTAGCGTCTCTCATTTTGTGTTCCACATGGATTCACCCCTTTCTGGCGGTCCTTCATTCACACTCAGTTGCCCGCTCGCTCTGTCATTGTCATGCTCACGCTTTCTCATTCTTTTCACCCGTTTCTTCTCGGCTCTTCGCCTTTTCACCCTCGCTGTGCTTGTCTCTGTCCTTCATCTCCTCGGCACATCTTTCCTCTCCCTCCCCTCACCTTCATTCAGCCTCTCTTTGTGCCGTCGCGCCTCTCTCCAGCAGCTGTCTTTAATTTAATTTTACCTTGTCACATTTTGCTGCATTCCCTCTTTCCTGTCTTCATTGTTATTATAAAATCCTTTGAAACGTTTAGAATGTGTGACCTAATGTACGTCTAAAAGGTGGAGATAAGAAATCTATTTTCATTTCCTTTGGCCACCTCTGCTAAACAAAATAAAGGAATTTTAAATGGATATTATTTCTACCAAAACGTTATAATTTACTATTTTCAAAAACAGCAAATCCTCTTATTGAAAATGGTATATTTCTCTATTGTTATTTTCACTAATCATGTTAGCATTTCTTGTTTAAATTCGATTTGGGACAGAAAAACATATCTTCAATTAGATGTTCTCAGTAATTCTGTGGTATTTTATTTTATCCATAGCTACAAGTTATTAGATCTGCATTTTGTGTAAAATTCTGTGTTGTTCACTTGGGAAGTTGTAATACAACAAGGAAAGCGCTGAGCTAATTTTAGCGGCTCAAATATGCGACGTAGTTAGCATAGCTAGCAAACAGCCGATTGATTTTTTTTTTTTTTTTTTTAAACAAATAGAGAACAACTGAGCAATTATTGTTAACAGATGATCTAAATAACGGCTTACAAAACTTTCCAACTGCAGATTATCTTTCAACAAAAATAAACTTGCTAGCTATAAGCTAACATTAAGTCTCCAAGCCAAAAGCTAAATAACTAATTCATGTGTCTGAATTACATTTTTCTTTTAATCTTTATTTAACCAAGATTAAGTTTCTTTCTACAAGAGTAACTTGGCCAACAAGGCAGCACAATACAAAATTTCAGCATATCTATGCTAACAGTAGATATATTCATGCTATCAACCAAATCACACTGGTAAACTACAAACCAAAATCTATTTAACAAACAAGTTGTGGATGAAAACTACAAGCTGTCAGTGATCAACCCAGTAATGTTTGTAAACTGCAAGCTAACAACCAAGGGACGCTTATAAACTACAACTCAAACAGTAAACAACCAAATCTGTTGCTAACTGCAAGCTAACGGCTAACAAAAGTCATTATTTAAAACCAAAATTCACAGAGAGGAACAACCTCAAGCTAACAGCTGAATTTACACTTTATAGGCTAAAATAATCTGTTTTTAAAAATAAAAGAAAGTGATATGCCTATAATTTACAGATCTGCTAACTAAATGAGTCATGCTAACTGCAAGAAGCAAAATAGTTGTGCTTCTAAACTGGGCCAATTAGCTAACAATTTTTGTAATATTCATAAATTGGTAAAACTACAACAGTTTTTTTTATTATGAAGTCCTCTCTTGGCATTTCAGGCATACCATATGGGAAACAAGAATGGTAACTTTGTTACTCTAAACCAAAAGATGGAATTTTTTATAAATATTCCAACAAAAAGCACATCAGTAGTTATCGTTTTTTATGTTTATGGTTATAAATTGACATCTTGCAAAATGTTCAAAAGACTTTTTTCAATAAACAGGAAGTTAGCATTAGCATTAGCCTTTAGACAGCATTAGATTTTGTATGTTATTACTTTTAATCCGATTTCTTTCTCAGTCAGTTTGCAGCTTTATAGCTTTAATTCTCCCATACTCACTTCTGTTAATTATGCTAAAAAATAAATTGTTGGAATAATTTGGATATTATTTTATAAAATAAATTCCTGCCTCCGATGTCCTTTTTTTTTTTTTAATACCTTCAATTAATTGGTTCCTGCATTATTTGTTTTTTCAGAACATATAGCCATGCTAACTGTGTTTTTTATGCTTCCTTGTTTTTCCCTTTTCTTGTATTCCCTCTCATTCATCTAAACTCCATCTTTATTTTGCCCCCCATCCCCTCTTTGCCTCTTCTTCTCCCCCTTCCATTCCACAAAGAGTAATTCCATCTCTCTCCCAGCAAACAAAGGGGGCTAATGACATGCTGACACCGAGCCTGATGATTGAATTCATTAGGCGTGCACAATAATTGCCAGGCGGCAGCGTGCGCGCACCCTTCTATTCACAGGACAGCTGTCAAATAACAAGCAAGAGAGAATGGCTTTTTATTGTTGCACTGGAAGACAGAGTGAGAATGAATATAAGAAATGAAGTGAGAGAAGCACCTGTTGTAGAGAGAAGCGCGAGAAAGCTCTCAGCATGTCAATTAGGCTGATGTGTTAGTGCTGGGTTGCTGGGTGACATCAGGGCTCAGGTACAGATTTTATTATATTTCTCTTTTACTACAACCTCTTGTTCCATTATATTTTCTATAATTATTATATTGCGGGTTATTTCCAGACTTGTAATCAAAGCTGCAACTATTTAGACATATATAGGTTTTGAAACGAGTGCAAGTGGAAGAATAAAACTTTACTGCACTGCACATAAATGCAGCACACTGTCTAGTATAATTATAGCTCCCAGGAAGAACCTGTAAACTCTGAAATCAGGAAGAGATGTCAGTCAAGTGTGCCGCTGACTGTGGCGAACCAGACAGCATAAGTTCTGAGGGGAAGAAGTTATTTCTTTTTCCCCGCCGGGCTGCGAGTTAGCTGCCAGCCACCAAGCCAACTTGGGAAGTAGATCTGTGCCATGTTTTCATGTGGATTCTCCTTCCCCTGACACATTAGAAACTAGCTTATCATGCTGCTGGGCTCACTTTTATAACCCAGAGAAAATTGTGCCAGGCTTGACTCGGTACGATCCCACTGAGACTTGATGCTAACCAGCGTTTTTGTTTTTCTTTTTGGGCGCCACTTTTAGCTTTAGTGTTTGCTTTAAAAACACATAAAACATGTAACTCTTGCATCTTAATCTACTTTTGCTTGGTTTTTGAGGTTGGAAAAATAAACTAGAAGTAAACAAATAATTAACTCTTGCTAAGTCAATGATGCTAGTTGTTAGCAGTCTTGTTAGCTCACAAAACTGTTAGCTAAATGTCAGCATTTGAGTTTTAGCTAGCACGTAAACTTACTTGGTAGTTTGGTTTGTAGTTAGCTGTTAGCCTAGTAGCTGTTAGCCTAGTAGCTGTTAGCCTAGTAGCTGTTAGCCTAGTAGCGTGCATGCCTCATTTGTTTGTTTGCTATTGATGGGGAAGTTTACACACAGCTGGGCTGTTATTTAGCTGTTAGCTTTTTATTTTACACACCCAAGTGTTTGCTTGGTAGCTTCATTTTTTTAATGTTATTAGCTTGGTACTTTGAGCATCTATTTCCATTCTTTAACTCCACATACAAAACAAAGAGCCAAAATACACCCACCAATATGATTTAATCATCAACAGAAAATGATGTTGTATGTAACTGAATCACTGTTTCCACAATAGAAAAGTCTCTAAATGTGCAAGTTTTAATGCACTGGTACTTGAGATTCATCTCCTGCGAAATGTTTGTGTACCTGCATAAGTAAGTGCACTTTGGGTTTTATAAACAACTTTCTGACAAAAACAATGCTCACAGTTTCTGCCACATTGACAATAAAACACATTTACAACCGTTGGCAAGCAATTAAATCAGAGCCCAACTTAACAATTTTGGTCATAAAGATCAAAATTGTTAAGTTGAAATCACTTCGGGGCCACAAAAATAATTTTAAAGGGGTAGTATTATCTGTTTTGCAGCAACATAGTGCCATTTTATAGCACAATCAAGTCATTATATTATCCTGACTTAAAAGAAATTTGGTTTTGTCATTTAATTGTGCCTGTCTCTTTAAGAAACTCCTGCTCTTCCTGGCACTCCGCCTTCAGGAAGTCATCGCAACATAAATACTGCAAATCATAACAAACGTCTTCTACAATTGCGTTAATGTAAGACAGTTTCAAACCTTTTGGGGTTGGTTGTTGTCTTATTTGAAGCTGATTTGTGTTTGAGTAAAAGTGGATCGATGGTCGAACCACAAAACAGACAAATACAGAAACACTAAGTTTTGGGAATCTATTTTTGTACCCCTTTTTTTTTTTTTAAACTGTTAAAAATCTTTTCTTATAAGATGGAAAAAGTGTCGAGATGACCGCACAAAATCCTTCAGAGGGCCGTAAATGGCCCACAGGCCGCACTTTGACCATTAAATCTTTTCAGAATTTATATTTTAAATCTGGATTTTGTTTGTTTGTTGTAGAAAACGGAGGAGGATGAGCTGGTCCTGACTCCCGATGGGACCAGAGAGTTCCTGACCTTCGAGATCCCGCTCAGCGACTCGGGTTCTGCAGGTTTGGGCGTCAGCGTGAAAGGCAACCGCTCCAAGGAAAACCACGCAGATCTCGGCATATTTGTCAAATCAATCATAAACGGTGGAGCAGCCTGCAAGGTACTGAGCGTCCTGCTGTTTATGAACGTTATAGAGAAGTTTCTTATTGGTGTGCTGCAAACATGCAAAATCACCATGGATTTGTAGTCTAGTTTCTAATTAAAATATCTTACTAGACGTGAAATAAGATAACTTACGAGCTTAAGTAAATAACTCTTCAGTATTAATTAAAAGAATTGTAACTATTACTATTACTTGTAAGTTATTTCACTAGAAACTAGACCACAAATACTTGGTGATATGTTGTGTTTTTGCAGTGTAGGGAGTCATAAACCATTATTCTCTGTCTGACAAACAGGATGGACGGCTGAGGGTGAACGACCAGCTGATTGCGGTGAACGGCGAATCGCTGTTGGGGAAAACCAACCAAGACGCCATGGAGACGCTGAGGAAGTCGATGTCAACAGAAGGCAACAAGCGCGGGATGATCCAGCTGATCGTGGCCCGACGAGTTGCCAAGAGGAACGAGGTAAAGAATGACTGGAACGAGGAGGCATGGCAACAAATTAATCAATTAATCACAAGATAAATTAACCTTATGTACACTTTTTAGTGGTCTTCTTTCAACAGTCATTTTATTTTTGCATTTTCCCTCAAAATTCTAGTTTTTTTTTGTATCATTATTACTTTTTTGTGGTCTACATAGAATCCAAGTAAAATGCAACAAATGATAAAAAATGTGTTGCTTTGGAATAAATTATAGTTTCCTTTACAAATATGTGCAAAACTTTGTCAATATTCTGCTAAAATAAAAAAAAAATCACAATTTTGCAATTGCAGTGTTTCCATTACGTAAGAAACATAATTAAAATCATGATGATTTTAATTATGTGTAAAACTTGTTCATGCAATAAGTCTTTAAAAAACATTATCCTAGTACCGTTTCCTGTTGTTTTCTTTGTCATTTCCACCAGTAGTAAATTCCGGTTTTGATGCAGCCAAAAAAATCCCCTCATGCTACCGCAAAAACATTTTATGGAAAAACGTTTCCATGTAGCTAATTTATTTTGTAATCCCTCTTTGCACAGCTTTATGTAGCATAGTTGTTTTCCACTTTTAGATTGAAGATGTTATTATCTCTTCAATGGCTGTTGGCTCTTTAGTAGCAACGTGAAGCTTCGGCGATAAAAACACGACCTGGTCATATGAGCACCGGTTAATTATTTCATGTAGAACCAGAAAGTTTCCAGGTCAGAGTGATTTACCAATCCCTCCCTCACACACTAACGCGCCTCCCGTGGGGCAGGTGGAGGAATGAAAACAGGCTGCAAACCAAGCGGCGCCATTTTTATTTATTTATTTTTTTTCTTACCTCCCTTCAATGTCATGTCTTTACATTCCCTGTACACCTCGGCTTGTCGCCTGCTTGAAAGCGAAGGCTGAGTGAGTGTCGGTGTGCGAAGTGTACGCCTCTGGCGCTGCCAGGCTTCCCCGCTCTCCTTCCCCAACGCGGTGTGTCAAAGTTTAGATTTCCCCTCGGTCCGCCTGGTAATTGAAAGCAGAGGCTAAGCCTGGAGGTGTTTTTCGGTGTATGCACATGTTTGCATCAGCCTCCCATTTATGTATGCATATAAGGGTGTGTGTGTGTGTGTATTTTCAGGTCTGTTTCTGCGTTCGCTTGCTTAGATGACGCTTCGGGTGGCCGGACTTCTCAGGGAGAATTAGGAGTGGATAAAACTCAACCTTGGAGTCTTTCTCTTTGTTTCACATGCATAGCTGGAGGCACAGCCTCCGGCTCACCAAGTGTCTGCCTGTTTATAGAAAAACACTCCACAAAAGAAGGATGAAAACCAATTTGATGCTATTTTTTTTTACTGTACAGACATGCTTTACAAGCAGCATTCAGCTTCTATGCACCGCAGATCTGGAACAAACTCACAGAAACTGCAGCTGAAACACCGAGTTCCTTTAAATCAAGGCTATGAATGCTATCGCTGGCTAGCATGGCTTCCGATGACTGTAAGCCGTTTTTCCACCATTAGAACATTGAGGAGTGCATACATGAGGTTGATGGGCAGTGCCAAGACCTGCCTTCTGGTTCTGATTGGTTGTTTTTGGTGGGGATCGATGCTTTTCTTCAGACAGCAATAATCCCTCAGGGAGAAGGTTGAGGTGATCAGTTTTTTCACAGATTATCTGGCTCTTATTAATCTGTAACGACATGACGACAGCTTTAGCAAACATTCCTATAAAAGTTACATCCTGCAGCTTTAAGCTACTGGAGAATAATGACGTCCTCCCCAGCCTGTCTGTCAAATATTTAAAAAAGCTCTTCTAATAACTAATTACCGTGGGATGAGAGCCTTGGCTCATTTTTGACATTTTCCTGACATATGGGATCAAATAATCCTGTATTTACTTTCCTCCCCATGTCTCCATCCCCGGACAGCCATTCTCAAATCAATCTGAAATGTTTGTCGCTGCATAAATCACAAGCCCAACTGCTTCCCGCTCCTTCACCCAGACCCAGAAACACACCAGACTGAGAGCAGCGCACTTCCACACCACCGCTGGGATGCAGCTCAGCTACCAGCCGGAATATGCAATGAGCTGCGGCGTGATTTGTCAATGCGACGTCGGCCTGCTAAATCCCCTCTGCTATTACGGCGGCATTTCAGCCCCGCTCCTCGGTCGGCCAATTCATTAACTACCTCATTTAGAGTCAAGAGCAGCCAGCAGCCATATGGCGACCTTTGAAATTAGTTTGTTTCCGAAGTTGATTTGTTGGCTCCGTGTGAAGTTTTGATTGGTTTTCTTCGTTCTGTTGTTATTTCAGTCATTTGATTACCTTGAAAACAAAGAGACTGCTAATGAAGACCTTATCTGGTATTAGTGAAATCTGGACTCCTTTAGAACTTTATCCGTTGATTAATGTCAGTTCCTGGCCATTGTTTAGAGGTAATGTGCTCAAACTTCCTTTGGTGTTCCCAGTTTATATCGAATGCCAGCTGGTCTGGGTTTGTGTTTTTAAAAGTATTGATGTGGAAACATTTTAATTGTCGTCTCAATTGCTTATTGACATTTCGCCTCAAATTGCACAATCTTGTTCAGGCCCAAGAAATCAATATTTTCCCCCCCCATGCCTCTTATGTCTTTAACGTTTAGGATCATTGTCCTGTTGGGGGGGAGTTTGGCGCCGTCACACTCTCAAACACAAAGGATTTAATAATGAGTTAAATAACTGCAGATTATCCTACTGCTGCTGTCCGACAAGCAGGAAAAATCAATTCTTCATGGAAATCCTCTGAATCAATTCAAAATGCTTAATTCCATGTCAGGAAACACTTTTTACAAGGTAAGAAGACTAACATTCATATAGTTTATAATTGTGCATAATTAGAAACATATCAAATATCGCTTTATGGAGAAGGTTCGCGTTTAACCGTCAGTAATGGCGGCTGCCGCACCGTCATGTAGCCTAGCATGTATGGGGAAAAACTGGTTAGCATCTCGTGTTTTGTGGGTTTTTAAGGCGGCTGCCGTGTAAAAGATAAGATGTTTATGACACAGTCATAAAGCATGTGGTGTGAATTCAGGCAAAGTCAGTAATTTGATCAACACATCGGTTTCTAAGCTAGCTACCGCCAACTGTCAGCCCCAACCAGGTGTGTTACCTTCACAGAGATTAGCTGGGAACAAGAAGAAGCCATGAATAAACTGATAAAAACAACTTTAGAAAACCAATTCAGTTGCTCTTTTCAATAGTACCAAACGACATCCATCATGGCGCTTTGAATGTAGTTGCAATGGGTCAATACTGGTAATTTAAGTTTCAGAATTTTATGCACAAATTGATTTTTGTTTAATGTAAACTGATGAAATTTGATACAAGCTGTGTCCGGATTCAGGGGATGCATCCTTCGAAAGCCGGATTTGTAGATGGGCCAGAAAACTGCAATCGTTGCACCACTAACATAAACAATTCATCAACTCTTGCCTCCCCATTCTGCTCCTTCAGACTAGCCAGCAGCAATTAGCAAACGGTTGGCTTGTTATAGGAGCTACTTCAGGTAAAAACAAACGTTAAAGAGTTAATAGAGGAGCCATGTTGTGATGACTTCCTGAAGGTGGAGCTTCAGAAAGAGTTTTTAAGGAGACAGAGTACCTGAAATAGATTTTTTTTAAGTCGTATCTAATATGTTACGTGCCTATGTGCGTGGAAACAACAACACAATCTTGGACCAGTCCATCTCGTAGCAACAATCTGTCTTCAATACCTAAAAGCTTTGAGTTGCTGCTAAGCGATTGACTTATGACCTAATAAATCCCCACTTCTTCACGTTTCTCTTTTTCTCTCCTGCTGTGGTTCTATTATGTGGAGCCCTTTATAAAAAACAGATGTTTTCTGCAGGATCCTGTCTGTGGTGGTTACTGCTGCACCTTAGCTGTTTAGTAAGAGGCAAGGATCATTGGTCAAAGACCTTTTGCCAAAATCGAATCCCAGCCTGGCCAGTTACAGCCATCGATTGGGGTAATTTGGCTCCAGTATCGACTCCAGCGTTATCTCTCGTTACGTGATGCCAGCCACGGCGGTTATCTTCATAGCGAGGGCTGTCATCACCGTCAGCGAAAAATGCAGAAGCCCCAGCAAATCAATGGAGTCAACGATCCAATGGACAAACACTAAGGGCAGAGACGCCCACGCCAGCGCGCAGACGGGAGCTGCTGGGTGACACACTGCAAATGGTCTATTTGTCCAGCAAACAAGGAAGTGTCATCGCGGGTCTTGAGGGAAATGTCAGGCTGGTGGAGAGTTAACCTTCTTCTGCATGGCTCAGGTGGCTTGTTAACAGCCGGTGACTCAATGGCCTGTTGAAAATCTGAGCTCATTTATTCTTGTTATCACACCGGTCGCGTTAGCATGGAAACCTGCCCCTCTGCTCGTCCATTAGTGTTCACAGCATTTTAGTAAGGTTGCTTCCCTGCAGGCATGTTTTTTGACGACCGCACTTCAGAAAACGCTTTTCTTTGTTCTGGTCTGTAAGACTGAAAAAATAATGCTGAGTCTGATCTTACAGACCTGTGGGGAGAAGTTGTCTCCAAAGTGAATTATCACTTGTTTTTCATGAAGCATCACCGAATGTGTTGAATCCATCTCTTCCCTTCGTTTCAGGATTCTTCAGGAAACCCGTTGGGATCCCAGCAGACCGTAAACACCAGTCTGGACGATCACGAGCGCAGAATCTCCCACTCCCTCTACGGTGGCCTGGAAGGTCTCGACGACAACTTGATGCCACGTCAAGGAATGATTCCACGCACAATAGGTAATGGTGCAAATCTCTCTGCTCCCCCTGTTTCTTCTTTACAGATAAAATGTCAGAAGGATTTTATTTTTTCAGGTGTTACATTTCAAATTTGTGATGCGTGGAGCGGGAGACTTCAGCTCCTCTGATCATCTCTTCTTAGCAGCCTGACAGTTTAACTTCTCACTTCTTTCTTCCTCTGATTTTCCCATAAAACAGAAGTCCTGATATCAAAGTCTTTATGTGCTGTAGTCAGTATTTGTATTCAATCTGTATACTCTTTATTCTGATATTTATGAGCTACACACAGTTTAAAACTGGATTTTTTAACGCAGTCTGATAATATTAAAAAGCGCAATAGATTTTCTAAGCACACTTGCAAACTGTATTTACAGATTAATCTGGAAAAGGCGATTGTAAGAGCTGTTCCCTGAAGTACACAGACCGATATTAACAACCTGGGATGTTAAATCAAGTAGAAGATGAGCCACTGAGCTCTTTTTATTGCAGTACTAGTCCAGGTTTTTAATGATACTCAAGCTGAGCGTTTTGGGGTTTTTTGTCTTAAATAACGCAAATTAAAACGTGAGATCAGGAATCTATTCATTAAACTAGCACAAAGTAGAGCTGGGCAACTGAAAATTAAAGTAATGCTACAATTTGAGATTTTACATTAAAAGCAACAGTGTTTAAAAACGTGAATCAAACTATTCTAAAAGTGCACCCGACTGACAAATGCATCAACAAAAACACACAATAATTTATTTTTAAGCTAATAGAAACTCCAAAAACAGAAACATCACACGGCTAACATCCAAGTTTTTTTTTATTTCCGCTCTTTGGGGTTCAGCCACCCAGCACCAATGAAAAGAAGTGGAGCTGCTGGATTTCCACAAAATAAATTATATTTCTAGTTTACATAAAAAAAAAAAATCCATAAACAAAATTTCTGTGAAAAATTATTTTAAAAAAAATAAAAAAGAAATATTTATTATTAGTTCACAGTACAAAATGTGAGTAGACAAAATTTCCACAAAAAACATTTTTTTAAAAAGATGAATATTCTTATTTCACAGAACAAAGTGTGGCTCAATGAATGTTTCACAATACAAAGTTAAAGATGTAAATGAAGCAAAGTTTGTGAATAGACTCATTTGCTGTAAAAAAAAAACAAAAAAAAACATAAAAAAGATAAAAAATAATTATAGTTTAAACAAAAAATGTTGGTGTACAAATTTTCCCAGAAAAATACATAAAAAATCTAAACATTTATAGTTAAAACAAAAAAAAGTTTTTAAAAAGACAAATATTCATAGTTCGCACCAAAAAAAAATCTGAATGGTCACATTTTCTCCAAAATATGTTTCACAAAACCATGAAATAAAAATATATCATGTCAACAGAAAATTTGAGGATATTTTCTGTGAATAAAAACATGAAAAAAATGAATAAGAAAACTTGTGTACAATCATTTTAGACAAAAAAAAAGAGAAAACCAAAAGACAAGAAATCAAATCAATATAGTCCTAAAAACCTCATGTCATATAATACAACACTATAGATTAGGAATCTTAAACTAATAATTTATTTGAGCCTTAATTACTTGCAGAAGTTACATGATGGAATTTTAAACATTAAGTACTAATGATGTAATATGAGAACAAAATGAGTCGCCTTTAAAAGTTGAGTGGAGTGGGTATAAATAAGAACTGGAGTTGCAGAAATGAAACCTAAACGCTGAGTTTGAGCACCCACCCAGGACAACATCTGCTTCCTGCTGCTCCAATTTCAAATCAGACTGAATTGTTTGTTTTTATTTCACTCCGTTCTCCCCAGTGTTACAACAAAAGCTGATTTCTGACTCTTAAAAAACGAAGAAAGACGACAAATAAATGAAAAAAAAAATCCCTTACATTTTTTTTTTTTTGTCAGTGTGAGCCATCTGTGCCATCTGCTCTGTTTTTGTCACATTCTGCCTGTTTTCAAAGTCTTAGCAACATCAGGGAGCAACAGATTGAACAAAACTTGTCTCTTTTTACAGTTTCTACTCGTACAGTGTCTCTTTGTGTGGATTTGCACGTCTTAAAACCTTTTCTGTTGCTCTGACATGGCTTTGAAGTCGGCGGGTTTGTGGAAACGTGTGTGTCGGACAAAGCGGAGGAGATTAGCGAGCGTTTTCGTATGCATATGTAAGAGCTTTAGGTGCAGCTGTGCAGGATTGCATGTGTGCAGTACATAAATTATTGCTTGATGGATTGCTGGTTAACTTTCCTGATGACTTGAGAAGAAGGACTTCTGCACACCAGATGGTGCAACGACACAAATTCCCTGTTTTCAGGGAATAAAAACAAAGTCTTGTTTTTATTCTCATGAAAAATGCAATTAAATAAAGAGAACAACACTTCTGCTGCTTCTGATAGATGATTGCAAGTCACTCGAAGAAGGAAATCTGACAGAAAAGCCCTCACAATGCAAACAGCCGAGGAAGAGTTGATGCACCAACTTTTAATCAGCTTTTTAAATGAGCTTCCGCTAACTCTGCCTCATTAATCAGTGCAACATAATGTTAAAGTGAGAACTCTGTTTTCCCTTCATGCAAATTGGTTGACACTGGCACCGCTGTGAGTGTAAACAAAAGAGGGTGACAGGAAGTGTTAATAGGTGAAGCTCCATCATGCTGCTGCAGCGGCTACGTTCAGCCATGCTTAACAAACAGCAACAACTTATAATGAGCCTGCAGGGTCGAAAGTGAGGAGAAACTGACTTAACTCATGCAAACAAGATCTCTGTCACTTAGCCCAGCAGACGAGCTGATTGTTACATCTCTAGAACAAGAGCAGCAAGTGTTTACTGAGGTTATGCATAATGTCGTACTGCGCAAAAATCTGGAGACATTCTTTTATTTCTCTATGTATTATGATTTATCAAAGTTTTCTTTGAGGCTCCGATTCATTTCAGATTCATTTTCAACTCTTGACTTTTTCGTTATTCTCGGACCGGACAATATGGCTGAAAAACGTGTTGCGATATAATCGTTTCATGTCCGTCTATATTGATAATTATTGAGTAGTTTCAGTCTAAAACTGGTAGCATTTCCTGTTTTATCCAGTTTTCTCTCCACGCCGTTGTTTTTTTTATTTTAAGCAGTCATTAGGCACATTGGAAAAACCTGAAACTGCTGCTGCGCAGGTTACTCAGCATGTTGTTGCTAGGCAACTGAAGTTGAGTGGAACTCGAAACTGCTGGTTACTCAGCATGTTGTTGCTAGGCAGCAAATGCCACCAGTCATGCATAGCTAGCTGGGAAAGATTGAGCAGCTAAAGTCTTTCCTAAAATATGGTTAAAAATTTGATGAGAATCCAGCTGTTAACGCGAAACCAGCAGCTGTCACGTCTGTCCTACCGCCGTTAGTCACTTCCCCCATGTGGGGATTAAAGAACATTCCATGCAGACGTTGATTCACCAAACCCCGACACTTTCCACAAATGCGTCTTTGATCCTCCGTCACGTGTGACACCGGATTGACCCGACCGAGGAAGGAAAGTGGACGTGGAATCTGCCACACGATGGGGCACAAAGCATGTCCAACATCCATGACGGTCCAAGTGTTTGATGCAAAACACTCATGATATATTCACTTCTTATGAAACACTTCTGTTTCAGTCTGTGCATCTATAGGGGCAGCTTGAACCCAGATATGATTAGCTAAAAAAAAAGAAAAGATCCTTCTGCTTCATATGGATTTAAAATTGAGGATGTAATAAATTTCTGCTGACCTAAAAGTGTCCAAGGGCTTGAGTTATAAAGCATTACTCAGCAGCGCTGGGTCAGAGGGAGACTGGAGAGGTCAGATGGGGATTAAAGTTTAATTTGCCTGTGTGGTGGAAAGTAGAGAGGATAAAAACCTCCAGGGTTGCACTTTAAGCCTCAAACTTCTCCTAGATGCTTTTAAAGAGGGTTTCATTGCCACTAAATGTTTATTTGTTTTTAGTGGTGAGACTTGATTAAAATTTTTAATGGAGAAATTACAGCATTGAAAATCATATTGACAAAATAAGCAACGTTTTTGCTGGTAAATTATTGAATAAAAAGACACAAGTCTTGTTTTATGTGTTTAGTTTGTCCAACTCTCAGGTTGTACCAAAGTGCCTCCCCACTGAGCTCCTCTAGACTAGCGGCAGCAGCAATTAGCAATTAGCAACTATCATATGAGCCGCTTCAATCCAACTCTCCTAAGAACGGCTATAAACAGCATAATGGAGGAGCACTGTTGAAATGACATGCTGAAGGCGGCGTGTTGCAAATAGCAGAAGCTTCTTAAAGCGACAGAGGCCCAATTTCAAGGCATCAGTTTTTAAAGTCAGTCATGTTTTATATATAAAGTATTTTATACCAACTGCAGGCCATATAGTTATTTGATTGTGCTTTATAGAAGCAGTGTGTGGCTGGAAAACACATACTACCCCTTTAAAATGTGTTTTTGGATCTATTCTTTTGGCAGCCATTTTTGGCAAGTCTGTCTTACTTACTGTTGAGTCTTGAAACTAAGCCAAGGCCACCAAAGGTGTTTTCACACCTGATAGTCCAGTAGACTCGGTTCAAAATGGCAACATTTGTTGTATTTTCAGCTGCTGTGATTCTCTTTCACTGCACTGATTCGAACAAAACAAACCCTTTGAAGAACCTGTTCCCCTCCCCGCCTGTGGGGGCGCTGCACCAAGAACCACTGAAGGGAACAACATGAAAACCTCTGAAGAAGACATGAAGCCAACTTCCAGCTTCACAAAATGTAAACAGCAATGGAGTATCTTCAGATGTTGGCGGTTTTTAGCACTTTTATTTTGGTTATATTTACCCAGAATGCCCTGCGCTGTAGTCTGCTTCCTGCTTTGGAGCGGACTCTGGTTTGCTTGACGTTCACATATGCATTCGAACTACATCAGATTTCACTTCAACCGAACAGAGTCCAGGGTTTTCAGGTGGATTAGAGTTCGCTTTTTGGTCCGCATCAGATTTCAATGCAGAACAATGAACCGAACCGCCCAGGCTAACGGACTGCAGTTGGATGAAAGCGGTCTGAAGAGGTCAGGTGTGAATGAAGCTCCAGATTTTGTTATTTGTGATTTTTTGACGTATCAGAGCCCATCTGGCAGACTAGCCTCTCCGGATTCGGCGTGGGTTTTAGCAGTTTGCAACCCGTAGCCGCCGTGAATACCAGTGGCCCACTGTCTTGTAATTTCATTGTAAATGAGATGTTTGATATTGTATTTTGCAGAATAAAGTCCCTACAAACCGTTTCAGTGATTGCTAATCACCTTTTGGCTTCACACCACCTCCACCAGGCAAACAAATGTGGTGCATCTGTCTTCAGTTTGGGTTAATTTAACTTAAAAAAAAAAAAAAAAGCTTCAGGGAGTTTGTGTTTAAAATGTTGACTCAGACGAACAGTGTGCAAGTTTCACCATGTGTGGTCTCCAGTTGAAGCTACCGAAGACATTGCAAAGTAACTCACTGCTGCCACTTTGTGCTTTCTTATAAATGACCTCACTGGACTGAGAACGGATCTGGAAAACTTTGGGAAGCCAGCGGCTGAACGTGTGGCTGTCAGCTCCCAGATGTGTGTGTGCGTGTAAACACAGAGCCGGCGCTCTGCATGCGCGGCGGTCGTTTCTCTTGAATAGATTATTGGGAGTGCTGGGGGGAGCCTTTCACAGTTGCCTGCAATAAGTCTGTTGTAAAGCTGCCACAAAACATAAATCATGCATTAGAGTTTCTTAGAAGACAACATCATTCCTATTCAGAATGTATCGTCTTTTCTGGCCCCGCTGCACGCTCTTAGATCACTCACTGGTTTTTCACCCTCAAGATGCCAAGGATAAAAGAGCGGCTTAATTATTCCTTCAGGCCAGAGGCTTTCAAGGCCCGGCACCCCTGGCAATAACCTCCTTACTAATTATGCAAATAGATCAAGACAAGACGGAATGAAGGGGAGACGTAAAACCTCTGCCTCTGCTCGTCTTTCGCCCCGTGTTGTTCTCACTCCATCCTATTTCCATTTGCAACAAAAACATCTCTTTCCCCTTTTGCCTCCAGGTATTTAGTCATTCTTTGCAGCATTATAATAGCCTCTACAGCTGAATCTAAATAAACTGCCACCTATTGTTCCCCTGCAGCTCAGTCCAGAAGTTATTATGTCCTCAGGGATCATTAGAGCGTAAACAGCGGTTTGATTCTCAGGTGATGCTGGGTGTGCTCTCCCTCCGCTTGGCAGGCGTATTGTTGCTGGACGACGGCTGCCCTTGGGTCCTGGCTCTAAAACAAAGAGGCTTTTTTTACGCTCTGCTCTTACCAGGCCACCGAGTTGACAGATTCATTGGTTTTCTACTCAGTAGCTGCCAGTTGATTGTGCTGCGGTGATTCAAACTGTGGCATTGATGGGATTCTCAGTGTTGCACACTGGACTGCTTAGGGAAATGGGATTAAGTTGTTGTATATGTGTGTGTGTGGAAGTGTGTGTGTGGTCTTAGAGAGAGATGCTGAGCTGAAACACTCAGACTCCCAAAATTACAGTGAAACAACTTGAACAGCAGGGAGGAGCTGAAGGAGCAACATTTTCCACTAAAACCACTAAACCGATGAAGGATTGAGTCTTTTAAAGGCAACATGCACACACCAGTACCACCATATTTTGTTGACTCTGATCGGCTCTTTGTGGCTCCACTTCTTCTCCAGAAATATTTCCTCCTTGCTGACTGAGTGATCTGTATTGTTGCTGGTCTTCCAGGTCATGTCCATGTTGGACCGTTCACTCTGGGTGCTAAACTCTTTTTCTTTTTGGTCATTTAAAGTGATTTAATTGCGGAAGTGACGTTTTATCACAAATATGGATCCTGAAAGCTGAGGCGTCCCCGTCAGGAACAGAAAAGATTTAATTGACCCAGACCTTCAGGCCTCTCCTGATCCCGTCTTTGTTTTTCCTTGGAGTTCGTTTCCATCGGTTCATTCAGCCACTGGCTGGAAGCAGCAGAGGCCCAGCGGCACGTCGGCCGTCTCTGCGCTCAGTTATGAGAAACAAACAGCGGGGCTGGCTCAGGTCTGCGGCGTCGAACTCCAAACGCTGTCTAAAGACAAACAAACTTCTCCCTAAGCTTGGTACACAAGCCCTTTCTGAAGCGTTGAAGCTCCCGGTTTTTGATGCCAATTTCAAAACGCAGATTAAAGACCGAGTCATGCGCTGCATATCAATGCCTTTTTTAAGCCGTGCTTTTCTCTGCCTGGAAAAAGAAGACTTTTATATGTTTTTTCCCCTCAGTTGAAGAAAGCTTTTATCTTTGTTTGTGAGGGCACAGCTTGAATTAATCTTTGTGTTTTGACATAGAAACACCATTGTGCCCCGCTGACTAACTGCTTTTGGTAAAAGCTGATTAACTTCGAGCGTTTTCTCTTTGCTTTTAGACCTCAAAGTATTTTTGGGGGGGCTTCAAAGTTTCCAATTATATTATAGATGTTCTAATAACCATCACTCTCACTCTTGATGCAGGTTTTTTTAGGCCAATACATTCATGAGTTTTAATGAGTTTTTCTCCTCCTGTTGGTTGAACTTTGGTAGTTTTTTGCCTGCAGCAAAAAGGAATAATTAATAAACTTTAATTTGGACCAAAGTATGTGATTTACCTTTGTAGTCCTACTTTTAAATACTTGGAAACCAAAGACTTGTAAAATGACTTTTGTTGTTAGTTTCTTTTTAACTAGGGAGAAATAATTCATCACCAATGTGCATTTATAGTTTTAGGGGAAAAAACATCACAGTTTCAGAAATGAAGAATTCAATTTATGATTAAAATGTTTTAAAATAAAAACAGCCATAAAGTTGTATAGTTTTTTAGCTTCCTTAATTAAAGTCTGTCCGCTATATGAAACTCTTCCTTAAATTCAAACTGAATGTTTTCGTTTTTTCTTTCAAAACTGGATAAAAATCTATGAAAACTCTTGAATTGCAGACATCAGTGTTTAGAAAAGTTGTTTTAACATGAGGAATATGTATGAGTGCTGAAGGTGGAGAGAGTAATTCAGTCTCTCCAGTCAGTTTTTAAAACGGATGATTTAAAGTGTGACACAGATTGCAGTATTTTACTTGGAGGAGCTGAAGCTGCGGGACGCCGGCCTTTTGTTTCAGTTTTGATGGATTTCTCACTGAAATATTAGTTTGCATCAGTTCTCGGTGCAGAAAGGAGCCTTTTGCTCTTTGATTCCTTACGGCTAACACAAGAACTTGACATTTGACATTTATTATTCATTTGAACCATGTCTGGTCAGTCGGAGTCAAGATGCGCTTGGCAGCTTTTACAGCTGAAAGATTAAAACTCCACGTTTGGAAAGAGATGAGAGGAATAATAAATTGCATCTCCTGCAGGAAACTATCAGCTCTCTCCGACCGTCAACATGCCGCAGGACGATACCGTGATCATCGAGGACGACCGCCCGCCGCTCCTGCCGTCCAACATGTCCGACCAGTCCTCGTCCAGTTCCCATGACGACGTGGGCTTCGTGGCTGATGTGACGCCGCCGTGGGCCAAAGAGCTGCCTGCTCCCAACGAAAGGTGCATTTAAAACGTTGATTTTCTAAATATCTTCATCTGCAGCTTTGTTTTTATAGATGCAACCTGCTAGGTTTCCTTACGTTGAAACTTTTTAAGCTACTTTGAATATATAATTGAACAAACTGTACTGCTTGATAACGATAAGTAAAAGCAGGAAAAAGAAATTAAAAAAATCTTATGATCTCCTGCCCATTTCAAGCACATCAACTTGCAATCATTGACGCCTCCACACACCAGATAAACTATTTTCAGGCTGCGTTTGAAAATGGCTCAGAAATATTTGTTAAATCCTATGAAATCGAGTTTTCTCTCTGTAATTGCAGCTCTGTGAGTCCAGATGAAAACGATCCGGACGTCTCGTTCCAAAGGGAAGGTTTCGGACGCCAGAGCATGTCGGAGAAACGCACCAAGCAGTTCGGAGACGCCGCTCAGCTCGAGATCATCAAGACACGCAAGTCCAAGAGCATGGATCTAGGTACCGAACTCTGATCGGCAATGTTTGGGTTTTATTTTAATATTTAAACGTTTCCCCGGAGAACAAAAAACTCCAATTACTTCCAGTTTATGTGAACCAAACAGATTATTTATCGTATTTCTTCCCCTCAGCTTAAAAGCAGAATTTTTGACAGTGTACAGCTCAAACATATTCATGCGCTGTACCAGACTATAGCATAAGCTAATTCGCAAAGGCATTCAAAGTTTGTTTATTTGTAATTAATATCAAGTTTATGTAAGAGTGAACGCTCCAGAAACACCTCCTCTTATGCAACTACTACTTTCTCCTTTCGAAATAACTCCCTGCATAATTATACATCTAATTATCTCAAAAAGGTTAAATCCTGAAATTTGCGTCACCTTGACGACACTTCCCTGCACGCTTCAGGTTTGTTGTTCAAACTCTTCCTATTTTCTCAGACTTCATCTCTCACCAAAGTCAAGAACTTCTGTGTTGATTCACCTTGAAATGTCTTCAAACAGTCGCTGATTGCTTTGGCTGCAACAGGCTCTCTGCTCGCACTCTCTCTGTAATCATATCTAATCTTCTCGACCAGATTGCTGCTGCGTGCCGTGTTCATATCGCGACGACTCTGATTGCTATTCTCAACCTGTATTCTCACCTCTCCAACCTCGACTCCTCTTCCTCGTCTCGCATGGCGTCCGGTCCTGATTGAGACGAAGCCCCTTTGTGATGTTTGCAGCTCAGCCTGGATGTTGCATGTGGAATGTCATGAGCACTTAACCTAACCCCAGATGTTTGTATCCTTCCTCCTTCCTTTAACAGTAGCCGACGAGATTAACCTCACTCCTCGTCCCGACACCGACGCAGGTAAGGACCGGTGCACTGAAACCTCCAATCAGCTTCTCTCCTTTCACCTCCTTCTGCTTCACATCTCCTGATAAAAGGTGCATTTTGGAGATTTGTCACTCAAAGTTTAGTGAAGGTTGTTTACAGGAGATTATTTTAGGATTTAAAAAAACTGCAAAACGACCCATTTCTCAACTGAATAGCTGTAAACAATTTGCTGTAAACAGTTGAAAATATCCCCAAAATGAGCAATAAAAAATATGATGGGGATTTAACTTTAAAGTGACAAAACTTGTTTTATTTTCCATTTTTCACAATATTATTTACTTCACAATTCACCTTTTTTTAAAAAAAGTTTTATAAGGAAATTCATTTCTTTATTTTACCAAATTAAGTAATAAGTAACCAAATTCATAATCGTGATCATTTATATACTTTTATTTTAAGTTTCATAAATATGTAAAAAAAAAAATTCTTTTTTGATTAAATTATTGGTTGAAGATATTTTGATAATTTTTGTTTGCTGAATTTTAAAAGAAAATGTTTTTATTCTAGTTTTACTTTTTAAAATCATGTACTACACGTCACATACGGTTTGATGCACTCTTTATACTTTTAATATTAAGTTATGAGCTTTATTTCATAAGCAGATTGAGAAATTCATGTAGAAGAAGCAAAATGTAGTAAATATTATGGACTTAAATCACGTAGCGATTCAGCCTCTAATTAGCGGGAAATTATTGCGTTAGCATATTAGCAGAAGAGTTCCCACTACTGATCTCCTGAAGGTCTTAATACCTTAAATATTGTTATAAATCCCATCAAAATGTCCCTATAAAAACCAGCTTTAAGTTTAAGCTAATTTATATGAATTTATTTCTAACCAGTGAAGTAGAGACCAGTGATTTTGATGCCTCCAAACCAATTCTTTCTGTCTCACACCCATCTGTGTGTGGTTGTTAAATATTTATAGAAAAGAAGATCAATGTGTGTTTGAAATATGCACAATTAAAGGTTTTGTGAGATGTTTTTAATTGCTCAGCCTGACATGTTTTCATCCAAGAACAAATGAATTTCCAGCCGCCTGTGTGGCGTTGTGGATCAAATCGATTCCCAACAGGATGTGACTCAAACCCAACAGGAAAACCAGGGACAGGCATTAAATCGCATTGATCTAGAAAAACAAATCCACCAGCAGACTTGCAGATTGTTTTTTTTTTTCTTCCCTTGTGTCCAGTTTACCCACTGCTCTGCTCTAAATGCATTCCCGCAGCGTTCCCACCTTTTTAGCATCAGGCTCGCTCTTGACAAGACAAATTTGTCAGCGTGCCGTCTGAAGGCTTGCAGTCCTCCCTGTGAGTTTAAGTCGCTGCTGAACACGGCGGTGGAAGCACTTGGGTGACTGCAGATTTGATTTTCTCCTGTTTTTGGCTCAGATGCAGCTTTAGCACTAATTGTTTTGCCTGAGATTCAGAGAGGGAGAGCGCAGAAAGCGCTCTGTCCTCGGCTAAGGCGGCGAGCTGACAGCAAGTCATCCGTCATTGTCAGATCTCGTGTAGTTTCGCTGTCGCTTTGACTGAATAAAAGGCTGAAATCAGCGGCATGTAGAGGAGGAGAGCCAAGAGGCGGAGGGAGTTAAACTCTTGGAGAGGGAAAATGTTTTGGAGCAACATGAAGATGTCTCTGAAAGAGTGTGAAACCGGGAAAAAAAACACAAACTGACGCTTCGATCTGATGGTTTAATCGAAACCTGCGTTGGCAACCGCAAGTTGGAGAGGAGTTTGATTCCAACTTTCTGTCGTTATGGCAGCATGAGTCAAAAAAACGAAAAGATTCGTGCATATTTCCTGAGGTGTTTCTGCCAAATGGTGGCAACAGATGAGTCTGCCGTGTTTACGATCCGATAGCAGCCAGGAAAAGTAAAGAGTTGGCATGCAGAAACCGCCGATACCTCTGATTAAAGTAAACATTTTAATACCAGAAAAACCAAAAGGAGGGTTTGAAAGGTTTGCGTAAAACTAATTTTATGTTTGAATTGGTAATTTGTGTGTCTCAATGTACCTGAACAATTATGTTTTCATAGGATTAGAGGCTGTTTGGACCCTCCGCAGTGACTCCTAAAAACTTTGAACCAACTGATGTGCTTAAGATACAATAACAGATGCAGATTTCAGCAGTTTTACAGAAGTTTTTTCATGGAACAATTGCAATAAACAGCCACAAAAGAATGACTCCAAAACCACCAATAATGTTGTTTTTGATAATTCTTTTTGCATTGAGTTGGAAACTGTTGAGCGTGCAAGCGGTGCAGTTTTTATACTTGGTGCACACAGTGGTGCAAAATGATTGGTTTCATTGATGGAAAATAAAATTTGTCTTAATTTACTAGATAAAAATGTTTTATATGATCATTAACATTGGTGTCAATGTTTATAATACCAATGTATCATTGTCAAAACTATAGTTTTAAGTGGTTGTTTTGTTACAAAGAGCTTTAAAAGTTTATTTTCCATATTTATAGTCTGTTGCTGGAGACATGAAAATTGCTTTTTATTCTCACAAAACCTCATTTAAATTTTTGTTCAGCTGTTTTCCAGCTTTAAGCAATTGACCAAATAACATGAAAGCACTCAAGCCTTCAGATAATCCTGAGTTAAATCTGTTTTAATTATGAACTTGTTGATTTTAACTAAAGTGACCAAGATGAACACCAACAGTGAACTTCCTGTGACTGTTTTTCACTTTCTCACATGTAGCTCAGGTTTATTTTCACTTTTTGTGCCTCTGGTGATGATTTTTAACCATTTATTTTAATTTGTCTTAAATATAAATGGTCCCTGGTCCATTTAGGCAGGTCAAAACATAACCGTTCAGTTGAAACCAAAGACCGGCGACACTGATGTTTTGATCTCCAAAGGGAGTTTTCGTCCTGCTCTGTGATTGGCTGAAGCATTTATTTGCACAGACCGCCGCCACATGGTGAATGAGGACAGTGTTGAACTGTTGTTGGTGTTCAGGATCTGTTAGTCGTGGCACAAATCTCTGAGAGAAAATGTGTCTGAACAATCCCAGCGACATAAACCCTGGAAGTAACTTTAAATTCAGCTGGAGTCTTTCTGACTCAGATTTGTAAACATTGCGTTGTGACCTGATTTTATTGGCATTCGGGTTTTTTCTTCCCATTTTAATGTCTTTTAGCTTGTGTTTCCTCCTCCGTTTGTGGGCAGGTGGCTGACTGAGCAGAATTTCACAAGAAATCACTTTGCCAAGTTCAAAGTCAGGAAAAGTTTCTCTCCATTTGTGGCTGCGTGCCATTTGTCAGATCTCCAATAACGTGTAAATTACTCTTTATTTTTTATTTTTTTCCTGTAATGCTGTCACTGATGTGTGACTGTTGTGAATGGCAGCAGGCAAAGCCTTTAAATAAAGTGGGTGTGCAGCGTGAAAAGCCTATCAGCCCGGCTCTGGCTGAGACGCTAAGGGAACAGGACAGGCTGATGAGAATAAATGGGAGGCCGCTAACCCACAGCCTTGTTCACTCTGCATGTATTCAATTTTCCAGTTGAGTTTTTTTGGCTCCATCTGTTTATTTCTATTTTTTCTAGTAGAATCAAGCATTCAGCATTAAGTACTTGGGAATATTCTGCTATTTTGGAATGACATTTTTTTTTTCAATTTCTGCTAATTTATTCAGAATCGCATTTTAAAAATAGAATCTTAGATAAAATCATAAAAAATGGAATATGATAGAAATACCCTTGGTTATGGAGAAATTTGGGTGTACCAGCATGGAAATTAACACAAATATAACAAATATGCTTAACAAAAAGCAAGAGTAATTGACAAGCTCAAATTTACAGTACAAGAAGAAAAAATACTGTGCAGTTATTAAAATGTCATAATCAGATTATTATATACGAATGCTTTTTCATAATAATAATTTGAAATAAACCCAAAGATGTTTTTTTCCTGGACTGGTATTAAAAAAATATATATACATATAGTCTAAAATGATCAAATAAACATTAAAATTTAAAGAAGAAAAACCCACAATTGTTCGTTGATTCTCACAATTGATTAAAAAAATTTTAATTAAATTATGAGCATTTAAAAATGTTGGCAAAAAACAGCTTTTATAACTTTTGGGTCAAGGTTTTATTGTAAACTGTATTAACACTGATCATTTTAAACTTAATGTCAGCATTTGCATCCCGTTGTGACCAAAGGGCGGGAATCACCATGGCAACAACTGACAAAGGTGACCAAAAGGCGGGAATCACCATGGCAACAACTGTCAAAGAATTCTTTTTTTTTTTTTTTGTCCTGCCAAAATTCTAACTGGAAGCTAAATTCTTTCCCATAAAAAATTGGCACAAACTTGCGCGATAATGCTACTTCCAACTGATTCCTCCACCGCCGGCCCACCTCTCCGACACGGAGCTGCAGATATTCAATAGCAGAACACATTTTCAAAACCATCATAGGTATAGAAGAATGAAATGAACGCAAAGACTATCCAATCTAGAGATTGAAATAGTTTTATGCTTGAAATACTAGCTTTTAATTATTTAACAATACAGAGCGATGATCAAGCTTCTGTTGTTTTTAATTGATTGTATTAAAAACCTATTGATTCAAGTTTATGATCGACTAAACTTGAATCAAGTAATATTTAAATTCTTCCTACCTCTTCGTGAAGGATCTGGGTTTGCAACATTAATATAGTTAATGTAAACAAAGCTTTTCTCCTCTATAATTTCACTTCTTTACCTTTATTATTCCCTCTGTGTGTTTTCTGATCATGTAAAAGCAGGGCCATATGGGGATTAAAACTGTGCAACACACTGAATTGTCCCACTTTAATTAAAGTGTCATGTTTCTCCAATTTTGCTGATGGTTGTTTTAATTTACAGCTGCATGTTGTAATGAAGTTTTCAGTCAGTCAGGAGGAATGACGCACATGAACACACGATCGACTGGAAAACAATATCCTGTTGTAGTTACAGCATGTTGGTGTCAAGTTTTATTGCTTACCATCCCTGAGGAGGGTTCTCAAGTGGACCAGATGTTTTTCTTAGCAGAAACATTTTTTTGATGCGTTTTTTGGAGATCATCAGTTTGTTTGGAGTTTAAATGGGTTGAAATTAAATTTCTGGTTCCTCTGTCCAACATGAACACAGACAGTAAAGTCTGTGGTGTAAGCAGAATCTGGTTCAACTCTTGAGATTAGGAATTTGTTTTCAGCCTGAATAATTGATCAGAATTAAATTGCAAGAACACTAAGCTGCATGGGAACGAAGCTTTAAAAAATGAGGAATCAGTTTTCTGCATTTGTTTAAAAAATTGTGCCATTCAGGCTGCTGAGTTAAAGTCAGATTAGAGCTGGGTGATTTGTCAGAAAAACGCATGAAGACATAAGCATTTCATTTCAGTCAGTATCGTTAATTATTGATTAGTTTTTGTGCTTTAAATCTCTGAAACACTGCCAAACCGGTGGGCTAACATTTCCTATTTTATCCAGTTTTCACTCCACGATATTGTTTTTTATTTTTAAGCAGTTATGAGGCAGAAGGCAGAAAAATCTTAAGCTGCTGTAGTTACTCAACAGGTAACCGAAGTTGTGTTAAGGCCCCCACAAATTCGGCTGGACTGTACGCGACTGTCCGGACGGTTGGGTCTTCATACTCGAGCGTATTGATTACCTAAAATTCTCTCATGACAAATTCCTCTATTTCACACAATCCTGATGAGAACTAGTAAATTTGATGAACTATTAGGGAGCCCAGCTCTGTTTCTTCTCCATCTGGGAAGCTCTAACTCACCTCTCAGTGCGGGACAGAGAATGGCGGTCACATGGCGGTTCATCCGGCGAAGACAGTGATCCGGAGCCAGCAGAGGCTTTAGCCCCATTCAATAAACTTTATTATGTTCCAAAAATGACAAATTTTGATAGCAAATGGAAGATCCATATGTGATTCAGACATGAATGACCCTCACTTTCTTTCTAGATAGTGTTAGATTTTAAAGTTACTCGTCAGCGGTCCATTTAGAGAATGTTCCCCTCTATCTTCTCCGTCAGGTTCCTCCACTAAGGACGTTGGACCTTCACTGGGCCTCAAGAAGTCCAGCTCCCTAGAGAGCCTCCAGACGGCGGTAGCAGAGGTCACCCTGAACGGTGACCTCCCGTTCCACCGGCCGCGCCCTCGCATCATCAGGGGGCGGGGCTGCAACGAGAGCTTCCGGGCCGCCATCGACAAATCCTACGACCGGCCAGCCGCCTTGGAGGACGACGACGAGGGCATGGAGACTTGTAAGACGTCAAATAATCCATTCAGTATTTGAACTCTTGTTGCAGGTATGATCCACCAAAGCAGAAGTCTGAGTTTCCCTGGACATTTATGAAATGGTTTAACTCTCAATCAGTTGGTTTTGCTGTGTGGAGTAACACTAATTAAACGTGTCGACCACTAATATCTGTTCACTGCATGGGAGTGGCGCCATTTTGACTAATGGCTAATATCTGGAAGTGAGTGGTGTCGATGCTTTTGGCTGCGGCTTCTTAATCACAAAATCAAAGACATTTCTCTGTTCGCTGGTTTTTATTTACTTGTTTTATTTCAAATGAAAAATGCAGCAGATTTAGCTCCAAAGGAGGATTTTTATCTGTAGGTTTATGTATGAAGATTTATTTCTGTTTGACGTTCTTACATCCAGACACATCACAAAAATATATAGGACTCAGTGAAAAATATTTCAGATTTATTTACTTAATTTCACCAAATTGTTGATCAATAGCAGTGTAATTTACAGTAAACGTCCATAAATAAAACAAGACACAACTGATAGAAAAAAGAATATTAAAACAAAACACTAACAAAATATGCAAATCTCAGAAATGTACCAGCAAAAGGTTTAATTGGAAATGTTGCTTAATGTTTTATTAAAAAGCGATTTGTTGAGGCAAATTAATGTAGCTGCAATTAGCTGGATTAAAAAACTCAGTAGAGTCCCACCACTAGCAAAAACAAATTAAACAAAATTTTAAGTCAAAGTCGTGTTTATGCCCAAAGACCCTCCAATAGGACTGAATTCAAATCATTTGGAAATATTTTTTACCCAAAATTAAATAAAATTAATTTGAATTTTCTTGTTGACCTGAAACATTAAATGGGACAAAAAAATGGAAGAAATCTGCAAGAAGTTAACAGAAATTACTCGTTTTTTCTACCAACAGAAGGTCATTTATTGCTTCTCCTCATTTTCCCAACGTCTGACGCACTGGTGGAGAGTAACTGAGGGCAGTTTTTTAAATATTTTAATTAAATATGGAAAGAAAATCTAAATATTTCACACAACCAACACAACACAATATTCTAATAAAGTAAAGAAGTGTGATTTCCATAGAAAAGGGGTAAGTTACTATATATATACATGTGTAATATAAAATCCAGTTATTTGAATCTAGTTTAAAAAACAACTATATCTTAAATGTTGATGGTTTATCTGTTTGGATTTTTTGTGTTTATTCTCAGCATCAAGATATGGGTCGCTCATTTGTCACAAACGTTTGGTTTATCTAGAGGAGTAAAGTAAAACCCACTGAAAGTTTGTGATTCTGTTTGCTACAAAATTTATTTAACAAGTAATTTCACATTTAGGGGACTTTATTTGGCAGCAGCAGCCAAAATTCCACTAAAAGATGTTTTTTAAGTCCATATTGAGGTGAAAAAACATGTTTTTGTATTTTGGTGAAGGGCCAGAAAAAAATCACTTCAAGTGCCACAAATGGTCCACGGACCACAGTTTGGACACCCCTAGTCTATTAGCATCCATTTAAATGTAAATCCAAACTCTTCCATCATTTTGTTTTTATCAGAAACTTAACCACACATTTACAGCACCTACAAATTAAGGTTAAAATAAAGCTTTCTGTTTCCAAATCGTCTCCATGTTTGTTTCTCTGCAGTGGAGGAAGACACGGAGGAGAGTTCCCGATCCGGGAGAGACTCTGTCTCCACCATGGCGGACCAGACGCCGCTGTCCGCCGGCCCCGAAAAGCCTCTGGTCAACGGCACCAACCGCACCAAGGAGGAGAAGAAGAAGGACAAAGACAAACCGGGGAAGGAGAAGAAGAAACAAGATGGAGGGAAGGAAAAGGAAAAAGAGAAGGGAAAACCAAAGAAAGGAATGCTGAAGGGACTTGGAGACATGTTCAGGTAAAAATCATTCTATAGCCTTTTTCATAAAGCTGACAGCCACATTACGCATCAATACAATATTGATCGATATCTTCATGACGGCATTATCGACCGAGAGCTTAGACATCTCCAAAAATTAGAATATCACAAAAAAAATCAATATTTCAGAAAATGAAACTCCTATAAACTCCTATATGTAAAGCACTTTGAAATGTCTTGCTGCTGAAATGTGCTATACAAGTAAAATTTAATTGATTTGATTGATTGATATAAAGATTTGTCAGAGTGACATATTTCAAAACCTTTAATTTTTTTATAATTTTGATTATTATAGTCTGAAGCCAAAATTTATCGCCTCAGAAAATCTCACAAAAAAAAGATAAATATTGGAATTTTTTTTTTTTTAGTGGTGGCCAAAATTAATTTGAGAGGATTCAAAAAAAGGCTTAATTTATTTTTTTTAAATTAAAACTGAAAATATTTATTTCTTCAGACATTCATTGTTTTTATTTATTCAGTGTTATAGTAAAAAGACAATATTTTAATCAAGCAAAAATTGTTCAGTTAAATATATTTTTTTAACTTTTATACTCAGAATAATAACTATAAAGTCATATCAGAATTGCAAAGATAAATTAAACATAATTTAACATTTACCAAGTCCTTAATTTTATTTTGCAATAAATCAAGTCTTGAACATTTTGAAGATCTGATTAGACGTTTTTAGACGTTTTTGGAGGTTGTGTGTTATTGGACGACGCTTCAGCAGGTTCTTTCTAGAGTATCTGAATGATTTGTGGGTCGTAGTTAAACAAACACTTAAAAATCCTCTGAAAAGGATCAGAAAATGGACTGAAGGTGCTGAAAACCCGGCTAACGTCCAATCGAAACATCTGAAATGTTTAGCGAGACGATTTCAGCACCTATTTGGAAATTTTCAAGAAATTTACAGGTTGTTTTGTTTTTATATATAGATAGAATATTCTCCACAAGAACAAATTAATTAGTTTTCACCTGGAACTGCAGGAACAAGAAGACTTCATTTTCTTCTTGCGACCTGTAGTGAGGAGTTCTTGCTTTCTTCTTCTGTGGTGTCTTACAGAAAATGAATTAGGCTTATTGTAACAGAACTGAAAGTTAATATCTTTCCTTTCAGACTGAAGTCTTCTTGCACCACAGGAGTGATGTGCATTGTTAAAACATGGTCTCATTTCTGGCCCCATTAAGAGTCAATTAGTGCGTCTGTTTGATCCTTATCCAGGTTTACTGGCAGCGCAGGCTGATGTGAGATATGTTTAATCCATCTGTGGAGAGTCTGGATTCAATTAAATTATCATTACGCAGCACAGAGTTGTGCAGCAGAATTACAGATGTAATAACACAACTAACCAAGTTATTGGCATCCAGCTGTTCTGTTTCGCCTATAGGACGGATCATAATATTTATTCAGTTTCTCTTCATTGTCTGTCAGTCTGACTTCCACCGTCCAGAAACTTTAGGAGATGTCAAACCTGAAACGAAAGGCTGATTTTAACTCTTTGAAACATCTGAAAGTCTTTTTCTGTAACTTTGTTGTTAATTTAACTCATTCTGTGGAGCTAAATTGGGGACATAAAGTTTGTTTAAAAATTGAAACTGAAAAAAAAAGACACTTTTAAATGGGAAAAACATTTTGAAAGTAGAGAAAATAATTGAAATTAAAAAATGTTTGAGACTGAAAAAAGATTTGAAGCTGGAAAAGTGTTCAGCTTTTCAAATTTATTGTTTTTTATGACACAATCAAGTAGCTTCTGTTACTATAAAAAGGCTATACATATCAAATTTGACTTGGTGCCTTGAAATTGGGCCTCTGTCTCTTTAAAAGGTCTTGGTCTTTCTGAATCTCCACCTTCAGGAAGTCACGATATGACTCCTCTTTTAACGCTTTAGCAACATTTTTACCACTGTTGCACTGAGAAATAGCTTCTATAACGAGTTCCGCAGCTCCACCGGGTGTTTGCTAATTCCTCCTGGCTAGTCTGAAGGAGCTTTGTTGTTGAAGGCGAGGCTAGCTCCACCCACGTGTTTTGCACAGCTTAACGGTTGCCATGGAGATTAAAGGATTTCTCAAACATGCATGAAAGAATCAAAGCAACACTTTAAGGCAAACACTTGGTGTGTTTCAAAGAGAAATTTACAAACAAGCATCATGGGAGACGTCTGGTTTAGCAGACAGAACTAAAACGAGCGTTTAGCAGAAAAAAGGGGGGAAAGTACGCATCAGATTCTGCGTCTGACGGCTTGTCGCGGTGAAACGGTGTGCTGATGTGAGCGCCGTCCCAAACCACAGAGGTACGGACGTGAAAGCAACAAAGTCTGTGTGTGTTTCAGAAAGTGTCGCTCTGCAGAGCGGTGTGATCCCAGGAGACGTTTTGGTGCAGGAGCCGGGTGGGCGCGGGGTGGGGAACCGGCCTTTGATGCGAGGCGGCGGCGGCGGCGGTGGCGTGTTTGAGGACACGTCAGGCGCTGCGTGATCAGCCTGACCCTCTCATGTCTCTGAGGCCTCGCTCTCAGTCCCAATCAAAGCATCATTACCATCAACGCCTGCCAGCAGCGCCGCCTGCCAACTTTCTCTCTGATCGTCTCTTGGACTCAGAAGCTGCACCCGGTCTGCCGGCTTGGCATCTGCTGGGACTCTTGTTGCCCAGAAATCCGAGGGTTGCACTAATTTTACGGCGTGGTCTGTTTGTGTGCGTCTTAAACAAGCGAACCAGCCTGAAGCTGCACAGTTACAATCTTCACGCACGCGCATCTTGTTTGTGTTGCCGTTTGCTGTCAGCTGACAGGTTTTCCCGCTCAGATTTGTTCTGGGTGAAGGGACTCTGAAGCATCATGCTCTGATCTTCGCAGTCTTAGCTGCAATTGATGTGTTCATTGTAATCTGTTACATGTTGCACCAGCTGTGTCTACAAAATAAGACGTGGCTTGCAGCCAAAGGAGAAGATGCCACACGAGGGACGCGTTTAAAGAGCAGCAGGTTCTGACTGGGAAGGGATTTAGCTTTGGCTTCTGCTGAAGCTGCAGAATCTAAGTGAATTAACTGTTGTCAAAATTTGTATCTACAAACTGTTTGTTTTATTGAGCTGCATATTGAGTTACTGGAATATTGATTTTTAGACCAACATGGAGAAAATTGGGAATATAAATTCAACAAATTTCTTCTTATTTTTTAGCCAGTGCTTTGTAACTTTTTATACATTTTATACATTTGTTAAAAATGTCATTATGCTATGCAACAGATAATCTGTGAACAGGTTGATTTCCTGTCTCATTTCTTCAGAGCTATTGTTGCCGTCCAGACCAAAAGCAACCAATCAGAGCCAGGAGGCGGGTCTTTGCGCTGTCAATCATCGTCATGTCCTCCCATTATGCAACTTTCTTTAAGTTTCTGGTTGTAGGGTAATGAAACATCCTTCTTTTCACAATGATATCGTGAGATTCTAGAACAGGACCAAACTTCATTAGCATCGTTTGGACTGCAGACCCAAATGCTCAATTCCGTTTTTTTTTGTTTTGTCAGTCTGTAGTTCTGATGCTTTTCCCCCTGACAGAGATTAAACTTTCAACAACAGACTGAAATAGGATCTCTAGCATTTTGCTGAAAACGCTGAAGATGTAAAGTTATGTAGGTTCAGAGCGGCCATCGGGAGCGCTGGGACGTTTCCCAGTGGGCTGAGCGTTGGTTGTCCTGACCCGATCACAGAGGGGCAGGACCAAAGGCTCGGTTCTGGTTGTGTTTAATAAAAAACAATTAATTCGCTCCGGTATCTGCTGGGTGGAAACTCCTACAGCAGTGCAAAAATACACACCAGGTTGAACACAGATGTTATTTCTGTGTTGACATCTGTGTTGAGAAACACTCAAAATGTCTGAATATCGATGAGAAACAGGCAACTTTTCTTATCCTTGATCATCCTGAAAAGATGTTTTTGGCAGATTAATTTAGTGTTTTATAGCTGTAATGTCTCAAAATTCTGTTCTCTGCTTCCACATTTCCAGCTTTTCTACCAACAACACAAAAGTTTAAGCCTAACATCCAAACTTATTGTCCCATTTGTTGTATCGCTGCTTTGAGCAAAACCTTATCAGTGTTTTGTTTTTCCTTGTTTTCTTACTAATTGCTGCTTGTCTCAGAAAAACTTTATTTTCTTTGCCGCTCTGTAAACTGCAGCTTTATTTTTGCTTTTTCTCCTAATGAAGGGATTATTAGTGACACTCAGGCGTTCGGCTGAATTGAATCAGAACCCCTGACATTTTAAAGTGATCGTTTAAAACCGCAGAACCACCGTCAAAGACTCCATATCGATCACGTCAGGCTCAATGCCGCCGCCACCGGCCTCGCCGTGCTTTGAATACGAGATCATTAAATTCCCTCGTGTCGTGGTTGATATTCTTTCTCCTCTGCAAAGTTTTCCACTGCTGTCATAAATCTTAGTCTGGATGCCATTGCGAGTGTGTGAGTGTGTGTGTTTGTGTATGACGAGGGTGTTTTTAATGGGCTGTTAATGAAAGTTAGTGGTGTGGGGAGAGAACGTGTCAGCCATGTCGAGCTTGATAGATCACTCCTGCTCTTAGCACTAACTTCAGGCTGTCAGTCTGAGCGTTTCAGGCGGCTGCGGTCACATTCATCAGGCGCTGGAACATCAGTTTTCCTCACACCTTCTATCTCCCTGCTTTGCTTAATTTCTCCCTTTGGTTCCTGCCTGTTTGGGTTTCCACCTGTCGCAGGGAAATTTCACTTCATTTTCTCCTTTGATCGTCGAGGTCTGATGGATTTGAACCTTCGGAGCCACATAAAAACGGTTAGAAAGTCAGCCTTCTGCCACCTAAGAACACTTCATGCATGTGTTTATCATTAGTTGCATTGATTTCTGCAGCAGCGTCTCCACAGGTCTGAAATACCGTATTTTCCGGAGTATAAGTCGCATTTTTGGGTGAAATTTATTAGATAAAATCCAACACCAAGAACAGACATGTCATCTTGAAAGGCAATTTAAAATAAAAATAGAACAGAGGCAGCAACAGGCTGAATAATTGTACGGTATGCTAACGCTACATGACACATAAACAACAAACTGAGAACGTGCCTGGTATGTTAGCATAACATATTAAGAGTTATTCATATAACTATAGCATAAATAACATGCTAACAAGTTTACCAAACCATCCGTGTCGCTCCAAATCACTAAATCTTCATCTTCGGTGTCGCTTGTAAACAACTCGGCTAACTCCAGACGTAGCTTCTACCACATTATCAACACAGGCCTAGAGCGCCCTCTGGCGGTTTAGTGTGAAAATAACATGTGATATGATATAATAATGTGTTAATAATTTCACATATAAGTCGCTCCGGAGTATAAGTCGCACCCCGGGCCAAACTATAAAAAAATCTGCGACTTATAATCCGGAAAATACGGTACTTGAAATAAGACAAAACCAACAAGCAACACTTCAGCAAGATATAGATGCTTGTTATAAGCCAGTAATTAATTGACAGATTATTTCACTTATAACTTGGGAAAAAGGTTCTAGTTATTTGTGAAATAATCTGCCAGTGGAGCTAATACTTTTCCAGCAATATTAAGAAAGTAGTGACTCAAAACAAGTTCCTTAAATTGAATTAATATCAGAATAGGAGTTAATATTTGCTACAGAAACCTTTGCTTCCAATTACAAAGGTCGGACTATCTAGTTTATATAAAGTTAACTTTCTGACTTTTTAATTTTTGATCATTTTTTCCATCTGGAGTGATTAGTTTCCTTTTTATATTTGTTAAAAGGAACATATTCTGCATCGATTTTATATTTCTTAATTATTTGATTGTTACAGAAAAAAACTCTTTTTCAGCTACACAAACATAGAACATGAAAAGGAACGTTATAAGTTTCACAAAAATATGATTAGTTATGATGCGATCAGTTTCTATCCACCAACTTCTTGCTGCTTTTTTTTTTTATAGCAGCTCAGATATCTTATCCCAGAGATTTTTGGTTTTGCTCATGGGGGAGAAATGTTTAAACAAACTGATCCAGTGGAAAAATGGTCAGCAGTTTGTGAACCAGTCGGTGGATCTGTTTGGGAACCAAAAGTTTCTGCTGATTTTGAGTGGATTCAACTTATTTGGTGTCACTTTGTGACACTCAAATCGGCATTCAGCTTTTGTTTTTATTCTTTGTTTTAAAGATTTTTTTTGGTTTGTATTTTATTTTTTTACAACAAGAAAAAAACAACATACTAAGAAAGTGTTGATTTTTCTTTGAAAGTGTAAAAACCTGTAAAGAAGTCATTTTATTTTTAAAATTTTTCTTCAGTAGTAAAGTGATGCTTTTTAACCATCCCGGCTTCATTATAAAGAAAGCTTTCCAGTTCCAGTATATAAAAATCGAAACGCCTCAGGGGCATTGATCAGTTTGTTAAAATAAAGATGAATAATACAGACATCTTCACTTTTTTTCTTCATAAAAAAATAATTTTCTTCTGTAATTGTATGTTTCTGTGTTGAGTATCTTTTATCAGCTTTGATACTTTTAACACAGCGTCCCTTTCTGCAGATTTGTTTGCTTTTTCACATATTTTGTCATTGATTTGTTTTGCTTTCGTTTTTTCTTTCTTCTGCATCGATTTTCTCACAGACGGGACTTCGACTTTCTCAACATTTCTCTCTATTTTTCTCTCGTCTTTATAACTAATTCAGGTAGTCTGTGTTCTTTCTCTTTAATCCTCAAACGCTCTTATGGTTGGGGGGGCCTAACTTCGCCTGCTTTTCTTTTGATCCTGTGACTTTGGGCTTCGTCTTTAAACACAGGAACCTCACTTAAGGGCACCCTTGTTCTCCTTAGTTTAGCTTTATTCTTATTTGATTCAGGGAAGAAAAAAAATCTTTTTCTACTTGTGCCGTCTCTCTCATTAATTCACACGCAGGCGTTTGGTTTCTATCTCCGTTGTTACTTTGGAAGTCGTAGATATTCTCAGCGGACCGGGTTGCCTGTGAATAATCACGCAGGTTCATTGTGGAAGCGAGTTCAGTGCCAAAGTCATTTCTTCAACAGGCTGCAGCTTTATACCGGGTCAATCAAGCTGAAATATCTCTGCAAAGGCTCCTATTTCATTAGGCATCGCTCCCTCCCCATGAATATAATTACTGCGTCCGCTCCACAACTTTAAACGAGCTGAATTGGGTCTGAACTCATGAGAAGAACTTTTTAAACGCTTCATTTGAGAGAGTGATTCGGTGAAAAGTCGCCGCTGTGCAGAGATTCAGTCAGATTTTCAGTCAGATCGCTGCAATTTGGTTCAAGATGATTTTATGTCTCTGTGGGTCAGTTGGGTAGCAACTAGTTACATTTACTCAATCACTTTTACTTTGAAAAAAAAATAACGTTTAGGAGTATTTTTACTTCGCTGTACTTTGAGAAATTTTATTATGAAGTATTTCTATTCTGACTTGAGTAAAATTTCTGGATTTTCTACCCACTGGATGAAAAACCAACATGTTTTAACCAAAGACTCAGACTCACAGCTGCAGTTTCTGTTAAAATTTTATTAGTTTTTTTATTGAAAGAAACTGATTTTGCTATTTTTTGTTATATTAATTGTTGACTTTATATTTTTGTCTGTCTGATGTCATTGCTAAATATTAAATGATTGATCATTTGATCAGTTCTTCAGTTCTTTTTACTTTTACTTGAATAAAAATGTGTTGAAGTAGAGATATTCTTACTTGAGTACAATCTTTGGGTATTTTGCCCATCTCTCAATATTCAGTCTGGAAAGTCGGGGAATCTGATCAGAGTATTTTCCAGGTTTGGATAAGTATGGAAAGAGCAAATAAATGGAAATGCATAAAATTTTACCATTAAAACATTTCTGTCCGTTTTCCTTCAAAATGCCTCCATAACTTCTTAGCATCCACTTTCCTGTAGTTCCACCCTTGATTAAATCTACTGAACAAATAAAGTTCCCACTTCAATTAAATTAAACCCTCACGTTTGGTGCTCCAGGTTTGGGAAATACCGAAAAGATGAGCGGCCAGCGGAGAAGATGGACCGGAAAGGATCGAGCAGGTGGAGGTCCGAGGAGACTCAGGTTTCCGATGAGGAAACGATGAAGATGAGGATGGAGCAAGAGAGGTGAGGAAAACTTTTATTATTACTGTTAAATACTTGAAAATCCTTCAAACTTGCTTATTTGGTCTTGTTGGAGTTATAAATGTACCTGAACTAAATTGTATGTTCCGGACTATAGAGCGCATTTTAATATAAGCCGCATCTACAAAGGTTTTTTTAAAAATCAGAAACATACATATATAAGCCACACCGGGCTGTCAGCCGCTGGTATCTCTGCCGCCCTCGGTTTTCCACAAGCACCCAGCAGAGGGCTGCGTCATTAATACATCTGCTGGACCCAGCCCTGCGTCTCCAGCGCCGAACCATGGATTCGTTCACGCCGAGTTTACGTGCAGCGGCTCCGTTTCCCTCCTGCAGCACCAGATCGAGAACCTTCACCTTAAAAGCTGCATCATATGAACTTCCATTTCTTCGTCTTGCCTGCTGCTAGCATGTGCTTGTACTAAATGAAAATCAGCACTTTCTTCTTTGATTTCCAATTTTAACTTCCAATGATTCACTTCCTGCTGAAGAGCCCCCTGGTGGTTGAAGAAAAATCCACAGAATAGCCGCACCGGGCTATAAGCCGCATGGTTCAAAACTGATTTTTAATCTAAGCCTACAATTCAAAATGAACATTTTATTGCTTAAAATGCAGCAACATATTTTTGTAGTGCATGTTTGATCATTTGTAGAAAATAATGAATCTGAAAAAAAGTTTCTCTCTTAGTCAAGTATCAGAAATATTATGAGAAATAGTTTTTGACTAATGAGAAATATTTCCTCTCTGTCTGAAGTGAAATCAAACCAAACTTCTCTTGTTTTAAGTTGATTAGAATTATCAAAATTATTTCTATTTGCTAAATGCTAAAAAACTTGGCAAGAACAATTTTGAGAGATTATTTTGCACATGCATTTGGTCAACATGAGGGGTAATCATCAAACCTATTGGGTTCAAACTTTCTCCTCCAAACTTTTAATAAGATGTACATAATGATAAGTCTCACTATTCAGATCCAGGATGGAAAATCTGAAACCTCGCATCTGAAAATGAAATGCCAGCCAGGCGACGTGCTAGTTTGTTTTTTTGTTGTTTTTTTTTTTGTTTTCAAGGGGCAGGGCAGCAGTTTATAAATGCCAAGACCATTACAGCTCTGTCAGCTAATTAATTCCCATGCACTGCTTGAAGGGCAGGAGTCATTAAAGCCCATGTTTATACAACATTTCATGTTGTAAAAAGTCTGGTTTGTATTCTGTCTTTATGCCTGCAGTGCTGACAGTCGCATAATACAGCAATGCAGTCTTTAGTTTTAATTCAACGCAAATGCCACAGCAGATGTTTTGGGTTGTTTAAAGTTCACAGCGGGCCTTTCATGTGGTAATCCGCCCTCACGGTTTGGGTTTTATACTCTTTGAATAAAGAGTTAGATGATAGACCTGGTGCTGTTTTATCTCACGATAGCTGCAGTTGCATCACATTGATTAGGCTTTCTTTAAAAATAAAACCTAATCTTGTCACGAACTTGGACTGGTTTAATACGTGACCTTTGAACCAAATGGCTGCTTTTTAACTCCAAACATCCAACATTAAATGGTGACATTAGGTGTAAATGGCTGCTATGAAGTGGTGGATTGCTCTGAATCAAAAAAACACAAAGTATTGCCAAGTAGTTTTGGTCTAGTTTCTAGTCCAAACACATTGAACTAAGACAAGACTAAATTACAAATAACTTCTCAGTAAGAAAAGCTTATTTTTAGTCAATAAGCACTTAATATTTGCAAACTCAGCAAAAATGCAAACTCAAGACGTTTTTTTTTTTCCCCACTGCAAAAACACAAAATCTTGACCACAAATTTTTTTCTTTCCATTCTAGTACCAATATCTTAGTCAAGTTGAAATGAGACAAAACCAACTTACAAGGAGTTTGTTCTGAGTCAATACTTTATTATTATTGATAAAAAGTACTAATTCCATTGGTAGATTATTTCATTTATAATAAAACATTTTCCCATGTTATAAGTGAAATAATCTGCCAGTGGAACTTAATATTTTCCAACAATATTAAGAAATTAATAACTTAAATTAACCTCTTAAATCTTGCTGAAAAGTTGCTTGTAAGTTAGTTTTGTCTTGTTTAACACTACAAAAACAATTTCTTTAGATAAATCCTTAAAATTTGCATAAGAATCAGTTTTAAGTTTAAGACTTGCTTTTATTTTGAAGGAGTTCATTTTCTAAGTACTTCATCACAATAGAAACATGACAAAAGCTCTTCGAAGGATCACTAATTATTCTGGTTTCCTAAAATTGTACAGAACTGTGGAAAAAGTATTTTTAGAATCTAAGCATTTAAAAAGTTTTTCTCCTTTTCCGAAGGGGAGACGCTTTCCAAACCATATCTCAACAAAATCTAGGATTTATTTCACTTTTTAAATAATTAACCACGTTTTTTGGGAAAACCTAGTTTAAATTCATGAAGCTCCTGGAGGCCGTGTTACTTCCTGATAAACACCTCATGCCTCAGAAACGGCCAACATTAACATTTCTGTTGGACGACCCAGCAGTTATCTTATTAGCCACCTGTGAAATAAAATAAACTAATATTCCACATGGTTGTTTTAGGACGGCGTCCTGTGTGCAGGGGGTTACAGTTTGTCCACCATGAAGTCATTTTCTTGCTGAACTTCCTCTGACCTCCACAGCTGCTCAGATTTCCAAACATTTCAGCTGCGAAATGTTTTTTAAAAAATCTCCTCGCAGATACTATGTCAATATCTCGCACTTTAATGCAGTCATGATGTTGATTTTTAACCAACTCTTTAAAAAAAAAAAAAAAAAACCCTGTACTGATAACGTGTGTTATCAGTACAGGAGAAGCTTTAGCGGCCATCTTATCCCTCCAGACCTCTTCCTTTCTTTCACTTCCTGCCTTTCACTCCGCTCTGACACTTTTGTCAGTGTTGCGGCTAAAAGGCCCATTTTGTAACTCTGAATACAATGGGACATAATGGGCCATTGTTCTGTCCCGATGTGGTAGAAAGGTCACTCATCGAACCCATTTCTTCAGCCAAAATGTCCCATCCTGCCATTTTCATTCACTGTCTCACCAACTCTTATTTTCTTGTTTTATTGTTATTTGTGCTTCAAATCGTCACTCACCGTTTTTGGCTTTTAAAAATAAAACGTTAGAAGCTCGGTTTTCCTTCCTGTCCCATTTCACTCATCACTTAATGGTATTTGTGAAATTTTTTTAGCTGAACTGCTCTAAAAACTTTCAGGATCGATAAGCGGGTAAAGATTTTGAGTCTCCACAATTAATAAAAAAAGTTTTGTTTCATTTGCAGGAGGGAAAAAATGAGCCGAACACGAAACAGATATTCAGATTATCGTAGGTGGGCAAATGTCTGCATTGTTTTTGACTTTTAAAGTGTAACCAAACCCCAAATCAACTTGTTTTTTTTGCTGATAAATGTCTAAGCAAGCCATTTAAGGTTTTATCTTTATATTTGTGTGAAAATGTTGACATTTTTTAATGTAAATTTGTTTAGTTCTGCAGTATCTTGCCGAAAACTGTCTGCTTCAAGCCGATCGTAGGTTTTCCACATATAGAATCACCCTGAATTATGCTGATCAAAGCATACACAGTTTTCCGAGGAGGTCATTGCACACAAACTCTTCCTGTGAGTAACAAGGATTTAGTGACTGGCAGAGTAAGTAACAAACACGTAGGCTACATTAGCTAGCAGCTAAAAGCTACATTAGCCGGGCTAATTTTGCTAATCGGCAGTAAGTACTACAGTAAATATCACTGATATTTATCTCAAAAATAATATTTAAATAATAGTTTTAATGCACTTACATTATTTCTAAGTTGGATTGGAACGAGGCGAAAGCTAGGTCTAAGCAAGTTGCTTGTTTGTTGTTGCCATAGCAACTCCACAGCAAACGCCTTCCTGTTAGTTACAAAGTTCCTTTGTGCTCCACGTATTTTGGTTTGCTTTTTGGGCAGTTTAATTTGCAGAAACAATTGTCTGATCAGTTTTAGACTTTCTTTGTGGAGGGAAAATATATATTTCTGGATTTTATTAGCTTTTCCTGATCTAAACTGAGTTATGAAAAGAGGCTTTTGACGGGTCCTTTCACTCCGGTTGCTCGACAAGACGCCGATCGTGTCGACGGATCGTGGAAAAAGCCCGGCTCTGGTGAGATGCCTGTGTCTGGCCTTATCTTATCTGGCCTTCTGTTTACACCCAGTAGCTGCAGCTGCCCCTGAAGGGAGACACGGCTCTCCCTCTGGGTTTAAACATAGATCCCTCTGGGCTGTCGGATAATCGCTGACTCAACGTATAGCGAGAACAAATCTGACATGCCGTTCCAGAATGTCCCCTGGGGGGCTCAGGAAAACTTCAGCTTAAAAGCATATTCCTATGCTCTATCTTTATGTTTCTATGCAAGTTTTGACATTTTTCATGTAAATTTGATTAGTTCTGCAGCATTTTGCTGAAAACCGTCTCAATTTTAGGTTTTTCTGCCGTACAATTCATCTAATTTTTTTTAGTTGTTTTGATCAAACGATAAAACATTTCTTGTAAAGTTATTAATTTTGTTTCTGTTTGTGCATGATTTCTCTCCATTGGATTCAAGCAGCAAAAAGGTCCGCCTTACAACTAACAATACATTTTATACTAAAATCACTGCCTTTAGATTTAAACTGATTCCTTTACATGTGACCAACATTTCTAAACTCTGACTGTTCTTAATAATTTTATTTATTGTGTTTAGATGCAGCTAGTCAGCGTGGGGCGCAGCGCTGCTCAACCCCTGTTGCTCTCACAGACCTAGATCTTCATGTTATGTATCATAGAAGTGTTGGAAAAACAACATTTCTGCAACTCACCCTGGGAAACCTTCCACCTGTCTCTTTCAATTTTCTTTTGAGCAATCTGCTTTTAAGCCACTATCGATTATTATTTTCAAACACAGTCGTTTGGTAAGCTAACTTTACCTGTCGTACTTTGTGCTCGCGTCACGTCATGCAGTACCTGGCGTGTAAACACAGACCACAGTTTGGGAAACGCTGCTCTCAGCCTTAAATGTCAGCTTAAAATTATTTTCCTTCATTTTAAACGTCTCATTTCTTCTGTGAGTCGTTTCCAAAACGACCCAGCTGGGTTTCCCATGCGGGCGGTGTCCCATTCGGTTTCCCGGCGTCGTTAGAAAGCGACCTATAAAGAAAGCAAAGCAGTTTGATAATTGCCAGCTGTAAAGCTCTGATAATTGTCACGGCTCTAATTGCAGGCCTCTGCTATCGTTAGTCCCCCTCTGCCACTAAAAAATCCTGGAAATTATTCACAAACATGACGTCTGGAGTAGAAATGCTGATTTTCTTTTTCTACTTTTTTTATATCTGCGAGACACAAAGATGTTGAGGTGTTTGTGTTGTTCAGTGCATTAGCCGCCTGGACTGTTGGTTAAAGACCATAACCCGTAGTTTATTATTCACAGGGGGCAAAGTAAACAACAGGCTCCATGTCTTCTCTCTGCTTCAATGAAAACTGAAAAAGAAAAGCAGAATTAACTGCGTTTTAATGTGACGACTGAGACGCTTTGCGTCAAACTGGGTTTTCATTCAAATGTTTCAATGTTTCATCGTCTTTGCTTGTTGTTTTCTTATTGTTTTTTTATTCTGATTATTTATGTTTCATTTTCTCATGAAACATAAATAATCAATTTTATTTTAAATCTTGACTCTTGACCCTGAATAATATCAATTTGAAGTTTAGAAACATTTAATTAAAACAAAGTGTTTCTTAAAAAGATTTTATATCTCAAAAGAACTGTAATTAAATATGCTGTTTAGATTATTTTCTAATTATCCTTAAACCTTTTGCTTTTGTTTGTTGACAACTTTTTCATTTCTATTTGCATTTTAATACTTTTTAAATGTTTCATCTTCTTGGATTAAGTTATTTTTTTATTATGATTATTTGCACTTCCTCTTCTGCGTTTTTATTTAAAATCTTGTCTGAGACTTTTGACTTTGAATTATATTAATTCAAAGTTTAGAAACCTTTGATAGATACAAACTGCATCATTTTGTAACAGTTGTGTTATATTTTGTAAGAATTATGGTTAAATAATGCTATTTACATTAATTTTTAATCCTTAAGTCTTTTGATTGATATTTTCTTTGTAACTATTTGCATTTTATTACAATTTTTTTAAATTTAATTTAATTATTTTTTATTTCATTCACTTAATAAATATGAATAAGTCATGTAGCAATGAATCATGAATGAAAAGGAGCATAAAGAAGTTTAAACCTATATCTACTCTAGTCACATAAAATTATTAGACATATTTCAAATAAACACAAAGAATAAGAATGAATTTAGCCAAAAAAATGTAATGAACTTGTTTTGTATAACCCATTAGCTTAGCATTTAGCTAACTTTGCACATGTTTAGCGCACGTAGCTTCCCATTAATTTTCCCAGAATAAATTCTGTAGCGCTAATTTACTTCACTGTCAATTTTGTCAACGTGTCAGTTCTGGTAAAAGTCAACAACTCTATTAAACTTTTGGTTAAATCTTCAAGTAGACATTTATATACATGCTCTTATTTTGAAGTGAGTAGTTCCATTTCCTTTTGTTTGTAAAGAAACTTTATTGAGAAAATGAACAAACGAGTTACACAGAAGGATCCAGCAGTTACATGAACAAACAAAAATATGAATTGTTTTAAGAGCCTGCCCTTAGCGCGTTAGCATTAGCTTCTACTAAATACCATATAGATGTAGCACTTTAGTATTAGCTGAACTTATGTTTACTGTTAGAGCTTTGGGATTAGCGCAGCTATGTTTTTAAAGGTGTTTCAGAGTTGTGTCAGTAATAAATATTAAAAAATTAATTTTTTGACTGTCAGGATTCAAGCCAAGACGAGGGAGCTGAGGGAACGCCAAGCCCGGGAACGGGACTACGCAGAGATCTTGGACGTCAGCCGCCCGTTGGATAGGTCCTCTGAGGAGGAGCACACCTACTCCGGCGTGAACCCTCTGAACATGGACAGCAGTCACAGCCGGGCCCACAGCCCCCGTGACGAATATTCCCACGTTCATCACCAGCACCAGCACTCTGACTCGCTCTACTCGCCGGTCAGCCGGGCCCGAAACGACCGGTCTCCTTCCACAGACAGGTAGGCGTCCTGCAGCTCCGCGGCTACGCTAACAAACTGATGTTTCCTTCATTGCTAAAGGGGATTTATTCTGCAAAAATTCACATTTCGCACATTTTTCTAGTTCCATTTGGGTCTTTACTGATTCCAAAAACAGCTTAAGCACTAAAAAAAAAACAAAAAAAAAAACACCCAGACGCCAAAAGTTAATGTTTTTTGGTTTCTGGAAAAACTTTCTGAATGTAACGTCAAAAATTAGCAACCCCACCAAAGCCCACCTGGTGGGGTTGCTAATTTTGAAAAAGACAAGTGTTTTCTTGTCGACTTACCATCCAGAAAACCCTTGCTGCACTCTGATTGGTTTCGCACGAGGCTCTAATGATGCTTTTCAAAAATGTACGGTTGTGTAATGCCACATCTGTTTGGAGACATTTTCACGTGCGATTGTAAACGTTGAGTTGGGGGGCGTGGCCAGCAGCCATTTGGATGTAAAATCTATTTAGAAAAGAATGAATTTAGCCAAAAAATGAAATGGACTTGTTTTGTAAAGACCATAAGCCTATCCTAACCTGTTAAATAAAGCATAAAAGTTTATATTTTAGGACTTTTTAAACAAATTCTGACATTTTTCTTCAGATTTTTTATCTTTATATATATATATATATATATATATATATTGAGACATATATAGATATATATATATGTATATATCTATATATGTCTCAATATATATAGATATATAAAAATATATATATCATCCTCCATTTTATCATTGGTTCTGCCTCAGCTGTCATACTCCCAGGATTTATCTAACCCGGTCTTTCGGGGACTCGTTTAGGGTCACATTCATCCAAAAGCAGCAAACCGCAGGTTGGCTCTCACACCTGGAGAAGAAAATAATCACAGCAACAGAAGGCAGGCAGTAAATGTCAGCTGTGAGTCGCCACGCGCCGCTCTCTGGGGGACGGGGGGGTTTGCTCGGAGGAGAAGCAGCGGGTGAATGGAGACCTTTGAAAACCCGTCTCTCTTTCTGTCTCCCTTGACCTTTCTACCTCTTTTCTTTCCATCATCTGTTCTCTTGTTGATGTCACCTTAATGTAACCTTTTCACTTTGCAGCATTTTCCAGGCGTTGTGGTGAAAATGTGACCTGAGCTTTTGACAGCTGATTGACAGCTGTCCATTATTCCAGAAAACTCATATTTTGCATTCATATTTAGCCTCATTATGGGAAAGATGCATACCAAACCTCTAAAGTTCTTTGTGTCTGCACTGCATGTCTGTTCTGGACTGCCAGCGAAGGCTTTACAGTTGTCTGGATTCTGGATCAGGGTTCAGTGAAAATTGTTGAAAATCTGACATGCCATCTATTGATATTGATCACGTGTCTATTGCGATATTTATAATTGTTTTATTGCCCAGCCCTGGCTGTAGATCGTGTATTGTGATTTATTGTGCTGCTGTTGTCAGTTTTCAATACTGTGCTCAGTATACGTTACAGGTAGAGTTTAATATTATTCACTAAGAGTGAATAAAATTAATTTTTGTTAATTTTTCAGTTTGGTTTGATTGAATCAAACTTCAGTCTGTTTGCCAAGAAAGTGCGGTTCGTTTCTGTAGGTGTGAATGCGTAATCAAACTCTGATGCAGACCAAAAAATAGATCTCTGGTCCGCCTACAAACCTCGATCTCAGTTTAGATCAGAGACCGCTCCAAATGCAGGAAGTGGACTACATCGCAAGGCATTCTGGGTAAATACAGTCAAACAAACGTGCTAGTCTTGGCCTAGTGGTATAAATGTCTTGCAAAAGCAAAATCCTGCAACCGCAACAAAACGCTGCTCCGTTTTCGTTTACATTTTGTGAACAATGAAGTTGCGCTCGGTATCCTTTTCATGTCGTTTCCTTTTGTGGGTCTTGGTGCAGCGCCCCCACAGGCAAGGAGGGGAAACAGCTTTTTCAAAGGGTTTGGTTTGTTTGACACAGTGTGGCGTAAAATCGAACCACAGCAGCTGAAAATGTAAGAAATGTAGCAACTTTGGTCTGTCAGGTGAGAAGACACATCAACACACTACTCTTTTTCAGCCATTTCTCTCATTTACTGCCAAAAAACCTTTTCCCCTTCATGTTATTAACAACTGACTGACTGTTTTTATCATGTCTACTTCTGATTTATGAATTATATATTGTATTTACCTGTAATTATGATATAATCTGTGAAAAGTATGTAAAAATGAATATTTAATGCTTGATCAAATGGATTGTAGCCACAAAATGACATGTTTTAAACATGTTTATCTTTTTTATTTTGCAAAAACTACATATTTCCCCACATTTTCTACCTTTATTCACATCCTAACTGTTAATATTTCAGTAAAGTTCAGTGATATTACTGCAGTTTAAAGTTGTAGCCCTAAAATGTAAAAATAATGTCTGCATAAATTCTTTAGGTAATTAGATTTCTTAGTGTTGCCCTTCAGGCTTTCGCCCCTCTAAACCCTTCAGAGACATTACTATTTTATAAGATTTGGTTATAACAGGAAGGAATTACATTTTCAGATATTATGTTTCTTTTCTGTCGAGTTTAGGCTGGGCTCTTGCTTTAGTTTGCCTCTGGTGGTCTTTTTAGAGCGTGAAGCATGTTCACATCTTCCCAGTTTGAATAATTCATTTGTCCATAAACCTTCATGTGACTCTGGACAAAGTATTCAGTGTGTTTCCTAGTGGAGGCGGTTTATGTTGCGCAGATCGAATCTTCTTAGACTTATTTGGTTTTGTTCCCAGATGCTCCTAAAACATAAAACAAATAGACTTTCTGGGAAAGTCAAGAAGCGTGTTTCCTGTTTCTCGTCTGAGCAGGAAGTGAATTAGACCCCTGCTGTGGTAGGCAGAGGCGGCCTGCTTGCCTCAGAAAGTGTTTTTGTTTGTTTTGGGATTTAAATGGCAGTGTGAACTGATATCAAACTAAAAACAACTCTATAGAAACAGATTGAAGAGGAAATGTTATTTTACACCAATGAGTTCCCAGCTGAAAATGTCAGGCGAGCTACAATTAGCTAGAATATAAACAGTTTCCCGTTTCTTTTGGGGTTAGCGTTCGTCGCTGATGCCCTGAATCAAGCATGAAGTGGCTTTCAAACCGTCGCAGTGGTTTATTATTGCACTCTGTGCTGCTGCCGTGTTGTGACTATCACAAGATTATGACTCAGACTCAAACTAATAGGGGTCAAAGATATTATAAAGCGATGTTGTCTCGCTATAATAATGAGGGGAATGTATTTAGCCGAAGGGCGAGTGTTTCAGCAGGATTACACACCACCTTTTAAACCTCTTAAACTGCAAACAAAAGGTCCAGTCATCATAAAAATGGCAAAAGACCAACTGGGATAATTGTGTAAGGACCTGGTGTTATATTTTCAATTCAGTTGCATGTCATTAATCCCGAAGAAATTCAGGTAATTATAGCTTAAAACTTTTGATTTCACTCAAAAATTCATCATAGAACAGAAACAAAAGTGAAGTTATCATAAAGAGGAACAGAGTTGATGCACAGCTTCAGTTATTACAACTAAAAACCAACAATCAGGATGGAACCTGGATGTTGGGATGAACTCTGACCTCAGCCTTCAGAGCCACACAAAGACAATTACAAAGTCGACCTTGTATCACCTGAAGAACATCTCCAGGATTAGAGGATTAATGTCTCAGCCAGATCTAGAGAAACTCCTCTTTAGTGGCATTGATGACTGCAAGAAGCATCTTCACGGGTCTGACTAAAAATCAATCAGATCCAGAACGCTGCTGCTGGCGTTCTGACTAAAACCAGGAAGACAGAGAACATCACCCAGTTCTAAAGTCCCTCCACTGGCTCCCTGTAGCTCAGAGCATAGATTTTAAAATACTGTTAGTTTACAAATCACTGAATGGCTTAGAACCACAATATACTAAAGATCGGCTGTCGTCATAGTAACCCTCCAGACCCCTCAGATCTTCTGGTTCTGGTTCTGCTTTGCATTCCCAGAACCAAACAAGGAGAAGCAGCATTCAGCTTCTATGCACCACAAACCTGAAACAAACTTCCAGAAAACTGCAAAACAGCCGAAACACTGAGTTCCTTTAGATCAGGGCTAAAAACTCAGCTGTCTAAGTTGCTTTTGAAACCTAATCAATTAAGAATTTAATGATGTAATGTTTCGATTGTTTATTCTGTGTTGCATAACTTTGTGTTTCTGATGCAAAGCAGAAACACAATGCCTTGTTTGAAATGCCTTGTTTCTGAAATGTGCTAAATAAAATCTGATCGATGTATTTCCAATATTATATAAATTAAGCTCAAGTGATGAATGAAAAATCTGCAGAATGTGACATTTTTTATTCGTTTAATTATCAAAATAATCAATCAGTTAAATAATCTTTAACTGTGACTGTAGTGTAAGTATAAATTAAAATTTTAAATTTGATCATTTGGGCTTGGCAGGATGCAAAAACTTAACATCTTCACCTCACGTTAGTGAAAAAATAAATACCCGTTGCATCTATTAAATGTATTTGTTGATAATCTAAGGCTCAGTTTAAAATGCTCAAATGTTTGGCACCAATCTGCATTTAATTATTTGACTTGGTTTATTGGTTTATGACACAGGGGCAGGGATTTTTTATTAAAGTGGGATTACTGCCAACATTTGAAATGAATAAAGGTGAAAACGTCCCATGTAATAAGCAGTCATCTTAATCTTCCTGCAGCATGTTATCCCAACTTGTGCTGGTCAAGAGGACATTTGTGTTTAACCTTTACTCCGACCCTAATGAGAAACCCAGAACCGCTCATATTCTCCCGGTTCCTGCCGGAGCGGTTCCACGTACAACTGCCTGTTCTGTGCAGCTGCAAAAATACACATTGCAATTCATTTTTAATCGCCTGTTCCTCCTCCAAACGCCACGCCGTCACAAATTTCAATTTAACTGCAGCGGCCTGAAAAACAAAAACAGCCAGAGGAGGCCGGGAAGCAGACCAGTAAGAGCCGCTGGGAGTCGTTTTCCATTTTCTTTGCTTTTATGGGCCGTGTCCGTAAAGTCCGGTGGGCTCGAAAAGACATGATGCTACGGAGCAATATTTAGGAAAGCATGTTTCTTTCCCTGGATGTCTTTAATTTATGCAAAGCAGGTGGAAACTTCTTGATTCCTCTTTAAAGTCCTTTAAACTGCTTGATTGTCAAACTTGGCTTGGTGATAAAGTCCTATTTAATATTTTACTAAAAGCCTAAATTTGTAAAGCATTATTAACAATTAAAACCAGATATTTAAAGATAATAAAAGAACGCATACACATTTTTTCCCTCAATCTAAAGTTAAATCAGACCAAACTTTTTCTTTTTTTAGGTCCGTTAGAATCAGAAAAATTATTTCTATTTGCTAAATGCCAGACAACTTGGCAGGAACACTTTTTAATATGTAAGATATATATAGTGTGTCTAAGAGAGACATTTCGAAATGTAAAAAGTAGGCCTGTCATGATAACAAATGTTGGACGATAAATTGCCCCAGCAGTTATTGCGATAAACGCTAACATTATTATTTTCAGACCATTTTCAAGTAATGGCATGAAAATACAAGAACATATTCTCAAAGACCAACAGATGTTTGACACTGGAACTGGAAGACATTTTAAATGTCCGAAATAAACAAAACAACAAAAAGTAGTAATGAAGTTTCTGTAAACAAAATTATCCCGAAAAAAAGAGTTGAGACTGAAGACTTTCCTCATCCAGTTTTTGGTAAACGATTAAAAAATGCAAAAGAAAATGATTGATCTCATTTTAATTTATCGTGCGATTCAGTGATTTATTTATTTTTATGCCTAGTGATACATTTCATATAACCGTGAATTGGTTCCACACTAGAGATAAAAACTTGCCTTCAAATTGCTTCAATTTTACTGAGAGAAAAACCCTGAAAGTAACTTCATGTTACCTTGTGATTTTAAGTGTAGGTGGAAAGGTATAATATGATACAAACACTGTTTTTATTGTTCCGTTTCAGTTTTGGCTCCCATTCAGGTTACATAATCGTACCTTTGAGACTCAATAAATCAATAAATCCAAGAGAAATATTGCAGATTTCCATCATTTCCCCCAAGAAACGCACAGGATATCCAAAAGTGTCTCATTACTCCTGCGCTTTGTCCTTGTCTGGTGCAGTTAATTAGTTACTTCAGTAAAATCTCTGCAGCCAGGATGTTGGGCTCGACATTTGCTGCATCGCCCTCCATCCCTGCATGAATAGCCGAGCGAATTAGGCGCTATTGTTTTATTCCCCCCCTCTCGTCTAAGCGGCAGCGGTGAATGCTGGGAAATCCCCCGGGGAATCGGTGTGATTTGATTCCTGGCGTTTTTTTTTTGTTGTTGTTGTTTTTTTTCCTGAGGAGGCAGCGCTTCTTATTGAATCGGCTCCATTACATTTCATCTCCGCCGGGGGAATAGGAGGCCTCGGAGTGGGCCGTGTTGTATCACAAACACACCAGAAAACAGCGGTGCAGCAAACAAACAGGCAGCATCGCCTCGCTCCTGTTCGTACACTGATAAGACAGGAGAGCGTGTGCATGTGCGAGCTTAATTCATCTTTACTTCATGTATTTTAGATGTGTTTGTAGCAGCAACATCCTTCCCTGTTTAGATGCATGTGTATCTGTCTGTTTTTGTCACGGTGCCACATATGTTTGCTGTAAACGCGGAGGAGCGACGGTGACGAATCAAAAGGTGAGGGGGCGTCGTACACAGAGAACGGTGACAGGTAATGCAGTAGCCTGCAGTGATTGCGCAGCTTCTGGCTTCAATAAGACGCCGCCGTGTTGACGGCAAAATCAAACGAGACCTAAATTAAATTTTGCGTACAAATGCCAGCTTCACACACCAGGAATTACTGCAGGGTCCTTTATGTAGAAAGTTAGTTCAGAGAAGAAGTATTTTAGTGTGTTTTCACACCTGATAGTATGATATTTACATTACGAAAATACAAAAACACAGTCAACAATTGTTAAAATCCATTAATACACAAAAGAAATGGCTGAAAAGTTGAATGGTGTGATGTTAGTCTTGAGGTACTGATAGTCTCGTAGGCTTTGTTTGATTGAGGGACCAGAGTTACATTTTCACCTGCTGCTGTTCTTTCTGTTTCACTCTGCACTGTCAAACAAACTAAACTATTTGGAAAAACATGTTCCTCTCCTTGCCTGTGGTGGCGCTATACCAAGAACAGCTACATTAAACGACTCAAAAACCTGAGTGCAACTTCCTTCTTCACAAAATGAAAACAAAAATGGATCAGAATTTAGCGTTTGTATGATTTCTTTCTTGTCATTGATAAGACCATGAGCCATTTCTCCCACTAGTTTTGAGTTTCATGTTTGTTTTGGTTATATTTACCCAGAATGCCCTGCGTTGTATTCCACTTCCTGCTTTTTGGAGCGGTGTCTGATCCATTTGGTGCCAACATATGCATTCGAAACTCACCAGAGTTCACTTCAACCAAACTGAGACCAAGGTTTGTTGTCGAGCTGGAGTATGCTTTTTTTCTGTCCATCAGTTTGATTTCCAGGTTAACGGACTGTCCGTCCATCCATCCATCTATCCATCCATCCATCCAGATGTTGCTCTAACTACGTCTGTCTTTGGTGGCTGTTGTGTTTTCCACCAAAGGATAATTCAGTGCTATTAACATCACATCAATGCTCTTTGGCAGCTTTTTCTATAAAAGGCTCTTATTTCGGTCTTGCATAGTTTGACTTCAGACTTGGAAATGTTTGGTATTAAATAATCCTGTCATGCAAAATTCACTTTTTGAATGTTTCCGTTCTTCCATTTGGGGCTCAACTGCGTCTAAAAAAAAAAAAACCCCACCAAGATATCTTTTGCTAATAAGTTTTTGTTTTGTTTAGTGTCTGGAAAATGAGCTGTTTGTAAAACCTCCTGATTAAGTCGCATTCCAAAGACATTCCGCCGTTACCTAGCAACGCCAGCCCAGCCCTGCCCGTCGCCTAGCAACCCAGGTGGAACTCCAGCACCTTTGGCCTGCTGTTTTTACAATTATATGCTGTGAAATGGCTGCTGCATGTTATGTATGTTACATGGTTGTGTAAGTAAGTGTAACGTTGAGCTCGGGGGCGTGGCCAGCAGCAGGTTGTTTGGATTTAAAGCGACAGGACGCCCTTAAACATCACATTCTGAAAGGATCTCAACTAAAATCTCATTATCTAAGAATTAATGCCCATCCTAACTTGTTCATGGCAGTACATTATGTCACCTTTAATCAGTGTGTTTAGCTCCTACATCCACTGTCTGTGCCTATTAACATGGAAATAATTCATCTAGGCAGCCAGCACACAGAAATCTTTAAAAAAAGAAAAAAGAAAAAGAAAACATTTTTGTCGGCTCCTAAAGAGCGTAGATCTCTGCGGCTAATTAAGCAATAACAGAATGCATTCAATGTTGCATAAGAGCACAAACAATCACTCAGGTTCTTTTGAGGCTCCTGTTGAAGCCCGAAACACACAAACAAACAAAAAAAAACCAAACACTCATTACATTCACAGTCACATGCAAATCACCCTGTAAACACTGTATGACTGCAGCTTTAGAAACAACCTTTCACTCTCATTATCCCCCACAATCCATTTAGCATCAGACGCCTCCCGATGATTTTCCCTCTCCAGTTTCTGTAATCCCACACATCTGACCTGAACGTGTCTCCTAATCTGTTTATTACATCTGTTTGGACAGCAGTTTGTCTTCATAACACATTTACATAGAATCACCATGTAATATTCTCCTCTTGGGTGCTTTAATCTCATCTTTCTAACCCTGCATGAAACCCATCATGAGCAGGAAATTTGTGGAGGAATGGCGTCTTTTCCTGCCAGACTGACCTGGAGCTGTGAGAACTTGCAGCTGTGACTTTTCGCTCTTTTCGCCACCGTTACAACAAGCTCAGTCACATCCCTCCGTGCCTCAGCTGCTGCACTGTCTGGCGCGTAACGTGCCAATGGTCTCGCCATCAAAATGTTGGCTTTCACTGCGGTGAGGAATATGGATGTGTGTTCTCACCACTTTACTGAGCAGAACAGGATGTCTTACTGCAGGAGGTCATGAAATCGTCACTCTAATATCGGGACCGGAGTTTGCAGACGAGAACGGGGACAGAATGTTGAACTGGTGCCACCAAACTCAGACTTTTAATTAAAACATTTGCATAAAACAAAAATAATTGACTACAACAGGACAGTTTTTAATAAACTGAAGGAAACTAAAGGGGTGTATAACTGAACCGTTTCCAACTATGCATAGTAAAATAATGCTACATATTTAGAAAGTGCACCATCTTTCCAATTTGACATTTGTTTTAGTTTTGAATATTAAAGCAATTGTACAAATTTAAAATCTGTAAAGTGATAAACAAGCATGATTCGTTAACATGTGGAACCACCAAAAACTTTCTTCTTCAGATTTTAGTTCTTTTTTCATGTTGTTTTAAATCAGTTTTACCATATTTGTCTTCATAAACTATGTTCAATTTTAGTACTGATAGCCTCAAAATTTATTGTAGTTATGCTACATCAACACAATATTTAGCAGAAGCTAATGCTAACGGGCTAAATTCAATTCAAATTATATCTGCCCTTGAAAGATGACAGCAAGTTTAATTTTGACTTAATTTACATGTTCTGTAATGCTCTTTGATATTGTGTTCATGTTTATATTATTATTATTTTTATTATTATTTTGTTACACACTTAATGTTTCTTGTTTCAAATAGTGATTCGGAGAAAAAAAAAAAAAAGGAAACCAGGAGAGGAAACGGAAGAACCGCATAAAGAGTCTTCATCCACTTCAAAATAAGAGCATGAATGTAAACGTCTAACGACTTGAAGAATTATTAACAATCCAAAACCAAAATTTTGACACAGATGTTGAACTTTATTCAACTAAAAGTAAATTAGCGCTTCAGCTAAATTAATTTAGGGGAAGCTCAGTGCGCTAAATGGTTTCAAAGCGCAAAATAAAAAAAATTTGCATAGTTATATTTACTTCTTGGCATCGTGTTGATACGTCTGCGTTGCTCACATCTGTTGTTTAATCAGACAGACGTCCTTTTAAAATCATTTAAAATGGTTCCTCAGATCAGTGTGTACGACTCCAGAGCAGGAGATTGTTTGATTTCAATCATTCTGTCAGCCACCATATGCTGCTATAGAGGGGAATGGGTTTTATTGTAAATCATAAAGACAGGCGCGTTCGTTTACATGTGTAATCCCTGGATCGGGGCCAAAAGCTGCAGACAGGAGGGACATGGGAGGCGGTTCGGTTCAGTGGCTGTTTATGGGCCGTTTGGATCGCTTTTGGGTTGGAACAAAGTAAGCTGTTGAGAGCTTTACTGCTCCATATCCGTAGTGGAAAACCAGGAACATCTGGCTGTTCTTTTAGTAACTGTGTCTGCTGAGTAAAACAAAATATTTGTTTTAATCACAAGAGACTTTATGTAAATCAGGGCTGTCCAATGAATGGCCCCCCAAATACAATTAAAAACTTAATCAGGTTTGGTTCGCTAGCATAGGTGGTTGATACTGAAATTATTACAAACAAGTTAAAATCTTTTCATACTGAAAAATATTTGATGCAGCAGAATTTTTTTTTTTTTTTATAGTCGCGCTTTTTTTTCTTTGGTTTTATTGTAAAAGTTGACTTTTGTGCACCAAAACAAGCTTGTTCATTTACATGTGTGAATTTAAGTTAATTAATATAAAATGGGTAAATATACCAAAATTTGATTTAAAAAAAATTCTTACCGAAATCCTATTTTTACAGATTTGTTTAATAGACCAAAACAAACTGGAAACGTTTGAATGTCGCTGATGTAAATTATTGGAAAGAAACAAGTTTGTTCCTTTCCAATCCATATAAAAATAAAGAAAAACTGCAAAATATTATTTTTGGTCCCTTTTATGAATTCATGTTTGAATAAAAAAGGATACCGATTTGATATTTGGTCATCCAGTCACATTTTATAAACAATTTAATGCATTTTCTGGAAAACAGAAGATGAAAGAGCCTTAATATGTTGGAGTTACAGGACTAGATTAAGCCTGATAAGTCTTAACAGTGGTAATAACAGTCACCATTGATTTAAAGTCATGTAATTATATTTTACTGCTATTTATTTTTTATAACATCACATTAGCAACGTCTCAAATTGAGTTATAAAGGGATGACAGAATGTCTCTGTATTGTTGACTAACACAGTTAGAAGGATTACTGTGTTAGTAAGTAATTGATGCTGGGGGGTACAAACATTTTAATGGCAGGCGGCGTGCTGTGATCACACCAAAATTACCCCCCTCTGAGCCCTAATCAGGAGCCAAATTAAGAGTTGGGTATAAAGCTGCTTGAGTGTGTGCAGTAATCCAAGGTTAATATTGTTTGACGAATCAGTGGGATGAAGTTCAGAATTTTTTTTAAATTTATTTTTGCACATTTTTGGTTTCATTTCCAGTTTTGTACCTTTGAATGTTCCTGTCGTCCAAAGCTGTGATCCTCTCAGCGTACAGGATCCAACCGAGCTTCTTCTATCGCCGGCCCAAGGAGGGGCGGCCCCTTTCTCTGGGAGAAGCTTAGAGCAGAGCTGCTGCTGGGGTTGGAAAAGGGTCAGTGGAGGAAACTGGTCTCTCTGCTGACCAGTTTGCATCTCAGACGTTTTGAACGTTTCCTGAAGGTGTTTGGGGAGAGATGGAGAGATCCAACATATGGATGTCTGCTGTCGTTTCTAGTTGTATTGGGTTCCTACTTGAGGATGGATGGATGGATGGTTTGGAAGATGAACTGCAAGATGGTTGAATTGTTTGAATATCGTATTTTCCAGACTGTAAGTCGCACCGGAGTATAAGTTGCATTTTTTGGTGAAATTTATTTGATAAAATCCAACACCAAAAACAGACATGCCATCTTGAAAGGCAATAAAAATAGAATAGAGGCAACAACAGGCTGAATAATTGTACGATATGCTAACGTTACATGACAAACAACGAACTGAGAACGTGCCTGGTATGTTAGCATAACATATTAAGAGTTATTCAGATAACTATAGCATAAATAACACGCTAACAGTTTACTAAACCATCCTTGTCGCTCTAAATCACTAAATCTTCATCTTTGGTGTCGCTTGTAAACAACTCGGCTAACTCCGAAGGTAAAAGAACACAGGCCTAGAGGCCTCTTACGGTTTAGTGTGAAAATAACATGTAATATGACATAATAATGTGTTAATAATTTCACACATAAGTTGCTCCGGAGTATAAGCAATTTATACGCACCCCTGGCCAAACTATGAAAAACACTGCGACTTATAGTCCGGAAAATACGGCAGTTGGATTGTTGTGACAGTTGTTTGGACAGTTGTTCAGATGGTTAGAATAGAATATTTTCTTTGATAGACGGTTGTTGAAATGGCTGGTTGGTTGTTCAGGTTGGTCGATGGTTGTGTGGTCAGTTAAGTTGAAGATGGATGGGAGAACTTCTTTCTCCATCACCTTGTTTTCTTAGTTTTAAATCAAACTCTTGTGTTTCTGCAGCTTGTTTGATTCTGCTGTTAATTTTTACATCTTCACCTCATCAGCCATGACACCAGTTTGCTGCTAAAGTTGCATCAATGGGCATTTGTGTCTCCCATCCACTAAAATATCACCATCATTCTTCTTCAAATACATATTTCCGAATTTGGTCCAGTAACTTTGTCCATTTGTGAGTAATGCTGAGAAGCAGATAAAATCCCTATGGGACTCTGGAGGAATTACAGTGAATAACAGAAAACATGGAGTCATTACTGTGAGAATAGGTGCTGCACACGCAAACACTGAGGGATTAGAAGAAGAAGCTTCCAAGGATGGAAAAGGGATTTATTGTTGGTATATTTGTGGCTCCTGAGGTCATGCATCTGTTTTTCTGTGTGTTAGTCTGTGCTGAGGGACGAGTTGAAGGCCATTTCAACCCAGTATTGACCCTGTCTGATAGCAGCATGATGTCATTTGGGTCTGTTTGGAGCCAGACTGTCCGTCCTTTCTAAACCCTTTGAGTTTTGGTTAAAACAAAATAAAATCGCAATCTAATCACTTCTGGTGTTTGAAGCCAAAAATCATTAATGGTCAAAATGCATAAAAAACCTTTACCAGGGTGAACAGTTGGTACTTTTACAATCTAATCCTAATCTAATCTAAAATAAAAAAAACAAAAACAAACAGGTTTTCTTGAATTGAAAACAGGTTTCATCTTTCATTATTAAAGATGAAAGTTACAACACAAAGAAGGTGCATTAAAAAAAACCAATGCAATTTAAACAAGATGTACTTTTGGTTTTTAAGACAACTATCTACACAAAACTGCCAAATTAGATTATCTGAGAAGAAAATGGAGAAAATTATATTTAAAATATGAATATGAAACATTTAAACCACATTTAAAAAGTGATCAATAAGCTCAAACATTACAGATTCAAAAAGAAAAGAGGTAATTTTAACATCAAATCAGACTAGTTCATGATGCGCTGGAGGTAAATTATTGCATTCACCGCATTGTCTTAATACTATGATTAATACTGAATGATTTGCTTTCCAGGAAAGCTTCTGATAAAACCAGTTTTTAAAGAAAAAGATGATTTATTCAAACCGAACCGAAGACTTAAGCCCTCAGCTTCCACTCATAAAAGGATCTGAAAGCAGTGAATCCATTACCATCACAAATGTCTTCATAAAATCCACTTATGATATTTAATATTCATCAGATCCAACAATTTGCCAACATTCCTTAATAGCACTCTAGCAGAGCTTCGGCCGCAGTCGGGCGAACTCTCCCAGTGTGTTGCACATTAGTGTGGTGGTAATGGCACACGGCTTGCGGGACGTTTTCCACTTTGTCTCCCGCTGCGAGCCGGATCCGGTCCGTCCCAGTAGGAAAAAACCAGCGGGGTGGGGGAGTGGGAGTCTAAATGGGGTTCTTCTGACCATTTGGGTTTAAGCACCAGAGCAACACGCATGGCTAAGAGCTCGGTCTGACCCTAAAAGGATGCTGACCCACATTTGGTGTCATGAACGGCTCTTTGCAGCGCTCGGCTGTCAGACTGTAGTCCCGCATGTGTGACTGTGTGCTTAAGTCGCATGTTTTATGCATGCGCCGCATTGTGCAGTTCAGCCTCTTCTTACTAAGTGCTGCTTTGTTTAGTTACAGGCGTCTTTTAAAAGAGTCAGGACCAAAGTACCAAGCTTCATCTTATTCTGAAGATGATAAATAATGTGATGTTTTGCTCCAAAATGTACCAGTTGGCCCAAAACAAGAAAATAAAGATCTGGCGTCGGGTTCGACAATGTGGACTAAAAAGTTTTATTGCAACATTTTGCAGCACTATTGTGATAAGAATAAAAAATTTTCAGTCATAAGAATTTCTGTTTGTTTTCACAAAAACTGCCTGTACGGTTCGGATTGTTAGCTTTACTATTTTCTACATTCTTAATGCACTTTTATTGTCATCTTAGTAGTTCCTCAAAGTGTTGTTTTGATTCTTTCATGCATCATTTAATCTCCATGGCAACCATTCACTGTGCAAAACCTGCATGGTCTTAGCTCCACCTTCAAGGCGCAGCTCCTCCCCCACTCAGCTCCTTCAGACTAGCCAGCAGCAATCAGCAAATACTACTGAGCTCATAATAGGAGCTACGTCTCAGTGCAAAGCTGGTAAAAATGTTGATAAAGGGTTAATAGGGGAGAGGTGTTGCGGTGACTTCCTGAAGGCAGTTTCAGAGAAAGTTTTTAAAGAGACGGATGCCCAATTTCAAGGCGTTAAATTACAAAGTCAAATGTTGTTCAGTCATATTTGATATAGCATTTCTATAATAATTTAACATAATTTCTTGATTGTGCTACAAAATGACACTATACATGTTAGATATTGTAAAATGTAAGATGGTAAGATTTTTTTTTCATCGTGTGCGTGTGTGTGTGTGTGTGTGTGCATGTGTGTGTGCGTGTGGTCTCTCTTCCTCTATAAACCAGTCATTTGGCTTTTTCTATTACTGTGACCCACTTAAACCAGAAATCCTTGAATAGTAGCGAGTTCATGGTGTCAATAACATGAACTTATGGAAATGTTCAGTTTTGCTGGTTATTAAAAATAACTGAAAGGTCAAATTTTTTGTTTTCCTGTTAGCTACAACCTTCTTGATCCACAGTCAAGATCAACTTGTCCTTTTCCACTTTCATTTTCCTGAATGACCTCACGACCCCAATACACAAAGCCAGAGAAACACACAGTACATAAATGCTCGGTTTACCAGCAGGGACTTTGGTTGTAAAGAAGGACAACGCTTTAGTCCACTGATGCATACGGAGCAGAGAAGTCATTAGGGATGAAGCACACGAGTTTGCTGGAAGTTGCATGATGTTGCAGCATCCTCTCAGACAATTTCCAAGCTCCTGTTCCTTCATTTTCCTTCCCTCCTCATCACATATTCTCCTGCTTACTCTCCAGCGACATGTAGCATTCACTATTAATGTATTTATGCACCACTTGTTCTTCTCCGCTTGCAAACACGAAGTTATTCTTGTTTCGTTTTCTTCTTCTGTTAGAAAATAGCTGGAGCTGATGAGGTTAAAGAGGACTGGAGATTGCTTTTCCTTTATTTGCCTCATCATCTTGGCCTCCAATCGAAACGTTTCATTTATATTTTCAGCATATTTGGTTTAGAAAACGTAAAATTTCTCCTGTCCCCATAAAATACAACTTATCTTCTTAGAAAAAAAGAGATCTGCAGTTGCTAAATCTGCAGAAAGTTTTGCTTCCTGGCAGTTCATTACGAGAAACGTGCAAGTCTCCCAACAACAAATTAACAAATACTGTTCATTCAACACAAGATATCTATTGTTGGTTTAAATTACTACTTATCTGCTTAGAAATAAAAAAAATCTACAGTTGGTAAATTGTTTGCACAAAAATCAAAATCTGAGTTTTGCTTCGTGGCAGTTCGTTACCAGAAAACACACTTGTTTCTTAACAAATTACTAATGAGTATTTAATAAAACATAAGATGTCTTCCACTCTTTTGCGATGCCAAGAATTTTACAATTAGTAAATTTTGCAAAAAAGTTCAAATTTGACTTTTACTTCGTGAAAACTCACTTGTCTTTTAAAAACAAATATTGCTCATAAAAAATAAGAAAAGTAAAAACCCTAATATTCAGTTCATGGCAGTTTGTTGCCAAAAAACAAGTTTGTCTCATCGACAAATTAATAAAACCTATTATTGTGTATAAAACCTGAGATTCTCCTGCTCTTTTGGAATATTTATCATTTCATACTACCTTGTTGTGCAATGGGTAAATTCTGCAGAAAAGTAAAAGTATTTTCATAGTTGTTGGTGGAAAATGTTTTATAAAAGAGACATTCAACACAAATGTAAAAAATATGATTTATACCTTGTGGTAGTTTACCAAAAAGCAGCCTCGTCTCCTGGCACATAAGCTTTTTCTTTAAAAAAAAAAAAACTGCTTATCTGCTTAGACACAAGAAAGTTACAGTTGGTAAATTTTGCAAAAGTAAAAATCAGATTTTGACTTTGTGGCAGTTGGTTAAAGACGCTCGTCTCTTCGATCCGCTGCACATTTCTCCCTTGCAGCTCGTCGTCCACACACCACATAAAAATTACATCAGAGCCCTCATCTTTAAATAGCCTGTGACATTTATTGATGGACTGAAGTGGGTCCTCTCTGCGCCGGTTCGGCCCGAGGCCTATTAGAGCAATTGAGTCTTCTTTGCATTCTGCCTTTGAAGTGTTGGGAGAATGGCTGGACCGCCGTTAATCATTAGTCATAGCAAAGCGCTCTGCGTGAAAACTGCTGCTTTTATGGCAGCGGCAGGCGCAGCATGGGGCATCGGTTATGAAGCTCGTAGATAATGTCATCTGGAGGGAAAGTGTGCAGTGTGTTCGTGTCGTCTTTTTGTTCCCTCGGGGTATTAAACATCACGCTGATGATAAGGAGTCTTCTGTGTGATGATGTGTGATGTGCTAGTCATTAACACTCTGGGTCATGTTTCTTCCTCATTATTTTGCTCCGGATGTAAACTTCTACAAAGGCTTTTGGCCCGTGTTTGTGTTCTGATGTTCAGATATGACTCCTGCCTCAAGCAACTTTGTATTTTTTTATTATTTGACTTGAACAAAACAGACGTGCAGCAGAGCTCCACTGGGAGGCGCCTGCCGTGTCTACAGCCCCATTTGTTTTGGTTAGCCTCCCCAATCTGAGCTGCAAAACCGTTTATGATGCATCTGATTGGTTTTTGCTCCACTTTAAACCCACAGCCAGGTTCTGTTGAAGGGAGTCATTCCTTTCCACTGTCTCCACATGCTTGGTGAGGAGGGAGGGATGTCCTTTGGAGAGTAAAACTTCTTACCTATTGGTAAGGCTGGGCAATATTGCCAAAAAATTATATGATATAATATGTATTTTTAAAGACCTCGAGACTATTTTCCACATTTTCAGCTGGAAAAATATTTAACAGGGATGAAAGGAAAGGTGGAGAGAGACGAAGATAAAACTACTTCAGAAAACCAGAGAGTACTGTTAGCATCTTACAAGGTGGTGCACCACCTTGTAAAACTCAAAGAAAAACGTTTTGCCCTACAATTCGACGAAGCAACAAAAAGACTGTTTGTTTGTCTTGCGATTCGAAATCCTGGACTGTTTCCTGAAATGGGAGAACTGCATCGGTGTTTGCGGTGATGAGAAAAGGAGTTCAGGCTCTCGTCAAAAAGGCCTCACCCAATGCTAAGTGGACACGCTGTGTCATACATAGAGAAACCCTGGCTTCAAAGGGTTTTTTCCAGTTTATTCAAATATCAGTTAATTCTGTGAGATTCTGCGTTTTATTGTGGATGCCATTTTGTTTATTAAATTGTGATTTCATCCCATGACGCCATCAGAGAGCCAGGAGAACTACAGAGTACGGCCGTTTCTGCACTGCGTTGTGTATTTTTGCCTTAGAAACTCTGATTCTTGTGATTTTCTGTGCGTGAGTGAAGAAAGCAAAACATAGTTTGGTCATATCTGACATCTTTTAATCTACTTTTTGTTTCCTCTTCCCTGCAAATAAAAAGTAATTGTTTTACCAACATCTTAGAGATGTTTGGTCAGGACCAATCGCCCTTCCTGAGTCTCTGCAGAGCCCAGATATCTGCAGGATTTCAGTCTCTGTTGCTGCTTTGATCGCTGCAGCTTCATTTGTGCAGGAGTTAAATGTCACTCCCAGTTCGTTCAGCTCCGTGTGCGATTGCAGGAAGTGGACATCATGGTCCCCAGTCTTGTCTTCAGCTCAGCGTGGTTCCCACCTCAGGTTTCCCACCTCAGAGCGGAAAATAAAAGAAGTTCCTCTCCCGCTGTCGGCTGCTGCCTTTTTTCTGCGGATAGTTTTTATTTAGCACGGAGAAGCTGAGGAGAGTCAGAACTAAAGCATAGTAAAACAATCCTGTCTTCATTAATCAGAAACATGCAATAAAAGTGAACATAACCTTTATATTACAGCTGAAACAATTTCGTTTGCGAGTTGATTAACTTTTAAGATAAAAATGAAGCAAGAACCCCATTATGCTACCTCCTTTTGATTATATCACTTTCCTAATTAATTTACATCCCAAACAAAACATTAAGAATACTAGAAAATGTTTTAATATTAGAAAATTATATTTTTATTCAATACAGCTCATAGTTTTCACATAATAAAAGCTTATGTAGGACTTGATTTCTTGTCTGTTTTAAAAGTTTTCCCGCCTTTTTCCAGAGGGAGCAGAAAGGCGGGAATCGCCATAGCAACAAGAAGTGCTTCAGTACAGAGCAGGTCTTTTTAAATATAGTCATTAACTATAATTTAAGGTCAAAATTACTGATTGAATGAGTAGAATGAAGTTGAATTTCTCCATTTGATATTTCATGTAACCTATTTTAGTTTAGCGTTGTTGGTTTATAAAAAGAATAAGATGGTTAAGTTTATTTATTTGTTTCAGATCTGAGTTAAATTAAGCGAATGTTTCTTGGATTCTCCTCCTCCTTCGTTCCACTTTAATAAGTCTTAACTGCGTTTGAGATTAAGAGACCTCATGTTTCAACAGCTCCAAAGTAATTACAGCCAACCCACTTTCACTCTTCCACTCACACACACATAAAGCCCCAAAAAGTTGCTCCCATATTTAATTAAACCCAATCATTTCACCATAGTGGGAAAAAAAGAAAAGGCTTATTAATCTAATTAGGAGACTCTCCAAGCTCTTTTCTGGAGCGTGTTGGAGTGTGAATCTACAAGTTTGGATCTTTTATTTCAGTGCGCCACATTTCAGTGGTGATATGCATCGGCCTTTTTACGGCGGCTCTGAAATGGCTTTGCTGTGCTGTGAACACGGCCGGCAGCTGCTATAATAACGATGGCCCTCACAAAACGTAATTATTTCTTTCAGCTTCCATTTGCTTAAAGCAAATTCGCCATTGTGAGGGAGTGAATTGGTAGCAGGACATGAGCTCTGGTTTTGTGACGGACTTGGTGAAATTTTACTTTGGTCTTTACCATGATACTTGAGGAGGTAGGTCATTTTAAAGATAATTTTATTTATATGGCACATTTTCAGCTACAAGGCAATACAAAGTGCTCTGCAGGATTTTAAAGGAAATACAAACAAAATACCAAACCAAAAGAAAAAGCTAATAATGTTGAAATAAACTAGATATTCAGCTTTGGTAGATAATATAAGTATCTTAGCAGTAAGTTATACACCCAGCAGCTGGATATTAGGATTTGTTCTTCATTCATCACATTCATAGACAACCAGTCAGCTCTGCTTTTGCTAGTTTTTTCTTGGTGTAACTCATTCTACACAGCTACATTTTTTTATTATTATAAAATACTAAGATTACATTTATCTGTTTTTAGCTTTCAGTCAATAAGACTCCATTTAAAGTCGTTATTGTGTCGGTTTGTTACGACTCAAGTTGCCTCTTTGAATCTCACACACTCAGAAAACCTTCTAGATTCAAGGGATCAAAATTACCTGATGTTTTTAGGTTGTCAAACCATCACATTCCCTCCACGTATTAAACACGTCCTGTTTCATATTACGTCCACCTGTTGACTTTTGACTGGAACCAGACGTCTCTGTTCTGCTGGGCTTTCTGCTCCGGACATCAACCGGCGTCCAACTGCCAGCCTGTTGCTCTCATGGGTGGAAAAGGAGCAGGACAATTTAGGATGAAAGAGACGGAGGGAAGCTTTTCTTTTTCTTTTTTCTTTTCCTCCTTTTTCTCCAACAATCTTGGGGAAATGTTCTTGAAGAGAAGGAAGTTGGATTTTAGTGGAGAAGTTGGAGTGATGACAGCTCTGCTGCCTCGGGGAGAAAAATGTCTTCTGTTTCTCTTTTGCTATATATTTTTTTTCTTTCTCTGATGTTTTTTTAGCAGAATTTTAAATCCTCGAGTGTTTTAAATCAATTTTCTGCTGCTTTTTCTTGTGTCTTGTTAAACTACATGTGCAGGGGCTTGTAAAAGTCTTCACACCCGATTAACCTTTCCATATTTTGTCACATTGCAGCCGCACACAGAAATATATTTAACTGGAAATTAAATACACACAAAGTAGTGCACAATTGTGAAATAGAGATTCCATCTTCCAAAAAGTTGGTAATTAATGATGACTACCATTAGTTTTAGCTGTCAAGTTGTGAACATAACACGCTAAATGTTAAATAAGTGATATATGAAGGAAAACGGGTCGCAGTGCTTTGCTACTAAAAGTAAACACTATTACAACTAGATAACAAGGTCCGAAAAAAGTTTTAATTTAAAAATAATAGCGAGAAGGAGGGAAGTAGCAGTTATGCTAGCTTGACTATGACTACTGTAACATGTAGATGTGCTGTGGAATTCTGTTTGTTTCGGTTCATTAAAAAGCATCAAAAAGGGGCGACCCACACACCGTCTCTGACAGACCGTCAGCAGAGCAGGTGTTTAAATTAGCTAACCAGAGCTGCGTTAGTTTAGCTAATAGCAGCGGTAGCTGCTCCATCACAGCGATCACTTGTTAATAATCTCAAAATGAACATCAAGAAAAGAATCGTAAAATCATAATGAATTGAATGTTCTTTGGATGGAAAATGTTTGCATGTTTTTTGGTGTTGAAACCTGATACATGTGGAGGCGTTGTTGTCAGTTGCTATGGCAACGAGTCTGTTTGTAGCATAGCTAACACGGAGAATGAAAAAAGGAAGAATAAGAGTGTTTTTCTGTGTTATTTTTGTTTTCCTGTGGCGCACTGCACTAAACTAATATTACCCACACCTCTAGGTTTCATTTTGTTACTTTAATTGTTCTACAGAGGCAGCGCGGCTACGGAAAAGAATCGCCTTCATGCCCTCCAACGTTGTGCGCATGTGCAACATCTCCAGACGTAAACAATAACATGCAATGTGTCTACGCTACTTCATCTTTCACCTTAAATTTCTGTGAAATATGTTTGTTTGTGGCGGTAATGTGCAACCTGAGGTGACTGTTCCTAGACAAACACGGCTTCAGACTACAACTCCCCCTTCTCTCGTACTCCGGTAAACCTTTTTCATTTTTCTTCCAGTGTCCTAATAGAATTTGAATAGTGGACCTGCCAGTCCCAGCCAGGACCTATCGATCCCTTCCAGCATCTTTTCCTCCCCCCTTTAGGATAATGGATTACCATCATGTCCTCTCTGCACTCCAGCCCCCTTCCTCAGCGCCTGTTAGTACAAATAATGGCTAATCAATATGCACTGGAGTCCTTGCAAATGTCGTTTTAACACTTGATTTATGCCGAGCGCTTTCTTAGTCCGTTTGCTTACCAGCCAGTCAATTTCACCAGTCGCAGTAAAGTCCTCATCTGGACCTTAAAGATGAATACTTTATCTGGACAGTTGGTAAACAGCGTGGCGCTTCGGCCTCTGACTTCGACATGCAGATCGGTGGCGGTTGTCGATCTGAGATCATCGCTCAAGCTCTAATGGCTGATCACTCCATCAAGATGGGATTTTTCTCAACTTTGTCCAGTCTGCCGCTTCAATCTTGGTGTGTTTGATGTTTCATCCATACGCGATCGCTGTAGCTAATGCGATTTAACGAGCGGGGAGGTCCGGCCTTAAGGATGAGTCGGCTGAGTGGCAACGAAAGCTGACGGGTCAAATATTTCAGACTTCCTATGTTGTCTGGAGGAGGAGTTTTCAGTGCCGGATGGAAAAGAGGAGTGGGAAAATACTTTTATTTTCAGATGTTATACTCTGTCTCCGTGTCTAAAAGTTGTATCAATCTATTTGTTGGTATTTCATCCATCTTTTTGTTCAATTATCCGTTTGTCCACAATTTTATCTAATCTATTTGTTCATCCATCCATCTACATTTTCATCCATCCATCCACTCTGCCTGCCCATCCATCTATTGATCCTTCCATCATTTTCTGGAATCAAAATTAAAACTCAGCCAATAAATCTGTCCAAAATTTCCATTAAATATTTTCTATTTACACCTAAAAGTGGGCGAATTGACAGAAAACTGCCAAATATGTCATTTTAATGTAAAAAACCCCCAAAAAACTCAGCATCTCAGATTTTGTTTATGTTGAGGTCAAGCACCAAATTCATTATTGAATACTAATGTATACAATGCTTCATTATAATTAATCAAGTGAAAGAACTGAGACATATTTTCTGGCTTTAAATAAACTTGAAAAGAAAAGAAGAAGAAAAAGATCTTTTGTAAAAACAATCATTCTTTCTAGACCTTTATGTGATGCACCCAAAAATACTCTGGTTATAAGGAAATGCAGCATTTTAACAGCTTTTAAATTACAACTATCTGCTTAAAAGTTAGCTGATATATATATATATATATATATATATATATATACATATGTTACTGCAAAAGCTTCCAAATACAGAAAACAGGCGGAGCGTTGAATATCCAGATTATCATTTCCATGTTTTGAAGCACAATGTGTCAGAAAGTTTTGGTTTTACTCCCAGTTTGAATTCTTATTTGGTTTCACTTTGTATCACTTAAATAACAAGTAATCCTCAATAAAAAGGAGCTTATGCGTCTTTTCCATATTTTAACATTTAATGCCACATGTATCACATCCTGATTAAGTGTGCTAATCCCTCCAAAAAAAACACAAGATTTGGCTGAACACGCTCCGTCATTAACTCTAATCCACGATCCATCCCTGCCATGTTCCCTCGTCTATTTCAGGAGCTAATTTCTCTCAGTTTTCCCTGTAGAAGAGAACACTTGTTGGACTAAAATAACACTTGCATCCTATCAAATTTTCTGGATTTTTTTCCACTTTTTTTACCGCTTCGTGGACGCCGAATATTCCAGCGATCGCACTCTCACAGAAGCAGGTAATGACAATTATTTATACGGTAATAGCTTGTAGTTTTACTTCCTAGTTGCAATAAATAGACGTTTTCCTGGATTGTGCAATTGCATTTGCATATATAGCTGCAGGTGGTTTGTTTGTCTCGCCTGGGAGGAACAGGGAGGTGGAGATTTGCAGTTCAAGGCAATGCGTAGGAATTAGTCACAGAGCTCATTACAGATGATTGCTTTTGTCTGCACACGTATGTTCAAGTTGCTGGTAATTACAGGTCATTGCCTTGTCCTTTTGTGGCAAATTTTACCATGGAGACACAACAAAGCTGCATATGCAAATGGAGCTTTTATCCAGAGACGGTTGCAAAATTACTTCTTTGCAACAAACTTCATGGAAATGACAAATGCACTCAGTATTTGATTGGATTTTCCTATGAAATTAAATGGCATCACGATAAGTTGTATGTTTTTGTTTTGTTTTCAATTTGTCTGAATTGAAAACAAAACAGTCTCAAAAAAATCTTAAAGTATTTCCAAATCCAGATAGATTTAGTGTATTTTTTCTTTAAATTATTCACCCTCAAAATCAAATATCACCAAGTGGTGGGAACACTTCTGCTAATGTCTCCTTAAGCGTTTTAAAGCTTTCGCTAACTTTGAAAGTGTTTAGCGCTCTTAGCTTCCCCTAAATACATTTTTCCAGATGTTTTCTAAAGTGCTAACTTACTTGGCTGTTGAAATTTTGCTCAAATTTTAACGATTGTTCAAGTTGACAGTTATATTTATGCTCTTATTTTGACGTTGAAGACTGTTTACCCAGCAGAAAATCAATTTAGGGAAACCTAAACACTGTTTTAAAGTTATTAAAAAGGATAGTCTAAATTAATTAGCAGAGGTGTACCCACTATTGGCTTGTACCAATTATATACTGTATCTGTATTTACTTGTTTACTGGGGTGTTAAAGCCAAATATCAAGAAACTATGACTGAAATCAGCCACAAAGCATCCAACTCAGTAATGAAAGAAATATAGTCAACGTTTTTGTTTTTATGTTCATCATCATTTTAGATTTCAGTTTCTTAGCAAGAAATTTTATAAATTTAACTTTAGATTTTGGATTTGCCTCATAGATTTGTGGGCGGGGCCTCATCTACCACCAGCCAATCAGAGCACAGCGTGACTCTTCGCTATTGCAAAATGTAGCAAATAAAACTGCTCACCTCCATTTTTAGTGAAATCACTTAAAATATAGAATATAACGACTACAAAGCTGTAATAATCCTAAATTAGCCAAAACTTTGCCGTCAGGCCCAATAATGGACAAAGAAAAACTACACATTTGTGGCAATTTGTAGTCTTGTTTTTTCTTCTGTTTTGGAGAATTTTTTTGTGTTTTTAAAATATATAAGCTTCTTAAAAGGTTATTTTTTTATTTTTAATAAACAGTTTAAATTTTAGATTTGAATTAAGCTGATTCAAACATTTGTGTGCGATTTTATCAGTCTGTTGCAGCAAACCAATCAGAAAGAGTTTCACTGCTTTTGTAGCATGTAGCTAGTAGTAAACATGCTTACTTTGGTTTAGAGTAATACTGTGAACATCTGGTTTGCAATACTTATTTTTAATCTTTCCTTTCCACTCTTTGTGTAAAGCCGTTGCCATTTTGAGTAGCCATTGATTTCCTTGTAGCTAGGAGCTAACGCGATAGATGAAGAAAATCCAAAGAGAAATGGGGAATAAATTTTATTCCAACCCATTTCTGGACCTACAGCAGATATAAAAATCGAGGAGGCTAATAAACGAAGGATAAAGTGCTTTAATATACACAATCAATTCAACGTCTCCAGCCTGGGCAATACGATGTAAAATTTATTAGAAGTGATTGAAGAGCTTTATTCCTGGACAAGATGGCCACCATTAGACGCCATTACATAGCAGCTCGAACAATATGATTAACAGCGTTTCAGCCAGGGGTGGGGGGCCCTGAAGGTCCTTCCTCTGTCTCAGCTGAGCCTTTAAAATGCCCCTCTGTCACGGTGAGGTCACTCCCAGATCAAACAGTCATTGGTCTTTCTGTTGGAGCTACATGGGCTCGCCGCTAATGGCAAACAGGCCTTTTAAAGTGGCACACTTAAGCCAAGCCTTACCCATAATGCCTTATTTATCGTCCCCTGGCTCGCTGTAAAGCCAGGCAGTGTCAGCAGCTGGCTGCAGGATCTCCAGGGATTAATTCACTTCATCCCAGGACGTAGTCTGCACCCCTTCGCCTCTCTCTGTTAGCTTCCCAGCAAACAGGGTGTCATGCTCTGCATCCATACATCACAACATGCTTAAACAGGTGAGTAACAGGTGCTTTTAGATTTAAAAGTGAACTATTATGCATCCTTGGAAGAATTTATGATATGTCTATGGGCTGTACAAAATAGATAATGAGATTTTAGTCTGATCAGTTCTGTATTTTGAGCTATGTTTGGACCTCTTGTCACTTTAAACCCAAATAAATTGTTGCTGGCCCCCTCAACTCAACACTTACACGCACATGAAAATGGCTGCATACAGATCCGCAATTATCCAACCATACATCTATGAAAAGCATCAGTAAGGCCTCCTGCACAACCAACAAGGATGCAGCAAGTGGTTTCTAGATGGAAAGGGAACAAGAAAACACTTGTCTTTTCCAGCAGCCATTCTTCAGGGCACACAGTGGCCAGCTGGGTTGCTAGGTAACGGCCTTCACTGGGGTTGCTAGGTGACAGGTTGTCCCTGCTGATTTGTGACTTCACATTCGGAAGGTTTTTGAAACAACTCATTTTCCAGATACCAAAAAAATCTTAACTCATTGCCAAAAACAATAAGAGCTTGAACTGTTTTTCAGAGGCAGTAGAAACCCAAATGAAAATACAAAAACATGCAAAATATGAAATTTGCATTATAGACCCCTAACTAAGTCTACTAACTCAGTGGTGGCCAAACAGTTTGAGACATAACTGTCAAATTGAAAGTACCTCAGGACCTTAAAAAATTATTCTTCATTTACTAAAAAATGCAAAACCATCTTACCAAACCTGTATTTTATTTAACCTTTAGTTTAACAGGTGAGTTACTAAGAACAAATTCTTACTGAAATTAGAATAAATGGAGCTCTGTTTGGGTTGCTAGGTAACGGTTCTGAGCTTGGCTGGGGTTGCTAGGTAACGGCTCAGTGCCCATTCAATGTGACTTAACAAATGAAGGTTTTGAAGTGGCTCATTTTCCAGACACTAAAAACATTAACTTATTGCCAAAAAAAACATCTGGGTGTTTTTGTGAAGTGATAGTTTTTATCAGCCACTGAGACCCAAATGGAAGCACAAAATTATGATGCATAATGTGGATTTTAAAGCCAAACGTCCTCACACATCCCGGCCCTTCTGATTTCTTTCAAGTCTCCACTGAACTCTTCATCCTTATCTTTAAATATTTTGTTTTCTTTCCCTCGTCCTGTCCTTGACTTGTTGCCACTGTCTCCCATAACCTCTCCAGCTCAGCTTTTTGCTCCCACTTGAAATAAAAACGAACAAGGATTCCATATCCAGAAACCGAAAGGCTTTTATATTTTCCTTCTCTGGGTGGAAAATCCGCAGAATGCTTCGCCTACTTTCATGTCCTGTTTAAACTTGGCAGTAGGAGCACATCTTGAATGTTTCAGGCACACATGGTTATAAATGCATTTAATTTGGCATTAAACGCACTGGCGTTTACCCCAGTAAGCTCTCTGCAGTTAGAGCACGAACTGAAGCGTTTATTTCCTGTTTCTCTGTTTGTTTTGAACGGAAACGTAAAGGAAAGATGAAATTAGGTTTACATTTAAAATTTTCTCTGGCTCTTTTGTTCTTTATCACTCGTTATCTTCACCCTACCTACCACTATCCTTCCACCGCACCTCTTCCATCCCTGGCTCTTTATCTTCCACCCTCAGCCATCTTCCTCGTCGCTGTCTTCAAACAGCGATCCCGTCTCTGGATCTTGACAGCGTTCTCTGGATGGCGAGCACCCCTCCCTGGAGGGATTTGAACCGTGGCGAGCAGCGCTGACGGGTTGTCTGATCGAAGCCACGTGACGGCCCTTTGAGATTTCCATTCTTTGATGGGGCATCTTTCATCTAGGTGTCTTTTTGTTGCATCAGGCTGAGACACGGCTCAGTTTGGAGATTATCTTTGGTGGCATTGTCTTTAAAATTTGACATTCTTAAAAATGTTTGAGCTAAATATAGTTAAGGAATTCATTTTTACCCCACTTTTAAATTAAATTATCTTAAAACGGTTTTATTTTCAAATTTTCAGACTATTCTTTCTAAAAAAATAAAAACATAGGAAACATGAAAATTACTGTTTTATGAATAAAACTATTTGTTTTTAGGTTTTTGAAATCATCTTAAAGCAGATTTCTTAAAATATTTTCAAACTATTTTCAAAACTTTCATCTGAAACATAAAAATGCGAGTTTATTTATAAAAAAAAATGTGACTTTCTGTTTGTCGGTACATGAAATGATAATCTCAAACATATTTTTACATTTTCCAGTTATATTTACTAAAAAACAATTCATCTGAATCATGAAAGTGTGAATAAATCCATGTTTAATTAATTGTTTTATGAATAAAAAACTCTTAAAAATGTCCAATTTGTTTGCAGGTATAAAGAATTATGATCTTAAAACATCTTTTTAATATTTTCAGGTTATTTATTATTTTTTTTTAAATATCTTAAACATGCAAAATGTGTTTAAATGATTGATTTATTAATGCAAACCATGACCATCTGTAGGTACTTTGCTGTGACGAAGCAAAGAGCAGCAGCATTTAGCTTCTGTAGCCACACATATTGTATATAAACACACGCAGACACCCTGGGTGTATTCGCCCTGACAGGACGGCTGTCTGTGCCGTCAGGCCTCCATCCTGAGGGACTCCTGCTGCTCCTCCTGCCTGCTTCCAAGACGTTTTGACAGGAGTCTGGAGCTTTTTTCTGCAGGCAGGCAGGCAGTCACCTCAGTGGGGACCTGACTGCTTTTTATTTCCCTCCTATGTGCTGTATAGAAAAAGGTAGATAGGATATGAATTATTCAGGGCTGAGAATCCTACAGCACCCTCAACAATTACTGGCACAGATGGTAAATATGAAGAAAAAGGCAAAAAGATTTCTGCAAAAAACACTCCAGGGGTCTGAAATAGCACAAAGTATTAATATCAGGTATTTTAAGGCCTTATTTTGTTGAATTTAAATCTTAAAACATTTTAAATGCAACTATATTTTACCCTGCAAGGTCTTAAATTACATTTAGTTATTTTTCTAATGTTTAAATTCCTTCACTTTCTCACATTTGTTAGCTTATACACTTAAAGTTGATAAGTTATCCCCCTCTCCCACTCAGCTCCTTCAGACTAGCCTGCAGTAATTAGCAAACACCTGGTGGCGTCTCCTGAGTCCATTATCGGAGCCGCTTCTCAGTGCAATGCTGGTAAAAATGTTGTTAAAGGGTTAATAGAGGAGCCATGTTGTAATGTTCAGAAAGAACAGGAGTTTTTAAAGAGACAGAAGCCCAATTCCAAGGTATTAAATCGGAAAGTAAAAATTATTTTAAATCACATTTGATATATACAGCATTTTGTACACGAAGTTAATGTAACATAGTTTTTTGATTATGCTTTAAAATGGCACCATGTGACTGAAAAATACATAACACTTTCCCTTTAAACCCACTGATTTTACGCCCTGAGACCCAGTCGCACCAGTAAGCGTACCGTGGAGTTTCATTTGAAAGGCAGGAAGCGATGGACTAGTGTAATTTGGACAGGTGGACAGAAGCTTAAAGGAGGAAGCGTCTGCACCCCGCATGTTTCATGATGGGCCTCTTTTCAGCCGTCAGTCTGGAAGAGAAGCAGGAACGTCTTGCCCGCTGGTTTTAATGGCTGCAGCTCGTTCAGTGAGATCCTTTCAGTTGTGCTTGTCCTGGATTTCCTTCAAGATGATTTTTAGAAGTTTTTGAGATTTAAAGGTGCGGTATTACATGCTTTCAAGGTATGTAGTAACATTTTATAGCACAATCAAGCAACTATGTTTCCTTCTGTTGTTATAAAAATGCTCTAAATATCAAATATAACTTGAAAGAATTTTTACTTCCGGATTTAATGTCTTGAAATTGGGCTTCTGTCTCTTTAAAAACTCCTGCTCTTTCTGAAACACAAAAATACAAAGACCTAAAAAAACAACTGAGAAAACCAGTAACAAACTTTATATTTTGATGAATCAACACACATCAAATAAGTTGGTATACTTGATAATTTAACATCTTAAAATTGGGCCTCTGTCTCTTTAAGAAGCTCCCCCTCTTTCTCAAACTCCGCCTTCAGGAAGTTATCACAACATGGCTCCTCAATTAGCCCTTTAGCAACCAAGCTAGGTGCTCGGTTTTGCACAGCTGAGTTGTTGCCATGGAAATAAAAGGATTTATCAAATGTGCATTCAAGACTCCAGGTTTGATTTTGATGAGGGAATCAGATCTTAACATGAAATAAAGCTGCATAAAGTCAGTTTTACATCGTACTGCCCCTTTAAGCAAACAGATGTGAGTTTTTACGCCTAACATATGCTGCGCTGTAACAGTTTGGGTGTGTTAAACAATCTGCAGGAAATGTTAAGAGGATTATCACGTTTTATTTCCCTCTGAGCAGAAGGAGCTCTCGCTAAGCGTTAGCCTTGCTGCTAACAGGGAGAAGAAAATGAGATCAGAAGCGATTCCTCTCGTTTCAGAAAATGTTTCCAGAAGCTAATTAGAGGGTTTCTTCTGCTAAATTAATCACAAACTGACACAAGGTCCAAGACCTCTGCAGCTGAGCGGTCCAGCGGCGTCTTCCCCCGTTCCCACAGTTACGCTGGGAAAGACCCGTTTTGGTTCTGGTGAGCCAGCTTTGATTCAGGAACGCTATTTTTACCAACAGAGTGAAAACCACTCATCTGCATGTGGAGAGGCTGTTCACTGTGATCTTAAAGTGGTTTATTGTGTTACACAACAATATGGTGACGTTTTGTCACAGGTCAGGATATTTTTGGACTCTGATGCTGTTTGATGCTGTGCAAAAGTCTTAAATCATCACTGTTTTCTTCATATTTAGCTTTAGGTGTAGTTTAATTCTTTGGCTGCTTTTCTGTCCTATAAATTATTTAGGACATAATTCAGACATAATTCTCTAAATTTTGTCTACTACTTTATTTTGCTCTTAGTTTCTTTTTACCACTTGTTTCATTCTGGTTTTCATTCGTTCTTTCTGCCTTGTCCTTCTGTTGTTTTTCTGTTTTTTCTTTGTATTCACTTCTGTTGTTTGTTTATTCCAAATGTAACCTCACAAACTCGAAGGCACTGCCCCTCACCTGGCAACCCCGGCCAAGCCCAGCCCCTTTACCTGGCAACCCCGGCCAAACCCACCCCTTTACCTGGCAACCTCGGCCAAACCCACCCCGTTACCTGGCAACCCCAGCCAAACCCACCCCGTTACCTGGCAACCTCGGCCAAACCCACCCCGTTACCTAGCAACCCCGGCCAAGCCCAGCCCCTTTACCTGGCAACCCCGGCCAAACCCACCCCGTTACCTGGCAACCTCGGTCAAACCCACCCCGTTACCTAGCAACCCCGGCCAAGCCCAGCCCCTTTACCTGGCAACCTCGGTCAAACCCACCCCGTTACCTAGCAACCCCGGCCAAGCCCAGCCCCTTTACCTGGCAACCTCGGCCAAGCCCAGCCCCTTTACCTAGCAACCCCGGCCAAGCCCAGCCCTGTTACCTAGCAACCCAAGCCTTCCTATGAGTATACGGACTACTACTATTATTATTAATTAAGTATTAATAATAATAATTATTATTAATTTACCTCAAGTGTGACTAAAACTCATTTTGATTGGTTAAATCATCCATCCAAATTGTTTTCATAGTTTAAAAATCAATTATTTATTTGTTTTTGTTGTCATATTTATTGATTTGTTTCTAAGGTTGACCTTTAGTGAACTCTGTCTCAAAATACCCGGGGCAATCTGATATTAGTTTTATGTATCTGGTTTTCATTTCTGTGCGCTAAAAGCTCAACTTCTTGTGCTCCTCATATTTCCAGAGGAAAGTGTAGACTTTACAAAACAGAAATGCGACTTTTTCCTGCTCAATATCTCATTTGTTTTGGTGGTCTGGAAAACATGTCCTCTAAAAGCTGCTGTGTATTAAATATTTCATGAGGCTGCTGTGTAGAGTCCCAGGCCTTAATGAATGCTTGCTGAACCAATGCTGCACTTCAGCTACATTCCCAGGAGCAATGTCTTGGAAAACAAATATTTTCCTGTTTGCAGCTAAATACACGGTATGACTCAGTTACAAAACCCTAATTTGACTTTTTTATATCTTTCTTAAAAGGGCCGTGAATACAGGTTCAGTCAGGAGTTCACGTCTCATATTCATGGATATACCACAGTAATTTTGGGCTATTAATGATTCATTTGAACCTCTTTTTTCTGTTTAGAATAATTACGCAACAAAAACTGTTATTAAAAAATGGCTGCACAAGTTTGACTTTGCAGTGAAGCTTTAGGGTCATAATTATATAAACAACATCAAACATAACCATAAATATCTAAAGAAATATTGCTCAAGGCTCTGAAATATATTTAAACTTGACCGGGCTAAGACCTATTAGCTTCTCGTTAGTAATTATGAGTCTGTGGCAACACTATTGGTTTGACCAAAACCAGCATCCCACACTGATAATAAGAGATATTAACTTGAAGTCCAAGCTAGGTGGCAAACAGCTGACAAACTAGAGACAAAAAACAAAATATGAGGCAGATTGCGAATGTTAGCCAGCTAGCTTCGTTAATATAACTTACACCTAGCATACCTTTCTTAGCTGAAAGTTTGACGTATCCCCACCATTTTTGAAAGCAAAGCACTGCATAATTTAAGTTTGTGAATCTGATTAAGTTTATTTTTGGATTCTTTGTGTTATGACATTATTTTCTCGAACATCAATATTTCCGACTCGGTGCAAAGCGATTGAGACTTGTGATAGGCTACGTGACGTCCAGTCCAGCAAAAGGCTTATGAATGATGAGCACCAGCAGAAATGTAAATCAATACCCCTTTGTTGTTATTATTCTGTATAATTTTAGTGTCACTTTTAAGTGTAGCTGCTGCCTCCAAAAAATACGCATTATTTTATAAATAGCAAAATATTGCATATTTCATGCATAATAAAGGAAGTTAAATGTCAGGAAACGTAACGTAGCGCTGATGTGGATTGTTAAAGGGCGTATTAAAATGGGTTTCCATTTGCATTGAGGTTGTGCCAACCTCCAGTCTGTCTGCTCAGCCTCGCTGCCATCTAGGACGCACATTACAGTGGCAATCATGCAGCACACGCTCAATCTTTTCCTCTCAAAATTGCCTGCTGTCACAAGATGCTTCTAGTCTCATTTACCTCCCTCACTGCCCTGAAACAGAGGTAAAAGGACCCCCTGCCTCTTGATGATAATGGATCCTAATTTGACTTAGATTATGATTTATCAGATGCTGCGCGCACTTCCGCTGGAAGTATTATGCAGCTCTCTGAAAATGGGAACCATTACAAGTCGGGATCCATCCGTCACCCAGAAGTCATGGACCAGGATGGCTGCCCCAGAAATTAGACTGCTCCAGTTTGATTTCCTTCTGGTCCCCCCGGTGTCGCCGCCCCTTCGTTCTCCTGCAGCTCCACGCCTGGCTTAATGTGTCTGTTGGATCAGGAGATAAGCATCAGTCAAACCTTGGCTTGCTAATTCATCGCTCGAGTTGCGCTCCTCACACTTCTCCATTTTCCTCACCTTTTTTCCCTTATGAAGGTTTATTGTGCCGCAGTGGAAAATAGGGGTTCTTTTGAGCATCTGCAGCGTTGCATAATTCATGCTTTAATGCATTTATGGATAAATATAATAAGTTGAGTTCCTTGAATGCCCAAAATCCAACCAATATCTTCAGTTTTATTGGCTGCTTATGCAGTCTCTCCCATTCTTCTAGTCTATGCTTTTCCTTCTGAAAGCTCTTTTATTATCTGTCATTCACAAACCCATGAAGTCATACAGCAGTTTATCTTCATTCATGTTGAGGTGCAGAGAAGGAAAAATCTTTTTCAGACTTTAGGTTGACATGAGGCCTGTTTACATAGATGTCAGTAGAACTGGACAATAAACCGGTAACGATATGCATCGGGATAAACACTTGATCAATACGTCTGGTGGAATAAACACAAAAACAAATTCTATAATTTCAGTATGTTTTAGTTTTATAAATATATAAATAATAGCTATAGTCCCAGCTACAGTTAATCCCCATTAATTAGACTTAGTTACCAAGTGGTGCGTTAATTTACCCCAAACCAGTACATGTAAACACGCCGAGTACAAAGATTTGTTTAAAATGTTCATTTCAATCGCAAAAGCAAAATATGATTTGGGTTCTTCTGGTTATACATTCATTTGAACAAACATAAAAATTATTTAATTGAATAAAACTTGATCTAAAACTTCAAAAAGAGTTAAAACATTGACCAAAAAAAAAACACAGAATTTGTTGATCACATCTCATTTGACTTTAAATTTTGCACCAAATCCAGAGCAAAATAACAGCAGCCAAAAAAATATACCTCAATTAAGCGTAGAACTACTTTAACAAATTATTAAAGTAAAAGTAAAAAGTATTTGGTACATAAAAGTAAATGATCAAATTATCGACCATTTAGTATTTAAAAATTACATCAGATGAACCAAAATGTAAAGTTAAATGGAAATTTTGGGTTTAAGGAGCAAAATGACAAAATGAGTAATTCACCTAAGTAACGAAATTACAGTAAACAAAAATCTGTTTTATTCTGTAAAAAAAAAAAGTTATGAAACTTTAGCAAAAACTGCAGGTTTCTGTGTTTCTGTCTGGTGAATTTCTGATTAAAACATGTTAGTTTTTCATTCAGTGGATAGAAAATTCAGAAATTTTACTCAAGAGCACAAAAAGTTAATGAATTACTCAAGTAAAGGTAGAAACTACAGGGTATTAAAAATACTCCTAAAAGTACATTTTTCAAAATAAAAAAGGTAAATGAAACTAGTTAATACTCAACATTAGTAACTAAATATTTTTTTGATTCTGAGGAGAAACATTAGTCTATAAAACCCAACATTAAAGGTGAATTTATACATAACGGTGTCTGTTTGAGACGATTCAAAAGGTTTAAAATTAAACATATCAGCCTGATGTTTCTATATTTATTGTGAGATTATTTAAATTAGGGTAAATCCAGCTTTATTTTTTTTCCAAAAAAGTTACTCAAGTACATGTACTTGAGTAAAAGTAACTAGTTACAACCAACTCTGAAAACAAAGGCATCTGTTTCGTCTTAATACTGAAGGATTTTATCGTGTAAATGTGGTTTCTCACCCGGCTAAACTTTATTCATGAGTCTGAAAAAGCCGCCCTTGTTATCAGTGTTTAGTTTAGCTGAGACCTCATAAAAATTAAAAAGAACAAGTTGGACTCTAATGCCTGGCTAATCCAGTGCTGATAAGTCGGCGCGCTCGCCCCGCTGGGCTGAAAATCCTCTCCTCTCTCCCGCACACTTTCATCTCGCTCTCTCAAACTCCGGCAGCAATTTGCACAAACTGTGGGGGAAAACACGGCTCTCGTGGGTCGAAACTAGTTTTCACTTCTCTGCAGAGTTGTAAAAGCACCACTACAAGTTAATGGCCTGTGAGGGCCTATTTTATGGCCATGTTGACACAGAAGAGGAATAATTAAGGGGAAGCGGTGAAGCCATCAACTTCAGACGACCCTCTCTCCAAAGCACAGTTGCCTGGTTACAGTTTTCACAGGTGACTGAATGCGCTGAATCACGCCGATCGACCATGAGAGGCGTTAGCTGTGACTGGTGGGATCATAACCGCTGATGTATTACAATAAGTGGCTAATCTGTCGGTTCAGGTCTGTCAGGAATGTTTGTTTTGATGGATTCTTCCACCGGGAAACCGTGGAGATCCCAGAGAAAAAACGTCAGGAGAACAGGCCTCTCTGTTTTGGGTTTTGGGAAATGATCAAACAAATGCAACGTTTTAGTTACTCAATATTTAAAACTTACTTAATCAACAAGGCAGTTCAAAGTGCTGCTTCTCGATAAAAAAAATCGAGTTGGTGTTTATCATCATCATAGATTGAATAAATTAGGATAAGTAACTCTGAACTATAGAGCACTGGTTCCCAATGATCACTTAGCAGCAGCTAAATTAAACTAAAACGTGCAGCTTTAATTGTGATAGCCATTAAAATATGTCCAAATTATACATGAAATGTGTCTAAAACAGGCCTGAAAATATAACGGAGACAGAGCTGATTCTAATAATAATAATAATAATAAACACAGAACAGCAACAGAAAAAGGGGGAGGAGCCGACACTTAGGAATTTTGGCAAATATTGTTCAAATAAAACCGTAACAAAAAGTATTTTAAAGTTACATTTTTAGAAATCAAGCAAAGTTTCTGGATCTTAATGGGGACTTTTCAAAAATCGTAGTGTTCTTTCTACAGCTAACTTCCATGTTGCAATCCTTTACTAAAAGTTTCTATTTAAGATGGCAGGAAGACATTAACATTTCCTGAAATCTTTGTACGTTTTCATGAATGTACCATCCGATAGAAATCTGAGTTTCCCCATACAGCCCGGCAAACTTCCTGTGTTTTTATGAGCCGGTAGTGTTACAGAGAGCAGGAAGGAAGTCCCATGTTATTATTTCGTAAGTGAACACGGCCCATGACAGCGAGCCTGTAATTGGGCCGTGAATTAAAAGGAGGCATATCGCTGCACACCTCACCATTATTGCCCTGGGCTTGAAATGGAAGAGCAGCTTCCATCTCGTTTTAAATGTCTGAGCACACATTAATAGCAGCTTGTGTTACCATCGCTGATATCCCTGACCAGCAGCGCCCCCGGAAAAAATGGAAGTGTCCTATCAAATTTAAAACCAATTAAACTCGATCGGTTCCGTCGAAGTGTTGACGCCTTGGTGAAGCCATTGGTTGCACACAGTTCGACGTAAACCGAGCTAAATCTGTCTTTACTGTCACTTCTACCGGTGTTTTGAAAACCATATCTGAAATAAACTAATGACGCTCAACCTGGAGGGGGAGCAAGTGAAGCCTGGTGGCCCGCCAGGCTGGAGAAGCATCAGGTTTTGTTTTGGTTGAATTTACCCAAAATCCCCTGCGTTTTAGTCCACTTCCTGCTTCTGAAGAGGCCTCCAGTCCGTTTGGCTTTCACATATGAATTAAAACCGCACCAGAGTTCACTTGAGCCGAACCCAGACCAGAGTTTGATTTCACATTCACACCTCCCAAAATAAACTGAACTTAGTCTTACTTATTTTTGGACAGAGAGAATTTACGTGTCGGTTTGGACCGTGTGAATCCACTGCTTGGTTGATCAGAACCTTCTAGTTGTTTCGTATTTATTCACACCAACCAGTGTTGCTCCGCCTCCCCTACAGTCAACATCTTTACTGACAATCACAAAGAAATCAGTTTTCAGCTTTGAGAGCCCTGAAGACAGATCGGTTCTGATCCGATGGTGGCCTCTGCAGGTTTCCCGTCAAAACAAGCTTCTCCACAACCTGCTCATCTGTTCCCTCTGCATACCAACATATTTGTTTGTGCATGTTGCCAACCCGATCCGTCTCACTTAACGCGCTGACACAATGGGGCGAGTGGCGCTGGTTTGATAATGAGCTGCTAAGTGTGGCGATACCGTATCGATCTCCGTCTAATTGCCGTGTTCCTTCGGGTCATTTGGGTTTCATCAGCGCTTCAGAGTTAAGCCCATGTAATCCACAGCAAAGACAACAAGAAGCTAAGTGGCTCAGAAATGGCAGCATGTTGGATCTTTCGATCTGTCCTTTGCATCACAAAGAATCTGGGATATTAACAAATCCTTTGGTTGTTGTGCATCAAGCAGAGATACAACAACTCAAAGATCTGATCAATCAACAAATTTATACAAGTTGATTGCAGTATCAAGCGGTTTTAATTCGTTATATTTGTTGGTTTGTCTTCAACACAAAAGTAATCTTAGTCAACCAAAGTACACTATCGTAACCTTTAATTATTTAGTAATTAGATTTAAAAACTTTCAGAATTGGCACCAATGCTGTGCAAATGCAAATAGATCTGTACCTCATCTGCATGAAGGTATTGTTGGGTCTCTGATGGACTGAAGACATGACTAAACCCACTTGGCTCGTTGTCTAATTGATGCAAACATGTTGCTGAATTATACTGGTCAGATAAATGGACCGGACCAAAATGAGCAAAGAATGCCAAAGAAAAACTCTGGAAAGCCTTGAGAATTATCCACGATGTATTGGTTTACTAGTATAGTAAATGAAACATTAGCAGCGCAACATGGAGGGTGATTGACAGCACTAAGCCCTGCCCTTTGGCTCTGATTGGTTGTTTCTAGTTAGCACTGGGACAAAAAGCAGAAGAGCTTGATTTTTTTCCACACATTATCTGTCTCATACTGTCTCAGTTTGACAAATATAAATAAAAATATTTTACATACTGCAGCTGTGGACATGCTAACTAGCCTTAGCTTTGTCTTTCACATTCTGTCACAACAATTAATGATAAATATTTAACAAAAACATTTTTTATAAACGTTACTGCAGCTTTAAATGAAAGGAAAACACACAAATGTGGACCAATAGTATCCAGGTTAGTGAAGAAAACTCCCAACAGCTCGAATATGGAGCGCTAGCTGCTAGCATCAGTTAGCGAGGGCATCAGTCTCCCTCCTGGCTGTCTGTGAGCCTCCGATCAATAGACCCAGATTATCATCTTCAGCATCTCGGCTCATTTTTCACTGCAGCTGAAGGCTCCACCGGCGGCTCGCTCTTTGTCAGAGGATGTTCACCCATCTGATAAGATTTACTGAACCAAACGCCGCAGCTGGACGCACATTCACAACCCGGTCCGGCTCCCTCCCGCCCCTATCTCTGCATCAGGGAATGTTTATTTAACAGAGCTAGTCGGTACAACAGTCACGGCGTCCCATGACTACCCATGGCTAATTAAATCTTTAATTAAGATGGGAGTTTTTAATTAAAAAGTTTATTATTTTGAAGTGGGGATTATTGACGAATGAATTAGCTTGGGCTATCGCTGAATACAATCCATGCATTGTTATGATTGAGATGGGATTTTATTTTGTTTGCTCATGCAGAGGAGGAATAAAATGAAACGAGGAAGAGTTCAGAGTGAGTTTGAAGCTGCTGGGCAGTCGGAGTTCAACCCTCCGAAGATCCACCAGAGTCGTCTTGGAGTGGGAGAGTTGGATTTAATCTGGAGGATCAGGCCGGCTCTGTGATTTAGCGCACGGCGAACCTCGGACGCCTTTCGTCTCCAACTGGCCGGATTTGATTGGTATCTGTGTCAGGGGGTTTTAAGGCGACGACGCAGATCCGATTAATCCTGTTACATTGCCTCCTCGTCTATGACCAACAAAACTCCGGAAAGCTGCTATTAGTGTCGGATCTTTCTGACTAAAGTTTGTTTTCCACTGAGACGTGTCTGATTTGAACTTTTTGTGAAATTTGGAGGTTTTATTGATCTGAGATCAAAGCAGGACAGATTTACAGAACTCATGTTCTTTTCAAACAACTTTTACTTTTACTAGAGATTTTTATTTTTACCTTAAAGTTACCTTAGATCTGCATATTTTAGCCAAAAGTTAATCTCTTCTGTTTTTGCTTTTTTTTTTTTTTTTTTGTCAGTTAAATGTTTCACATCTTAAAACAAAATCAAAACAGCAAAGGCTGATTCTTCCGTCTCTTTGCAGCAACAAGTGTCAATAATAACGTGTTTGTTTTTTTAATAAAAATTAGACACTGAAGCGTTAAAGTGTAACTAACCTCTGTAAAAATTAAACTTGTTAATGTCGTCCTGTTGGTTAATGAGTCCAGAGTCAGAAGATAAAAGTGCTTCTTCTCTCTGCCAGAAAACTTTATTCCTTTTTTTATTTCTAGTTCATCAGAGTGAGAAATTATGAGCCGAACGGCACAATAAACAAACAGCGTTTCGGATAATTCAGTTGTTCCTCCCGGTTTCTGCTTGAAACTCGTTATTAGATCTAAACAACATTTCACTACGTCAAAATAATTAATTGCGTTAAGATCTGCTGCTTGCCTCGTGTTCAGGTTGTAGAAAAGTTAATTAGAGCGGCTTGGTTTGCTTTTAATGATCAGTAAATTTACGGATTATTCACACTGTTCAGCGTTTTACAGGAGAGGATTAGAGCCACGAAAAAACTTGAGGAATCCTGACTTTAATGTCAGAATTTCAACTTTTTTCTCTGAATTTTTGCTTTCATTTTTCCCGATTTTTATTTCAATCTCAGAATTTTGAGTTTAATCTCAGAATTCAAACTTTTGATCAGCTTTTGACATTAAAGTCAGAATTTTTTTGATATTTTTTTTCAGTGATCTTCTGTAGCCATTTAATGGAAATAACCCAAAAACCTTCCAGTTTCAGGAATGAAAAATAATTTTATTTTCATTGCAGAGTATTTATCTTTAAAGGCGCTGCTGCATTCATCTCGGCTCGCGGTCGGCAGCATTTCATCTCCTCAAAGCTCTTCCTTCCTCCTCCGGACACAGCCGACCGCGGCTCAGGCCTCGCCGTGTGACCTTTCACCCCTGCGCCGCAGCAGATATCGAGCGAGTCGTTTCTCAGGCCGGCGCTGAGCTTCCTGCTTTCTGGGGTTTTCGGTCGCCGCTGCTCTCCTTCTGTTTGATCCGCAGCACTTTGTCAGGACGGAAAAGATTTGATCCGTTCGGATTCGCCGTACGCCTGGGGTCAGGAGGTCGTACTAATGATGATTACGGGCGGAGAGGCGGCCATCTTTTTGCCGTCAAATTGCTGCACCTTTTCTGCCTCTGAAGGTCTCAGACGGTCGTCGTTCCTCCGGATCAGACGTCTGTTTGCACGTCTCTCACTCTGACCCGTCTGGTTCGGCCCGTTGGGTCGACGGCGCTCTATCTGCAGGATTGGACTTGACCGGTTTCTGTCTGCTCCCTTTATTCGTCTTATGGGCTATGACATTACTTTCGATAGTAATTAGTTACATTTACCCAATTATATTTAGTTGAGTAACTTTTTTAAAATAATATTAGGAGTAGTTTTACTATGCTGTACTTTTTACTTTGAATTACTTTGAAATTTACTTTAGAAATTGAAGTATTTCTACTTTTACTTGCGTAAAATGTCTGGACTTTCTAGCCAGCAAATGAAAAACAAACATGTTTTAAGCAGAAATTCACCAGATTCAGACACACACCTGCAGTTTCTGTTAAAGCCTCATAACTTTTTAATTAAAAGAAACTTATTTGGAAACATTTTTCTTTTGCCTGATTTTATATTTTTTGTTACTTGTAGGAATTATTGTCATTTTCATTCTTAAAATACCAAAGTTTCCATTTGACCTTATAGTTTGCTCCGTCTGAAGATGTAATTTTTAAATATTAAATGATTGATAATTTGATCAGTTGCTCAGTACTTGACTTTTTACCAAATAATTTCGACAGTTACACATTTTTTAAGCTTTTTTTTCCCCCAAAAAAATGTTTAAATTGCTGCAAATAATCTCCTCTTTCTTTTAAATATGTGGAAATCAATAATCACAACTTCTTTAAATGAATATTCCTGGCAAGGAACGTAAATTATGACCGACTAAACAGGAAGTGGAATCAGAAGGAGTTTTTTTTCTCTCTCGGAAACGTCCTCTGGTGCCCTTTGACCTGTAAAGTTTCCCCTTCAAGACGAATCCCAGGGAAAGAGATGCAGGCTTGACCTTAAGAGTTTCGGAGACGTTTCCCAGGAATTTCCTGGCAGAGGTTAAAAAGTCAAACTGTGACTCCGCGTTGCTGTTTTTATTCACACATCCTGACACTTGCCTCATCCACGCCAAGAGAGAAACAGGAAAACTGGGTAATTTACTCAAAACAATGAGGTGTGAGATGAAATATGATGATAAAATAAACGTGTCGGTCAAGAAGCAATGGAAGAGTTGGAAATGTTTAGTACAGAAAACACTAAAATAACCTTAAAATGTCTATCACACTCTTAATTTAGCAGTAAAATCAAAAGGTCACTTCTTTAAAATTTGATTAAATTAACTTATAAATACTGGAAAATATTCCTCATTTTATTGGTACGATTTTTAATCATAAAATTACTAATTTATTCTCTGAATATTACAGCTTTGATCTCGTATTATTACATTATTCTCATCACTAGTTTATTCTGGATTAGGATTTATGTTCTCACATTATTACACCTTTATTCCTATGTTACTACTTTATTCTTGAATTTTTTTATGAATTTGTTTTTCATATTATTACAATTACCTCTATTCTCTTAGTGTTATTAATTTATTATTGAATTAAAAACATACCTTTGCCTGGCCTTAACACTGTGTTGTAATTCATTGACTAAATTAAGGGAAATGGGTTTTTTTTATTATTATTTATTTAATATTTTGGTTAAAAATCTGATTTATTTTTTATTTCACATGCAGCTGATGTTGCTATTACTTTCAGTTTATTTGTAATAATCACCGCATTAATAGTAATCAATGCAGTAAAGATGAAGCATGAATGAGTTTCTCTTGCTGGGACTTTGTAACCGTCTTTATGCGTCCCGAAAAGCTCCGGCAACTGTATGTTTATTTTATTAAAATAAGTTTAAAAAGAGAAGAAAATTTGTTTGTATATTTATTTTCTGCTGTTTGTCTGTGTTTTAGTTGCAAAGCGTCTCTTTTGGTCCAAACTTGTATTGGTTCCTGGTACCAGGGGGAAGCTGCCCTGATGGCAGCGTGTTTGATGTGGGCCTGTTCGGTGTTCACCACCAGGCTTTGTTCATTGTTCTGAATAATACATCAGAGGCGCATTAGTTTGATTCATACTGCTGTTGGCTCTCAGCTCTGCCCTCACTTATCATATCCTCTCTGGGTTGAGTCTGCCGCCGCCTCGCCAATGTCAACAGTGCATTTGATCAATCGGCGGACAAAGCGCGCCGGACTTTAAACAACTCCATCCTGCGGCGCTGATAGAACCAGGTCACTCACTCACAATGGCCTCTCTCACGCTCATTCATCTCTCTCTTCTTCTTCTCCTGTTAGCAACCGGCTAACTCCTAGCAACCACGACCGGATACAGAGGCTGCGGCAGGAGTTCCAGCAGGCCCAGAACGTTCCCGACGACCCGGACGACCGCAGGAGGACTTACAGCTTCGAGCAGTCCTGGGTGAGTGTCTGAACCGATCGACGCCAAGAGAGAAAGGGGCGGAGACTGAGCCGTACCGGTGGTGATCCCGCATCACTAACCCCACTACCACCAGCAGAGAGCGAGACTTCAGGAGCGGCGCTAACCTCCACGGAGCTAATTCATTAACCGACTGCATGCCGGAGTCCATCACTAACCCCGACCCGCTCCGCTCATCCGTCCTCCATGTTGTTTGTGTCCGTCAGTCATCCGCACAGACCTCGCCCACAACATCACAGACTGCCGGGTTGTTTTTAAACTTTTACCTGTGCCTTTTTTACACCTCAAACAGAAACCTGTGATTTTTAACAGACATGTTTAAGTCAACGCCTCATTGGCCGAGAAGAGACAATTAGTTTGTGCAGAGCAACGAAGGGAAATCCTGAAGCGAACAAATCGCAGCGCCTGTTCTTCTTTTTGTTAAAGTGATGAAATGACTTGTCATATTTTTACCTATTTATTTCAGATCTCTCTGCTTCCTCGCATTGCGACTGGAGAACACACTGCAAAAACACACAATCTTACCAACGATTTCTAGCGCAAATATCTTAGTAACTTTTAGCAAGTTATATAAACTTGATTTAAGTGAATAATTCTTGAATGCAGATGCAAAAAGTGCTAGTTTCATTGGCACAGCTTCATTTTTTCTACTTAAAATAAAATGCACCAATGGAACTAGTACGTTTTTTAATCACTCACTTATTTTATGTGGTCTAATATATTTGCACCAGAAATCAGACTAAAAATACATGTTAAGGTTTTGTGTTTTTGTTGGTTTCAGATTATTTTCAGCAGCCAGTCAGAACTCCCAGCAGAAGATTAGATTTTAATACTTTGATTACAGTTCAGATTACCACCCATTCTCTCCTGGATTGTTCTGAAAAGGGAGCCGGTAAGTTTTAGAAGACATGCAGTTACTTCTAACATAGTGATATGAGCTTTAAGTAGCCTGTAAAGTTCAGGAAAGTAGCTTATTTAAAGGTAAATAAAGTTGAAACTATTGGAAGTGAATAAGTTCTATGAGTTGTTGATTAAAGTTCCAGAAAGTTTATGTTACTGAATAATACAGCAGTAGAAAGTTCTAGAAAGTACCTTTGTAAGTCCTGGAAAATATGAACTAATTTCATTAGTTACCCAAAAGTGACTCATTTCCTGTGTGTGTGCTTTATGAACTTAGAAAAAAGCCTGAAACCCAAAAACAGCCTGATGGTTTCAGTAAAATAAGTTCTAGAAAGTACCTCATAAGTCCTGGGAATTATGATTTCACAAGTTACCTCTTAATAAATTCAGCTGCCTAAAGGTAGCTTGCAAGTTTTAATAAACTAAGCTATGAGTTTCTAATAGTTGCCTAAATATTACTTTTAAAGTTTCAGAAAGTATCTGGTTGCTACTAAAGCAGCAAAGTACAGAAAAGTAGCACGTTTCTTACGGGGAAAATAACCTGTAAGTTCTAGAAAGTATAATTTTATGAGTTATCTTTAAGTAGTCTGTTGACTTTAGCAAAGTACTCTGTAAAATACCAACTTCCTATTCATAGAGTAGCCTCTGTAAGGCCTGGAAATTAAATCACCTAAAGTCCGATTCTGGAGTCTGAAGGTAACCTTCAAGTGTTAAGAAAGTAACTGGGAACTTCCTAATTTAACCGTAAAGCATCAGGTTGAAATTAACCTTGTAAACCTGGAAAAGTAACTTGTAAGTTCTAGAAAGAATCACCTCACACCTCACCACACAGTCAGATGAAACATGTAAAGTGAGAAAAACAGCCTGTAAGTTTTGGCGCTGTTGGTTCTGGAGAGTAACCTGTTAATGTGTCGCTGCTGTCGCTGCTCACCTGAGCAGCGACAACTGTCATTAGTTGTACGATTCACCTCTTTGTTGTAAAATTGGGTTAATAGACGTTCAGGGTGAAAAGGGTGGCACTAATCTCTTAAAAAGGTGTGTTGTACTTTGTGTCACATAAAAACACTCCGGGGATCTTGTTTTGGATCTTGTTTTGTGTATTTGTATAATTTTGTGTATGAACTCCTTGAACTGTGGGATTCCCGCCGTAACTCTTGCAGTGGGGAAACGTTGCGATGTGACGAACTGCACTCGGGCCGTTTCCTGCTCTGGTGTTGTTTAGTGTTATGGTGCTTTTTGGCAGTGTTAACCAGAGTCCCGCTGTGTGTTAAGGGGATCGGCGGACGCATTCCTGCGCAGGACTCTGTGGGAAACGAGGCCGCAGGTCATCCGAGCTTTTGTCCGGAAACAACAGAGCGTGCTCTAAATCAAAAACTAGAATTTTAAACCTCACTTCCCTGCACTATGTTATCCTGTGTATTTTCCCATGAAGACTCATTATTAGATTTCCCACAGGAGCACCTTAAATATTTTACTTTTTTACCATAAATAAAACATGAAATATGTGAATATTAAAGCTTGTTTAATCCAAAAATAAAACTGGGAACCAGATTTCTCAGCCTCTGTATCCCTCTAATGCTTTTTTCTTGTCCCTTTTGCTTCAGTCGGGTCGCCCATAATAACTGCATGTTGTTGGACCCGCGCCCCGGTCCTGCCGGCGCCATGTGGAAAACGGCAGAACACATCTTTGAAATTCAATTACCTCTCCAGGTGTAGGGGTTGCATTTTAGTTGCTTCATGTGAGGGATGTGCTGCAAACCGAGGAGTCGCTGTCCTGCGAAGCTGCGCCGACGCCTCCGGTGACGAGTTAATTGAATCGTTGGAAGGTTTAAAATACAAATGTTGAAAACATCTGAAGATTTGGAGGCAGAGCGCCGACTGTAGGCCGTAAAAACATGGCAGATTTTTGTGGCAAAGAAAAATATCGATTAAAATAATAAAAGATAAATAAATTTGAAAATACACAAATTAAATGAATACAAAAAATTGAGTCTTTCCATTCAAACAAATCAGAGATAGACGTGTTATTTGGCTCCTTCAAACAAAATCAAATATAAAAGTAAAAGAATACATAAAAATGTGAATAAAGTTTTTAAAATAAAATATGAAATAAAATAGTTTTGTCATAAAACCACAGGTGGGTATATTGTTTGTCAAATATGTAGATAAATATAAAAATAAAAGATTAAATAAAAAATGTATCAAATAATTTTAAAAAGTTTTTAAACAAATCTTAGCAATTTGCCTGTTTTCTGAGTTGTTCTGTATATAACAAATATACAAATAATTTTTTTTTTTTAAATTCAATCAATTAAAAAAAAATTTTATACAAAAATGAAAATCACAGATAAACATGTCATTTGGCTTCTTCAAGCCAAGATTTGAGAGTTAAATATAAAAATATAAAATGGAAATAAATTAAGATTTTTTTTTTTTTTGCCTTTTTTTGGATTTTTTTTTTAGTCATAAAATTTTGACTTCAAGGAGACAAAATTAGATGAATAAAAGATTAAATAACGTTTTTTAAAATAAAATAAGAGTTTTAATATTTTTATTTTCTTTTTTCCACTCATAAAAGCAGAGCTATAAATGTTATTTGTCTCCATCCAACCTCCTCTGAGAGCCGTCCCTCCGTCCGTCTGCTGATTTATTGTCCAATATGAGAACAAGCCGGCTGTAATTAGCCGCCTCCTCTGGGTCCCTCGTCTGTTTGGGTGAGCAGCAGAGGATTGTGGGTAACGTGGTCTAATTCCATCACAGATGAGTGATGTGCGCTTCATGGCAGCCATTAAACCTCAGAGTTTAGAGGAGGCAAAACATTTTCATCTGTAACATTTAACGGCTTTTATTACGTTTCCTGAAATGTTCAATTAAAACTGGGGTGTCCAAAGTGAGGCGCGGGGGCCTTTGGTGGCCCTTGAAGTTATTTTGTTCAGCCCCTGAGAAAAATTCAAGAAAAATTTGGCCAACAAAGCAGAAAACAATCGGTGAAATAATTTTTGTGTTTTAGATTTTTAATAATATACATATTTCCTAAAATCATACTTGTACGACGGAGTGTTGGGACGATAATAACATTTAAAAAAATAATAAAATTATGGGAATAAAGATGAAATAAACATAAAAAAATAAGACTAAAAAAATTACAATAAATAAATTAACTTAATAATAAAGTTAACATTATGACTTTATTCTCTTTTGAGTTTATTCTTAAAATGTTCTGACTTTATTTTTGTAATTTTATGACTTTATTCTTGTGATTTAATTTTTTATTTCTTTTTTACTATGGTCTTAATAATAATCCTTTGTAATATTTACTGAGTAGATAAAACAACAACAAAATAATTAAAATATAAAGAAAAATCACAATAAACTAATTCTCATATCTTCAGTTTAATACATTTTGTGACCCATCAGTTGTTTCAATTTCCAAACATTTCCTCTGTTTTAAAGCTCTTCAGAAGAAATCTGTCCTCCATATGAAGACCGTCACTCTTCCCCTCCAGACGCAGGAACATAAACGGGACGTTTACTGTCCTCCGGTGCCGTCAGCGAGGCCATTCGACCCGGATTGGTTCGGTTATAAAGCGGAGTCTCTTTAGCGCTCGTAATCGTTTTATGGGCCTCTGCACCCGCTGATGTCGGCGCCGCTCCCAAAGTGCCGCATGGCCATAAAAAGTAATTATATCAGCTTTGTGTGGCGGCTAATCGGCACGCGGTCGCTGCACCCAGACGCTAATGAGCATCGGAGGAGCTGCGGCGCGACAGCGGCTCGGGTTGCTGCTCGATGTTTGGAAGAAGAGGGAACCTTCAACCAGGGAGGCGTTTAGTTTAAAGGTTTTCATAATAATTTAATAACAAAATAAAATACTATATTTTATTTTATTAAATTATTTTATAATTAAATTAATTTAAATGTAAATCTTTATTGTATAAACAATAAAAATGTATAAATATTTATAAGTTTTCTGTTTAAGTTTTAAGTTCAGTTTTTTCTATTTTTTAAATCCAACAAAACTTTTTGAGAACATTTTTTGTTTTTTGTTTGTTTTTTTTTTTAACTTGCCATAAATTTAAAAGTTTACATACATTTGTCTTTCAAACTGAATAATTTGTGTCAAACCTTTTGGTTTAAGTTTGGTCTAATTTAACTTCAGATAATGAGGGAAAATTTGTTTTTGTCAGTATATCTGCCTTTAACTGTACATAAATATTAACAATTTAAGTTGTAATTTTGACTCAAACAGTTTAAATTCATCATAAAAGTCTCCAAATTCATTATATTCTTTTTAAATTATTAATGTTTATAAAATGTAGCTAAAATATGAAGCAGCAGCGCTCGCGGACACGCTATTGGCTGTTGTTTGGAAAGCAGCCAATCAAGGAGCAGCATTAATTTTGCCTGGTTCTGATTGGCTGGACGGTGAGAGAAGATTCTGCTGTCAGGTTTCCATCCCGGGTCATTAAGGTTTATTTGGTGTTTTAACTATTTTTAAAATGAGGTTTCAATTGAAATAAATGGAAATAAACTTTAAAATTTTAAATAAAAATATATTTTTTAAAATCAAATATGAAAACTGGGACTCTACTGCATTTAAATTATGATCATTTAAAAAAAGTTGTTTATTCATCTGGCTTCTTTTATACATTTGATGCAAATTATGTTGGTTAGAACTTGTCAAAATTGTAATTATTTTATTTATTTGTGTTTTTTGTCCAGCAGAGTGCCAGTCAAAATGATTGAACAGGTTTACCTTCACGAGTGGAGCGTTACAGCTTTAGCTATGATTCACCACAAATATGAAAAAGTTTACTAGAAATTGCTTTGGCTTTATTTCAGATGTAGTAGAGATGGTAAAGACAGGAGTAAAGGTGTGGGAAGAGACAGCAGGCTGTTAATCTGCTTTAACATCTGCAAAAAGACAGAAAAACCCCAAACATGCAGATTATGAAGTCAAAATGCCTCTGGAGTTTTTGGGTGCAGACATCCATAAATCTGTGTGGCGAGGCGTTCATGTCGGGGTGTTTAAAAAATGGCCGCCTTAGAGTCGAGTCTGTTTCATTAACCCCGACTAACATCCATGTCATCACCACCACCTTTCTCTGAGCCTGCAGCATGGTCTTCCTCCCCTCCCCTCCTCTTCCTCTCATCTCACCTGCCTGCCTGTGTCTCACCTTCACTTTGACCCGAGGAGAGGCGAATCCCGCCGACGGACCGGTGAGTTTCAGAGACGTGTAAAGGTCCGACGTTTAATCCGATCCCATGGAGTTCTGTTCTTTTTCATTACGAAATCGTGTGGATTTTCACACTCCGACGACCTTCCAGCCAGAGGATTCTCAGACCGGATTAGAGGTCAACAGAAAGGTCACCAATTTTCCATCTAAAGCCATTAATCCTGAAAACGGGTCATTGTGTTCCAGCCATCTGCACGAGCCAACATGGCTCATTTTATCCTACATGATGTCACTTTTCATCAACTTATGGGAAAATACGAACCTTCTCAAATGAAAATTATCAACATTCAAACATCTTAGAGTTAAAAACAAATATACATTTAATAAATTAGAATATGCATTTTGATTTATTTCAAATTAAAAAGTTCCTTTAGGCAGCTAACTTTTAATTTTTACACGTTTCTGTATTAAAAACTCAGCTTTTATTGGTTTAATGTAATATTCTAATTCTTAATGTAATGTTTTCATTATCTGTAATGAAATACCCATTAATTAATTAGAAATACATTTCTTGAATACAAACAATTGGAAGAAAATGGTAGATTATTACTATCTACATGATATACTGAAATAAATTGACACTATCCTAATTAATTATGAATACATATAAATATTGATAAAAACATTTTATTCAATAGCTTACAATATAATTAGAATATAATTATAAATGTTATTAGACAAGTGAATTCATTTCTTTACTCCTGGAAATGCAGGTGATAAAAACCCGACTGTAATTCTTTTTATGTGTCACAGGAGGATCAAGTCTGAATAAAATGGTTTAAGTTTTTATTTTATGATTATATCAATGATTCAGGCTTGAAGCGAATAAAACCTTAATTCAGTTTCTCTGAAAGAAATAATCATAAAAGGACTTAGTCTAATTTTCACTTGTACACTACGGTATAATGCACTAAGTCCCAGCATGAAATTACAATAATTTTTCCTTCCACTAAACTTTCAAGCCTTCTAACACATAGTTCTAGAATTATTTAAATGTATTAGACCGTCACCTAGAGGTGAGCATTTATTGCATCACTTATCAATGATTGTGAAAAAAAGGTTTTTATTTACTGTTGTCATGATAAATTTCAATTATTGATAGATTTTTTTTTTTTTTACTTTTAAACCTGACAATTGGAAATGAAAAGTTATTTTTACTATTTTATTCACTTTTTGTTCCACCAGAGTATCAATAAAATATCAGTAAATTTTAAATTATGATCAGATCAAGTCAATGTTTGCAGTTAATTCATATAAATCCTTTTTTTTTTTTTAGTGTCATGCAGTCACTTCCCTACAAACCTATTAATTACCTAAAAATTAATTAATAAATAGATATTTTTTAATCACGATCTTCGTCTTTATCACATTAATAACAGACTAACCCATGTGGCCCGCTTGTGTTGCAGCTCTGGGTAAATGATAAAATGTCGTTTTGTCCTTCGCAGTCCAACGCCAGCAGCAACGGTCCGGGCGGGTACAGCCAGCCGGGCCGCCACTCGGTGTCGGTGGAGGTCCAGATGCAGAGGCAGAGGCAGGAGGAGAGGGACTCGTTCGCCCAGGCGCAGCGGCAGTACAGCTCTCTCCCTCGGTGAGACGTCAACACATGCTAACGCTAGCGTTAGCATTAGCGTTAGCATGGTCCTGGTTTATAATAGTTTGGCGTATTTTATTTTTGTTTAAAACCAGCTGAATTAGACAAACAAAATGTCAGAACAAATGTGTGTTTGCTTGTTTTTATTAATTAACATTTTTTGTTTTTATTAGTAGTAGTTTTAGTCTTTTCATACTTTTGTTAATTTTTCCCTGCATTTTGATCATTTTTACATCAATTGTAATGAATATTTGACAAACGTTTTCAAAAAATGTATTCAGTTATTGTTGACTAATCGACTGGCGTGGCGATAGTCCTCCATTTTGTGGACTAGCATAAACGGCGCCGTTAGCTGTATGGAGTGCCATAACGTACCGACAGCCAACGTGAGAAAAAACTTAATCTGTCACATCGATTCGAAAGGCAAATAAATCAATTCAGAAACACAAAAACAAAGGATATTACATCTGTGTTATAATTTTTTCCCTTTAGTTGTCATTAACAAAACTTTCTCAATTTCAGTTGTCGTTCTTTCGTTTGTTTTCGTTATCTGGAATAACCTCGCTCCCCTCAGATAACGCCTGATCGTTAGCATTAGCATCAAATAGCAGCAGAAATAGGGTCAGAACCGGTCGGTTCCAAACTCTCCCGTTCACATTTGCAGCTTTGGTTGAATCGGATCAGGTCTCAGACGGATCTGGCAGGACTGTTTTCCTTTTTCCCTAATCTAATTCCCGTTGATCTGTGAGATCTGCCGGCTGCTTGTTCCAGGAAAAGCTCGTGTTTTTATTATTTACGGTTCTTCTGGGGCAGCTGGCGGGTCACAGGCCCTAATGGGCCTGGTTCCACTGGGACCAGCTACCTGTTTACCTGTCGACCTCTTGGTGCAGATTTGTTTTCGGTCTTTCATTGATATCAGCCGCTCATTTCAACAGTCGACACAGATCTTATAAAAATTATGTTGATGAGTTTGTGCCGCATTTTTCTTAGACAATATCTGAAAATATGTTTAAAAATGACCAAAACATTACTTAGCTGAATTTTTTTTGTTTTCAAATCTTTATATATATTTTTTCTCTCTTTCAAAAATAATTTTCCCTAATTTAGCATCGAGTGAAATTTGTTCTAATATGTTTAGAAACAAAAGAAAGAAAACAAAACATGTTTCAAAATTTAAATAGTAGAAAATTAAACTGAAAAAAATAGTTGAGCTGTTTCTTTTTTTATGTTTTGTCAGATTTTGGTGTTCAGTCGTAAATGGAGAAAAATTTCCTAAACATTTGTGACTTTGAGGTCGAATCTTTGTTCAGTTATTTGATTATTTTTAATGTATTTTGTTGCTTAGAAACCTTTAAGATGTCATGATGTCGGATAATTTATAGTATAGCTGGTTTTTGACACAAAGTTGAGTTTTTCTCAGTCTGAGCTCCGTAGCCTCAGGTGGTTGGGGTTAATAGTTCAAAAAGTCTTTTTTTAAATCTAAATAAACCTTTTCCACCATAGAAGACTCGATCTGAAACCTCTTTAGGAACAGATTGTGGCGGTTTTGAGATTTTATTCAAAGCTTGTTGCATTTCGAGGAACAGATTTGGTCATCCTCAGAGGGTCAAACATCAGATTCAATAAAAAATTAGGCTCACAGAAACCGCCTGTGTGCATCTACCAGCCGGCAGCAGCTCCGTACACGGACCCCGAACCGCCTCGGCGTCCGCTTCCGGACCACTGGGCCGGCGCCGAGACCGACTGGAACACGCATCGGACCTGACGCACAGCAACGACGGCGAACCCAGAGAAACGAGGCGGCCATCAGACGCAGCCGGGTGTCATGAATCTGGGCAGCTTCACCAGGAAACAAGCAGCAAGAACAAAATCCAGACGTGTGTCATCAGTTATCATCTCCAAGGAAGGAGACAGTTGAGCTGTTTAATTATATTCTATTCAATAAGATAGAATATCATTAAAAACTGATCTATTTTAGGTTCTTTTATTCAAACTCGTGGATTAATTCCCTTCATCACGTGATAAAAGGCCGACTTTGTAATTGTCTTTATGTGTTGCAGAAAGTTCAGGTCTGAATAGAAAGAAAGGTTTAAATCTTTATTTCTGTTAATATGGATGATTGTGGCTTACAGAAAACATTTAGGAGGTGGAAGAGAAAGATCCAGATGTGTGTCATCAGATATCATTTCCAGTCGGCCGCTCTGCTTTTGTGTGGCGCGTCCGAGGAGGAGAAGGAGGAAGAAAGAAGATCGTTCAGAGCCATGCATAATTATCGCGCTTATCACCCAGCTGTGGAGAAATCGCATTATTCCTCTGTTTGGATTTCAGCAGGAAGTGGCGACAAAAGGGTAAAAAATGGTGGAAATGCTTTAATGAGAACAGAGCGGCGCTTTGTTTTGAGTTGGGTGGAGATTGGTTCCAGTTGAGGACGGATTCGCTGCTTGATGGGTGAGATAGGAAGAGTCGGCGCAGGTTGATTCTTCACACGCTCCGCCGGCTCCAATTTTCAGAGACCGGCGTCGCCGACGCCCGATTTCATTTCACATGTTGACAAAAGAGACCAAAGCTGCTCTGGAAGACGACGCCGAGGGAAACTATTCACACCGTTCTAACTTTCCTGGAAGGAAAATGAAACAAAAAAAATATTTTGACTGCCTGTTTTATAGTTCTAGCATCAAATATACCTTCAGACACATTGATACGGTCAGTGGAAACCGTCTTAGTGATTCCATAAAAGCTAACACTTACATTCTTCGTCTTTCAATTTCAAATTTGTTGAAATTTGTTCTTCCGCTCTTCCAGACTGAAGAAATAAAATTCTGTTTCAAAAATCTAAAATTTCCAACCTTGGAAATTTCAGATTTTCTGAGGTGAACCTTTTCTTGCCTCTTCTACAGTAGGAATGATTTCTGTTTGGCGCCCTCTGTAGCGCTGCGCCCCTTTGCATCGAATGCTGCTCTCACAGTCGTTTCCTTGTTTTCCTCTTCTGCCATCAGACAACCCAGGAAGAATCCCAGCACCGTCTCCCAGGACTCCTGGGACAAGGCGTACCCACCTGGAGACGTCTTCCAGACGGCCAAAGACAACCCCCGGTACTCCAGCTACCAGGGCTCCCGGAACGGCTACCAAGGCGGCGGTGGGGGGGGAGGAGTGAACGCTAGAGTCCTGCTGGAGGCGCAGGAGCTGCTGCGGCAGGAGCAGAGGCGCAGGGAGCAGGAAGCCAAAGGAAAAATGCTGCAGGAAGGCAGCGGGAACAGCGCATACGAGGGGTACATCCCCCACCTGAAGGAGCCGGGGTCGCCGAAGGGCCCGTACCGACACGACGTCCCGCCTTCGCCATCGCAGCTAGCTCGGCTCAACAGACTAGGGTCGGAAAAGGGAAGACTTTTTTATTCCTGAGGGGGAAAAAATTAGCAAATTAGCATCAGAACGCAGACAACGGACTACTTAGCGGTCTTATAGCTTAGCGACTATCTTAAAGGCATGCGGGTGTTTGATGACCCGCACCAACTATCAGTCACTCACCAACAACCACCAGATACCCCGGTGCCTTGTCCACCCTGGTCGCCGTCACAGACCGACAATCAGGCAGAGGAGTGGGCGCGCACGCACGTATGACGCCATCCAACTGCCGTTTTTCAGGTAGCTTCAGAAGGCTAACTGCTCTGAAGCAGAGAGCGAGCCAACTGCTGGTTTCCAGTTAGCTTCGGAAAGCTAACTGCTTTGAAGCAGAGAGCGATCCAACTGCTGCTTTTTTAGCTAGCTTCGAAAAGCTAACTGCTCTGAAGCAGAGTGATCCAACTGCTGGTTTCCAGTTAGCTTCGAAAAGCTAACTGCTCTGAAGCAGAGAGCGATCCAACTGCCGCTTTTTTAGCTAGCTTCGAAAAGCTAACTGCTCTGAAGCAGAGAGCGATCCAACTGAAGTTTTTCAGTTAGCTTCGGAAAGCTAACTGCTCTTAAGGAGAGAGTGATCCAACTGCCGTTTTTTAGCTAGCTTTGAAAAGCTAACTGCTCTGAAGCAGACAGCGATCCAACTGCCACTTTTTAGCCAACTGCCGTTTTTTTTAGCTAGCTTCGAAAAGCTAGCTGCTCTGAATGAGAGAGCGATCCGACTGCCGTTTTTTAGCTAGCTTTCCAAAGCTAGCTAAAAGAAACAGCAGTTGGAATGCTCTTTCCTTTATAGCAGTTAGCTTTCTGAAGCAGTTGGAAAGTGCTTTCCTATTGCCACCTTAAATGCCAGCTTTATAAAGCTAACTGAAAAACAGTTAACTTAAAGGACTTAGCTTTGGAAAGCTAACTGCTCTAAAGGAAATAGTGTTCCAACTGCCATTTGTTCTGTTAGCTTCGAAAAGCTAACTGCTCTGAAGCAGAGAGCGATCCAACTGCCGCTTTTTTAGCTAGCTTCGAAAAGCTAACTGCTCTGAAGCAGAGAGCGATCCAACTGAAGTTTTTCAGTTAGCTTCGGAAAGCTAACTGCTCTTAAGGAGAGAGTGATCCAACTGCCGTTTTTTAGCTAGCTTTGAAAAGCTAACTGCTCTGAAGCAGACAGCGATCCAACTGCCACTTTTTAGCCAAGTGCCGTTTTTTTTAGCTAGCTTCGAAAAGCTAGCTGCTCTGAATGAGAGAGCGATCCGACTGCCGTTTTTTAGCTAGCTTTCCAAAGCTAGCTAAAAGAAACAGCAGTTGGAATGCTCTTTCCTTTATAGCAGTTAGCTTTCTGAAGCAGTTGGAAAGTGCTTTCCTATTGCCACCTTAAATGCCAGCTTTATAAAGCTAACTGAAAAACAGTTAACTTAAAGGACTTAGCTTTGGAAAGCTAACTGCTCTAAAGGAAATAGTGTTCCAACTGCCATTTGTTCTGTTAGCTTCGGAAAGCTAACTGCTATGAAGGAATGAAAACAGGCCAGAGAGAAGGAGAGAGTGTGTGCGTGCGTGCGTGTGTGCGTGTTATTAATAAAAGCCCTCCTCATAAATGATTCATAGTGTGTGTTATCTCCTTGGAGGAGAGTCAGGCAGAGAGGGTAGGCATCTCTGATCCTCTAGCCTGGCCCCTCAGCGCGGCGCTGGGCTCCACTCGCCCGCCTCCCTGCCTGTCTGTCTGGAGCTCCATCTTTCTCCTTTCATTCTTCCTCTCTCTGTTCATTACGCTCCTTTCTTCTACCTCAACACCTCCATATTCATCCCCCCCCCTCCCTTCCTCCTCCTCTCTCCCGAATCGGCTCTCTGCACTGAATTTTTCATCAGAAGCCACCTGCTGCCTGCCGGAGCCAGAAAAATGGCGTCACCAGAGGCTCCAACAGAGGGCCCGGCTTCTGACACGACGAGCCGAATAAAAGGAGGCAGAATAAAGATCGGCGGGGAAACAATGTCGCTCCCAGTGTGAAATTAGCAGCAGCTCCTTTATGCTGGTTTTTAACAAAAGGCAAAATTGTCCTCCGGAGTTAATTGCTCCAAATTGCCATAATTGCTTTTTGTGTGTTTTTTTGGTGTTTTTTATACCTTTTTGAGCATTTAGCAGACACTCCTCGCTGCGGTGATTTTAAATAGAGGCAGCAGGTGGGTGGGGGGGCGGAGGGGCGCATCCTGCTTTTAAAAACAGCAGTCGATAAATGAACCAAATGCTGCTGGATTACAAAGAGCAGGTTGGAAAACAGCAGGAAGCGTGTAAAAAACAGAGTTTCTTCATGCAGATGGGCAACTCAAGTTGTGAGTTTGATTCTGAAACGGCAACATTGGAGGTTAATGCAGTCACATTTATGGCTCTCAGCTGGGAAAGTACATTTTAAAAGTATGTACACCCCTTAAAGATCGTTTTGTACTTTGAGGGGTGGCAAAAGCAAATGAGGTGGATTAGCACCTGATGGAATATCAACTCTGCTGCCCACAAATTGAGCAGTAAGCATGTAATTAAACATAAACATCATCATAAAACATGGCAGGCCTGACATTACTCGGAACTATGAAGACTCAAAATGTCAGTTGGTAAAAAAAATAATAATTCAGATTTTCCAAAAATATAAACATTTCATGTTTATATTAACTAACATACAAGTAACTTTTCAGCAAGAAAAAAAGATTTTAAGTAAATAATTATTGTATTTAGATAAACTATTTTTATAACGAGACATTTTTCCTGCTTTAGTGAAAAATCCGCCAATGAAACTAGTACTTTCCGCATCTACATTCATACATTATTGACTTAAAACAATCTTATTTATCTTGCTGACTTTTAAGTCATAAGTGTACGAAGATATTTGCTCTAGAAACGTGAAAATACTTGGTAAGATTTTTGTGTTTTTACAGTGTAACGTGTCATTTATCCAGTTCAGTTCACAAAATAACCTAACTTTTCTAAAACACATTTAAACACAGTTTTACTCCAAATTATATATAGTCTGATTAAGGATAGATAAAGGTCAGGTGCACTACTGGGATTTTTACACCATCTTCTCATTTGTTAGCAAAAAGCCAAAGTTTGGAGAGAAATTATAAAATGTCAAGGATGTCAGAGCACAAAGGTATCAGTCAGGAGAAGACTGTAAGACAATGTACAGCAGTATCTATTGACGGTGCCATGGAGATAATTGGAGAAGATATGAAAACTGGATATTTTTCCCCAAAAAAAGGGGTTTTTGTCAAGTAATAAGCTATAAATAATAAAAAATGTCAGAAAGTTTTGGTTCAAACCAAAGAGAGAGGCAAGGTTTCTGTTTGTGGCTCACATTTAGATGATTTAATGTGAAAAGCTGCTGGGATCAGCCCTCAGGCTGGATGCTGCGAGGACCACAAGTGACACTGCATTGATCTCCTTTGTGTTAGCGTCGGTAAAAACCTGGAAAAATTTAATTACAAGCTTCGTTTGAAGCATCTGGAGGTGGTAATTTTATTATTATTATTCCCGGCAGCTTGGAAAATGCTGATAGGCACATTTTCTGCTCCAGGACAAAAAGAATAAATTAGTTTCAGAGGAGCTTGAGTGCAAAACTGACCGTAACGAGCAAACAAACCAGATGAAGGTCCAACATGAAGTGAATAAATGGATGAAAAGATCAGATTTTATCAAAATGAGTCTTCTACCCTGGGAGATTTTAAAATATGCAGAGATGCTTTTCTGCGACGTTTGATGCTTTTAATCCCACATTCAGACCACAGGAAGTGTTTCTCTTGATATCTCAAAAAGTGCCTGAGAAAATATACCTGAACATTTCACACAAAGTCGGACGCGATTCATTTCGCAGATCTGTCTGTGGATCAACGGCGAGAGGCGGCCATCACCATCAGTGTTTCTATCCTGTTTATCTTCATCCATACTGTTTATTTTTTTGTTTGTTTTGATGAAGCATACCTGAAATGGAAGTAAAAAAAAAAAAAAGCTGATGTGCAATTGTTTTGTTTCCAGAAGTCTTTTACATGATGTTTGGAGAAATGTAAACACTTTTTCTGTACGTATCAAGTTGGGAATAAAGCAGAAAGCTGTTCCCGTTTCGTGCTGTTTTGTTGTTTGTTTCTGGTCATCCAATCGGTCGTCGGTGATGTGATGACATCACCGCTTCCTGATGTCACAGCAGGATGTTTCACATGTGGAAACGACGGTAGAGCATGTCTCTTGGGTTAATTCCCATAAATACCGCGGTGCTTCCTGTTAAGTCCGGCCTCATTGTTCTCTGGGGACCCATTGAGCTGCTACTGTGTTTTGTTCTGAAGGTTAAAGGTGATGTTCAGACAAACACAATTAAAGCTGCTTCAGATGGGGAAGGCCGGAGGAGTCCTCTGACGACTGCTGTGAGCAACATTTCTTGCTTTTCTTTCAATTTTTTAGCACTTAAATGGAACCTACTATTTAAGTTTAAGTATTTTAAGACTTGTAAAAACAAACCAACCCAACCAGCTACTACTTGTCTATACATTAATGTTTTTTGGTGTCTGGAAAGTGAGCCCTTTGAAATGTCTTTGGAATGCGACGTCACACATTAGCTGTTACCTAGCAACCCCGGTGGAATTCCGCCCGTTACCCGGCAACCCAACTGGAATTCCGCCTGTTACCTGGCAACCCCGGCAGAGTTCCAGCATGTTTGATCACCTGGTTTTACCGCTGCACTGTACAATGGCTGCTGGAAAAGACAAGTCTTTTGTTGTCGAATTACCACATAAATCGTGATAATTATTCATGTGGTAATAAATAATTACCACGAATAATATAAGAATATTATTCTGATATTGGGGCCCTGAATGTTATTTCAATTTGCTGCATTCTTGTCAGTTGCACAGGAGGCTCCGCTTCTGCTTTTCAAATACGGCTCTGGAAAAACTTTTAAGAGGCTACTTAAAATGAACAGTTCCTCTGATCTTACTTTTTATATGTGTATGTTTTTACTTTTATGTTGAAGTGAAATGTTTTGGGTTCTCTACCCATTTCTTTTTGTTTATAAAAAGACGGAATGAAAGTGGAGCTCATTTGTTTATTGCCTGAAGTAATTTTCATTAGCGACAACTTTAATTAAATTATGTTCAAATAAATCAGGAGCAGGCGCTCTGAGGGAGCGGAAGATTTAATAAATTATTGTGGATATTTTACTTTTCTTTTTGACCTTTAATGCGCCTAAATAAATTAACAATCCATATTTTATTGCACTTTTTGGGGTTAATTTACAGATTTCAGCTCTGCAGGGAACAGGTTAATAAATATGCCAGTGGAATGGTTTTATTTTGTTTTGTTTAACGGAAACAGAAGTGACGTTTGCTAGTTTTCTATCCATCCATCCATCCATAAATTATAAACGAGGCATTTCTTTATTCTGGTATTTGGGCCCTGCATGTTATTTCAGTTTATTTCTAACATTTATAACTTTTCATCACCTGAATGACCCTAAAGCTGTTGATCTGTTGTGTTTTCTCCGTATTTCCTGTCCGCCATGATGGACCCGCCGCGACGCTCCACCAATCAGAGCCGCCTGTTGAAGCTCTGTGTGTTTCCTTCTTGGACTGCTGTTCCTCCCAGAGATGGGACTCTAAAAATAAACCCGCTTCTTCTCTCCGTCGTGTCTGCAGCTGGAGAAACTTTTTTTATTGTTCCTGCCGTGTTTCAGCGCCTGCAGGAGCAGGTGATGTTTGGTATTCAGGCGCCGCTTTGGGCTGAGAGACTTGATGTCTGCCGAGAAGCCCAACTTTAACTTTGTGATATTTCTGTCAGTTTGAAGGATTTTTCTGTTTGTAGCGAATAAAAATGCAGCCGCCATATTGAAGACAGACGAACAGGGAAGCCATGTTTGGAAAGCTGCTGTTACTTCCTAACAGGAAGCTAAAGATTCACTGTTTAGGAAACTGAGCGGCTCCAGTTTCCAGGTTTAAAGTATTTGTATTGCGATAAAACACAAAGCAGAACTATATTCTATTCACCCATCCATCCATATTTAAGGTCTGAATGAATATTTTAGTCTTTATATTTGGGTTTTAAATGGTTCTGACTTTGTTTTTGTTTTATAAGGAGAAAAACAAATGGCCGCCTGGGTTCTGGCTGAGTTTTTATTGGACAGAAAAATTCACTGAACAGAACCAGATGTCGGGTCTTCATGAGGCGTTGGGATAAATCAACATGGCGGAGGGTCATTTCCACCTGCTGAGGCGTCGCGGTTGAACATCTGGATTTACACAACCTGACAACATGCATGAAAGCTGCGTGTGTTTTAACATTCCTGAGGACAATTTTCTCTAATACTGAGGACCAAATACTCCTGATTGGATCTAAAGAATGGAGTTAAAATATATTCCTTTATAGTACTGATCTAATTCTAAATATTTCATTAAAATCCCTGAACAATAACTGTTCAGTTATGTTTTATATTTTTAGTTTAACACAGTTGCATTACTATTTTTTTATACAATGTTTCTAGGGGAACCTTTGTACTGTGTTTCTGGTATGACTCTAAATCTGACTCACAAGCTACATCCGCTAACAGACGATGTTCCACTGGAGTTTAATTTTTTTCTTTAAAACCCTTTCCGATTGGACGCTGGAAAAGACTGTTGTTGCGCTAAAAGGAGTTAGCTTATTAGCGAAACTATTCAAATCTATCTCAATGCTAAGCATGTAGCCTCAGCACAGATGCTAACGCTAATGTTAGCTTCCGCAGTCCACATTTCTAAAGAATTACATAGTTTTCAAAGTGACGTGAATTCCCACACAGAAGCTGAAATCTGATGGTTTAAAAGCCAAAATAACAGATTAAAAACAATAAAAATATTTGTGTTTTTTAGCTTAAATGTAACTTAGCAGTAAAACGGTTTCTGGAATTGAGAATGTATGTTATGGTTTTTGATTAAAATGCAATTTATTCAGTTAATTTTAATCTAATCCAGTTTCTAATTTTATTTTATCATTCTAAAGCTGCAGATTGCAAACACTTGGCCTCATCAAGGTCCAGACCTATACATAGTGGATAATCTCAGCTAAAAACTGAAATAACTCCCAGTTCTGTCTGAGTAAATTTGAGTCATTTGTGAATAATTTCAGTCTTGATGTTTTAGAGTCGCACTAAAAAAGAAACCACACTTTTTAGAAATATTGCAACTGATTTATTTTCCTCCCACTTCACTGATTTGCACAACTTCATGTTGGTTATCCACATAAAATCGAGACAAAAAACAAAAGTTTAGGGATTTGAAAACATTTTAATGTACATTAGGCTTCATACAGCACAGATTTTCTTTTTTTAAAGAATCCAATTTGCACCAAGACGGAGATTAAGGCGTTTTCATCACTTTCTGCTCGTCTATATCGGTCGTTGGCATAAATAGAAATCACACCTACAGCCTGGAAACGCTTCAAGTCTGCAGCAGAAATATTTCGACGTCTTTATTCTGCAGACGGAGCAGCAGGGGAGGAGAAAAGCTCAGACTTTGGGCGGCGTAGATGGACGGGTCCCGGCCTCGGGTCACTGGCTCCATGTTTTTCATTTGGCGTCCCTATCTGGGCCGCTCGCCGCTCTTTATATCCTATTAGAAAGAGAAATGCCTAACCAGGAGAAGTGCTGGAGAAAGAAGGCAGAAGCACATGAAACAAAATGGCTTTCAATCACGCAGCGGTGGAAGGCCAGAGGTGCCTTATTTTCTCCTCCACAATGTCGGCTGCTTTTTATTTCCAGCCTCCTTTCATCGGCTCTCAGCCCTGAGCTTTCAAATCACATAAAAACATGTTTACACACGCTTCACGTGGCTCCCTGATTGGCTCCGCAGCTGAAGCTCAATGCAAATCCACTCACTTTAGGTGTTTCTGCAAAAGTTTTGTCATTTAAAGCAGTGATTCCCAACCACATGGAAACATGAACTGAGCAAAAGAAGTACGTTTGTGTCTCATTAAAGCTTAGTTTAATAATAAAAACAAAGTTTAGTTTGTTTAAATGTCTCAACTCCAGTTTTTTATAACGAAGGAAGGTTTTTCTTTTTTAAAATTTATATTTATTGATATAGACATATTGATTCTTGCTTAATTTGAGTTGAAAAGAATAAAATGTCTGATACTTATAAAGCTGTATTAAGGCCATTGTAGATTTTTTTTCTTTTAAAAAAAGGAGTAAATGTCCATCAAAATACTATAATTTTATTTTTATAATTTTCTGTAAAATTTTCTTTTGTAAATTTCTAAGTTTCAAAAGTGAAAAATGTGCTATAAAGTCTACAATTCTTAGATAAATTTTAGATATTTACACTTTTTTAAAGAAAAATGTCGGATTGACCTCAAATTACTGAACTCCAAACGAAAGAAAAATAAATAAAAACAAAAGAACGAAAATGAGAATAATCTTTTTTGGAAGAACATGAAAATCTCTGTGCTCCTGAAGTTAAAAATTTGCTGTAAAGAATCTGCAAATTCTTTCGAGAAGGAATTTTGGAGATTTTTGACTTTTCAAACTTTCCACAACCCAAATTTCCAACTTTTGAAAATCAAAGGTTTGTTTCTGAAAATTTTAGATTAACCTCAAAATTTCAGAGCTTTTTTTTGTAAAAAATTTGTTTTCTACCTCCAATGGCTGCAATACGCCATCAGTTTTTCTTGCAAATGTTCAACTTTTCAAATTTAGAAATATCAGGAGGGTTTGTTTTTTTTTTAGAAAATTTCTGAGATCTCAAAATTTAGGGTCTTTTTAGCAGAAATGTACTTCTTTTCTCTTTTTTTCTACATACATTGTCCCTAAACACCATCATAGACGATTCAGTAACAGATTCTCGACATTTCAAAATAAATAAATTCTGCCCCTTCTGGTTTTTGTTGCTTTCTTGCAGTGCTACAGCGCCACTGATAGGCCTGGCAGACTTACTACACCATTTCCTGTACAACCTGTCGTGTGGACACACTTTTTTTTCCGTTTACAAAAATTACACCACGTTTGTTTCCATTCATAGACCTTAGACTCGGATAGGTTTAAAGAAAGAGGCACAAACATGAGGAATTAGAAATAAAGTGCGGTTATAAAGCCGCCGTTGAGCTCTTCCTGTGTGACAGTGATGAATAAGCGTTATTAAACAGCAGACACCGACCCGGTTGGGTCATTAATCTTCATCTGGACCATCACTGGACCCGTTCCTGGTCCGGCCGCCACATGAACGCATCCCGATGTCAATAACACAAAGGAAGCAGAACCACTCGCTCACATTTTGACGTCTCCTCTTTAAGCAAAACCAACCATCAGCGTTTGACACACAAGGCGACCTCAATCAATCACTGTGATTAGCTTCTGGTTTGGATAATTCTCGAAGCCCTGCTGAGTCCGGGTGTCGCATCGCGGCTCCTGGTGAGACGCTTTAGACCAGATGAAGACTTTTACTGCATGTCGTCCCATTTCCTGCCTGGTAAATGCCACATGAATGTGTTTTTATATGTGGCTAAGTTGGATTCAAGATAGACCGATTCACTTTTTCACTTATATCTGATATTATCAGAGTAAAAAGATCAATATGGTTCTTACAACTTTGTCAGATTTTTTAAGAAATATTTGAATCACCAAGTGAAGAAGAAGTTTTATCTAAAACATTCACCTGGTATTTCTATTTTTATGTTTTACCAACATGTTTAATTTTATTCCTTCAACTTTGCGTTTGTTTTTCGGTTTACCTGCACTCAGTTTTCAGTCGGTGTAAATATTGTTATGAAATCGTCTCCAACTCGGTCATTTCTACAGCAAATCTGTAAATTTATAACAAAGAGAATTTAAAAGCGCGCCTTGCTCTAAGCTGTTTGTAAAATAATATTTCAGAATAAGAAGTAAAGAAAAACTTCCACCTGGAGGCTTACAATGAATGTTTTCAGATAAGATGACCCTGATTGAGGCAGATTTTATGCAGAAGTCTTAACCTGATTGGATTACAGTTACTTTCCTCCCTGTTTTTACGTCTTTATCCTCTCCTCCTTGTTTCCACAGCCTGCCCTCCGAACGGCTCGCCCACCACTGCAGTCATGGTCCAGATTTGGCCCGTGGTTCCAGCGTGTAATGGCAGACAGGGTTAGCCTGCGCTTATCCTACACATGCAGCTTATCTGGGGCTGCAGGGACCGAACAAAACAAAACTAAATAAGGGATTTGGTGCCATCAAGACGGCAGATTTTCTCCTCAGCCTCGAGCAAAAACTCTTTGTTCAATCAAACAGGCGGCTGTGGTTTAGCTGCTGCAGAGACGTTCATTTTTACTCATCATGCTCTTCAACATGGAGTCAGATCTACATTTAGTTAGGTCTATATTTGGTATAAACATATGGACAAAATGGTTGGTACCTGTCTGTTAATGACCAACAAAAGTAACATGACATAAAAACTTTCTAAACATTGATCAATAAAAATCTGATATTGCTTTTCAACATTTGGTTCAACTGAATTATAAAAAACAACAACAATAGTTTAAGTTAACTAAACACTGGGTTTAGACACGAGTTTGCTAACAACTTGGTTAGCAAGCTTGCTAACCTTGTTAGCTTCAAGCTAACCAGGTTTGCTAACAACTTGGTTAGCAAGCTTGCTAACCTTGTTAGCTTCAAGCTAAATTAAGTATTTAGTTTGAAGCTACAGCTTACCTTTGAACTACTTAGTTTGGAGCTAGCTAAGCTAGTAAGTGACTTGGTTAGCTTGATAACTAAGTATTTACCTTCAAACTAAATATTTTGGGGCTAAATATGTACTTGGTAAGCACAATATTTAGCTAGCTTAGAGCTAACAAAGTATTGCTAAATTGAAGAAAGTTAGTTTGCTCATTAAATATTAATACTTTGGTTTTCTTAATAAATACTGAGGTCTAAGCTAAATATTCAATTGGGAAACAACAAAAAACTAGATGAGAGCAAACTAAATATTTAACTCTGAGCTAAATTGGAGCTTAATAGTTAGCTCATTAAATATTTTCCGGAACTAAAAATATTTAGTTTGGGTCTCAATATTTTGTTGGGGAAACAAAATATTTAGTTTCCTTAGTAAATATTTAACAAGCTCAGCGATAACTAACCATTGAATCAACTCAGAGCTAAAATGTTAGCTTGCTCTTTACATATTTAGATCGTAGCTAAATGTCTACTTTCAGAACTAAATACTTAGCTTGCTAAATAAATATTAAGTCTGAAACTGAGATTTAAAACTAAATCCATAAGAATAGAAAAAAGTTAATATTTTCACCATGACAGGCTATATAACCCAATTATTTTTAATTTTTGACTGTAATTTTATGAATCACACTCCACAGTCACAGCAGGTAGATTAAAAATGACAAATTAAATCACATTTTCTATTAAATGTCCCTGAATTATGATTATTCCATTCATAGCTTTCCTACTGTGGTTTAAGAAAATGCAAACTAGCCTGAAAGATCAAGTTTCATTCCTCAAAGCTTCACATTTTGTGAACTCGTGTTTTCCTTTGACCTTTTGGTAATGACTGCGGCGCTCGTCCCCCCCGCTGCGGATAGATCTTCCTCAACGAGCAAATGTTTTGCGCTCCTTTGGCAGTTAACCTTTGCTCACATCTGCTCTGGTCCATCAGCTGCCAGACCTGCTGATATCATTGATTTCTGTTCCACATGCAGACCTGCTGTAACTCCTGGACGTCCTCCTCCAAAGATCACATATCGTGAATCCTGTCTTCCTGCTGGTCTGGCTCTGCTGCTCTTTCTCGAGATGATAGAAGTAGATCCTCTATTTCCACAATAAATGCAATTTAACCAGCTAAATGCTCATTACAACGCACTTCGGCCGTTTACGCGCCATGTGTTTTACATTTCAGGCTCATCTTTGCTCTCTTCTGCTTACAGCCAATTCCAGCAGCCTTATCGTTTTTAGGAGCAAAGCTGTTTGACATGCATTACGTGGTTCTGTCCATTTACACTCCATCAAAATAAAAGCCTGGGCCCATCTATCCATAAACGCTGGGGTTATGGATATAATATAGATAAGTCTTTCTGCTCCTGCTCTCTCTGAATTGAAGCAATTTTCTGATCCCGTCGTGCAGAAATGCTGCAAATACAGAAATGTTTGCTCCAGTTTCTCCGCAAACCTGCAGGGATTAAAACACACAAAGCATCACTTTTTTTCCAACAATCAGGTTTAATGTTAGGTGATTTATGGCTGAATAAGAGTAAATGAAGAATGTTGGTGAAACTTGTGGCTCTGTTGGACTTAAACTACCTTTTTTTAATATTCTCTTTTGTGACTTTAAAGTAGACCTAAAACTCACAAAGGCATTAAAAAAAATCCTGCATTTTGTAATTGCAGTTTCCATTAAACACAATTTCTTACGCAATCGCACGCAATCTCAAATTAAAAAGCAGGCTGCGCCATCGTCCTCCTACTGTTACTTCCTGTCTTCCTGGTTTTCCTCCAGTGACGTCATTGGGTCGGTGATCAGGTGTCTCCTATGATGACTGACTCACCTGTTTGTAGAAGCCAGAGCCATACGTTAAATGTATAAATATCTTGGTAAGTATTTTCCTTCATTGACTAAATACTGGTGAAATGGAGGGCAGCAGCTAAGCTAACTATGCTAAAACGTTGATAATCACACAAGGCTTAGAGAAAAAAAACGGATTCAAAGCTGAAATTCTGTCTTTTCCCTCTTTTGAATGACTTTTTTTATTTTTCTTGGCAGCATGTTGTTATTGTCATCCATTTTAAACTCCGGCTGTCTGCGAACAGGAACAAACCATTTCATGCAGATTCAGGGGGGTGTTCACTAAATATGTTTGGGTTTTTATGGTCTGGACGTGGCAGAATTTCACTTTTACTGCCAAAAACAATTAAAAATACCATTTTATTATTGACAATGTTTTTTTCCGTTTACGTAGAACATGTTTGTCCCTTTTTCAGGCGGGACTCTAACACGTAGTTCTGATGTGACGTCACACTTGTGAACTTTGTAACTGATGGGGATCTTGGCAGGCCGTTGCTATGGAGTTGCTATGACAACAGTAAGGAATCCATGACCTCTCACCTACTTCCGGTCTCTCACTTATAAACAGCATAAAACATTACATCTATTACTTGATTAACAAATGACTTTTCAGCAAAATATAAAATCTTGTTTTAAGTCAGTAATTTCTTAATATTGACTTTTGAAAAAGTTTTAAGATCTATTGGCAGATTATTTCATTTATAAACTTATACTTTTCCTCCAGCACCTCTGTGCATACGTCTATTTATCAGTATTTTTGAGAATGTTGGTTATTTACAGTTTTCAATTCCAGAACGTGTAATTGTGATTAATTCAGCTTTCATTCTGAGTAAAAGTTGGCGAAATCTTCATGAGCTCCATCTGATGTTTTATGAAATATCTGTATGATTACAAACAGGTGAAAACACAACCTCTGTTCCTTCTATAAATCAATTTTAAGCCCGTATTGCACATGAGACGAGCCCAGCAGATTTGTCCCCTCTGTTCTTCATTTTGCGGCCTCCTTCAAGCCTTCTCCTCTTCCCGTTACGCGCTTCGACCGGCGTCTCAAGCCTCTCAATCATCTCCTTCCTCTTTGATCGAAGTCCAGCTTCGCGTGCCGCTGGACCACGGAGGACCTGGTAGGTGCAGCTGGCAACTTACACAGATATTACATCATGTTTATCTGTGGAGGAGCGAAGATTCACACCGGCTTTGATCTTGACTATCTTCTGCCCTCCTGCCTCCCTTGGGTCAGATACAAGTGAAGGCCATAACTTCTCTTAGATTAAAGCGACTAAATCCCCTTTTACCGGCGACCAGAGATGCAATTGGTTGACCCTTGACTTTTGACCTGTCCCATGAGGGCTGCAGAAATAATAAAACCCTGTTAGCCAAACTCTCTGGGGGGGAAAAGCAGCAGGATGACTTTGAAGCGTCAAATCAGTGCGACCTTGCTGTCCGTTCGTACTGGAAAGAAGAAAAGGATTCGTTATGGCGAGGTCGAGACGTCTCCTTCTTGGAGAACCCGGTGCCGGATGCTGCAAATCCCCTGAAATCCATCTTGACTTTTTATTTTCGATTCTGAGCCACCTGACTCTTCGCCCCGACACTTATCCGCCTCGGACGTTCAGGCTTTTCTCCATTAAGGCTGGAGGAAAGTGGGACTTTCACCCCACTATGCTTTTTATTTGCTAGCGGCTGCTCTTCTTCACGTACCCCTGAGCTACAGTCGCTCAGAAATAACAGATTACCACATAGGTCAGCTACAGTTTTTGGAAAATTTTATTTATTCACCAGAGAAATCCCAATGAGATTTAAAAAAATACATTTTGCAAGAGAATCCTGGTCAAAAGTGGTGGCAGCACACCGTTTTATTTATTTGTTTTGGGGTTTTTTTTGTCATTCTAAATTTGAACATTTCAGGTCTTATTCCAAATATTTGTTTGCAGTTAGTTTTAGGCATAATCTTGTGTTTTAAGTAATCTACAACCTTGTCCACACAGAGGCGGATTTCAGGGAAATCGATTATTTTTATGCGATTGGGCCTTTCATCCACATGTCACCTCTGTTTAATAGCACTAAAAACGATTGATAATAAAAACTCTGGCCAAAATGAAGACTTATGAATTCTTCTCTTTTGTGTTTGCTGGGCGATCTCCTGCCGCCATCTTTAATTCCTAACAGGAAGTGGTGTTTGTTTTTGATGGATTGCGATTGGACAGAAATAAGTCTGATTTTGGTCGTTTGCCTGTTACTGCCGGGTGAAGGTGTCCTAATTCAGACGCTACGTCCTTGTGGACCGCGAGGAACGGAGGTGAGCAGCTATGAAAGGTGGTGAGCTAATGGCTAGCCTTTAGATTTTTTTTTCCCGCCTTTTCCTCAGTGAGCTGCTTGTTGCCTAGCAACTGTGATAGTTCTAAAGTTGAGCTAGATTTTTAAAAATGTAGCTTAAATGTTGCTTTTTTTCTCTGTGTAGGCAACAAACACCTACATACTAAAACAATTAAATTAAGTAAAATGACCAGATTAACACTTACTTTCTCATACGACTTTATTTAAATCATTTTTTGTTGTTTGTTAACATGGCCCTAATCCCCTGTCAGATCCCAAAAAATTGATTCCAGACAATGGAATCATGTGGATGATGTTAATTAGTTTTGTTGGATTTTGGCTCCAATCCCTTTTTGTATCAAAATTGCATTTCAAAATTACTTACCTGCTTTAAAAACATTGTAAATTTGGATTGTAATGTATTTTTTTGTCGTATTTTTGAGATCTCTGGCTCTTCGTTTCCCTTTTCACTATTCAAAAATAAAAACATTTTGATGTCAAACTTCACCTTCACGTTATAAAGTTTGGTAAACCAGCAGTTGGAGTAACATAGAGACAGGAAATCACAATTTAGCACAGAAAGATTACGTGACGGTCAGCACTGTCATGCCATTGTGTGTGAAACTAGCATATGCTACCCTTTAGCGTACGTGTGTATTTTGTTTGTACATGAGGCCTCTGATAGTGGAAAAAGGAGTCTAACTTGTCACTAATGTACAATGGGGCTGAACCCTCAGGGACTTTGAAAACAAACAACTTTCTAAAAATCAATAAAGTATCTCTCTGGTAGCCGGTACAGCTGTGTCATAGCTGGAATGATGTGTTATTTCCAGGTCAGGACACTGGGTCAAGGATACCTGCTCTGGGGGAAGATTGGTTACAGAGCTGGCAGTATTGGAGAGAAAGTCCTGAAGAATAGATAAAAATATTCCCCAAACTTTAACAACAATGTTCAGGTTCGATATTTTGGAATTTACTCTATTAAAATGGGTAAAGTAACCAGCTTTAACCATTACATGTTTCCATTGCTAGCTTTAGCATTAGCTTGTACACTACCAGACAAATTTAAGAGCAATAAACTGGATATTTTTCAGTTATTTGACTGTTCTCTAACAGTCCAATATAGATGACAAGCTCCCTGTAACTCTATCAAAACAGAGGCAGCATGTAAACTCTTAGCTGCCTTATTCATTTCTTGTAACTGCAAGCTGTCCTGTTGTGCTAATTTAGCTTGTATCTAGACGAGAGCTAGCAACATGTCTTGCAAGCTGTTCATTACAGTTAAGCATGTTTATATGTTGGCATTTGCAGAACCAAAGTTGTGGATCATTAGGATAAGTTTTGTTAAGTTTTAGAGTTGGCAGGCAGCTACTGAATAAAGGTGGTCCACGCATAGTGCCTTGAGGAACTCCACTTCAGATTTTCATTTAAACAGAATTATAATTGCAAACATCCAACCTTTTTGCAATCTAATATTCACTTGAATGCAATTATAGTTTGATTTAATTTGTACCTGTGTAGCAAGTTTTTGAAAAGGATTTTTCAAATTTTCTACTAATTTGTACTTGAACAAATCTTGCCCTGACGCGTTAGCATCACAGGTTTGCTACTGCATAGAGCTCTTGTCCTTCTCCTAAGGACACCCAAACAAATACAGGACAAAACAGCACGTGGATGACCTGTATTTCTTAGACGGTGGCTTAATTTGCCTGTAAGGTAAGCCAGGGGAAGAGCAGAGTGGGAATAAGGGCATGGAGGCAGCAGGGTAAACAAGCTTCAAAGCCCCTGCAGAAGCCTTAGTCTTGACCCTGGGTGAAGAACGACTCATTAGTTACACACCAGGCACCATCTGGAGTAATCACAGCCAACGCTCTGGACTTTATCTCTCTGATCTTGACACAGGTTAAGCTTTTAAGGAATAAAAACACCAGCAAAACCAAATCAGGCCTGATATTTTCATAAGATTTCATCTGAAAAGCTGCTTGCTTAAGTACAAGATGCAGAAAACCACTTTCAGCAAGTTGACGAGAAATCTCCAAGTTAAAAAATAAAACAGACACACCGTACCTGAGATGTGCGTCTAGAGAGAACTGAGCGTTCCTCGTAGGTTATAAACAACGTTATCTGCTGAGGACATTATAGATTTATAACAAAGAGATTGGCTCTCCATACTAACCAGGTGTGTTTTTTAGCCTTGATCTAAAGTAACTCTGTGTTTCGGCTGTTTTTCAGATTTTTGGATCCAGATTTCCAGATTTGCGGTGCGTAGATGCTGAATGCTGCGTCTCTTGAGGTCGTTTCTATCAACTTATTTTATCATTTCGATCACGTAAAGCCAACAAAAACCTGTTCAAAGAGAAATTGCTGTGTGTCCGCCTCCTGCCACATTCCTCTCTCCAGACTTCATTCCCCTTCTGACTGTTTCTCTGGTCATCTGATGATTGATAACCGGGCAGCAGATGTTTCAGGAAGTAGTGTATTGATGATTATCCCGGAGGAGCGCCCTGATTGGACCTCGCCGGCCCCCCTCCGTCCCTCCAGCCCCTTCAAGTCCATCCATCACTTGCTAAAATTGGAAGCTGGCCTTGAGTGTCAGCGTTGAGGTGCTGATGGAAAGGACGCTGATGAGATGCGCTGATTTGAGTGCCGTGTGGCATCCCAGGAGGGCGAGGGACGGTTGTTTATGGACTCCTGCCACAGATATGGTTTTATTTAAGCCTTTTGTCTGCGGGTTGTCAAAACTGCAATGAGTCTTCTGAAAGCAGAATAGACACATTGCATGTTATTGTTTACATCTGGAGGGCAAAAAGTCGAATCTTTTACATGCTAAAACTTGTCACAGAGCAGATTTTGCTGGATGATAAATTTTCCCAGACGTTATTGCGATAAACAATAATATTGTTGTGTTGAGACCTTTTTCAACTAATATGATAGTGGCATAACAATAATAATGGAAGGACTCATTCTCAAAAATTAAACTTTAAATTCTAATCAACATTTAACACTGGAACTGGGAGACATTTTAAATATCCAAAATAAATAAAATAACAAGACCTGTTTTAAAACACACCAGTTCAGTATGGAGAGCCGTTCATTCAAAACATTTAAAAAAAAAAAACAACAACAAATCTTCCATTAAAGAGCTAAAAGTGAAAAGAAAGGTTAGAAATAAAGCCCCTGAAATATGTAAAGTAGCTTTACAAATTAAAAGCATCACAAAATTAAACTAAATTATGAAATAAACCTTGAAATAAAAAGAAATATTGGAGGAAAAAATAAATGTTTACACTTCTATTTAATGGAATATTAAGATATTTCTAATAAACAATATTGTGTATGAAAAAAATGTCCAATTGAGACCAAAGCACCAAACTAAGATCTTTTTAATCTAGTTTTTGGTAAAAAGTCAATAAACCTTGGATGTTTAATATAGAGTTTGTTCTAATTTGTCATGCAGTTAATTGAGTTATTGCTTGTTGTGACAGGCCTGTACATGTTCTACATGTTCTACATGTTCTACAGTAGAACGTCTCTGTTAGCAAAATGAAACCTGGAGATGTAGGGGAAAAAAGTCAATGAACGACTCAGAACCATTCGTATTTGTCATTGTTTTCTTGCTATGCACAGACCCGTTGCCATAGCAACTGACTGACAACAGCTCCACTGAATGTATCAGGATTCAACACCAAAAAAAACACTCAACCGTTTCCCCACTCAGAGAACAGAACATTCAGTCCACTATGGTTTTATTTTTTTCAGGCTTGATGTTTATTTTCGTGATCATTAATAAGTGATTGTCTAAACACAACATAGATTAGCTAATTTATCTGAATCGAAACACAGAGTTCTGCAGCACATCTATATGGTGAGGTTGTCCAAGTCAAGCTAGCATAATTTAGCAAACTGCAATAGAAACAGCTTTTGATGCCTGAGTTGTTTTGGTGCTGATTGAATGGGAACAGTAAGGCTTTTTATCATTTGTTTCTCTCTGGTCATCAGTTTTACTTAAGTTGGCGCTGATGTTTCACAAAATATAATCAGAAAATTGCTGTGGAAACTTCAAGCAGAACCTCTTGGACACATTTGAAAAGTCTCTTGAGATGAATGTTTGTTTCTGGAGCTAAATAAATTTAAATATTGTGTACAGTAAGGATGTTTTTAGGGCCCATCAGTGAGTCTTTTTTCCAGAGGGTGAAGTGTTTGTTCTCCCAGTTATTCATAAAGACACAGAAAACCCCCGGCTCCCCTCGTGAAGGTAGATAATGTTGGTTTGTCTAAACAGACGGAGAGCTGTCCTCCATGTGCTGATGCTGGGGGTTTTTCAGCTGCAGCGTTCAGTCTGTTCGACGGGGTGCAAAAAGCAATTCTGCTCTGAAAGATTTGAGAAACAGTGCAATCGTAGTGAATTTAAATGGGTTCAGGGCCCCGCGTACAGATGGCTGGGTGCACAGCCAGATACGGCGCTCAGTAGTTCAGAGCTCGCTCCCTTCGCTCTTCTAAACGTCGCCTCTCTTTTTCTTATTGCTTCCTTTATCACTCTGCTCCTTTGCACCACTTATATGTTTGTGTATGTTAAAAGAAACACATCAAGAAGGAGGCGTTTTCTTTTTTCTCACCGCCTGCCTTTCATCATCTCGATCACTCGGCTCCCTGTTTCTCTCAGAGCAGAGGATTAAGATAAAGAGTTAGCTCCTGAAACTCTCATGTTTACCCTTTTGACTGTTTCCAAACTCTGAGACATGAGATAAAGAAGCAACTTTGAACAAAAACACGCAAAGGCATAAACCAGTAATGATCAAAACTTTCTTTTTCTCTCACCTTCAATGTGTTTTTTTGTTTAAGGAAGATAAAGATAAAGCAGCACAGTGTTATTTTGATCACATTTACCACAAAGACAATGAGCAAAGAGACAAATATTTTCATTTCAGGTTGTATAAATAAAGGTGTTGAGTTATTATTTCAAGTTGGGTGACCTGTGAGTGTTCAATGGGATCCTTGGCCTGAAAAGGTCTGGGAACAGTCTTACATGAAGAAAAAAAGAGCGTAATACATAAAATATTTTCACAATAAAGCTCACTATTACATGTTGGGTTAGTCAACCTGTTTGATCTCTAACTGATTAATCAGCATTTCTGAAATTGTTTCTCTTAAGCTTTTACTTCCTGCTGTTATCAACAGACCAAAGTGGTTCGATAACGTCAGTGTGGCGATATCTCACTTCTGATTCTGACTCTTTTTAAACAACGTAAATGTAAACTAATCATCTACTTGCTTGTTTTGTTTTTGTGCTGTGGCTCCAGACACGGTGGTCCTTGCAGTTTTCCCTCCTTCCCTGGCAAGAACGGGTCGACGTCCAATCCAAACAAGTTAATTAGTGGGGAGATAGCGCTGGCGTAAACGAGGCTAATGAAATAAACACTGTCCTAAAAGACCAGATTAGCAATTAAGCTATTGGAGTGTGGAGTCATTTCGGTTCCATTGTGCTGTCTTTTAATGCGGTGCAGTAATGACAGCTGCTCCTGCCTGCATGTATGAACGGGAGACGTTGGGTGATAATAAACTACTCCGTCTGATTAGCGTAGCGGCCTTTTGTTTACAGACGGGCAGTATAGTTGCTTGCAGTATAATAGCTGCAGTCCTGACACCTGGTGTGCAGAGAATCCCACTCTTCCAGTAGATGATATGTTTATAAACGTAAAGAGTTGAAGAAGAGCATATTGAGTCGGTCTCCCACGCTGCTGCATCCTGTTGTGAAGTGTTGAGTTGAATTAATGAACTGCGAGTGTGTGTGCATTGTACAGTATGTTTACCACTGTGCATATGGTATGTGTGAAACTCTATGTAAACAATACACACTCACATTGTGAAAGGAAGGGACCCTCTAAACAAATATTGCGCTTTTTGAAGTTAAGATTGGATTTCCAATTAAAATTAACACCAAAATGTGCAGAATAACAAAATTACAGGTACAAATTGCACTCTGAGATAGCCATAAGTGATATCAACCCTCCAGAACCAGAACCAAACATGGAGATGCAGCTTCTATGTGCCACAAATCTGGAATAAACTTCCAGAAAACTGCGAAACAGCTGAAACACTGAGTGCCTTTAAATCTAGACTAAAAACCCACCAACCATAATAAATGCAACACTGACCAACATTTTGATGTCACGATGATGACGCCAGCTCCGCCCCCACGCTGACGTAGCGCAAACCTCCGTCCATCCTTCCAGCCGGTTTGTGACCAGTCAGCAGTTGGTTGCCATTTGTCCAGAAGGAAACGCCCTGCAGGAGCCGAACCTGCGACAGCATTGACAGCGTTTATCATCGCAAACACACCAGAGAGGTTTTGAGGAAAATAAAAGGAAATCATTGTCCAACGCTGACAGATGTTCCCAAAGCTTTTAGAGGACCGAATATAATTTATCACATTTCCAAAACCAAAACGGAGCCTGGAATGGATCGAGGCCTGCAGCCCGCCTCGCGTCCAGCTGAATGAAACTGTTATTGATGGAAACTAATATATAACATGACTTTATGTTCGTCTGCAAGAAGGTAACTTGTTAGTAAATATCCCATTTTTACATGATAGTCAAAGTGGAGGTATGCTTGATTGTATGCGTGTAAATTCCAATTGCAGCATGAAAACGTGCTGCAGTAACTGCAGTTTTTACATTTCAGCACCTTTTTATACTGCTGTTTGTTTTTAAGCTTTTTTCTGAAGGAAGATTTCATTACACACCCGTTGTGCGTCCTACGCAGCGTTCACACTCGCATCCTCATTCGTCCCCTACCTGAGAAAGACTTGGGCTGGAACCAGAGACGGCTGGTATAAGTGGGCTAAGCTTTCCTACAGCCCATTCAGCGTTACTGATCAGAATGATTGACAGGCGTCTGGCCACGACCCCTCGGATTGGGCTCATTGGGGCTCATTTTGGTCGGATTCATCCAATCAGGATGGACTTTCCTCAATGGTTTGAAGGATGATGGCGAGCAAAAACAACGTGGATTATTCAACCTTTTTGCATCCCATTCCATTTGTTTCTCAATGTTTTAATGTGCTTGGGAAAAATGTTGAGGATATCTTGAACAATCGTCTTGTAGACTGATTGTAAATTGGGCGTTTTGCATTCTATGGGAAATTAGACGACCATATTGAATATTTTTGTATCTTGTGACGCTGAGACCAACATTCAGGTTACAGTCCGCTCCAGCCAAACACACAGAAAGAGAAGAGTTGGCTTCATGCGAGTGTAATTCATCAGGTCTGGCCCTGTCTGTCCGGGCTGATGAATCGAGGAGCGGTAGAGACAAAAAGACTCGCAGCCTCTCCGCATGCCGACTTTATCAGCCACAACACCATTCATTGTTGGTATCTATTTGTCGAGCAGCGGCCGGGGAAGTCGTTAACCTGCGGCCCTCTGGGCTCTTGAACACAGGCGTCCAGACCAAGTGAAGAACTGTGTGCGCAGTCTGTCTTCTGATTTTGTACTGTTTTTGGAAACAAATGCTTCAGTTTTAATTCAGTTATGAGTTGTAAACACTTATAGGAAAGTCTCTTGCGACATATATTGATTGTTCATCCCGATCCGGAGTGAAAAAGTGAAAACACGCCAACACTGAGGCGTCCTGATATGCTGCATACGTCGTTTTGCTTCCAATCCACTGGGTCAAAAGTCCTCTGGGTCCAACTTCTTCAGTCAATCTGAACCGTGGATGTTCTGGCTGATATTCTGGTTTGAAAAAAGTTAAAAATCAAGATGTTTGACTTGTATTCTGGACTCTGCAGGTTTTAACCCCACTGAGGACCGGTCGTCAATTCTTAAAGGTAAAAAACGAACTGGAGCTAAAACACGACGAGTCAACGCTGTGACTAAAGAAGGTGTTTTTTCTACAAAAAGCCTTAAAAACTCTTAAAATACTCCCAACTGTTCTCCAGTAAATAGTAGAAAATATCCATATGGAGCAGCAGAGGCGGCGTTTCAGCCCATTTAAGCCGCAGACGTGTGTTAACTCAGGTGTAAGCTAACATTAAAGACAGTCGCCATCCTTCATGTCCCCCTGCTGAACAAAAGCCTTTTGTGGCACTCGGGCGGATTGACAGATTCAATATGGGCCCGGCAGCAGAAAGCAGATTAAGTCGCTGCATCATTGCTTACCGCTCTTTTTAGACACCATTAATTACATTAGTCATTGTGAGCCATTCTTTAGCTTGAAGTGAAGAAGTTTAGGGAGACTGAAAGCTTGTTAATTTTCAAGTAGTAGATATTATACGTTTTATTTAAAATCCTTCAGTTTTCTTGGACTCTGCCGTACAATTTGGTTACCTATGGTTAGATATTTCTGCAAAGTGTCTGTTGAGGCAGTAAATCAGAGGATATGAGTTGTCAGGTTGAGCTACTCTTTGTGATTAATGGCAGAAAACGCCCACAACAGCAGAAAAGAGCAATCCAGATGTTGTTAGAAGCTATAAAACATCAACAATGTTTTTGATTAACTGGAGCTTTGATGGGACAGCTTTCCATGCAGGATTGATCAATAATCAATAATGGAAGTCACAAAACATCTAAGAGATAAATAATCTTGGTTAATGACTGACTGGACAGAAAGACTTGGTCTTATCTCTTGGTATAATCTCTGTAATTCAGGATATCGTCATACTTTGGCTCCACAATCGAATGGTTAGATTAAAGCAGTTTCATGAGCTGAAATGGCCTAGTCAAAGTGCAGATCTTCTTTACATCTAGTCTGACTGAGCCTTGGGGTGTTTTTTACATTTTCTTTTGTACTCGAATCGAATGGGAACCATAATGCAACATTTGCAGCTTATTTCTCAAACATACCAAACCTGTTCCCCTCTTCGCCTGTGGGGGCGCTGCAGCAAATAATAAATTGACAGTTTTTCTTACCTATTGCCCTGAAAGTACTGGTTGCAAACAAATAAAAACGTAAGAATTTAAATGATAAAATAGCAGGGTTTTTTTTATTATTTAAATAACCAATCATCATTCAGATTGCTTTGTGTTTCTCTTCATTCACATTTAATTATCTTGGCAAGGATTTGTTTCAAAGCAGAGTTCATCTGCAGAAATCACACAAATGGGTGAATTAAACAAAATTACTTTTGTTTTAAAAGAAAACCTTCACATCATCTGAACCTCTTCATCGTTTCATGAAAACCTTCGGTTCACCGGAGGGCAAAACCGACTACGAGCGTCAGGATATTTCCGTCTTCTTTTTCATTGTTTCCCATAGAAACAAGTTAAATTTTCCCAACTGAATCAATAATTTTAAACACTTTTTTTTTTACGCCTGCTATGAAATTTGATATGCTTCATGTCTGTTAGAACCAGCAGCTACTTAACGCCGTAAAATGTGGAAACAGATGGAAATATCTGGCCTGCCTCAGTCTGAAAAACGTTTTCATTCATTTCCTCCAAAAGATGAGGGCTGCTTCGTTTTTCTGTTTTATGACTTATTTAAACCTCCTGACAGGCTTAACTGACGTCTTATTGCCCCTCTGTGCCCTCGTCTGTCTTTCTTTCCTCTTTTCACATTTGGTGCATCATGCAGACCTCATGCTTCCAGTCACTCAGCAGTAAGTTTAATTTGATTGTAATCTAGCTGAAGCTCCTCTGCTACTGAAGCAAAATCCGTTTTGCAAAAAAATAAAAAAATAACAGTATTTCTGTTGATAAGAAAGCTGAGATAAGTGCAAGGCATCAAGCCCAGGTTGTCTCGTCTGCAGAAAGTCATCATCTTTTCACCTCAGCATGAAACCGAGCTACAGATATGAAATGTCTTGAAACTTCTTGTTATCTCTCTTGCTTCTGCAACATGCCGACTGAATAGCAACGAGAAAACCAGCAGCAGAAACGTTGCATGTTATTGCTCATATTTTGTATTCTTTTACATGCCGTTCGTAGCCGCGGTCGAACAAAGTGGTGAACAAAATAAAACCAAACTAAACCTGGAGATGAGGAATTGTTCATTTAGTACAGTCCGCCACAGCAAAGGGCAAAATAACACAGAAAAAACATTGAACAACTTGTTTTTCTTGCCATCTGTTGCACTACGTTACACACAGACTTGTTGCTATAGCAACTGACAACAACACCACCATACGTTTCAGGATTCGATACCAAAAAACACAAAGTTTAACAGTCTTATGTTTTTAGGCTTTATGATTATTTGACAACTATTAATAAATGATCGTTGTGGTAGATCAGCTGCCGCTGCTATTAGCCAAGCTAACACAGTGACGGCTGATTGGCTAAATTTAAACACCTGCTCTACTGATCTGTTAGAGCTGGTGTTTAGATCCTTCCTTTTCTTTTTTTAACTGAACTGAGACACACAGAATCCCGCAGTACATCTACATATTACGGTTTTCATAGTCAAGCTAGCTGAGCTACTTCCCTAACCCTCGCTATTTTTTAATTAAAACTTTTTCCTGACCTTATCTAGTTGTCATCGTGTTGACAAGTCGTAGCAATTCACTGCGACCCTTTTTCTTTTGCATGTAACACATATTAAAGCATTTAACATTTTTAGAGGATTAATCTGAACATTTTCTGGTGATTCTTTATAAATGTAATGCGGGAGACTCGGATTATACTGAACTCTTGAATTGAAATAAAAACATTTTACAAGTTACTGATCTGAATTCAAAACATTGAAAAAACTGTGGTGAATATATAAAAAAAGCTTCTTTTTTGTTTTAGAAATTGTTGCTTTAGTGGCTCCGTATTTACACCGAAATGGTTTTCATGTTAGCATAATAGCTAAAGAAAATGTGTTTTTATACCCGTGAAGTAGCTCCATCTCCTGCAGACTCTATAATGTAAAAGCCTGCTGATTTCATCCACTCCAAATAAATTTAGTTGCAGATCACATAGGCGGACAAACATGTGTTACCTTGGAAACTGTTGATCACACCTCAACACCTTTTATTATCCTCATATAGACTCCGGCACGCCGAATGTTGCAGGCATGTTATTATTTTAAACATTAGGTGTTTGATAATGAAGTCATAAATCTGTTTATATTCTTCAGGTCTCTTTGTTTGCTGCCCTGTTGCCTTTATTTTTATTTCTCCATTAAATACATGAATTAATCTGTTTCCTGCTATCCGGGTAAAAGTGCGGATGAGACGTCTGGTCCTGCTTGAGCTTGACATATGGCGAGTTGATGCTCTGTCGATTCCCAGGCGAGAGACGCCTGATGAATCGCACACTAATGAACTTGTCGAATGATAGATTAGAGTGGAGGGTCTGGAGACACAAGACGAACACAGGAACACGATGTTCGCTCGCTCAGACTTGCTTGATCCTCCTTTTATTCCTGCACAAACAAATCCATGCATGCTCACAAGGCACACCGCCGTCCTGCGTTTCATCTCTGCTGAGCTGCTTCTGTTCTCAGGAAGCTACGTGTGGATCCACCGGTGAAGTGCTGAAACACAGCGGCGGCACGGGAGATGAAGCAGACTGGGATGTGAAATCGTTTTGGTGTTTAAATAAGATGTTTGGAAAGGGAAACTGCAGCAAATCAAAGCTTGTGTGAACGTTTGAGCAACATGTTTTAGTGTGGAGCAGTTGCCATTCTACAAAATGTGGGACCTCGTTCTGCCTCAGTGTCTGTTTGTAAAGTTAAATAACTGCAATAATTTGGATTATTTAGCATTTTATAAAAGGAAATAAAAATAGGACTTTATGATTCAGGGTTCACATTTATAAATGTAACAATTTCAAACTTGATATTTAAGTAGCAAACTTAATATATAGCGAGATATAAATTTGTATATCAGCTAAATATTTAGGTTGGAGCTAAATATGTAGCTTGCTAACAAAATATTTTGCTTTAACTTAAATATGATCTTGCTGGCTGATTTTTTTTTAGTTTGAAGCAAAATATTTATCTGCAAACAAAATTTTGCTTGCTAATTTTTTTTTTGATTCAAACTACAAACTTTGCTTAAAATTATATATTTAGCTTGCTAAATATTTAGTTTGCTAACCAAATATTTAGCTCAGAGATAACTTTTAAAAACCGCCGTCCTGCATTTCATCTCTGCTTCTGCACATTTGTTCTCAGGAAGCTACGTGTTGATTCGTCGGCGAAGCGATGTTTAGTTTTTATTAAGTTGGTCATAAGAGGAAAAAAATGGTTTTAATTAAAAAACAGAGAGGGAAGTAGCTCAGTTACGCTAGCTTGACTTTGACCAAATAAACATGTAGATGTGCTGTGGAATTCTGTGTTTTGGTTCAATTACAAAATAAAAAGGCGACCCATCGGTTAGGGAACTGTAACGGACTCCACGTTCTGTTCTTTGGGCGGGAAATGATGCCATGTTTTGTTGTTGTTGTTGTCAGTTGCCATAGCAACGGGTTTGCGTGTAGCATAGATGACACAAAGAGCATAAAAAGAGGATTTATTCAACAGCCTTTCTGAGTTATTTTTCCATTTGCTGTAGCGCGCCAGACTAAATGAATAAAATCTACATCTCCAGGGTTTTCTTTTTGCTAACGTAATCGTTCAACCGCAGCAACGCAGCTGTGGATGGCATGTAAAGAAAATCGTCTTGTGCACATTTGCGAAATTTCCAGATGTAAACAATAACATGCAACATGCCTGTATTGTCATACTTTAAAGTTTTCGGCTGTTTTGAAGCCCCAGATGTAGCCAGTGCTTCTTTAAACTGCCAGAATGTGTCGGCTCTTTACACATAAGGTACATTTTGCTGTTCTTTTCAACAGCTATGCATGGATTTGTACCTCGCAGGTTGAAACTTTAGTCCGTTAACCTCTCTGCAGAGTTCATTCCTGAACTGTGTGATCAATAGAAAGACCGACTCCTGACATCCGATGTTTTTACTGTCCGTGTTAAACTGGAATCCCAATCAGCGCCATTATTGTTTTTAAGATGATTGCTTTGTTGGAAGAACATGCAGCCGCTATCAGTGACTCTGTTAGTCTCATCAAACGCATTACAACCCTCAAGTCAGAGATGCTGCCTCAGTGTCAAAGCAACAATGTGATTTATGAAGAAACGGGAGAAAATCTTCCCTTTGTCACGCGATTCCTACAGTAGAAGTACAGCTGTCTTTCCTTACATGATGTAATCATCTGTAATAACTCAAAGTTGATCATAAAATGGAAAATAGCGTGCATCATCCGACAGCAGGACGTGAGATTAGGAATTACTCTGGTGCCTGACATGTTTTTTATTTGAACACAAACATGCCTGTATTACACAACTTGACATAAATCTTATATTTGCTTTCATTTCTTTGAAAAGCACCAACAAATGAATGAAGCTGGGTGACATAGAGTTAATGGATGGCCTCGGGCTGCGTGCAGCCTCATCCTCATCGTGACTAATTCCAGAGACTAATCTGGTTGTAAATGCTAAACCTGCCACTCTCTTCTCGACAGTCAGTCCCCTTCAGCTTATTTCTGTAATGTAATGGTCTCACGGCTGCTTTAAAGAGATATCGCTTTATTTTTTAATAGCTTTCAGAGCTAAACTCAACAGTTCTGCTTCATCTGATGTAAGAGATGTTGGTTATATTTTTTAAAAATGTTTTTTACTTTATTATTAGTTGGATTTAACTTATTTTAGAAAATCTGAAACCTGTTGATAATGGTTTGATAGAAAAAGTTGTTTTAGCTAGCCTCAAGTTAGCCTAGCTTCATATAAAAGTAGCAAGAACTGTTATTAAACTACGCTTTTCAGGCAGGAGAATAATTAAAGTTGTCTTATGTTTCTAGCTAGCATCAAGTTAGCTTAGTTTAATGTAAAAGTAGTTGGTATTGTAATAACTTTTTTCCAACCAACATCTTTTCCCAAAACATAAAAGTAATACATATAAAGCAAAGTAATCCAAAGATAACAGTAGTTAGCACTGTAACTAGACAAAACCTTTCAGGCAAGAGATTTGAGCAAATTTTAAAAAGTGGCATCATATTTGTAGCTAGCATAAGGTTAGCTTAGCTTAATACACAAATCGTTAGCATTCTAATTACCGTATTTTCCGGACTATAAGTTGCAGTTTTTTTCATATTTTGGCCGGAGTGCCACTTACACTCCGGAGCAACTTATGAGTGAAATTATTAACACATTATTATATCATATCATATGTTATTTTCACACTAAACCACCAGAGGGCGCTCTAGGCCTGTGTTGATAATGTGTGTGGTAGAAGTTAGCTCTGGAGTTAGCCGAGTTGTTTACAAGCGACACTGAAGATGAAGATTTAGTGATTTGGAGTGACACAGATGGTTTGGTAAACCTATTAGCATGTTATTTATGCTATAGTTATCTGAATAACTCTTAATATGTTATGTTAACATACCAGGCACGTTCTCAGTTCGTTGTTTGCCATGTAGCGTTAGCATACCGTACAATTACTCAGCCTGTTGTTGCCTCTATTCTATTTTTATTTTAAATTCCCTTTCAAGATGACATGTCTGCTCTTGGTGTTGGATTTTATCAAATAAATTTTCCCCAAAAAATGCGACTTATACTCCGGAAAATACGGTAAACATTTTTCTGGCAGGAGAATTGACCTGATGAAACTCGTCAGATGCTGCACTTCTAAACAAGCTTCAATAATCTAATAATATTGCTATTGCTTCAATATCCTCAAGTTAGCTTAGCTTGATTTAAACAGTTAGCACTGTAATCATTTATTGTTCCACCAAATTCAACCCCAAAAACTTCAAAAGTTCACTGAAGTTGTTTAACCAAACTGCTTAAAAAGGTAAAAATAGTTTCCAATGAAATTAGACATAAATTATCCCAGTGGAAGAAGTACCGTTTCTAGCTAGCATGAAGTTATCTTAATACAAAAACGTCTGAGATGAAAGTTTTCAGGCAATATAATTGACCACCACATACTAGAGCAGCGCAGATCACCAAAATAAGAAATTTATCAAATTAATTAAAATAACTTTATATTAAATAAATATTCAGTCCTAAGAAACGATTGAAGTTTTTGTTTACATTGCACCAAACTGGTTGTTAGAACTGATTTCTATTCAACCCAAAGGGTGTTTGTGGCTTTATAAATAATATTTGTTCTCCAACTGATTCATTATGCTAATGAGGTTATTAACTTGGTCCATCAGTCTTGCTGACTGCTAGAAGCCTCCTCTGTTAATGAAGGTTTAGGTGACACGATAAATACCATTAGCTTTGTTGTGATTGCAAGGCCTTCAAGCAGGTTAGCATCTCCTCAGTCAAGCTTAGCCATTAGGCAAACATAATTACAAAAAAAACCCACATAGTTAGAGTAATAGCAGTTTATTTTTGGTGCAAAGTACATTTAACCTCACTTTAGTATTAAAATTGATTTATTAGACAATAGATGGATGGATGGATATCAACTGACTTTACGCTGAAAAGCAATTTCATGCCAAGTTGTTGAGACTTTCGGTCTTAAGATGAATGTTTGGCAGGCAGGCAGAGACACTGTAAAAATTCACCGCCGTTCAGTCGGAGTATATGAGAGAAAAAGAGACGATTAGTGCCGTGGAGGCTTGACGTCCACTCGTGCACCATTTCAGTCATTCACAGTGGATTGCATTTCTGCAATTTCGGCTTGTTCTCCTTCACTGGAGTGGAGTGCAATAACAAACTCTTCATCTCTATTCAAGAAAACAGCAGGAATTCTCTGGAAAAAAACACTTTTGATGAATATTTAGAGTATGCAAAGAATATGCAGAGTTACTTTATTACAATATTCTACCCTCACAGCTGCAGATGCATATGCATACATGTGGAAGAAGGATGTTATGGTTGGAAATTAAGTATCAACGTGATGGAAAACGTTAACCAAGTCATTCTGAGACTTTACTGCTGAATTTAAGATTATTTTTTTGCCCAAAAAAATAATCTAAAGTTCTATAATCTATGAATCAAGGTGGGAAAACACCAAAGCTAAATTCACGATAAGTGGCAGGAGCAAACAAATCTCTATGAATTATGGAGAATCTCACTTTAAAACTTTGACAAACACACAACTAACTGCATGGAATTGCATTTAAAATACAAGGAACCAAATAAATTATCTGCTTTCGAACTAAAGTCCAGTTTGTTTCTGGTAGAAAGATGGTAAAATTAAGTTGGATTTGTAGATTATCTTGAGTAACAAAGTCCTGTTGTGCTTCCTTAAACAGGTTAGGATCATTTTGAGCTTTACAAGACATGTTCCTTATGTTTTTTGCTCAAAATCATTTTTGTACAATAAAATGTTAGTCTTTTCAGTTCAGAATGGGCTGTTTATGGTCCTTATGCTGTCCTCGCCCTGAGTTTTTGATTTCTTCAGCAGCTAGACAGCCAGACAACGACGCTCCAATAACCAAACTTCTTTTCTTTTTGTTTGTTTATTGAAGAGTGGCCTCTGACCACTGCCATCACTTTAGCCATCGTAAACTGTAACATACAAAACTGAGTATTAGCTAACGAACACTGCAAATTAGCCATTCTTGCTGCGAGCTAAAATAACGTTTTCCTAAATAACTTCAGCGTACAATTATTTATACGACAGTTACATAAAACAAAGAAACAATTATAATTCACGACTAACCAATACTTACGAACAAATCTTGTCCGAAACACAACATATAAGAATAATAAACAGCTTAATCATGAACCGCTCGGTGTTGCGTTCCACCATCTTGGATCTATTTTCTTTTTGTTTAGCGTCACCAAACAACATAACAAAATACCCACCAGGGGGTGCTCTAGTGCCGGTTTCAAACTTACTGGTCCAGCTTAATTTACAAAAGGCAGCACACTCCCCGCCTGGTACAATACAATTGTGCCACTACAATCTTTTCAAATAAACATTTTGAACTGTTTACAACGTTAAGATTTTAATTGTCATCAGATAAAAGCAAAACCATTTCAGTAATGGGTCTCAAAAACACTTTTTCGTTTCCGTCTTTAACAGTTTTTACTTCTGCTTTTCGAACCTTATTGTCCTTACTCTCAAATGTTCTCACAACTTTTCCCATGGACCAGTTGTTTCTGTGAGCGAGAGCATCTTTCAATAACACAATGTCATTAACTTTAATGTTCGGTTTATCATCAGTCCATTTTCTCCGTTTCTGCAAAGTTGATAAGTATTCACTTTTCCACTGTTTCCAAAAAGAGTCTGCCAGACACTGTACTTGCTTCCACTGCTTTGAGTAAAGGTCTGGAGGTATAAAGCTTCCTGCTGGTGCAGATAGCGCATTCGTTTTTTGGGTGAGGAGCATTGCTGGAGTGAGGAGGTTTGGTTTGTCTGGATCTGTTGAAATTGGTATAAGTGGTCTTGCATTCATTATTGCCATTACTTCTGCCATGAATGTACTTAACACTTCATGTGTGAGTTGGATGTGTCCGGCTTTCAAAAGAATACCGTCCAGGATGCGCCTTGCAACTCCAATGAGTCGCTCCCATGATCCACCCATATGTGAGGAGTGGGGAGAGTTGAACAGCCATGTGCATCCTTTCTCTAGCAGGTATGAGTTCAGCTCTGTGTCTTTCTGATCAATTTGCAGCTCATTGCATGCTCCGATAAAATTTGTCCCTCTGTCAGAACGGAGTATTTGAGCAGGTCCACGGATGCAGAAGAATCTTCTTAGTGCATTAATGAAGCTCGATGTTGACATTGATTCAATTAGCTCAATGTGCACGGCTCTTGTGGACATGCAGGTGAAAAGTACAGCCCAGCGTTTGCTGTCTGCACTTCCTCCTCTGGTGCGACGTGTGGAGACTGTCCAGGGACCAAAGACATCCAGTCCCACACTAGTGAAAGGTGGCATGGTTGACAGTCTGTCGATGGGTAAATCTGCCATCTTTTGAGTTTGCATTTGTCCTCTAAGCTTTCGACAAAGGACACATTTGTGAATGATGGAAGAAACAAGCCGTTTACTGCCAATAATCCAAAATCCAGCTGCTCTGAGTGCTCCTTCGGTTATGTGACGCCCTTGATGCGCTACTTTCTCATGATGGTATCTGATAAGAAGGATAGATATGTGATGAGACCTTGGAATAATGACAGGATGTTTTTCCTCTTTTGTTAGGTTAGCAGGTGCCAAGCGTCCTCCTATTCTGAGAAGTCCTTCTTCATCAATGATGGGGTTCAACATTTGGAGACAACTCTGTTTTGGAAGTGGCTGATTTGTTTTTATGCACCAGAGCTCCTCTTTGAATGTTTCACTTTGTACTGAGTGAATGATAAACTTGGCTGCTTTGGATATTTCTCCTGCAGTGTTACTTTCACTGAAACACTTCCAGCCTTTACTTTCTGTGGATGTTTTCTTGAATGATGCTGCCACACGCTTTAGAGATGCAATAGTGCGACACAATCTCATCCAATTAGAGAATCTTTCAAAACGAGATGGTTCCAGCTGCGTTACTGAGGTTTTGGTAGCAAAGGTTTTTACATCAGGCCTGATCTCTGTATCTGTCTCAGGGTCAACAAGAGTAAAACTATCACAGTGTGATGTCTCAATGTAATGTAGTGTCAAAGAAGAAGGACCACTAAACCAGTTTGTGGAGGCTAATGTGGAAGCTGGGATCTGTCTAGTGGCTGTGTCTGCTGGATTGTCACAAGTGGATATGTAACACCACTGTGTTGGATGTGTGGACCTCCTGATCCGAATAACTCGGTTGGCCACATAAGTATAGAATCTCTTTGTGTTGTTGTGTATGTAACCAAGGACGATTTTACTATCTGTGAAAAATCTGACAGTGTCCACTTGAATGCCCATCTCATCTCTAATGAGTTCATACATTTCTACAGCTAAAACTGCTGCGCATAATTCCAATCTAGGAACCGTGTGAGCGGGTCGGGGGGCGACTTTGGACTTGCCAATGATGAAACCTGTGTGCCACTGACCTTCACTGTCGAGAGCTTTCAGGTATGCCACTGCTCCTATGGCCATGGTAGAGGCGTCTGAAAATATGCACAGTTCTTTCCTCGCAGCGACGGACAGGGAGAATGAGAAGTAGCACCTTGGTATTTGTAGCTGTTCCAGATCTTTCAAGGAATTTCTCCATTTGTCCCATTCCTCTTCTCTTTCTGCCGGAAGTGGTTCATCCCAGTCTTTCTGCTCTGTGGATAGGTCACGGAGAAGAGCTTTTCCCTGCATTGTTATGGGTGAAACAAAGCCTAACGGGTCATATAAACTGTTAACGGTGGCCAAGACACCTCTTCTGGTGAATGGCTTTTTCTCAGTTGTGGCATGAAAAGTAAAACAGTCACTTTTAAGATTCCACAGCACTCCTAAGCTCCTTTGCAGGGGAATGTCGTCCAACTCCAAGTCCAAGTCTTTTAGATCTTTAGCTCTTTCTGCAGCAGGAAATGCTTCAACTACTTTGGGGTCATTAGAGGCTATCTTATGTAGCTTTAAATTTGACTGAGCCAGCATGTTTTGTGCCTTTGTGAGTATGTCAACAGCTTCTTCTCTTGTTGCTTGGATGAAAGGCCGTCATCAACATAAAAATGTCTCATTATGAACTGCTTTGCATCATGACCAAACTCTTCTTCTCCTTCAACTGCAGCGCGTCTCATACAATAAATAGCTACAGCTGGGGATGGACTATTACCGAAGACATGAACCTTCATCCGGTAGTCACAAATGCCTTTGTTGGTATCATTATCCACATACCAAAGGAATCTCAGATAATCCCTATGATCCTCTCTCACTTCAAAACAGTAAAACATTTGTTGCACATCAGCTGAAAATGCTACTGGCTCTTTTCTAAAACGCATAAGAACACCTATTAGCGTGTTGTTTAGATCGGGTCCCCTTAATAAGACCTTGTTAAGGGATAGTCCTTCAAACTCTGCACTTGAGTCAAAAACTACTCTCAGCTGGTCAGGTTTTTGTGGGTGGTACACACCAAAGGATGGTAAGTACCAGTGTTCTTTGTCTGAGTCCAAAGGTGAAGCGACCTCTGCATGGTTGTTGTCCAGCATGTTTTGAATGAACTCTGTGTATTGTCTTTTCATTTCTGGCTTCCGGTCCAGTGTTTTTCTGAGTGACTGGAGGCGTTTGAACGCTTGCTCTCTGTTACTTGGAAGCTTTGCTCTAGGAGAGCGGAATGGCAAAGGTGCCACCCAGCTATTACTTTCATTCTGGTGCACTTCCTTTTCCATAATGTCAATAAACTCTTTATCCTCTACTGACAGTGCTGGTTTGTCATCATCTTTTGTTCTGTCAAACACCCTTTCTCCCAGTTGACTGGTAGCTGTGTTTTCTATGTCCTTTTGGAAGGCAGGTGTGGTGCTGAGTTGGTAACTGCAACCGCTTGACTCCTTGACTTGAAACATGTTAGGGCATGGGCAGAGGTAAGAAGCACGGCCATTCTGAAGAACATGTGTTTTGAGCACATTCACATTAGTAGGTCTATGCGTCTTCCCCATGCAGGCTTCCCCGACTATAACCCAGCCTAAATCTAAACGCTGTGCATAGGGCATACTATGTGGCCCATTGATTCTCTCTCTGACCTTATGAACCTGAATAATGTCTCTTCCCAAGAGCAAAAGAATAGGTACCTGTTCTTCTACAGGAGGCACTTTTTCAGCTATTTTCTGTAAGTGTGGGAACTTCATAGCAACTTGTGGAGACGGAATCTCTCTTCTATCGTCCGGAATCATGTCACACTCTATGAGGTTTGGAAGTGGGAGTTTTACTCTACCATCTATTGACTCAATTGTGAAGTTTAATGCTGTTCTGCCAACATTATCTGACAGTCCTGAGCATGTCCTGAGCTTGTAAGTGTCTGAGCGTGCCTTAATATTAAAAACCTCAAAAAACTGAGACTTAGCTAGAGACTTGTTACTTTGTTCGTCAAGCACTGCGTACAGCTTTTTTGCCTGTTCTCTTTTTCCCTCTGGATAGACTAACACAGGACTTATTTTTGAACATGAATGTGGGATATCTACATCACCACAGATTTCTGTGCACTTAGAAACAACTGAGACATTTGCACTATCCTGCGTCTCCCCGCCATCATCTTTATCAGCTTCAAAGCTCTCAGCTGGAGCAGGGGGTGGACCTGGATGTAGCACCGCTAAATGTCTGTCGCTGCCACAGTCTATGCACTTTATTTGCACCTTGCAGTCCCTTGCTATGTGCTGGGTAGAGCCACAGCATTTAAAACAGATTCTGTTTTCTTTTAAAAATGACTTGCGCTCATCTATGGGTTTTGCTCTAAAACTTTTACACTTTTTAAGTGGATGAGGCTTCTTATGTAAAGGACAAACCTTGTCAGGACTTTCTATAGGCTTACTGTAACTAGTTTGAGATGAACTAGCATCTGTAGGGATGTCTGTTTTGTGTACAGTAATCACTTGCCTGTTGCTGCTTTTGAAGCTTTTCTCTTTTTTGAAGCTTGTGTTGGCAGAAGGTGTGATATCGAAGCTTGGGTCATTTCTTATTTTGGCTTGCTGTCTTACAAACCTTGAAAAAACACTGAAAGGGGGAAAGGCAACTTTATGTTCCTCTTTGTACTTTGCACCCGTTGCGATCCATTTTTCCTGCAGTCCATAGGGTAACTTCTCCACAATGGGGTTGACTCCACGTGCTGTGTCCAAATATGAAAGTCCCAGTAAGTATCCTCCATCTTTTGCACATTCAATTTCCTGCAGAATGTCACCCAGCTCTCTTAACTTTAGGTTGTCTCTGTTGTTGAGTTTGGGAAACTGTTCAATCTTTTTTAACAGTGCATTTTCCACTACTTCAGGAGAACCAAAAGATTCCTCCAGCCTTTGCCACACAAGGTTCAGTGCTGCAGTCGGACTAAAGATGTTGGCTGAGCGGATTCTTTTTGCCTGTTGTCCAGACTCAGCTCCCAGCCATTTGACCATTAGATCTAGTTCTTCTTGGGCTGTAACGCTCAAATCTTTAATTGCATTTTGAAATGACATTTTCCACAACCAGTAATTCTCTGGGTGGTCATCAAACTGTAAAAGTCCTGAACTTAACATTTCTCTCCGTGCGAGGTACTTAGTAATCTCCTGTACACCTTGTGCCTCTGTTGATGGTTGAGGAGTGTGGAACGGATAGAGTTTGGGGGGGTTCAGATACTCTCTGTGTTGTGCTATATGCGCTACTTTAGACGTGGCTGTTTCTGCACTGTGTGAGCTGTTATTGTCCATTTCTTCTTTCATGGCTTTTTCACACTGTTCACGTGCAGCCTTATGACAGGCGAGTGTATCCGTTGGCAACGAGAAGCCTTCAAAACTAATGTCTAAATGTTTTTGAACATACTCTGCCGTACGCTCTTTTGGGCTGGCAGATGGTCCCACTAATGGATAGTCCTGTTCAATTTTTGAAAGAACCTCCTCCTCTTCGTAAACTGCAACTTCTGCTTCTGCAGCTACAACAGCCTTCTGACAACTCAAAATATGCAAACTAGCCTCGAGTTCAGCTTTCTGCTTCATCATGGCTGCTTCTTTTTCTGAAAATGCCAACTGAGCGCGTGCAGCCTCTGCTTTTGCTCGTGCTTTTAATGCTGCGGAACTTGTGGACGAACGTTTGGACGTACATGAGCGTGTAGACTTAGACCTTGTGTCTGTATTGCTTGCGTTATCCTTGTTCTCCATGTCATCTGCTTTACCTGACCGCAGGCTCGTGATTGATGTGCTGAATATCTCCTTGTGGTTGCGGCCCGCTGCGCTGATGTTCTTTACTATGCTGTCCTCGCCCTGAGTTTTTGATTTCTTCAGCAGCTAGACAGCCAGACAACGACGCTCCAATAACCAAACTTCTTTTCTTTTTGTTTGTTTATTGAAGAGTGGCCTCTGACCACTGCCATCACTTTAGCCATCGTAAACTGTAACATACAAAACTGAGTATTAGCTAACGAACACTGCAAATTAGCCATTCTTGCTGCGAGCTAAAATAACGTTTTCCTAAATAACTTCAGCGTACAATTATTTATACGACAGTTACATAAAACAAAGAAACAATTATAATTCACGACTAACCAATACTTACGAACAAATCTTGTCCGAAACACAACATATAAGAATAATAAACAGCTTAATCATGAACCGCTCGGTGTTGCGTTCCACCATCTTGGATCTATTTTCTTTTTGTTTAGCGTCACCAAACAACATAACAAAATACCCACCAGGGGGTGCTCTAGTGCCGGTTTCAAACTTACTGGTCCAGCTTAATTTACAAAAGGCAGCACAGTCCTCTTATAACTTTAAATGCAAATAAGCTGCTACTGGTCGCGCCCCCCTACCTCAATGCTACTCACACTTGAAAATGGCTGCAAATTGTACAACTGCAGATCTTTGAAAAGCAGAAGTGGAGTCTCCTGCACAACCAAGAAAACACTTGTCTTTTCCAGCAGCCATTGTACGGAGGTAAAACCAGCTGATCAGATGTCCTGAAGAGCTGATTGGGTTTCTAGGCAACAGTGCAGTGCCCAGGAGGTTTTTGAAACGGCTAATTTTCCAGACACCAAAAAAATTACTGGGTGATTTTCTTTTTAAGCGTTTATCCTGCTTTTAAAAGCAGTAGAGACCCAAATGGAAATACAGAAGCGTGAAAGACGTCAATTTTGCCTAATACGTCCCATTCAAATTGAAAATTGGGTTAGCTTCCCCTGAACACCTGACACAGGACCTACAGGTAATTAAATTTCAGGTTTGAAAGTTTATATGCAGCGGTAAAACCAGCTGACCAAACTTGCTGGATCTCTGCTGGGGTTGCTAGGTAACGGGTGGAACTCTGCTGGGGTTGCTAGGTAACGAGTAGAACTCTGCTGGGGTTGCTAGGTGAGGGGCAGTGCCAGCCTATTTGTAACTCGACATGTGGAATATTTTTTAAATGTATCATTTGCCAGACATCATGAAACATTAACTGGTTGCAGAAAAAAAGCTGAGTGGTTGGGTTTTTTGGAGGATTTTTTTTTTAATCGCTTGGCCAGTTTTAGCAGTAGAAACCCAAACGGAAGATCAAAAAACAGGCAAAACGTGACTTTTATATAACATGTTCCCTTTCAAGAGATGCCAACAACTGATTTTCACAGTCTACAGTGAATGATGCATAAAATGAATCCAAACCGGATGCAAAGCACATGGAAAGTCTGGGTGCACAGGGGTGTTAGCCTGACCACAACACAATTAGACGCCCCGCCTTGCCTACCCAGTTTTTTTACTGTGCTGCGACTGCAGAGGGAGGCACCGGCGCTCTCCATTACCCCTGGAATGGCAGAGGAATTGAATTAGCCCAAGGTGGCTTAAGCATGTGGGCTTGTGTGAACCTGCTAGCAGGGTGCGAGTGCATCATCTTTCACAATCAGCAGGTTGTGCGATGTACCAGGGAAAATGAGGCCACGCGGCGCTGCAGATGGACTGGCACCTCGCTGGGGAAGTTTGGGCTTTTTTCTCCTCCTTTTGAGATTTAAAGACTACAAAAAGACAAAAGACGAACAGTATCATTCATAATCTGGGTCAGACAAAAACCTCTTCATTAAACTAGTGGTGGAAGATCCGGGCTGAACCACTGGGCCTTTTATTCTGTTGTTTACTGTTGCTGCTAACTGGTTAGCAAACAGATTAGCATCTTACATTATTGTGTTGCTTAGCAACATGAAGGCCTTGGATGTCCAACCTTTTGATCACTTGGGCGAAAATCGTCAAATACAGCTATGAAAAAAAAAAAAAAAACTGAATCCTACAAATTATGTTTTAATTTGCGTTTTTAGACGAGGCTCTTTGGACCCTCCAAACGATAAAAATTAGGACCGAAAATTATAAAGAAACAACTAAAGATTTAAAAATGGAACAACAGATGCAGGTTTTAGATTTTTCCTTAATTTTTCTTTGTAGAATTGCATTTAATTTCCACAACTGAATAATACCAGAAGTCATTTCCAGTTTTTAATATTAGGCTGGAAATTATGTCCTGATATATGCATCTCATAAATCAATCAAGTTTATTTCAGCTTTAAAGTTTTTCACATCATATAAAACAGCACAGTACATAAGAAAATGTACTTATCTTTTTGTAAAAGTTGTTTTTCTTTGCTATTAAAACCTGAAAATATGGATAAAATGATTGCTCTTTAAAAATTACAAGAGATTTAACAAAATAGACGTACCCTCAATTCATGTCTTTGACTGCGTTTGGAAGAAAATGACTTAGTTTGAGACATTATGAAGAAAATTGAGAAAATTAGTTTTGTTTTTCCATTATGTGTGCTGTTGCTTTGGGGATTAGGTTGTTTAAGTCTTATGTCAAGTGTCTGACTATCACTATTATAAAATAATTCAACAACAGATTTCCTGCAGGATGCATTTATAGAAAAAGGTTTTTATTCAGCTGGACTGAACTCAAAAGTGTCTCTTTGTCATCGGAACAGGAAGCTGTAGTGACCTAATATCTTTGTTTTTTGTGTTTATACTTTGAGGAAACCTTTTATTGCTGCTGAATTGTGCATTCATATTTACGTCTCATAAAGTTACTCTGAGGTTTCTGATCCACAAAGATGTAAGTCTTGTATGAATCTGCGGCGGCTAACACGTCTTATCAGCTGTGGCCTCGTCTTTTCCTGTCTGTGTGACTCCAGAGCCCGGCCTTTGAAAGCCCTCGCAGGAAGGAAACGTAGTATTCATCGTCCCAATGAGGCTTTTTTCTGGTTTACCTTCTTCCTCACGTGAACTATTGTGTGTGACGTAGCTCACACTCACATATCTTTGTGTTTTCTTGCCTAAAATTAGCTTTTCAAGGCAGCATTTTAAGAGGGAGCGCTCTCTTGCATTTTGGTGACAATGTTATCACATGGCACACCAGGAAGTGGGAGCTTTCAATTCGGGCTGTGAACTGCTTTGTGGCTCCTCTATCTCTGCAGCCATGCACCAAACTTTGGCTAATAGCTGAGATAAGACTTGTTGTTTGAGGAAGCAGCAAAGTCACAGCAGATTGTCTAGAAAGGAGTTGTTGTTTTTTAGGAAACTCGGATTAAAGGTCACAAAAAGAAGGATAGTAAACCTTAAAGCTGGGGTGTCCATAATCCCAAATACCTATTTACTAGTAAATTAAAATGAAAAGAAAACCCTTACCATTAAAAAAAAAGAATTAAATTGGTCACTGAAATTATTGTGCTAAAATCTTATAAAAGTTCCCACCGGAGAGCCAAACTTGTAGTATTCTTGAACTGTAAACAAGGGCCACAAATGGCCCCCAAGCCACACATTAGAACCCCTTTCCCTAGAGTAAAAGTTAATTCCATGTCAGACATACTCAGATGGTGTTTTTATTGTACATTTAAGATGAGGTGCATATAAGTGAGTACATTAAAAAATGTTACATTGGTCTGATTGTGAGGAAACCAGGAAGAATTATGGGAAATTTTTGATAGTGCAGGAATATCAGATCAGAGGATTGGAACTCGGTGTTCTGCTGCTACAGGACCTGGTGTGTTACTTTTTCTTAGGATTTTGCATGATTTTGTTCTTCCTTTTGAATCTCAGCTGCTTTTAAAAACACCGTAAGTGTTTTTAAAAAAAACTACCAAGCCAGTTTTTGCCAATAAATTAGTTTTTAGGTGTCTGGAAAATGAGCCATTTCAAAACCCTCCCAATTTTTAAGTTACATTTCTGGGGCACTGCGTCATTTTCTAGCAATTCAAGCTGAGCTCCAGCACATTTGGTCAGCTGGTTTTACCACTGTGTGCACCAGAAAGTCAAGTGTTTATTCTCATCATCCCAACCAGAATTCTTGTTGGCTGTGCAGGAGCCTCTACTAATGCTTTTCAAAGATGTACAGTTTTCACGAGCAAGTGCAAACGTTGAGTTGGGGGCGTGGCCAGCAGCAGCTTATTTGGATTTAAAGTGACAAGAAGCCATGAGACATCTCATTCTGAAACTCAAAATAGGCAGAACTTAAAGGGACTAACTTATTTTGTGGGGAAAAAACACCCACAGGACATAAGTTTCAGATACTGTTAATTTCCTTTAAATGTTCATTGATCAAGAACACTTCAGAAAATTACATGAGACCCATGTTGTACATTAATAAAGGACTGGATCAGCTGCCGTACCACCCCAACGTGGCATTTAGGAGACATAATGAGTCCCTTGCTCTTTTCGACCTGTTTAGATCCTGAGTGTAAATACACAAAGAACAAGATGTGGTAAAAATCCACGCATCAGTGCCCTGTCAACAGCTGCTCCTCTGGAGAGCAATCATCACTGACTCAAGCCGTCATGTTGATGGATCTATCAGCGCCTGGCTCGGGTCCCAGAAGTCCCTGGCTTTGTGGTTGGACCATATTGTCGGCGCAGTTTGAGACCCAGCACCAGGACTCATAATCCTTTTCTGGTGCCACAAACACCTTCTGATAACTTTAATTAGAGCCTCGAGAGAGAGAAAGATGTCTTCAGTCCTTTCATAGTCGGGTGGGCATGAAACACACAGTTCTTCAAGTGTTTTCGTTATAGGGTGCATTCTGTCTGTAAAAATGTGTTGTTTGTGCTTTACTTGGATGTCCTGTGATAATACTCATTAAAGGCTCAGTGACATCAGTAATTATTTGATCATAAAGCTCAAGAGACTCCAGTTTTGTAAAAACAGGCTCAAATCAAGACTAACAAAAATAATTAATAGGGTTTAAATTTATCTGTAAAATCTATTATCCAGTTCATTTATGGCTGTTATTCCAGCCTGTCAACAATCTGTATCAAATAATAGTTCTTGTTGGTTTTGCAGTTAAAGTAAAAACCCTGTTTGGAGATAATTCACATTTTGTTTTTCACTAAAGCAATTGCATGAAAATTGGACAGGAGCATGACTGTCTGCTCTTCCATTTCAAATGTTTGCAAATCTTTGTTGAAAAAACACAATTTCCCAACTGCAGTGTAAGAAATGGAGTCAAAATCACGTGAATAAGTTTCAGTTCCACTACGGTTGCTAGGTAACGGGTGGGATTCCGCTGGGGTTGCTTGGTAATGGGCGGATTCCGCTGGGGTTGCTTGGTAACGGGGGAAATTCCGCTGGGGTTGCTTGGTAACGGCATTCCGGAAGTATAACTGAAACATGTTCCTGCCAACAAAATGCCCTCATGAAGCAAACCTTTCTGAATCATAAGTGAACTCTGTGCATAAATTGCAGACGTAGGAGTAAAATGTTTAGATGAGGTCAAGTGGCCCAGGATGAGTTCCAGGGTGGGACTTAATCGCTCTAAATGGTAAAACTGTTACATAACATGCATGAAATCAACCGTCGCTTCCCATCACAGGACTGGCTGCTACAGGAATCGGTTAAAACAGGAATAAAACTGTGCTGAATTTGAGATTTCTATCAGAGTTTTAAATAACACACAAATGCATTCAAAAGAAACCGAAAGCCAGATTGATGGATCAATCCGCATCTCTGCTGCCTTCCTTGTGACTTCGAGGTCTAAACAGCACAGAAAGATCTTGTTTGTGAAAGTCCCCGTCATGACACACAACACGGCCAGACACCCACTGCTGCCTGCGCCGCGGCTGACAAGCGACTAATGACTTTCAATGAGGGTTTCTGCGAGCAACCTCATGAATTAGTCATCGCCTTCCTTGACCCGTGCGTTGATACGATCTCAGCCGGCCGCCGCAGCCTCCTGAGGACCAGATGGGTTATGTAAGTTTACAGACAGTTGACTGGAGAGATCGAATGCAGAGAACGGGACGAAGCTTTGCAGTCAGGAGCACTAATAGTGAATGATGGTGGCAATCTGTAGTTAATGTGAGAGTTGTTGCTTTATAAATGTGTTTAATGCATCAGTAATAGGTACATGGTGCGTGCTGTGCTTACCAGGGAACCAAGATTTGCATGTTTGATGGTTGATTGAAGCAGTGATGTTGCGTTAATAGTTGTTCAGGAAGCTACAACAGAGTATTGATTATTATTAAAAAATATATAAAATAAATTACGAGAATAAAGTCACAACCTTATGAGGACAAAGTCATAATATTACAAGAATAGCTAAAAAATGTCTCGTATTAATATTATGGTATCGTAATATGGTAAAGGTAATATTACCATAAAGTTGACTTTATTCTTGTTATACCTTCTTCTCGTTTTATGACGTTAAAATCTTGTTTTTTCTTAGCGTGGCCCTAAAACTCCGTCGTAGGAAACCAGAATACCCAGAGAAAACCCAAAGTTTTCAGGTGGAGCAATCTGGTGCGTTTTAAAGTTTTTTTTTTCTCTCTTTACATTTTATGTAAATTGCACACAGTTTATATATAAATATTAGATGTGGCAAATATAAAAAAATATAAAAAGACGAAAGGCCTTTTGGTCAACTTGTGTTTGTGGAGACATTCAAGTGTTTTTAAACGTGAGAGATCGTCCACATCTTAAAACTCGATTAGTAAAACAACTTGCCAAGCTAATGATGGAAACTCACTGATTCATTACCCTCTTGTGTTTCTACGATGCCTGACATAATGACCACGTATTAAAAATGTTACCAAAGACTCTTTAATGAACAGAATATAATGTGGAGGGCTCTACTGAGCACAACATGAAGTGTAATTATTATGTCCTTCAATGAAAAATTAAACTCAATGCAAAATGGGCCCAATTTTCGTTTTTTGTATAAACACTCAGGATTCCACAGCACATCTTCATGCTATAATTGTCAAAGTCAAGCTAGCATTATTAACATATTAAAAGGATTTGATATGATTCTGATTCTACTTCCCGTTCCCTCACTGTTTTATTTTTACAAAACTTTTTTCTGAGCTTATCCAGTTGTCCTAGTGTTGACAATTAGTAGCAAAGCACTGCGTCCCTTTGTCTTTAACAAATCACGCGTACATGTACGATTTAGCACATTATCCTGACATCTTCACAGCTTCTAGCAATGGTAGTAACTGTTGGTGAGCAGCTTTTCCCCTTGATTCTGTGTGAAGTTACGTTGGAACGTGTCTAAATCTTTAAAATAAGTTTCACTGCTCTAATTGAACAGATTTACTCTTTGGTTTACCTGGATGTACCTTTAAAATGGCTAATGAAATCGTTCCCAACAGTTGTGAAGTGACGACCTGCAGCAGCAAGCTGGGGCGGGATCTTGTGTGTTTTGATGTGTCTATATTTCTATAGACACATTTATATAGCTTAGAACCTAAGCGCTGCGAAGGCCTAATGTCTTCATACTGTTTATTACTATGATTCTGCCCCGATAAAGACGGGCTTTTTGGGGGCTTTATTATATTCAAAAACTCACCAAACATGGCGGACGCGTCAAGCCTGCATCAAATTTACTTATTTCAAGGTCATCGCAACTTTTAAAATACCCTTTGAGAGAGATTTATATATATATATATATATATATATTAATAAGCAGGACTGCAAGCATTTCTTCTGTGGTGAGCATTTTACTGGACAAAATTATTCCTGAAAGAAAGATGGGTTTGTAGTTTTTATAGTTGATGTACTGAACAGGGAGCGCGCAAAAGTCATACCTCTTGCTACAATAAGCCAGTTGTCTGTATTATGAGTATATTATAAGCCTGACGGGCTGCCAGGCTTTGCTGTATGCGTGTGTGTGTGTATATATATATATATATATATATATATAATTAATTAATTAAGAAGAAACAGATTCTCTATGAGGGCAGCAGGACAGAAAGATTAAACAATCAGCTTTACATTTGGAGAACTTTCAATAGGAACAATAACATCAGAGACATTATAAACACTGTAAAACACCAAATCCTATGAAGCATTTTTGTGTAGTTTCTAGTGCAAACATCTTAGTACCCTTGAAATAAGACAAAACTAATTTACAAGTAGCTTTTCAGCAAGATGTTTTAAGTTAAAAATCCTTGAATATTGATAAAAAGTACTACTTCCATTGGCAGATTAGATCAAATAGCAAAAGATATGTTTCCAATGTTATGAGTAAAACAATCTGGCATTGGAACTAGAACTTTTTAATCGATATTAAGAAATTATTGACCTAAAACGAACTCTTGCATGTTTCAGAAAAGTTACTTTCAAGTTGGAGTGGACATTTATCGTATCAATCATTTATCATGATAAATTCCTTATCAGAATAAGAATTTCGATTTATCGACGGCACAATAAATTCCGATTAATGATGTTTAAAACCCCCCAAAGCTGACAGGTCATACCGATCACTATTCTTTATGTTACTGGTGTCTTAAAGAAGCATATTAAATTGTATATTTTTCAAGAACATTATTTCTGTTTTTATGGATTTTATTGCTATGATACACACAGTCATACAGTTACCCAAAAAAGATGTAATAATAGTGATTATTGCCATGATGGCACTTCAAAATATTGTTATAAAATTTAACACCCATGCAGCAGAAACTGCTGATAATGCATGAAGGGAGAGTAGTAGGAGAACAAAAAGTCAGCAGCATAACTTCAGTGATGAGAGTTTGTGAACTTTATCATAACGGAAAGCTTTAAGTAAATGAGACGGAACAATATTGTTATTCCATCATCAGGAGGTGCAGTGACATCACTTCCTGTGTGTTTCAGAGCGTTCTGGCTTCACAGTGCGACCTGTGGCCGGTTTCCTTTCTCCCAGAGACTTCCTGGCTGGTTTGGCTTACAGAGTGTTTAACGGCACTCAGTACATTCGTCACAGCACCGACCCCCTCCACACACCTGAACCGTGAGTCCAAACCTGTAATCTGCTGCTCTGTAATCTCATCTAACTCACAGTCGCATCATTTCTCTGATTGTTCATTAATCTATTGCTTTCATAGATTTCACATACGCAGTTTCTTGTTTTCCTACCAAACGGTTTCTCGTTATTTTTCCAGCTGAACGTGTTGAAAAGAAGCCTCCCAATCTGAAAACGATGCGGCGGTCATTGCAGATTGAGAGATACCCAACTGAGCATTCATGCAACCGGCACTTTTCCCGCGTCCAGTGCGGGTCATATGGGACGTAGGACCGTCGGGCCCGGAGAAAGCGCTGCGGCCCGCTGTGCCTGCGAAGTCACACAAGAGTCGCAATCTGTGCTGCTTCTGGTTTGCGAGACGTCTGCAGGCCGGGACAGATGGGAGCGAGAGCTGCGTCATCTGGCGTCGCCGTAGCACCAAGGCAACCTTCGTATACCGAGAGCCGCGCTGACGGGGAAACCTGTCACCCTGAGTGGAGAACCGTCATCAAACCTCAACGAAACACCAACTTTATCCAGAAAATACTGTAAAACAACCAGACGGCTCCACATAACTGTCTGGAAATATGAAGTAACACAATTAAAAACAATTAAAAGGACGAACCAAAGAATAAAAATGTGTTTTTATGACACAAATCTTAAATGTACGGGCGATCGGCTTTGCGTCGCATTCGCCTGCTGTGTTAACATGTTTTCCTCTGTTATGCAACCATGTTTTTGCAGCTTTTTAATATTTTCCCTAATACATTTGGTTTTCAGTTCAGTCACAAACACAATTGACCCTTTGCAACTAGTCAATCATTCAAAGTGAAACTTAGTGACTGAAATTGTTTTCCAAAGTTGTTTTTATCAGTTTATTCATGGCTTCTTCTTGTTCCCAGCTAATCTCTGTGAAGGTAACACCCCTGGTTGTGGGTGACAGACGGCGGTAGCTAGCTTAGAAACCGACACATACCTCCTCCCTCCTGATGTGTTGATCAAATTACCGACTTTGCCTGAATTCACACCACATGATTTATGACTATGTCATAAACAGATTTCCCCAAAAACCGCAGCTGCCTTAAAAACCCACAAAACACGAGATGCTAACCAGTTTTTCCCCATACATGCTAGGCTACATGACGGTGCGGCAGTCGCCATTACTGACTGTCAGACGCAAACCTTCTCCATAATGCAAGATTTGATATCTATTATAATATTTATTTATAAACTATACAAACGTTGTAAAAAGTGTTCGCTGCAAACCCGTGATTACACTGATGGCTGCCTGCTGTCAACCACCGCGCATCTTTCCTCATCAAAAGTTATAAAAATAAAATGAGAAGTTTGGTTGTCATCCTTTCTGTTTGTGCAGCCAACCGCGCAGCATCCTGTGATCATTTTAATGTGAAATCAACTAAATAAAAGCGATACTCGGCTACCACATGCTTTATGGGAGCGCATGTGTTTTTGACGCCCCTCATGGCTGAGTGCGAAGAGAGTGACGTCACGTGCAAAGGGTCAGTAGGCAGCAGAATAAAATAAATCATGTCACGATTGAGCATAAAAGCCTCATTGACGCACATGTCTTGATTTATTTATTTCCTGTCAGATTGTTTTTTCTTGGTGCTGCAGGTGGATGTGATTATAGCATTAGGTTTAATTAGTTTCACCTGCTGCTGTTCTGTCTTCCACCTGGATCCATGCAGCCTTGAATCCTTGTTCATTAGACAAAAGGTGAGTTTAACTATTTATGGGTTTAACATTGTCATGGTCAATTGATGACATCACCTTAACCCCGCCCGTTTCCGACAGGAAGTCACCTGCTTTTTCTGCTGTCGGTCTTACTTTTACTCTATTATTTATATGGGAGTAATCCTGTGCAAACTGACATAAAATGATGTGATAATGAACTCTGTCAATACTGGCTGCTGGCTGAAACGTGTGGGCGTGGCCAAATGGAGAATTGCAGTCCCATGTGCAAATCACATATGGATCATCCGATTGGCGCCAAACTGGATATGGATGACCTTCGTTCACCTCTAAAGAGCCCAACAACATTGAAATGTATTTTGACTCCACTGCGCCCCCTAGGTTAAACCATCAGCTATATCTCGTCGCTACATCGGCCGATCTGCACCAGATTTTTTGTGCGTCGTCGGGGAGCGCTGCCGAACGCATCAATATGTATCACTTGGTGGACGGGCGCTTAAACTGCGCAAGAGATTCTGCGGTGGCTGGTGGGCGGCGGAGATGGAAACCCCGTGGTGACTAATAGGCCGGAGCGGCGCTGAGCTGCAAGGGTCACATGACTCCGCTTGGGACTTTAATATATATATATGTATATATTATATAAAGAGAAATATTAATTATATATATTTAATTATATATATAATCTCTATATATATATAGAGAGATTATATATATATATATAGTTATATGTATATCTATGGTTATATATATATATATTTATATATATATAAATATATATATATAAAGAGAGAGAGAGATTAATTATTTGGGAGAAGCCGGAGCACCAGAGAGAACCTGAAACAAACAACCAACCAAAGGAGATGATTGTTGGTTTCAGGCGGAATAGGATTAGATCAAAGCTTGTTTCTATCATGACAGAAGAAGGTGAGGAATATAAAGACCTCTGTGTTTTTTGGACTGGAGACACAACAGTGAAGCATCTATGAGAAGGCACAGAGGAGACTGGACTTCTGGAGGAAGTCTGATGTTGAGCGCATCATCTATTGGGGCAGCATCAGTCCCAGGGACCTAAAAAGGCTGGTAAAGACGGCTGGTTCTGTTCTGGTTCTGTTCTGGGGACTTCTGTGGAACCTCTGGAGATGGTAATGCAGAGAAGGATTCTTCATAGGATCAAGAAATTTATGGACAATCCTGACCATCTTCTTCACGAGGCTGTCTTGGGAGGGAAGAGCATCCGTCTTCAGTCAGAGGCTTCTTCAGGGTCAGAGTGGTACAGACTGCTTCAGGAAATCAGTCCTGTCGACATCCATCGCTAACTTCAATGGCTCTTTGAAAAATCTTGATGGGCTACAACAGTTTTCTTTGGGATTCAAGTATTTTTGAATTTAAAAAAATAATTGAAAAAATAATTTTTGAATTAAAAAAAAATTAATTTCAACCGGTAAAATATTACCGGTTGAAATTCAATTTTTTTAAATTGAAACTAAATTAAAAACTAAACTAAAAATGTGTCACTCTCCAACAAATAAAGAAGTCCAATGAAAAAATATAAAACTAAGAAACACTTCAAAAGACCACCATATAAAATAAGAACCAAGGGAGTACAAAATAAGCAAAAATAAAAAAATAATAACAATGGTTCCCATGTGGTTATTCCTTTAGTATCAAAAAGGCTTGCAGAGTCATTTGCAGGAACATCTTTTCCTGCAGCAGGATCTGTCAATAAAAATTCTTCTGGCAAGCTACTTTGTTCTTTCGGTTGATTGTATAAATCGTTCCCTGGGACTGTGCTTGTTTCATGAATGTTGTCCCCAAATGTCGTCGTCTTTGAAACCTCCTCTGCCTCTTTTTTAAAACAAATATCCCCAGCCGGAGAAGTTTGCTCTTGGACAGAGCTTTCTTCTTTGGTGGTCTCTTCATGTCTTGTTAGACTCTCTTGAAATGGCGTCTTCTTCAAAAGAAAAATTGAGACATCTGGTTCAACTGACTCCTTTGTATGGCACACTTCCCCAGTCGGGGGTGGATCGAACAGAAAAGAGTCAAAAATGTCATAATCAGAGGTTTGTTTCTCCCAGCAAACCTCCCCAGCCGGGGAGGTTTTCTTCTCAGTCGGCGATGGATTAAAAAGAAAAGAATCAAAAATGTCATAATCAGTAAAGGGAGAAAGGGAGAAGCAAACCTCCCCAGCTGGGGAAGTTTGCTTCTCCCGGCAAACCTCCCCAGCCGGGGAGGTTTTCTTCTCAGTCGTGGGTGGGTTAAACAGAAAAGAATCAATGTCGTCATAAGCTGTGGAAGGATCGAACAGAAAATTGTCAGAAAGGTCATCCCGTGAAGAAGTGCTCTCATCCTTTGAGCTGCCTTTTTCTTCTTCGCGACCTGGAAAAAGTTTTGTTGTCACTGTTGTCACTGCGTAACCAATACCAAAACCGAGGTGAAGAAACATCTTTGCCGTATCAGAAATCCTTGTTATAAAACTGTGCTAACGTTTGAAGAGCTGGTTGGACATGAGCTGATATTTTGAAACACAAGCATTTATAACCTCAGACGTTCTTTGATCTAGATCAAAGATCAAACAACGTAGCTACCTATGACCTCATAAATTAGGTCATAGCTCCAATGAGCTCACTGTCGTTCTGGGGGAATGTCTTGCTTGTGTTCGTTGCTATGGAAACGATCAGAGCAGTTCTGCATCACCAGAACTAATCATTCGATGGACGTCGGAAGTGAGGAATTGAACTGAGTGACTGAAATGGATTTCCAAAGTTGTTTGGAGTCGACATGTTTTTTTATGTGAAATATATATATATATATATATATATATATATATATATATATATATATATATATATATGTGTTTTTTTTTTAAATAAACAGGACTGCAAGCATTTCTTGAACCAATTTCTAGAGCTTTCTTCATCTGTTGCTTCAACAATCTGACGCTGATCAACTCTGAGACTCCATGTACCACATGGAAATAGTTTCTCTGTAAATGCTTAATTAAGTTAAGTAAACAAGCAATATTTAGTGTTTTTATGTCCAGTTTATTTGCTTCTTTGGATCAAGAAATGTCCTCACTTTCATACTTAACTGTAAGTTCATCCATTTCAAACCTGTACAACAAACCATCTTTGTAGTTAAAGATGTTCGTTATTTATGGAAGTAATAATAAAAATACTAAATTCTCACTTATTTAGATTATTATCTTTCATTAGGCTTATTACTATTATGAAATAAGGCATCAGTGGCGGACACCGATAACTAAAAATTAGCTTTACTAAGTTTAAAGCACTTATCATAAACATTAGTTCTGCTAATGCTAATGTGCTACACTAACCGAATATTTAGAAACTGATGGCTGAGTGCGAAGAGAGTGATGTCACGTGCAAAGGGTCAGTAGGCAGCAGAATAAAATAAGACATGTCAGATTGAGCATAAAAGCCTCATTTCCTTTCAGATTGTTTTTTCTTGGTGCTGCAGGTGGATGTGATTATAGCATTAGGTTTAATTGGTTTCACCTGCTGCTGTTCTGTCTTCCACCTAGATCCATGCAGCCTTGAATCCTTGTTCATTAGACGAAAGGTGAGTTTAACTTTTCACAACCGAAGTCAATCATAAAATACGACGCGGCTGTGGCTCTCGGACGCATTAAGACGATTGCATGCCGCTTCGATCGGCTCAAGTATCCACCGGAGACCGATTCAGGGGCCAATTTTAATTTTCGATCTTGAATTAAATTTACTTTCATTCTGCATGTCGCAATCTACATTTTCATCTTTAATTACGCCGTGACCGAACGTGAACTTTGATTCCCCCGCATGCTTTCCAGAGGAGCTAATTTTCTCAGCACCTCCGACTGATGTGGGACGGAGCGAGGGGCAAAGGGGGAAGAGCCGGATGTGATTAAAGCAGATGGAGGCCGAGGAAAGTGAAGAAGGATGGGGGTTACGCAGCGCTGCATTATGCATCGTGGATCAGATGCCTGGGTGGCTTGTTTATGGCTTGGTGTCAAGGGTGCAACTCCTACTTCCTTCTCCGTTTCCATGACAGCAGCAACAAATATTGTCCTTGACTTTGAGTGATGGCGGGCGTCGAGTAAAAAGGTTTACAGCTGACAGTAATATGAGAGGACTAAGAGGATTGTTTTGGGCGTTTGTATTCATTTGGAAGATGTTCCTCTCGTTGAGATTCGTCTAATTTGCATTTATAGAGCCTCCGCGTCGCTGCACCTACTTTTCAGACTGTATCAGGTCTCCAGATTTCATTTTGAAAGTAAAACGGCTTAAATGAAACATGAGGTGGGTTGATGTGTGCAGACGAGACCAGGATTAATATAGAGTTAGTTGGGGTTTTCTTTAACAAAAGACAAAAACCAACTCCACCAACCACTTTAAAGAAATGTTGCCTTATTGAATCTAAATCCAGGTTGCCAGATCTGACAGTCAAACTTGAAAAAACCCCAACCCAAATATCAAACTCCAATAAAACTCAGTCTAAGATAAAAAAAAAAAAAAAGAAAGAAATACCTATAACTGTATAAATAAACATTTTGCGTTAACAAAATGAAACCAGGAGATGAGAAAAGCTTGTATTCTTTTTCGCTCTCTGCTTCGGCTATGCTAACGAACACACTCGTTGCTATAGCAACTGACTTCCAACAGCTCCACTATTGTATCACAATTCAACAGCAGAAAACAGTTAAACATTTCCCACATAAAGAGCAGAACGTTCAGCTAGTCACGGATTTTGTTTTCAGGCTTGATGTTTATTTTGCAATTATTAACTTGCCGCCAATCCGGCTGATTTAAACACCTGCTCTACTGATGACCTGACAGAGTTGGCGTTTAGGTTGCTTAGTTTTTGTTTTTCTTTTAACTGAAGAGAAACAGAATTCTGCAGCACAGCTACATGTTACAATTGTCATAGTCAAGCTAGCATAACTGACTCGCTTCTCTCTCGTATTTTAATAAAACCTTTTCAGTGACCTGTGAAATGTGATAACCTTTGACCTTTTCTAGTTGTCATAGTGTTGACAATTGGTAGCAAAGCACGGCATCCCTTTTATTTATATATATATATATATATATATGTCATACATTTACAATTTAGCGGCATTTTCTAAAACCAATGGCTTTATCTCGTAAAAGCTACCTTCAAACTGAGATTTTTATGTTGGTTGTTTACTAATCATTTACCAGTCATTTCTACCTTGGACAGTGAGTTATTTATTTGTTTTTTAAAGTGAACCTGTAAACTTTGATATTAAATATAATGCGGTCAAAAGTTTGGGTTCCTAACCTTAGTCCTGGTGAACACCACTGGAACCAGTCCTGGGCAGATATAACTCTACTTAAAAGGAAATCAAATGTTTGTGTATTTCACCTGTGATCTCTAAATAAATAGGAAACATAACTACTTTTTTAAATATTTAATCTTTGATCCTATATAGGCCCAACAGTTTCTTCTTCTTCTTTTCCTGTGCAGCTCAGGATTTTAAATTCAGGATCTTCTCGTTGGGAATCTGTCTTCAGCCCAGTTAGCTAATTATTTAGAGCTCACAGACAGAATGACCTCATTTCCCATTGACTTATCGACCATTTCTTTAGCACTCTTGAATCTACCAGGTTGCACCAAGGATATAAATTGCTTCAAGAAGGTCAAATGTTACAATTTTGCCCCTAAATCACAATGAAAAAATATGTTTAGCTTGAGGTAGTGTCTTTACGACCAGAGTTAAAACGTAACGATGCAGAGACACCAGAATCCTTCAGTGTTTTATATTATTGGTTATATATTATCTTACTTTGACCTTAAAGGGGTTCAAAGTTAATTTAATGACCAAGAATTTAATTTGTACAAATATAATTTACACATTCTAGAAGGTCGGGGATGAATTGAAAATACTACAACATATTATTACGGTCAAAGAGTTTTTGTTTTTTAAACAATGAGAAAAATGTTATTAGAATAAAGATGCAGTATTACCAGAAGAAAGTCATCAAACTTCTAAAAAAGTTATTGTAACGAGTGCTAGTTAGTTAGCTAGAATAGTGTTTAAGCATTAGCTTCTCCTAAATACCACATTATGTTGTGCTTTAGCATTAGCTTCTGCTAAATACCATATTAATGTTGTGCTTTAGCATTAGCTTCTGTTAAATACCACGTTAATGTTATGCTTTAGCATTAGCTTCTCCTAAATACCACATTAATGTTGTGCTTTAGCATTAGCTTCTGCTAAATACCATATTAATGTTGTGCTTTAGCATTAGCTTCTGTTAAATACCACATTAATGTTGTGCTTTAGCATTAGCTTCTGTTAAATACCACATTAATGTTGTGCTTTAGCATTAGCTTCTGTTAAATACCACATTAATGTCGTGCTTTAGCATTAGCTTCTGCTAAATACAGTATCAATGTCATGCTTTAACGTCCTCTAAATACATTTAGAGCTTAAAACTGCAACAAAAACGCAGGACAGGAAAAAGTAATTGTTCTCTCTCCTTTAAACGTCTCGACTTATTTAATTTCACTTTAGAAAATCTGGAGTTGAACCATTTCTTCTCCCTTTCCAGGTTTGCAGCAAACAGTGGAAAATCTGGATAAGCGAACATCAAACCGTAACGGCAGAACATGCCGAGCTGCCGTCCGCGGCCTCTCAATCACAGGCGGCTGGCAGAGGGAACCTCGCCCTCGGCTTGTGATCCCTGTAATGGAATATGGTGTATAATTGAGAGGAGAGCCGCTGAGTTAATGAAAAGGGTGGAGAGGTGACATTTTCTGAGGGACGTCTGAAGGAGGGTGACATTTACAAAGAAGAAGCCCCAAAGACGGACCGTTTCTTCATAAGTTGGAGGAATGCGAAGCTGATTTCTGCACGACGCCGACGTGAAATCCCCAATTCAGGGAAAGTGAAGCAGCAGTTTGGTTATTTCTCGTAGCAGCTGTGACACGTTACAGACAAGCTTCACACCTTGACGCTCGCACCTGACAGAGCAGATATGGATTTCTGATAATGAGGTGGGAGAGGAGAGCACAGAGGTGCAGCTGACCTGTCTGGTGATGACAGCCAAACAGATGATCAACAGAACAGTTTCACAGAAAATACAAATAGTTACACTGTTTTTCTGTCCCTCATTTAGGGGAATGTCTGTTATCAACTGCCGTTAACATGCTAATAGAGGAGCTAATTTTTTATTTAGCGGTTATGCTAACTTAGAAGATGTTCACCAAAAAAAACACTTAATCACCTAATATTTACTTTGTTACAAAATCAGCAACAGTTTTAGCAAAACCTAACTATGAAATTGAAACCGATGGTGAACGATCTGTTTCAAAGAATCACTTCCTGATGTGCAAACCGTCCAGATTAACAAATACGACCCAGAGGAGGAGGATCAACATTTTAAATGTTTTGCATTAGAATTAGCTTCCCTAAATAGGTTAGTGTAGTGCTTTAGCATTAGCTTCTGCTAAGTAAAATGTTGGTGTTCTGCCTTAGCATTAGCTTCTGCTACGTAAAATGTTGGTGTTCTGCCTTAACATTTGCTTCTGCTAGGTAAAATGTTGGTGTTCTGCCTTAGCATTAGCTTCTGCTACGTAAAATGTTGGTGTTCTGCCTTAGCATTAGCTTCTGCTACGTAAAATGTTGGTGTTCTGCCTTAACATTTGCTTCTGCTAGGTAAAATGTTGGTGTTCTGCCTTAGCATTAGCTTCTGCTAGGTAAAATGTTGGTGTTCTGCCTTAACATTTGCTTCTGCTACGTAAAATGTTGGTGTTCTGCCTTAACATTTGCTTCTGCTAGGTAAAATGTTGGTGTTCTGCCTTAACATTTGCTTCTGCTACGTAAAATGTTGGTGTTCTGCCTTAGCATTAGTTAAACCCCTCTCAGTGTAGTGGTTTAGCGCTAGCGTAACTAATGTTTATCACTAGTCATTAAGGCCTGTTTAGCAGTTATTTATATATTTTGCATTTTTCATTTTGACCTGCAGATTCACAATAATCATTATAACAAAAGTTTTTCATCTGGGAATGATAATGGCGTGTATGGAGTTCTGGTTGTCCTTGTTTGCTGACATCAGAAACAATGGATTCTTTGATGGGGGATTTCTGGACAAAAGTATTCTACAGTTTTGCTGCATGGGACTCATACAGGTGAGTTAACTGAATCAAATTTAATATTTATATGATGGATAAGGTATGACGTAGGGAAGGAAGCCTGAAAGGCATGAACATTAAAATCAGCATTAATGGTATCTGGGCGAGGTGCCACTGGTTATTTGTGGCATTCACTGTCTAGTATTCTGTTCGTACAAAACTTGAATGTCAGGCGCACGCTCAATTTTGTGAGTAGGTGCATATTTTTATCACATGAAGTTTCTACTGAAAATGGAAATAATGCATGACAGGGGCACAGCCATAAACGAAAGTGATATGTTTCTACAAAGAGAAGTAGATGTCTCTGTGTTTATCTGTGGTAAATTATGATATAATGAAATAAAGCGGTTCTCTAGCTGTTGTTCTTTTATGGTCGCTGTTCACACAGCTGTGGTGCTGAAAATGCACTGGTTACTTTTTCTACCTTAATGTTATAACACAAAAGAGCAGGTAACTTGCTGTATAGTGTGAGATTTTACACTATAGCAGCAACAAGGGATCATTTTGATACCTGCATTTAAACCTCTATTATAATGAAGATACATTCAATTTCGTTGGCTATCATTTTTTAAAAGAAAATCAAAAGTGAACGAATTTTAACCCAATAGTAGGAGTTGATTTATAATTACAATTTTTGTTCAATTTATTTCAAATAAGTTTGCTGGTTAGTAATTTACTTAAGTTAATTAATTTTAGTTTGGGACATGGGCGTTACGCAGTATAAATAGATTTTAGCTAGCACATTATGCACGTGGGTGGTCAAAATAACTTGTTTTGTCTGAATAGTGGAATAAAAAAAAAAGAACTGCATTTTGACCTTTTTCAGAATCCACGATGCACCATGGTGACTATTTGAGTTGAATTCACCTTTTGCTTTGATCACCTTTTAGTCTTATGTTTTGTTATTTTTTACTTTGAGTTTTGGACAAATAGTCAATACAACCTAAATAAACATTATTTTATATAATTATGAAATAAAACAGTGACTATGCCTAATCCTTTTTTTTACAGCTGAGGTTAACAAAAGTCTACTCAATTTTTTTCAATTGGGCGGTCGGCCCAATGTGATGTATGCCCTACCTGAACTGTACAGTACTACAGACTCCCTCACTCCTGTTGAAGTTGAACATATTCAACTGTGTAGAGATGCATGCACCTTTCGGCAGACCATACCATGTGATTCAGCTGTGTATGACATTTGCAATTTGTTAATGGCAGTATGGCCTAATGACACCATCAGATCCATATGATTCTGTGAAACTGTACATGTTACTGAGAGATGCCATTAGAGTATTACTGTGAGTATTGACTGGAAAGAGCCTGCCATGTTAGGGTTCCACATGTCTCAAAACGGAGCTGGTTGTTTTCTATTATGAGACATTAACATGCATTCCAACTGTTAAACTTGAAAAATAATCCTACATTTTGTTTGTTTTTCCTTTCTAAAGTATTACAATGGAAGCAGAAAACTAAATGTTCCTATGACAACATTAATCCATTTAAGTGCTAATTTATTTTGCAAAGTACCAAAGTCAACACGCACAAACAGCTGTGGATAAATCAAATTATTAAAAGTCCTGGAAATACAATTCATAATTTACATAAAGCACTGGAAACAAATTGCATCATTGTTTGTGTAAACATTTATTGTGAACATTCACAGGAAATCCAAACGTATCCAAAAAAAAAAACTTTCCAAGACAATTACTTCATTTTTAAGTTTACCTTAAAACATTTTGGCATCACCAAAAAAATAAAACAAGTCACCAGAAAACCAACGTTGGCGGATGTTAAACACTCTGAATTTTGTTGTATTTTAATTATTGTCCTGTTTATTTCATTGCATTATCCAACCATCTAAATAAACTTTCTGCTGAATTTCTAAACATACTTTGGTAAAGATGAAAATACAGCAATTGTAATGCTCAAATACCATCAGGAACCATTAGATAAAATTGTAAAAATTACAAGAACTGTGAATTGTTATCCCTTTAATTCTTGAAAACACTCGTTCACATTTAGAAAATTCTAAAAGAAACAATTTTTTTAAACCAGCGTTATCTTATGTCAACATTGTGCATGACAACAAATTAAAGGGTAAAGAATGAATGTATTTTGATCAATTAGTCAAACTCTAAATTTGGTTGTATTACAAGTTTTTTCTGTAAACACCTGGACTATTAAAATATCTAGATAAAATTTCAGCTGCGTGTCAGAACTTTATTAAAACAAATGTGGAAAATAACTACTGGTCTAATCGCAACAGGCGGTTATTACAATTCTGGAAACTATACAAAATTGGAAATTGTTTACCCTTTGGTTTTTTTATGCCAACACAAACCTTTCAACATTGCACAGCTTTTAAGCATTGAAAATGGAATCCCGCAGTTTCACAATCACAGCATCATGAACATTGTGCATAATACAGAATAATAGAGGGTTTATTTTTAGCAAAGATGTCAACTCTCTTTTCAAGCTTAAATAATGTCCATCAACATGAAGTTGCTTGCCAAGATGCTGTCAAACTCTGCTCTAAATTCTGGATAGGAACTGTAAGTGTAAGGCACATCTATGATTGCTCCACATGTGTGTGCAACAGGTCGTCTCCCAAAACCTGTTTCAGCATTAAATGTCACCTTAATTTCTGCTGTGCATAAAACGGAGGACCCTGTGCAAAATCGCAAGAATTTTTCTAGTTTGCGCTGATCTGCATTCCTAATGTACCTCTGCAAGTAAGTAAATGTTGTCTGCTCTTTCTGTGATAGGGACAAAGCCTCAGTTTGCAGGATGTCAATTACTTTTTTGTTTGTTGCTTTTTTGGACTTGTATAAATGAAGGACATCAGCTGGATCACACAGATTTAATGCAATGTCTTTGAAGATGTCATGAAAGCAATCAATGATATACTTTGGTTCTTGTAGTATGACTTTATGAGCCATGACCTGTATTGCTTGCTTGATATTTTCCTGAGATGGAATGCAGTGAGCCCCCATCTGTGAAAACAGATCTAACAAACTGTCCTCCTCATCCTCTTCCAGTACACCATTGAGGGCCTTCTCCATGGTACTTCTCTCGCTCTCCGACAAATACTTAGAAAAGGAGGACATCAAAACTTCTTCTTCTACTGCTTGAAGACCAAGTACAGAGGCAACTATGAATGCCTTGGACAACCTGACTGGAAATATGCCATGATCAATGAGTCCTTTTGCCCAAATTCGGCCTAGTGCATACCACCTCTCTTTGGAAAAGTCTGGTCTGAGTTTTGGCACCCTCTCCTCCTCCCCTTCACAGAGCTCCAAGAACTGCTCCCAGAAAGCTGTATACACGTCCCTTGACACTCCACTGTCGTCCACAGCCATTTCATTATTAAATTCCATTCTTAATTCTGATTCCATTATACTTTTGTCCAGGAACAAATTAAGAAGGTCATCTATGACCATGGCACGCCGGATATGTGCATACCTAGGGTCTTTGGGATGTACTACATCTCCAGTGGAAGACGGTAGTGCATCATTTTCTGTTGAAGGGATCATGTTTACTACAGCTGTTTGAGGAACCTGAAACATAACATGAATTAGAACAGTACATTTTAGTTGTCATATATTCTTCATCACACAACCAAGACTTTGAAAAGACAGTAATAATATATATATATATGTTTAGGACCAGTGTATTGAAGCATTTCTGAAAGGTGACATTTTGTGTTTCATTATACAAAGAACTCTACGTTTTATGGAAGACTGTCAAAACACAAATTGAAAAGCCTTAGAAAACTAATTTAGGAACTTCATGACATTACATGGGTGTAATCTTATTTTTATAAATGCAAGCAAATCATATACAGAAGCAAATAAAACAAAACACACTTACTTCTGAAAAGTTCCCAGCTTCTATCTCAGGATGACTGGCCATCATGGGAAGAGTAGAAGCAAGCTCACCATCACCATCTTCTGACTTTGACCCTATCTGAACTTCTCCAGAATCCTCAGTCTCATCCAGACCATCAATGCTGTTGAAGTTGACCATCACTGTTTCGGTTTCTTGCATTAGCACTGGATTTTCCATATTATTCACTACATAGAAATACTCCGTTTCCTGGTTTGATGGACCAGGTGTTGAATGTAAGGCAGGATATAAAAGTTCCACGTCGTCATCAATGACACACACTGGATAATGACCTTCAGTTCCATCTGGTAAAGCTTTGGCTTGCGGACTCAGCGATGCTTCATCATCTGTGATAAGGTACTGGCTTGAGTGCCCTGCTTCTCCTGGCGTACAGCCTTGCAAAGATGCCATTGAAGTTAATGGCTCAGCAGAAGAGGCAGAAGTTAAGTGTTGAGTAGGTCTTCCAACATTGTGAGGCTATAAAAAAAATTTAAAAAATGACATCCATAAGATTGTGACATCAAATACTACATCCAAATATGTACTTTTTGAATTCCTGTAATCTTCATGTTTGCTAAAAATGGTCATTTGTTGTTTTTTTTCCATTACCAGTAACTTTACAACTCAATCACAGTAGGTGATCAATGAGCAGGTGAGACAATCAGGTAGCCAAACAATACAGTTAGGCAAGGGAGGAAGTTCGATTTCATCACTTAAACAAGGAAATGTCTTAAGAGCATGTTTATGTTATAATGAAATGTAACATAAAATGTGGTGTAAAATTGTTTATTGTGTTCAAGCTGCAGAGTCAGAAATGAGTAGTAAGTAACAATGTATATCAAATGTGTTTTTCTCAGTAAACCACTTTTTGAGATCCACAGAAGTCAAACTAAGATTCAAATGTTTAGATAAGAGTTTGGTTCAAAGTCACATATCTTGTCTCGGTGTACCGGCTCTGACTAAACATAAGTTTTAATGTCTAACTACACTTAACATTTCTCATAAATATTGATTTGTTGCAATGTTTATGACAAATACATTTATTACACATTTAAATTATAACTTCAGTTACTTTAAACTTTTATGAATTATTTATTTTGGGTGAGGGTTTTCCATGTCCTGGATGGCTGAGAACCTATAAATATGTAGAAGTTGATGTTTTGTTTAAACTAAACATTTTCTTATTTGGTTTCAATACCTAATTAAAATTGCCATTTGAATTGACTGGCACCTTTTAACGGTTTCATTTAAACAGATATTACCTGTTCAAAGAGGTCTTCTCGGTCCTCGGATGAATCTGAGGAATGCTCCAACTCCTTGGTGCACAGGTAAAGCCGTAACATCTTAAGTTTAAATTGTTCATACAGTTCTGCAAGAGTGCTGTCCAGAGGTACAGTTTGTCTTTTGAAGTCGCACATGCTAAGTGTAAAGTCCATAATGGATCCCTTTGATGATAATCCACCAGGAAAAAACAACTCTTTTGCAATGGCCATGACTTCTGACACAGTGGTGTTTTTCTCAAGTGCAAGATGTCTGGTTCCACCTCCAAATTTGGACCTAACTTGATGAAAATCCCCGCGTTGAAAGTGCAGCCATCCCACTTCAACTCTGCGTTTGGATTTTACTGCATTATTGTTGTTAGGTCTTGCCATCAAGGCAGAATTTCGCAAAGTTGTTTGCTGGGGTACTTATCCGCCTTGTCTCAGTCGTTTGTCTAATTCTATTTAAAATTTGCTTCCCTCTGTCAACAAAATGACACAACAGCCAAGCGGTCGCCAGATGAAGGGACATATCTGGCAAATTCTTCATCTTTCATGACACAAATGACGCCTCTGTCAATCTGCAATTAGATATGACAATTTATAGAATACAATAAGGAATTTTATACTTAATGCAGTAAAACTTTAGGTAATACTGTGTAGCATTTTTATATTGTATCATATATGATTGTGTTATGTGTAGCATCATGCTGTATTGCAGGCGTGGGCAACGTTGTCCTGCAGCTCTTAGATGTCTCCCTGGTCCAACACACTTCATTGAAATACCTGAGTCACCTCCTAAGTGCAGTCAAGTTCTACAGAGTCCTGCTAATGACCTCATTATTTGACTCAAGTGTGTTGAAGTAGAGATGCAGCTAAAACTCACAAGACACCAGCCCTTCAGGCCTGGAGTTGCCCACCCCTGTTGTATAGTAATTATATTTGGAGAAGAATTTCCCTTTCAGGAGAACAATCTTAAAGTTTACTTCCATTTCAACATAATGACCCAACATAGTTTTTGTACAAAAATGTCTACACTTATAATTAAACAAGGTGTAGTCTTAAATGTGTCATCACCTTAACCGCTTTCATCAGATTTATGTCTTCTTCCGCAACATTCCTTGATCGAAGGAAGGCTTCTAGGTCCTCCTCCATGCCAAATACAATAATTTGGAAAATGTCCATAAAAACATATTTTCCAAACAAAGCTTTCAAAAACCATAATGTACACAATTAATAAAACTACAAGAATTTAAACTCATAAGTATTTCAGTGCCACTTTTCTGTGGGGCACCATACATTATGTAAGCTGGAGCAAGTGCATGTAAGCAGTTAAAAGTATTGCGAGGGAACGCAAAACTTTTGCGAGGGAACGCAAAAGTATTGCGAGGGAACGCAAAAGTATTGCAAGGGGACGCAAAACCTTTGCAAGGGAACGCAAAAGTATTGCAAGGGGATGCAAAAGTATTGTGAGGGAACGCAAAAGTATTGCGAGGGAACGCAAAAGTATTGCAAGGGGACGCAAAACCTTTGCAAGGGAACGCAAAAGTATTGCAAGGGGATGCAAAAGTATTGTGAGGGAACGCAAAAGTATTGCGAGGGAACGCAAAAGTATTGCAAGGGGACGCAAAACCTTTGCGAGGGAACGCAAAACATTTGCAAGGGAACGCAAAAGTATTGCAAGGGGATGCAAAACTTTTGCGAGGGAACGCAAAAGTATTGCGAGGGAACGCAAAAGTATTGCGAGGGAACGCAAAAGAAAAAAAATTCCCCATGCCCCCTAGAGGGCTCGTAAACTGTGACCTTATCAGGGAAAGATAATAAAACACTCCATTGAAAGGAGTGTTGGTATGAAAGGTCATACACCTTTATTGTCTCCGTGGTGAAAATCCTTCCTCCAAGACCTTCATTCTGCATCACTGTCTGGCATTTCTTAAACATCAATACCGATGTAACTTCTTGAACTCCTAACTGACTCATAAAGCCGGAAAAAGTGCAGCAAAGATAACTCTGGTTCTTGTCGAGGCGCGTAATGAAACGTAACTAAACGGCGTGAAGAGAACCAGGCCGTTTGAGAGACGGACATGAAGGAAGGGGATGTTTCCGCCGCCACACGGGGGACTTAATCAGGACGCCGTTTTCAGATCCGTCTCCTGAGAACCGAGCCTTTGATGCGTCTGCCAGCGGACCGGCCGCCTGTTTTCCTTGGCATAAATTTCCTAATATGCATGTAATGACAGCGGCCTGGTGGAGGATGTGCAACAGATGTTTTCTTAATTATGGCTTTGGTTCAGGTGGAAAGCTTTGAGGCTGGAGGTCGGCTGGTTGAAACCGGGGTTGGATTGCTGAAGAGCCGCGTCGCTTTAATCCTTTTATCCTGAACAGGGAAATTAATTCTCAAGAGCGGTGATGTAATAGGCACTCGTTTAGGTTTGGTCTTTATGCTAATTATTGTGGTTTTGTGAAGTTACACACTGCAAAAACACAAAATCACACCGTGTTTGTAGTTCAAATATCTTGGAACAGTTGAAATAAGACAAAACTGACTTACAGGAAACTTTTCAGTTCCATATAGCAGCTTGTTTTGAGCCACTAATTTCTTAATTTTATTGGCTTATTTAACTTATAAAAAGGGGAAAATGTATCGTTATTAGGGAAACAATAAAGAAATAAATACTTAATTATTCAGTTAAAACAAGCTCATATATCTTCTTAGTTTTAGTTTTGTTTTATTTTAAGTGATATTTGCACTGGAAACTTGATAAAAACACTTGGTTTGATTTTGTGTTTTTGCAGTGCAGTATAAATCTGTCACCAGTATGTTATGAGGCAGACCAAAAACAACCAATCAGAGCCAGGAGGCGGGTCTTAACGCTGTCGATCACCTCATGTTCTCGCTGCTAAATGTGCTAATGGCAGAGAGACAACTTACAGTTTACCTGCTGCCATCAGTGGATATGCTAACTGGCCTTAGCATTCATGACAGGTGGGAATGAGCAGCGCCACACAGAGGGTGATTGACAGCGGTAAAACCTGCCTCCTGGCTCTCATTGGTTGTTAATATTTAGTCAGAGGAGATCAGTTTTTTAGAAAAGTTACGTTCTGCAGCCTGGAAAGTAGAAAAAAATCTAAATATTTCACTATTTTCCAGACTGGAAAAAGTAAAGAAGCAAATAGAAAAAATATTTTTCACATTTTTTCTTTATTCCAATGTCTAAAAATTACCAGTCCACCTTTGTGTCTTTCCTTTTATTCTTTATTATGTCCATCATTTCTTTATTTGTTTAACAATGATTTATTTATGAATGTGTAACTATTCTCAGCAGTCAAAAACCAAAACCTAAACGCAGATGTTGAACTTTATTCAGCTGAAAGTTCGACATCTAGATGCGCTAAATGTTTTCAAGGTTAGCTAAAGCGTTACATTGCAAATTAGTGAAGTCACTGTCCGCTGCTAGCGCATTAGCAGAAGTGAAACTGAATTTGTGTCACATTTGACGAGAGGAAAACATCTTTTAAAGATCAAATCGTTCATAGATCCATCATCGTTCTCAGCTGCGTGGTTTTGTTCGTCACAGAAATATTTAAAAAATGTTCTGAGGCTTTGCTTTCATGCATAAATTTCATTTAAATTGAGAATAGTTTTTAAATGATGCGTTAAAAAAGGTGTAAAGGTGTAAAAACAAACAAGCTGAACTCTTTATCGAAGGCGTTTGGCTGTAATGACCTGCCGAGCGAAGCAGCTCTGATTCCTGCGCCATCTTCAGTAATAACCGCCGCAATCCTTGACGACTTGACAGGTGCGATTATGCAAATTAAGCAGAATCAGAAACGCTGTTCAGCGCGGCTTCGGTGTAATTTCATCAGTCGCTGCAGCTTCTCCTCTTCGCCTCCATCCTTTGTGACCTTGTTCCTTCTTGTCTAAATTTTTCCTGCAGAGTCATTGCTGCGCTGTTTGTCTCTCCATCAATAGTTTGACAATAAGCCGGCGATATTGCTTCTGCCCGGACTGACAGCGTGACATTTACTTTGAATGATGAGGCGTAATGGTTTATGGTCCTCTATAAACTCACTGCTCTGATGGATGAGACGCCGGCTGTCGCGGCCGTCTCTACGTCTTATTGTCTCATAAGTCATTGAGCTTCTGAAGGACTCTTCTGTTCACTCGGCTGCTTTTCTGCCGGTGCAGCAAAGCAACAGATTATTTGATTCATAAATATTTGGGTTTTAATTTGGTGCAGATGTTGGACAACTTTTTCTCTGCGGATAATTATTTGTACAAACTTTGATTGTTTTGTGTCCAAACTTTACACATTAAAACACAAAATGTGTTGAATTTAAAATGAAAAAGTGAGTTTTTTAATAAAATCTTTACCAGTTGGTCAGGGGGGGCCGATCAGAATCATTTTAAGGGCCACTAAAGGTCCCAAGGCCACACTTTGGACACCCCTGTTTCAGGCTAATGGATGCATTTTCCATTTTTTCTACTTTTTCTCTGTTTTGTTTCAGTAATCCCGTCTAGAGGTTTCCAGTTCCTGGCTATGGGTGAGTCATTTAGTTCACCAATTTAAACGTTTGGGTTAATCTGTTTCAGTACTTCGATTAGAGCAGTGAAATTTATCGCCACCCTTTGCATGTCCAGGCTCCAGAACAAAATGAATCTGTGTAGCAACAATAATATCAATCAAGTAAAAGAAAAAGTCACAGAGCAGTAAAACTACTCTTGTAAGAACATTTTTTCCAAAAAAGTTACTGAAGGGAATGTAACCAGTGCTGCCCACTTTTGAACATAAACATCAGTAGCCAATAGGCTACTTGTTAGCAAGCTAAAGGTGCTGTGTTGGTATTAGCTAGCCATCATTTAGCAAACATTACCTGCATCCAACAACGTCACTAAACTCAGTCTATTAGATTGGGGGGAAAAACTGTGCAAAGTTCAATGGGCTCCAATGCTGCCGGGTCTGTTGCAATGTGACATCACATGAGAAAAACCGATAGCAACAATGACTAGCTTTGGTTTTACCTATCAGGTTGTCAAAATAACACGCTTAAATATATACACATACGTGATGTATAGAAGAAAAAGAGCTAAGTAAATACACCAACTAGATAACAAGGTCAGGAAAGAGTTTATTTAAAAAATAAAGCAATGGAGAGAGAAGTAGGTCAGTTATGCTAGCTTGACTTTGAAAACCTTAACGTAGACGTGCTGTGGAATTTTGTGTGACGGTCAGATTAAGTCAATCAGACGATCATTTATGAATGATCACAATGTTTTTATGATGAGTTTATGGTCAAAAGCCCTTTGAACCGTTGCTGAAATGTACAAAACAAATAAACTTGACTGATTGATTTAATTGATTGTGGACTTTAGAAAACTTTGATCAATTTGGATTCTGGGCCTCATCGCCCTCCCTCCGGACTTGGTGAGACTCTTCTGGCTTCGACTCTGGTTCAGGAGTAACGTCACACCTAATCTATTCTGTTCTGTTCTGTTCTGTGCCCCAGATGTCTGCATGGTTGTTCATGCCCTGTGACTCTTTCTTCAAACTTCTGAATGAACTTTAATCCAACTCTCCTTCCACTTAACTTTCCATTTAAGTGAACTGTGCAAAGTTCAATGGCCCCCAATGCTGCCAGGTCTGTTGCAATGTGACATCACTTCAGAAAAACCGATAGCAACAGTGACTAGCTTTGGTTTTACCTGTCAAGTTGTCAAAATAACACGCTTCCTGCAAGGTCTTAAATTAATGTATCTAATTAACTTTTTAAATTCAGTTTAATTTAATTCCTGGGTCTTAAATTCTGTCCTAAATTCAATGTTTTTTATTTTCTCACTAAGCTTTTCTGTCAGGCAAAAGTTTGAGTCACACTCAGACATTTTCACTGTGCTTGACTTGAGGAGGTCGACGCTACCGCTAACCGCTAACTAGCTGGGAACGTACCGCTGCTAATTGGCCAGCTAGCTTTTTGCATCTGCAGTGGGATTTATTGTTCATTGATTAATTTCTGTGGAGATGTCCATCTTAAAATCCATAAATAAAAGTCTTAAAAAGTCTCAGATTTGAGTTGGTGGAACCTGGAGAAGCTAAAGAAGCTAAAGCTAAAGAAGCTAAAGACACATTTAGTTTTTCTCAGAAATATCCGATAGTTCCTAGATCAGCACTACTTCCACTTTTGCTCTTAATGTATTTCCCCTCAAACTTTTGCCTCTGAGTCCCATTAATGTGCATTGATTTTTCAAGCTTTTGCAGATTAATATGCAAAGTATGCTAATTATAATTATCAGTAATATTCATGCCACGCTATTGAAGTCTATACTTTGTAGCCTGAAGTGTAATTTGTGCATAAAATGAAACTATGAAATATACATTTTGTCTTGAGGGGGATTTTTTTCCTAGAAATGCGTGGTGGGCATTATTAAAATGGTGTGAGTGAATTACTCAGTCGTGGTTTTCTGCGTTAGCGTTGAGAGGCGCTGCTAGTGATTTATCTGCTTATGCTCCGGCTCACTCCAGGTTGTTCTTCATCATCATTACATCTTCTCTCTAAGAGCTTCTTCATGGATTTCCCATCGCAGAACAACAGCACTGTCTCAGTCGCTGTTTTTGTCCAATACCTCGGATTCCTTTTTTCAATTTCAATTTGGCATTTCCTTAACCCGGGCTGTAATGTTTCCAATTAGACGAGGGTTATTTCCACAAACCGGAGTCCTTCAGTTGACCTTCGTGCACAAAGGCTTCTTTTCTCACTTTTTCCTCCTTTAGTCACTGTCACCATCATGTGCTGCGGATTTACATGAATAAAGTTTGTAGCTGCCTTCAGGTCAGATGATATGACCCCACTTAATGGAAAACGCTGTAAAAAATAACTTTTATGACCACATATTTATTTAAACATCTTTTATATTGCTTGTAATGTGAGGAAACCACTGGAAACCTCTTGCCTGATTCTGGTTTTGATGTTGTTTATTTTTTCCCGCATGAATATTTGTGCTGTTATGTGGAAATGCTAATTTCCAGAAAACACTGTTAGCATCTGGTATCTGCACAGTTTACGGCATGAATTATCGATAATTTATCCTCTGGGAGCCAAAAGTGGCAAATTTAAACTGGCAAATGAAAATTCAATATTTCTTTTTTTAACGTTTACCTGCTCTATTAAACAAAATATTTCTGAAGTTTATCAATATTGATTTTGTTTTGGACAATTTCCACATTTTTGGGGGTCATCAGTCATTTTCTGTTTTATTGGCCAAATTTGTACCATTCTTGACTCGTGATCAAAATCCCAAAGAAAATCATTTCAAGGGCCACAATTGGCCCCCGAGCCACACTTTGGACACCCATGTTTTACAAGATTAATACACTTTTCCCTCCTGTAAAATTCAAGCATTTTTCAAACTTTTCCATCACCGTATTCTGTAGACAAAACAATACAGATGAAGTTAAGAAAACAGTTTAAATTCGCTGTTAAATATAATTTAATGCTGGTTCAGAACTCGCATAATAAAAACCAAACAGTGAGAAACGTAAACAGTAATGGATTCAGTTATTGTTTATGTTTACATCCCGTCCACTATCCTTATCCTAAAACTTAATAAAATCACAAAAACATTTTGTTTTTTTGGGTTTAACTAGTCACAATAAGCAATTGGATAATCATGTTGCAATTTCAAACAATTTTAATAATTTTTTTTTTTCTCTCTTTCCACCAGAAACTGGACGACAAAAATCTCCAGTCTGCTGTTTTGGTCTCAACTTTACAGAGATTTTGTAATTAATCTTACTTGTTTTATTTATTTCAGATATTTTAAATATTATTTGAGAATATCTTTTTGTATTATTGTGCCATTATCATTATATTACTCAAATATGGTCTCAAAGCAGCTATATTATTGATTCAATAACTTCTGGGACAATTTATCACTCAGTAAAATTGTTATTGTGACAGGCTATTTTGAGAAAAACTAATATAAAATGTGCCAACAAGCTTCCAAACTTTACTTTCTGGTATTCTCATCCGTTGTTTTCCTCTCTCCTCTAACATGTTTATAACAGCCTATGATTCACAACATGTTTGGCTTCAGATTCTCAGCTGCTAACGTCGTAGTTTCTGTTTATCTGCTATGTTTGGCTCAGAGGCGTTTTTTCTGGACCCTTTGTGTTGCAGCCGATACTCTGTCGGTGAAGATTACCAAATTTCCCGGTGAAGTTTCTCCCCCTTGGGACGTCATTACTATAAGCCCTTCTGCAATACATCAATTCCTAATTAACATTTGCATATTAGATTGTCAGGGGAGGGAGGGAGGAGGCCTGCGCTTGTGAACTTGTGCTAATTAATTGAAATCAAATGAACCTGGAGCTTTGAGGGGGTGAAGGCGGAGCAATGAAACGCTTCAACAACGTTTGGGAGGGTTGGACTGGATGAGGGCTGTCGGCGCCGCCCGCTGCGTCTAAAAACATCCACTTGATAGAGACCCGTTGGTGCGTTTCTGACAGTCACCAGGTTTATGTGACCCAAACGCTGCCAGAGGCTGTTTGAGGTTTAGCTAAAATCTAAACTTTAAACATTTAATCAGCTCTAAAAGCCATTTATGGCAGAAATTTGGTGATTATTTTTGATTTTTTGTGCCAATCTCAAGGTGTTTTCACATATTATAGTCCAGTAGACCTACTCACCATCTCCCTGCAGGGGAAAAAAAGCTGCTTTAACAGCAATGACTAGCTTTGGTGTTAGCTGTTATATTGTTGACAAAATGCATAAAAACATAAATGTAAAAGAGAAAGGAGTGCAGTGCTTTGCTTCTAATTGTTAACACTACAACAATTAGATAATAAGATAAGGAAAAAGTTTTCATTTAGAAAATAATAGCGAGAAAGAGGGAAGTAGTTCAGTTATGCTAGCTTGACTATGACAACTGTAATATGTAGATGTGCTGTGGAATCCGATGTGTTTCCGTTTAGTTACAAAAAATAAAACAAAGGCGACCTGAACACCAACACCAATAAAGGAGGTGTTTAAATTAGCTAATAAACGCCTGCAGTGTTTGTTTTTTTGGTGTTGAATCCTGATACACGAAGTGGAGTTGTTGTCAGTTGCTACGGCAACGAGTCTGCGTGTGGCGTAGCCGTCACAGACAGCGAGAAAAAAGGTGGCTTTGAGTTATTCCTCAACGGTTTTTCTGCGTTATTTTCCCCTTTGCACTGAATGAATGACACCAACTCCTCCATCTTTCCAGCTGGAGCTGCGGTGGAACAGTGAATCTGCTCGTTCAAGGAGAACTGGACCGGTTTTTATAACGACTCAACCCTCTTGATCAATCCAGTCTCCCTCTGCGACGAAATTACATGTTGTGTCAAGTTGAGGCAGAGCAACGCGCTCCGATTATCAACCAACGCGTCGAATCTTTGACGTTCTTCTGGGAATGCTAATCACTCTTCCATTAGATTTCTCTTTTTTTGGGTGACGCCTGCCATTAATCCTCACAGTCTGGTGTGATGAAAAGGCGGCGCTCCTTTGAACGTAATTAACTCCCATGATCGCTTTTGAACCTCTCTGAATTGAGTGCTCTGATCGGGAGAAATTACACCAGGCGAGTATTTAATGGACCCACGAGTGTCAATTAATCTGGAGGAGCTTTTCATTGCACTTTCTCTTCATGTCCGCTAACCTGGATTTTTATTAAAATGCTTTTAGAATCAGCCTTTGCCTTTTGACGAATACAATAACTTCCTTGGTGTTTTGGTTCGCCTGCAGGGCCAGACCTCCATTACTTTGACTCCAGACCTGATTTTTAAGTTAAATGCTTCAGGAAAGGATTTAGGAGATGGAAAAATAGAATTAAACGTCCATCAAATGCAGGGAGAGTTTGTTATTTTGAAATTAAACTGAAGGACGGTTGGCCCAGATAGCCTGTGGAGGTAAAAAGTCAGACGATCAGATTCAGACGTTTAAATCAGTCTTTCAGTCAGGACACAATCAGAGACTTTCTGGTTTTCGCTCTGACCTGTGATGTGCTTTAAAACTCTTTTAAAGTTTGTCTAATTGTCCAGACTTTTTGGATTTAACCAAAGAAAATGTGAATTTTAATTTGTCCCCATATAAAAACATCAGATATTAAAATTAAATAAGCATGTATGCATGGATACCTGTTGCTGTTATTGTTGTATAATGTTTATAATGTGTATAGTTGCCCTCTAAATGATAGAAATACATAATTTCCAGACTTTTTATTGTTTTTAATTTAAGAAAGCAGGTCAAGTAAACCTGTGGCGAAAAGGAGATTGTTTAAAATTTATATTTGCCATCACATCTGTAAAGTTATTGTTGATATTTCATGTTTTACCTCTAGAGTTTGTTTACCTGGAACCAAAATAACCTCAGTTTGATTGAAAAATGTATTTACTTGTGGAAAAATCCCAGCCTTATTTCCAAAGGAGTTAGAAACCAGCAACCATAAACTGCAGTCGGTTCAGTAAAGGCTCAGCCAGCATCAGTCAGCAGTGATTTCTGTCATGATGCACCATGAGACCAAACTCCTGCAGGAGTCCTGGAGGAGATCTGAAGTAGCGGGTCATTAGCGCCGCGCGGCTAACGCTGGCCGAGCCACGAAGCGCCTTAATTAGGGCCCGACTCAGGAGTTGCTCAAAGGCAGTCAGTTAATTGGGACCTTTTTCTTTCCTTTGCTTTGTTTCTGTTTCAGAAACTTTCTGAAGTTAAGCCAGCTTGGTAAACTGGAGGTGGACGGCGGCCATGATGGACCCAGTTAGTACCAGTTTGATCTGTTTTAATGAAATGGAGAGATGCTGGCCATTATTACCTCACGAAACAAAACCATACCAAATCATTTTGGTTTTGTTCCTGGAAAAAATATCTTGAAAACATATGAGCTTGTTTTAAGTCAATAATTTGTTAATATTGATGAAAACCTGCCAGGCAGATTATTTCACTTGTTACCAGACATTTTTCCCATATTGCAAGTGAAATAATCTGCCGATGGAATAAGCAATTTTTCATCAATATTAAAGAATTATTGATTTAAAACAGGCTCTTCTATCTTTCTGAAAAGATACTTCCAAGTTAATTTGACTTATTTCTAATGTACTAAAGTATTTGGACAGAAACGCGATAAAAATACCTGGTGATATTTTGTTTTTGCAGTGTGGTGCCCACGTTTTAGAGTTTTGGAAATATTAAAATTTATGTTTCTCCGGTTTATTTAAATTGATAAATGGTAACGATAATTCTCCCAGGACGAACTAGAAACATCCAATTAGAGCCAAGAGGCGGGACTAAGCGCTGTCAATCATCCTATGCTCATTCCCATCTGTCATGAATGCTAAGGCTAGTTAGCAAGGCCGCTGATAATGGCGGATAAACAGTTTTCCTGTCACTGTACATTGTTTCTCTGACATTAGCACATTTAGCAGCGTGTACATGAGGATGATTGACAGCACTAAGACCCGCCTCCTGGCTCTGATTGGTTGTTTTTGACCGGGAGCAGAGGAGATTGATTTTTTTTTTTTTAAAGTATCTGCCTCGTATTAAACGGCTTTGACGTTTTTTGCAAATATATATTAAAAAATTATTTATAAAATTTTTATACTGCAGCTTTCAGCAAATGTTTATGAACATTTTTGCAGCAAATTTGCAATAAATTCACATTGGATTATTGCAAAGAAATGTGAAAAATGTGGAATAAACTCACAACTTTGCATTATTTCCAAAAAATGCTGCTGAGTTTGCATGAATTGTGGAAGATTAATTATTTGTTCGTTGGATTGGAGTGAATATTCTGAAACAGCCGAACGATGTGTCTCTGAACGTCTCGAAGGAGCTCTTGATTCTCCCAGATTGAACCGAGCGTTTCTGAAGCAGCGAAGAAGAATGCTTTTAACAGATAATTGATGAATATTCACTGGATCAGCCTCTAATCAGAAAGCGTGGTGGGCATCCTGAGTAATTGATGCATAGCTAATGACGTGGTGATTAATAGCTTGGCATAAACGGGGCTGATTTAAAGATCGGGGAGGAAGACTGAGATCTCGTAATGTTCTGTGACGCGTTCAAAACCGAGGAAGATCGTCGGGAAAACGCTTGATCAAAAGCCGACTTATTAGAGGAAAAATGCTCGGCTGGCGCTAATAAGTGCCGGTGTTAATTGGGTTTGTCCAGGCATATGGAGGTTTGTTCTGCGGGAACGAGGCAGATAATTTTCCGTCTCTTATTTGAGAACAAACGCCCAGTGATGGCCGCGTTCGGTTTAATGATATGCAGCTGAAGGTCCTCAGGGGGATTGAAAAGGTCACGGTTTGGTGGCGGGAGATGGCGGGTTTTCACGCTCCGCTCTGCAAGTGGCAGCGAGATGAAAGGACGCTAATTACTGACATCCTGTTGGAACAAATACTTTTCTTATTCAAATCAGGGTCAAATGGCGTTTTCTCATTAACAAAGAGTCTTTAAAACATGGAGGCAGGTGAGCTGCAGCTTCGTCTGAGGACGTGACGGATGGATTTACCCCCTGATGGCCTCCAACCGCTTCACTGGAAAACCTTCCGTCAATTACTGAGGGAATAAAGTGATTTTGAGCTCTTTTTGGTTCTTTATCAGTTTAAAGTGTTTTTCTATTAACTTCAGGATCTTTTATCAAGATGAATTTTGTCAAGGCTGAGCAACAGAATTAGCTATTTACACCTTAAAATGTTTTCTTAAAAGTCCTTTTGAAACTTGTCTGCTGATTTCCTTAATGTGAAGCCGATCTTATCCGCCGATGTTATCGACCTTGGCAAAGGTTTATAAATCAACCACTGTGCTGCACAGTCGCCCCAATGTCTCCTGTTCAGCAATTTTTTTCATATATTGAGCAACATTTCAGACAAAAAACTGGGATCAGCCAAAATCTGAATTGGTAAGCTGGGCTTTTTAAAAATTTGATAATCGGCGATCGGCCAGAAAAATGCAATCGGTGCAACAAAAGAAGGAAGAATACTGAGAAGGAAAGAAAGAGGGACGGAAGAAGGAAGGGAAGAACACTTGGAAAGTTGGAACGGAGGAAGTAAGGACACTCCAACGGAAAGAGAACAAAAGGAGTAAATGTGATGGAGGGACACTAGGAAGGACAGAAGGAAGAAAATTCATCGGCTTTTTTAGATGATGAGAGAGGTATTATAAACGTTTAATGTTTTATGTTTATTTCAGCACAAAAATAAGCAGCAGCTTACACACGTTGATTGTTAAAATCTGCCATAGTTTTGGTCGGGCTACCTCTAGTAGCTATTCCTGTAATCTGCCATAGTTTTGGTCGGGCTACCTCTAGTAGCTGTTCCTGTAATCTGCCATAGTTTGGGTCGGGCTACCTCTAGTAGCCGTTCCTGTAATCTGCCATAGTTTGGGTCGGGCTACCTCTAGTAGCCGTTCCTGTAATCTGCTATAGTTTAGGTCGGGCTACCTCTAGTAGCCGTTCCTGTAATCTGCCATAGTTTGGGTCGGGCTACCTCTAGTAGCCGTTCCTGTAATCTGCCATAGTTTTGGTCAGGCTACCTCTAGTAGCCATTCCTGTAATCTGCCATAGTTTGGGTCGGGCTACCTCTAGTAGCCGTTTCTAAAATCTGCCATAGTTTTGGTCAGGCTACCTCTAGTAGCCGTTCCTGTAATCTGCCATAGTTTTGGTCGGGCTACCTCTAGTAGCTGTTCCTGTAATCTGCCATAGTTTGGGTTGGGCTACCTCTAGTAGCCGTTTCTAAAATCTGCCATAGTTTGGGTCGGGCTACCTCTAGTAGCCATTCCTGTAATCTGCCATAGTTTGGGTCGGGCTACCTCTAGTAGCCGTTTCTAAAATCTGCCATAGTTTTTGTCGGGCTACCTCTAGTAGCCGTTCCTGTAATCTGCCATAGTTTTGGTCAGGCTACCTCTAGTAGCCGTTCCTGTAATCTTCCATAGTTTGGGTTGGGCTACCTCTAGTAGCCGTTTCTAAAATCTGCCATAGTTTGGGTCGGGCTACCTCTAGTAGCCGTTTCTAAAATCTGCCATAGTTTGGGTTGGGCTACCTCTAGTAGCCGTTTCTAAAATCTGCCAGAGTTTGGGTCGGGCTACCTCTAGTAGCCGTTCCTGATTCCAATCTTCCTCTCTGCATCTGTTGGCTGAAATCAAGCCTCAGCAGTCATTGTCAGTTATGAGCAGGCAGTTAAAAGTGGCTCTGGTTCTCTCAGCCGGAGGAGGTCAGCAGCAGGAGGAATGAAAATTTCCCATTAGAGATCTAACTGAGCCATTATTGCAGGCTGTAATTATTTGGACAGCTTTATAGTTTTGTGCTCTGAAGGTTCAGGTTATTTCATTACAGGCATTAGCCTTCGCATATTAAAGCTGAGACTTGATGCTTAAGTCATTTCCAGGATTGTATTTCTCCCTGAACGTTTCGCTGTCCAAACATGGCCTCTGCTGTAAAGAGGAAAGAAACGTTGGCTCACATTTGAGCTCATTTGCATCCATGTGGAAAAATTAGGAAGCTCCTTTAAATATTCAGTTTGATGGTAACATATAAATGTTTAAAGTGATTTAATCACACTTAAACGGTACAAAAGGACATTAATTTACTTATTTAACACCATTACTGATGTTACATTTCAAGTCGACACAAAACATCTCAATGAGATCAAGATGTGGGCTTTGACTAGGCCCAGGATTTTTCATTTAGTTCTGAGACAGTCCATAATAGATTTCCTGGTTTGTTTTGGGTCACAAATTTATTCAAATACTTCAGGAGCAAACTAAACATTTCCTCCAAATTAATACTAAATGTTTACAAACAATCTGGATATTTAGCTAGCAAGCTAAATTTGTATCTTGCTAGCTATTTAGCAAGCTAGATATCTAGTTTCAAGCTATTTAGTTAGCAAGCAAAGTATTGAGCTTCAAGCTAAATATCAGTTAGTAAGCTAATTTAGTTTTAAATTAAACATGAATTAGCTAAATAGTTAGCAAGGAAAAAATTAGCTCCAAACTAAATACTAAATAGAAGCTAAATATTTAGTTAACAAGCTAATTATTTAGCTTCAAGCTAAATACTAACTAGCAGGTAAAATATTCAACTTCAAACTAAGCTGATTAGTTTACAGCTTCAAACTAATATTCAAATATTTAATAAGCTTAATAATATAGTTTATACTAAATACCAATTAGAAAGCTAAGTATTTAAGAATACTTAGCTTTTTATTAAATACTAATTAACTAGCTAAATATTCAACTTAAAACTAAAGATAAATTTACAATCTAAATATTCACACCAAATTAAATGTATAGTTAGGGAGCTAAATATTGCTACTCTAGTTATTTTGTTAAACTAAATATTTAGTCAGCAATACCTCCTGTATGTAACTTTAATTGTTTTGCTGGAAAAGAGACAGTTCTTAATTATTTTTATTTTTTGCTGAAACCAAGTTGCATTTGGTTTAAAGTATAAGAAGTTGTTTAAATATGTTAGGTGTTTAATGCAAGATGTCAAATGTAATATTTTCATGACAACAAATTGGTTCTAGAAGGATCCCAGTTTAGTTTCCATCAAGCTATTTAATCATGAAAGCTGCTTTTTGTGATAATTAATCACTAAATATAAATATATCAGCAATGCAAGCCTGTGCATGTTGGATATTTTCACATGTAAGCTAAATATATTCAATATATCCTGTGATTCAGATATTAACCACTCAGGAAAACCTTTTGATTGTTGCCTTTTCCAAAGATTTCATTTCCATTTCAACCTTTTTCTTTCTGCTTAAAACATGCGATCAATCATAAACACTTTGTTCTTCTTCAAACCCAGAATGTTTGCTACAACATATCAACGGCTTCAATCATCAGGATATTTCCCTCATCACATTTTATCTCCCAGCCTGTGTAGATCTTGAATTTACTCTGTTTTTTCCCTTCCCTTCAGGGTGAGATGCATGTGTAGGTGTGTGCATCCTTGCACGTTATCAGCACACCTGAAGGCATGCATATGTGCTGCAAATGTGTTTACCTTCATTATCTGTGTGCTTTAGGAAGCCTCTGCAAGGGGGATTGGAGGAAGATTAGAGTTTGGTTTGAAATGAAAACTGAATTTATGTTGTAGGGTTTGGAGATGGAGCTGATGGATCTGAAGAGGGGCGTGATTAAATCTGTATACTTCCTCAAGTAGGGCTGCTTATTTAGACGTTTGGCTACAGCAGGTGTGTTTGTACTTTTCGCAGATATTTATCGATCTCCTCAAGCTATCTTCGAAATGCTCTTTCTGGATTTATGCCTGACGAGACGTGGTCTCTTATTCCACAATTTGACTGATAAAATGTATGAGTTTCCTGCTGGGCGGTTGCTGCACAACCCCAACAAACTCCAACTCATCCAGTGAGCAGCTTCTCGTTACCTAAACAGGGACTATTACACAAAATTTACATTTTTGTTTTTCCATTTGTGTCTCTAAAAACATTCCAAGCACTTAAAAAAAACACCCTGACATTTTAGGCAATGATTTAATGTTTTTTTGGTGTCTGGAAAATGACCTATTTCAAAACCCCTGTTACCTAGCAACCCCATTGGAGTTCCGCCTGTTACCTAGCAACCCAATCTGAATTCCAGTACGTTTGGTCAGCCTGTTTTTACTGCTGTATGCGCTCTACAATGGCTGCTGGAAAGATAAGTGTTTTGCTGTCCAGAAACATCCTACTGCTTTCTTGTTGGTTGCGCAGGAGGCTCCACTTCTGATTTTCAAAGATGTATGGTTGTGCATCCATTTGCAGCCATTTTCACATGCGAGTGTAAACGTTGAGTTGGATTTAAAATGACAAGACGCCTTAAAACAGCTCAAAATAGGCAGAACTGAGCAGAGTAAAATCTCACTAGGTAAGAAAGTGAGATTTGTGCAAAAAGTTTCATGAATTGTATTTTATCGCTCATAAAAGAATCCAAGCCGGTGAAAGGAAGCATAATAAATCACCTTTAATATTATTCAGGTACAATTATTTCTGGTATAATTAAGAGAGACAAGATTTTCTCAAAATTCTAACTTTAATTCCGAAATTCTGACATTTTTTCTTAGTTTTCTGATTTTAATTTCAAAATTCAAATTTAATCTAAAATGTATTTTCTCCAAATTTTGATTTCTGTTTTTTTTTATTTTAAATTCAGATTAAATAGTCTGAGTCACATTTCTGACTAGTCAGAATAAAAAAAGAGAAGTTTTTCTCAGTCTTTTCTGACAAAAAGTTAGATTTTTTAAAAATTCAATTCCAAAGTTTGAGAAAAAAAGTCAAGAGTTGAGAATTCTGACAAAGTAAAAAAAAAAAAAATTAAATTCTGCCCTATTTTTTCAGAATTTTGACTTGATTCCTTAAAATTTGGATTTCAATTTAAAAATTCTGTCTTTTTCTTCTTCAGCGGTCCCAATCCTCTTCTGTAAACTTTTTGTTGTGGTTCACATGTAGAAGAAAATCAGATTCATGTTCATCCATTGTCCTTGTTAGCATCATTCTCAGACATTCTGTATCTCTGGACGTCCTTTAGCTTCATCTTAGCCTCACACACACACACACACACACACACACCCACACACACACACCCCCACACACACACCCTCACACACACACACTCTGGCCCTCCGTCTGCTCGCCGCCTGCTATCATCTCCTGGCATGAGCGTGCAGCAGCTCGCGCCCAGCGGGGGGGCCTGAAGGCCTGCAGGTGGGAGGCCAGGTTTGCTGGCAGTCCATCATTTCCGCGCCCTGTTTACTTCTCTGTCTGCCTGAGCGTCTCCTCCTGTCGAGTCGAGGACTCCTCCATCAAGTGTCTGCGGCCGTCGCTCTCTGTGCAGATTGCTAACAGATGTCCTAGTTGAAGTCTGAGTGACACGGCTCCGCTGTGAGGGTGGGTGGGATTATACGGCGTGTAAAAGGATTACGGCTGAAACGTTTGCTGCCGTGAACTTTTGACGGTGTGAAAACACAGCGGCTTGTTGGGATTATTGGTGCGTTTCAGAGCGCGTCGCTGCTGTTGAGTCAAACCTGGATTGACGGCCTTTAAAGTCTGTGAAAGTCTGAACTCACTGGCAGTTCGTGCCAGCAAGGAATCAATACATTTACATCGGCTTGTGCTTCCAGTTGATTGTTTTTGTAAAGCAGAAATTCAAACATAAAGTCCTAAAGGGATCCGCAATCAGTTGAACATGTTGTGCTCAATGTTTTGTAATTTTCCAGCGTATTACGACCAAAAAATGAAGAAAATTTCTGAGCTTCAAAAGTCTAAGATTTGCTAGAAAAAAATTTGAAATTTTGAGAATAATTTCAGAAATTTTCTAGAGAAAAACAAAAAAAATTCTGAGGTGCAAAAGTTGAAATTTTGCTTGGAAATTTTGAGATTAATCTGAGAATTATATATATATATATATATATATATATATATATATATATATATATATATATACATACATACATACTGAACATTTCTTAATTTCAAATCAACTTATTTTAAGAAATTTCCAAAATTTGAAAGGTTTCGACATTTCAAACTTTCATTCAAGTTTTTTTTTTTCAGATTGAGCTCAACATTTCTGAGTTAATCTTGGAAATTTTCAACTTGTCAGATTTTCTAGATGATTTTGGAGAATAATGTGAAGTTTGTTGTTTTTATTTTCTAGAAAATTTCAGAAATTAATGTCAAAATTTGATATTTTTTGGCAATGAACACATGAACACAAAGCCTATGTGACAATATTTGATCTAAATTTATAAAAACTAAACAGAATTTACATTAAATTAATGTTTCTTAAAGACTATTGTTGAAACTATTGAAAAGTTGTGGATTTTTTAAAGTCACCTCTTATTTTCTTGCCAATATTATATTTTCATAGAATCTTTTAAGAAAGTTTTAGATTATTTTAGTGTCTCTTTTGCAATAAACCCAGATGCCAACATGATGAATAGTTTATTGCAGAGAGATGCTTGGAAAAAAGTAATTTTATTCTGCAAACTTTGCTTTCGCAACAACTTTCCTGCTATTACATTTTTTACACATTACTGCATTTCTGACTAAATGACAAAACAAGCAAAAACAAAAATAAATCCTTATGAACTGATAATTTCTCTGCCCCATTTTGCAGAAACTTGTCGTCTTGGTTGAATTACTGAAATATAATTTTGTAAATTAATATTTTGTTTCACCACTGAAACAAGGAGAAAATTCTCCACTTCAAGAGTAATTTAGTTTTACCTTTGGAGCTGGAAATAGTGAAGAAAATAATTTCTCCTCCCTCTGCATCTCGTCTCCAAACTGATGGTGATATTACTCTGATTTTATTTCAGACCAGCAAAATGGCCACTCACCTCATGAATTTATAAAATCCACCAGAGTTTTAATGCATGTTGCTCTTAATATACTGACATTAAATATAAAAACCTAATTTTGACGCTGTTATCGGTTTGTGCAGGAGCTTTTAGTGTCCTGGAATTGACATTCAGACTTTATTGTTATGCTGATTATCCTCATGAAACACTTAATTATATTCTTGAACAGTGCATCTCGCCACCATCTGAATCAGTTAAATCTCTGGGGCTTTTGTGTTTTATGAAAGGCATTATTTTACTTCCACAGACTAATGAAAACGCACATTAAGATTTCAGTCAGAGATCAGCACATCCACAACGACGCAGTGCATTTTAATACGACATCCAGTTGTTTATTTCTTCTACATGATCAGTTTTCTCCACAGTTTGCCCTTGAAGCAGGAAAACTTCCCAACGGTGAGTAAGAATGCAGGTTTAGTGTTTTGGAGACTTTTGACGGACATGTTTGTGGTTGCAGGGTTTGAACTTTCGGGTCACACCGCTGCCCTCTAACCACCGCCTTCAAAGCAGTGCATTTCAAAGGAGCCGATAATCTTCAACAACAGGAGTAATTTATGGGTCACTGTAGCCAAGTCACGGTTTATTAATTCAGAGAGTCGACTCAGGTCACTGCCAGCGACTGGGGCGAGTTGAATAACATGTTGCCCAACCTCCCTGTGCTCCACAAAGGTGCAAATGAATTCTGATCCAGCCGCCCTGCTGCACGGTTTACTAATAAACCGCAGAGAGCAGGATGGGTGCGAACGCTGCTGCCTGCAGCTGTGAGGCTCAAGGCCAGAGAGCCACTCAAACCTCCCAACCTGGAGGATTGTAACGTTAGTTTGTGTTATTGGTATCTCATATAATCTAAACCTGAAGTTTACAATTTACTTCACATTTTTATTTCCAAATATTAAACACTAGAGCTCATACAAATTAGTTCAGTAAAAGCAGAGCGCAGAGAGACAGAACGCTACATTTTTTCAAAACAACATCCTAAAAATGTTTCTGATTTATTCGTATTAGAGCTAATGCTAATATTAGCATCCTATTGCTAGTTGTAGCCAGCTGAAACTAGTGTGTAGAACTATCATCTGTTGCTAGCTAGTTTTCTAGCTAGAACTACACAGCTTATGTTAGCATTAACATAAGATTTGTAACTGCCAAATATAGCGAAAAGTGTGCTAGAAATAACATGTTAGCGTTAATATTAATATTACCAACTAAAGTTACGTAATGTGCTACAACTAACATATCTGTTAGCATTAATATTAGCATGCTAGTTGTCAAGTATTCCAACATAATGTGCTACAACTGTTACGGGTTATAGCTACATAGAGTGCTACAGCTAGTATTGGTGTGCTAGCATTAGCACCCAATGACATTTACATCTGCTGATGGAACTACAGCTACATAATGTTCTACAACTAACATTTGTGTTAGCATGGTTGTTGCTAACAATAGTTACAAAGTGTGCTAGAGGCAGCATCCGTGTGCTAGCATTAGCATTAGCATGTCACAAGTGTCTCCTTGGACTTTTTGCACAAACTTTGGCTAATAAATATGTATTTTTAAAATAATTATGTTGAATTTACATAACATAACAGAAAGAGTACTTGCAATGTGTTATGTTAACTTTTCCCACTTTAACAGAACCTGAGCGAGTTTATTCTGCGCGGATGAGTTCAAAACAAACGACGATAATTCCTCAAAGCCTTTTCCCCCATTTACAGTGAAAATGCAACTGAAAGTATGTCTGTTAGTCAAACCCTGTAAGAAATATGTACTTTTATATTATCTGTGACATTTCTGTGGCATTTGAAACCACTTCCTCGCCGTTCTCCTGGAGCACATACAGGGATCGGATAAGCCATCTATATTGGATTTAAATCCCAGGATCAGAATGTTCCTATTAAAATACCCTCAAGCTGAAAACCCGATGACATTTACATCTGCTGATTGCTATTTCAGATCGGCGCGACACCCAGCGTGTTATTTGGATGTTGTGACGCTCTTATTCTGCAGAAATTTCTGGATGAAGTGGGGAAGCTCCCTGCCAGACGTCCATTAAACGTAATGTTGTGACAGGCGGGAGTCGGCTGCAAATGAGCATGTGTCACTTTGCAGAGTTCATACTCTATATGTTTCAGCAGGTGCTTGTGCGCCTTCGCCTGTGTTTATACCCAAGTGTCACAACAAATGATTGGAAACATGTATGAGCTGATTCTGTGTGCGGGCGTCCATCACCGGTGCTCTAATGGAAACGTCTCTTCTCTGGATGACGGAGTGAAACGCCTCTTGTTTACAAAATGGGAATCTTGTGCAGTCAATCATTTATTACAGTGTTTTTTTTCAGCCGAGTTCAAACTTCCAGGAATCTCCCTCCATGTTTGGAGAACTAAGCAGCAAAGATGGGCAATATGGGCTTGGAATCTTATCGATAAATTTCGTGGTAATATTGTGATAATAATAAAATGTTTCAAAGAAAACTATTTATTACACATTTTTGGGTGATTTCATAGCTGTGAATGCCTGAGATTAAAATAATGGAGCCACAAACACAAATAATCCTCTTGAAAAACTTTCACATTTTCAATTGGCTTATTAAAAATAAGTGTGATTTTCACAGAGATACAGAAACTGTATTCAAGTAAAAGTATCACTACTTAAATATATTTTTACTCAATAAAAGTAAGTAGCTGTCCAAAAAATTATTCAAGCATAAAAAAGTATTTGGTTAAAAAGTAACTAATCAAATTATCAATCATTTAATATTTAAAAATTACATTATCAGATGAACCTAATTATAAAATTAAGTGGAAATTTTGGTATTTTAAGGACCAAAATGATAATAATTCATGTAAGTAACCAAAAATAACAAAATCAGGCAAAAGAAATTTTTTTAAATCAGTTTCTTTCAATAAAAGACTCACAAAGCTTTAACAAAAACTGCAGGTTTGGTTAAAACATGTTTGTTTTTCATTCAGTGGGTAGAAAAGCCAGACATTTTACTCAAGAAGAGTAAAAATACTTCATAATAAAGTCACTGAAGTAAAAGTAAAAAGTGCAGAGTAGAAAAAAATACTCCTGAAAGTACATTTTTTCAAAAAGTCACTCAAGTAAACCCGACTGACCAACATGCTGAAATTCTGATTGGGTTGCCAGGCAACGGGCTGCGCTTTACCGGGGTTGCTAAGTAACGGCGCAGCGCTGCTCATTTGTACATTCCAGAAGTTTCTGCCAGCAGGTCATTTTCAGGACGTGAAAAAACTTTAAGCACTTTGGTTGTTTTCCAGAAGCAGTAGAAAGTCAAAGTATTAAAAATAATAAAAAAAAAAAACAGGCAAAATGTTCGTGTGCGAAATTTCTGGACGTAAACAACAACACGCAACGTGTCTGTTATTCTTTGCAATTTTGCAGCTTAAAACATAAAATTGTTGCAAATGTAATTGAGTAAATGGAACTAGTTACCTTATATATATTTAAATATATGCCTATATACAGTTACATATATTTAATCGTAACTACATTTTTTTTTTTTTTTTTTACTGTTTGTATCTGAAATTAATCGAGACGACGATTAGTCAAAATTCTTATTGATTTTCCCGATAAATGATAAACGATACAATAAATGCTCACCTCTACTCAACCCCTCATACTGGCTCTGTGGGGCAGAACATCATTAAACTGAAAAGAAAATGCAGATTTTGCTTCCTTAATCCTCCTGAACCATCTGCAGTATGAAGACTTGGATCTTGTTTTGATGCCATCAGTTTACAGAGACAACAAGGTGCCAAATCTAGCTTAGTGAGCGGACCATTGTTATTATAAAACATAAAGTTTTCCTCCACCAAACAGCAGTTTTTGTAGCTTTTTTTCTGATTTCCACCAGTGATGGACAAGCACCCAGAGGATCAGCCCAGTAAATTAGCAGGACTGCTGCCTAATCATGTAAGCGACACCCACAGACATCTGGTAAACACTTCAGCCGGAACCATGCAAATGAACTCTGGCATAATGGACGGCCAATTATGGATCTGACTGATGGGGCGAACACAGGGGGCTCAGGCGTTTGGTGTGTGGAGTTTGTTTTTGTGAAAGCCAGCGTGCAGCATAAAACACGCTTTATTATAAATATGTTCTTCACATTAAACATTTCCTGTTGGTATTACAACACCGCTTTAGGGCTAACATACATAGGAAAGAGGAGTAAAGAGATTAATCTCCAAAATTTTATTGAAAATATGTTGAATTTTCTGAGTTGGAAACGTCAACAATTTGCAAGAAAAAAAAATCTGAAATTTTGAGGTTAATCTGAGAAATTTTCTTTAAAAAACCCAGAACATTTCTGAGCTCCAAAGGTCAAACATTTACAATGAAACATTTAGAAAATGTGACATTAATCGCAAAAATCTTCTAGAAAAAACATTTCCGAGTTGGTAAAGTTGACAAAAATAAAAAAATGTTGAGGTTAATCTCAGAAGTTTTCTTGAAAAAGCAAGAACATTTCTGAACTTGAAATGTCAAAAGTTTACAAGAAAAAAATCAGAGATTTATAGCAGAAATTTTATAGAAAAACACGCAAATTTATAAACGTCTAAAGCCGAAAACTTTCGTACTTAGAAATCTTCCAAAATTTCTAAAACGTTTCTTAGAGCAATCTCAAAATTTCTGGGGTTTTTTTTGCACATTTTAAACTTCTGAAACTCAGAAATTTTCACAAAAAATCTTTGAATTCTCTGAGATTAATGTCAAATTTTTTTTTTTCTCCTATAAATTTTACATTTTTGGAGCTCAGAAATGACCTAGCTTTAAATATGACAAAACTCTTACAAGTAGCTAAATGTAGGAGCTTGTTTTAAGTCAATAATACCCTAATTTTGATTAAATAAAACCATTTCCACTGGCAGATATAAAATGTCATGTTATAAGTGGAATAATCCACCAGTGTAACTGGTGCTTTTTCATCAATATTAATGAATTATTGTCTTAATACAAGCTCCTGTAGACACGTTGCATGTTGTTGTTTACATCCTGAAATTTCGCGAATAAGAGAAAAAGGTATTATTAGTTTAGCAAAATACAGAAATGTATTTCTCCTTTATTTCTAACTACAATGGCCCTAATTCACTGTGGTATAACATAGGTTTGGTTTATTTTTATTTTTTCAAATTAGATCTACACGGTTGCAAACACATTGAGTTTATCTCAATAGTGTGTAGCAGGGTGGATTTTTTCTGCTCTCTCCCCTGCAGGTTTCCTCATCTGTGTGTGACAGCATGACGAATTTACATTACGCTTATAAATGTGTGTGTGCGTGTGTGTGTGTGTGTGTTGGGGGTCCTGTTGCTCATGGGGGTTGGACGTTCTTCTCCAAAGGTATGGTTTGCAACGCAGCAGGCAGGTGACGAGGATTATACAGCCGCTGGCAGAGGTAAATAATGCGGCCACGCTGCCGGCCGCCGTAGCCGTTGCCTTGGAAACAGAGAGCAGAGAGTGGCCCTAATTTTGTGTTGGACTCCCTGAGACAGATGAGCTGTTTGGCGTGTTGAGGGAGGTTGTTCTACTGCGTTTGTGCTGGAGGAACAGACACAGGATCCGCCATCATGCTGCTGCTGAACGAGCGGACGCTGAATATCTGGAGAGCCTGAGGAAAAGATAAATATGTGAGGAAATTTACTTTGAAAAATGAAACTAAATTGGTGAACCACTCTACAAAAAGATAAAATCTTACCAAGTATTATAGTTTCTCATAATACACTTTAAATATGACAAAACTCTTACAAGTAGCTAAATGTAGGAGCTTCTTTTAAGTCAATAATACCTTAATTTTGATGAAATAAAACCATTTCCACTGGCAGATATAAAATGGGAAAAATGTCATGTTATAAGTGTAATAATCCACCAGTGTAACTGGTGCTTTTTCATCAATATTAATGAATTATTGTCTTAATACAAGCTCCTTTAGACACGTTGCATGTTGTTGTTTACATCCTGAAATTTTGCGAATAAGAGAAAAAGGTATTATTAGTTTAGCGCACTGTGCTGCAGCAGAGGGCGAAATAACACAGAAAAACTGTTGGAGAACAATTCAGAACCACTTATTCTTCCCTTTTCTCGCTCTCTGAGTCGTCTACATAGACACAGACCCGTTTCCATAGCAACTGACTGACGACAGCTCCACTATATTTATCAGGATTGAACACATAACTTTCCCACACAAAGAACAGAACATTGAGTCTGTTACAGTTTTATGTTTTCAAGCTCTATGTTCATTTTGAGATCATTTAATGATCGCTGTGGTGGATTAGCTGCTGCTATTAGCCAAGCTAACACAATGGTGGTTGATTAGCTAATTTAAACTCCTGCTCTGCTGATGATCTGTCAGAGCTGATGCTTAGTTGCTCTTCTTTTGTTGTTTTTTAACTGAACCGGAACACACAGAAATCCACAGCACATCTACATGCTACAGTTTCCATAGTCAAGCTAGCATAACTGACATTCTTCCCTCTTCATCGCTATTTCTTTTAATTAAAACTTTGTTCTGAATTTGTTTTCTAGTTGTCAAAGTGTTGACAATTATAGGTCCCTTTTTCCTTTACATATCACACATACACTTTAGGTTTAGCGCGTTATATTGACAACTTAATAGCTAAAACCAAAGCTAGTCATCATCAGCGCTGAGTTTTTTGCACATCTTGTGACGTCGGGTTGTTTACTTGTATTATTTCAAGGATACAAAGATATTTGCAGTAGAAAGTTGACCAAAAATACTTTGTAAAATTTTGTGTTTTTACAGTGAAATTATCTGAATATTCTATTTTTGGATGATATGCGCCACCATAGAGGTGACAGAACGAGAGATTACACCAGTTGACCCATGAGATGTTTGCACACCTGCTGAAACTAAAATAATTAACTGCAGGAGGGATTAGATTAGAGGAGGCTCCTGTAAATCAAAGCAAATAGGGTTCAAAATGATACTAACATAATATTGAGTTTTCAGAATTAACAGGAGACCCATTTCTCTTGGTTTAAAGACTCTGATCACCGTGGAATATTCATTTTTTAGATAATTATGATGTTTGGAGCTTAGAAAGGTTTACATATTTTCCAGTGTGTCATGATACAACTTGGTCTTAAAGTTTAATGTGAATTTTTTAAAAATTTTTATGTCATTTCATTGAAAGAAAAAACACTTCAAAAACACAAAATCTTCACAAAGTCTAGTTTCTACTACAAATATCTTTGTATTCTTGAACAAGTAAGACATTGGTGATTGTTTTAAGTTAATAATTCCTTAATATTGGTGAAAAAGCAGATTATTTCCCAATTATTAACTTAAAACAACTTCCTATACCTTATTTGTAAGATAGTTTTGTCTTATTTCAGTATGAAATTAGACCAAAAATACTTAAGATTTGGTTTTTGCAGTGCAATGTCCAGGTATCAAGCCCTCGAATATATATCCAACATAATTTATTTGCTAGTTTTGTCTCTTCCACAGCTATAAAATCAGACCTTTGTTATGTCAAGTTGTAGGTGGAGTCTGAACAATCGATCAAGCTTCGCCGATGACAGCTGGACAACAGCAAATATTTCAGCGACATTAATAAAATCTTTCATTTTCAGCCTCTGCTCCACAGTTGGATATTACCGTCTCTCATTGAGCGCACCTCGCTCCGTCCCTGTCATCCGCTGGGCAATAAATCAATAGTGTATTATTGAAGGAGACGTCTGTGGGAATGGGAGGAAGTGAGAGACCTCAGGGAGGAGTGAGGTCGGACTTTAAGATGCTCAGATGAAGTGTTTCAACGCTAAACTCTAAATCAGTTCAGGTCACAGTGAAGGAGCCATAAATGGCTCCCATAAGAGATAAAATAAACATTTTAATGTGTGTTTGTGCAATAGCCAAATGTTCTGGAGAAAAATGTTTCAACTGCAGCACATATGTGGTTTGTTTTTCTGTTTACAGATCAATTTTGGTTAAGGTCTGCAGAGATTTTACGGCGCTGGAGTTTGATCAGATTGTCTGAGTCAGCGGCGTACAGCAGGGCATCGGCACTGGAAGGACAAAAAGGAAGAGTAAATGTCAGTCAAAACATTTTGTTTCTTTTAATAATCTCTGAAGTTTTCTAGGAAAACTTGTTGAAATTTTTGAGTTTCAAAAGTTGAGAATTTGCTAGAAAAAATACCTAAAAACATTTGATCAATTGCAGAAATGTTCTAGAAAAACTTTGAAATCTTTGAGTTTCAAAAGTCAAAACTTTACAAGGTAAATTTTTTTTAATAACCTCAGAAATTATCTAGAAAAAAAACACTGAAATTTCTGAGTTTGAAAGGTTGAAAAAATTAAAAATAGTTTTTTTTTTGTTTGTTTTTTTACATTGGCATAAAATTTACAAGGTTTTGAGTACTTTTGTAATGGAAACACAGCTATTAAGAAAACCAAATGGAAATTAAATGTTTAGGGTTTCAAATGGGAGCCGACATCCATAACTGCAGCTTTTTTAATCAAACTTAAGTTTTTTTTTGGCTAGAAAGTCTGTTTTAATTGCGGATGTTTAAATACACAAGCAAACTCTGAAGCAGTAAAATCGTCTGCATAAAAACCTCAGTCTTGGTTCAGTTGAAGTGAATTCTGTTTGAATGCTGATGTGAACGCCAAGCAGACCAGAGAACGCTTCAAAAGCAGGAAGTGGACTACAGCACAGGGCATTTTGGGTGAAGTACAACCAAACAAACGCGCTAGTCTAGCCCAAAAGACCAAAGAACAATCCTCCAACCACTAAAGTCTCCATTTTTGTTTACATTTTGTGAAGGAAGGTGCTCTCAGTGTGTTCTTCAGAGGATTTCATGTTGTTTTCTTCAGTGGTTCTTGGTGCAGCACCACCACAAGTATTTCAAAGGGTTTGCAGTGTGATAGGGAGCCACCAAGCCGAGTCCACCGGACCGCACCCTAAAATTACTCCAAGAATGAATTAACAGAAGGTAACCAGAAGTCAACAAGTAAACCTCTGAATGGTTTAAAACAAACAAAAGGAAGGTTTTGAAGTGACCCAGTTCAAGTCCGGACTGGAATTCGCTACAGAAGTTGCAGCAGGTTCTGATTTCTTCCCAGCAACCATGAAAGACTCGCTATCGTTTTCACACAAATCCTTTCTGCCAAATGTGACACAAGCATTAATTAGGTTTACGACGCAGCTGTACTTTTTCACAGAGGTGGTCCGGTCGGTTTGGAAATTTAATTTTCGGAAATGAAATTGTGTTCGATCTCAGAACATTAAATCAAAGAATCAGAATAAAGCCTCAGCATCCATAATGATCAATGAGTCTTTGTAGCTCCGACCAGTGCCTCCCTGTTTATTTCATCCCTTTGGCAGAAGGTGGGCCTCATTCATAATGTATTGTGCATATAAAACACAACAGACTTCATCACATTTCAGACTGTAAACCGTCTGGCTTCAGTCCCAACAGCAGCACCTTAAAACACACACACACTTAGACACAAGCAAACCGAAACACTTCCTGTTCAAACACTGATCTGCAGACTTTTGTTTTCATTTTAGTCACTAAAAATTGGCTTTAATTACTACTAATCTGCAACTCTTTGCTGTTTGTCTTTTATTGCTGTTAGATATTAGTTCTCTATATTTTTTTCTTGAGTTCTTCCCTGCCTGTCTCTAAATTGTTTGTCTATACATGTAGTTTAATTTTGACAGTATTTCACTTTGGTAAAAACTGTTTCTGTTTGTATTCTAAATATCTATAAACCTGTACTAAAGATCATCTTCAGCCTGCTTGTGTAATATTGACGTAAAGCTCTGTGAACGCGAAACAGGCCGAAGAAGCGATCGAGCGCCCAAGGAATTCTGGGTAAATATAATCAAAACAAACAAGCTAGTTGGGCGCTTGCGGGAGGAATGTCTCGTCGTCTTTTACTAAAGAAAAAGCTAAAATCTGACGCTGCTCCATTTTTGTTGCTGCGCCATTTAACCTTTCATTTTGCACTGTTACCCATAATGCACCTGTTTGTTTTGTAGCTCCTCTCGCTAGTAGCTTAGCGAGTTACTTTCTGTGCTCAGTGCTCTGAAACAGCTTCAACGGAGCTACTCTTATAATGTAAGTATAATTTTCTTCTGCTCGTAATTTGTGTTTACTTTAGTAATTAGCCTAGAAATTGTCTCCTAGAAATTGTTTTATCTGACTACTGGTAACTGCATGGGGCACCTTGGTGTGTAGTGTTGATGGTTCTCTGCATCAATATAAATCTGTTTAGGTGTTTTGAGTATTTTGGTTTACTGGAGACTATATTTCATTTGCGCCAGTTTGACGCTATGAAGGTTACCGGAAATTACGTGCTCTGTAAACAACCATTCTCCACCGGTCCGAACCCGATGGCTGATAATGTTTATTCACTATTTCGTTTATTTCATTGCTAAAACTATATGGGACAGTTCCACTCCGGAAATGAAAGGGGAGCTTTTTCCTATATTATCTGCTATCTCCCGTTTTTATTTTCTTTTGAGCTCTGTGATATTTTCACCTTTAGGAAGAAACTTCTCTCTCCGACATAAGCAAAGCTCACAGTCTAGCTGTAGCTTTCTATGTCCTTCTATGTCTGGTCCTTAGTCTGGTCTTTGGGGTCTGCTACTGCCTCTAGTGGTGTGGAGGTAGTAACACAACCAACATAAAAACATCATTATTAATTTTTATTAATAATTCTGGCATTACTGGCATAGTAAGAGATGGATTTCTTTAATAAAACACTTTCTTCATTTCCTCAAGGATGTAGAGCTAATTTGCATCTGTTGTGTTTCTAATATGCAAAAGTGGTTTCAGTGTTTAACTGATAAATCTTCAGAATGTGCAAATTTTTTTATCCAATTAATCGTCAGAATGATCGATTTGTTTTTGTTTCATCCCTGTGAAATTAGAACCTTATCTTGTTTTGTTTTTAATCTGCCATAAAAAAAAACGTTCCAATGTGTTGTTAATGTGACATTGTTGCGGTGAAATCACGTTTGAATGTTGTTAATGTGCGTTACAAGCCATCACTGCGGAGGACAAACCATTCAGAGGAGCGATTTAAACACAAACTGAGTCGTGTCATACCACCACAGCACAGACGAGCGCTCACCTTGCCTACAGCAGATTTTCTATTTAATCAGCATTGCTAGGCAACCATTGTTCAAGCTGCAAGGACACCTGTTACATGGAAATATTTCTTTATAAACTGTAAATCAGACGGAGAGAACAGTGAGTCTGAGAAAAGTCATCTCGTTATGAAGTTTAATTTCTCTGGTGGGAATTAAAAAATCTGCTCAGGAGTCGTTTCCAGTCCATAAATCAAATCCTGACGAGGCTGACGCTTAAAATGGCGAAGCCTGTTCGGCACCTGTTGGAGCCGAAGCCACAATTTCAGGAGTTAATGGAGGAATTTGCAGTTTCAGCTGCAGATTAATGAGTTCTGCAGAGCTGCTGAGTTGACACAGTTCAGGGTTTGGTGTCCTTGTGGTTCTTTTTAATGCAAAGCTGACCTGTTTCACATAATGCAAAAGGTCATAGATTGGCGTGTCAGCGTGCGGATGGATTCCCTAAACTCCAAGAGTGACAGAAAAAGCAGCTTCCTTCATTCATTTGACTAAAATTTACACAAACTATCGATTGGCCTGTAAACTGTCGTCTGGTCTGAGCGAGTAATCAATGCGCTGCAGTGACTGTCTCTGCTGAGAGACTCACTACTTTCTGAATGAGTCATTCTGTCGTTTTTTCAGCAGAAGAGATGACACCACAGAGCATCAGCTGCGTTTCTGTTTCCACATCAGTGGGCTTTGACTGGGTGGATGGACGAGTTCATAGTGAAAGTGGTTAGAGGCTAAATATCAGCCGATATAATGATTCACTCTCAGTGTTTGGGGTTATTTCAGCTTCCTGAAAAATGTGCATTCTGCTCCAGAATTGTCCATCCATTCATCGGTTTGCAAAGACGCCTGGTAGATGAGGATACCATTAAAATGTTTGTTTCTGTAACTCTTTTTGGGTTACACGGAACACAAATGTTGATTGTAAAGTTACACAGTCAAAAATGAACTCCAACAGTTATAACTAGTCATAAAAACATTAAAAAAACCTGTTTTAACATCATATTTTCACCGTGTTATTCCTTTATAATTATCACAGTTTCAAACTAAATATTTATTTTGCAAGCTAAGTAGTTGGCAAGCTAACTATTTAATTTGCAGCTAAATATTTACCTTCAAACTAAATACCAAGTATACTATGTAGTTAACTAAATAGTTAGCCGAGTGTTTAGCTTCAACGTAAATATTTAGATAATATGCAAATTGACTTGCTAAGAAGTGGAAGTAGACTACCAAAATAAAAGCTGCGTTTTGCAAGCGTCTTTATAAACTCTTTTAGTTAGCTCTGAGCTAATAAAATTTAACGAGTGCAGAGCTAAATGTTTAGCTTGCTCGCATATTTAGTTTCAAACTAAATATTTCTCTTGCTAGCTAAATATTTAGTTTGAAACTGACGTTTATTAAACTTCTGAGCTTATAGTTTCTTAAATAGCTTTTTATGTTTTTATGTTTTACTTATTGCCAAAGATGCATCATCTTGTCTGTTTCCACTATTTTAACATTTTTCATCTGGTTTTTTTAATCTCTACAAAGGACATAACATTACATTTTCTCTTAAAGGTTTAATCCTTTTTTCTGAAAGACAATATTTGTCTGTTTTTAATCACAATTTCAGGTTGTTGTTTGCAAAAAGAGCAAATCGACAGCTTTAATTGAAGGGGGGAAAAAAGCAAAAAACTGAATTTGATTTCAGGGTTTTGTTGAAAAAAATCACTGCAGATGTACATGAACAACTTGATTTATGTTTTTAATGTAAACATATATACAATACAATGCATATTTAAGAAAAAAAATAGTATCTTTCAATGTGAAAAAGCTATACTCAGCTATTTTTTTGGGAAATGTTCTTGCCGCATTTCAGAGTTCTGGTGTCTTTCCAGCTGTATGCAGCAACCATAAAAAACTGGAAAGACCTAAATCTTACAATCCTTTTTTAATAGTAGTAATAAACAAAACCAATCTTCAAGCAATCCTAATGATAACTGCATACCATAGATATCAAACCTCCAAAAAAAGGTTGGAAATCAAGCATTTTTAATGTTCCTCTTTTAATCCCAAAAGCTTTAAACACCCCACAATATTCATTTCCCTCCCTCTTTTCACCACAAACCTGCCCTGTACTGTACTAAATTACTTGTTAAGACGGATCATGTTTTATTTCTTGGAGCTTGGCGGCTTTCTGAGTCCGGATCTCGTCTCGGGGCGGACAACAAATCGGCTCCTTCACGGCCCAGTGAGCCATCGACTGGGTAACCAGCAGACAGGAAAGATGCATGGTGCTTTAAACCGTGGCTGGCCTCTGCACTCTTCCTCTCCGAACCGCGCGCCGCTCCATGACTCTGGACGTTACACACAGAATAAAAATGAGGCGAGGCAGCTGGAAAATTGAACATGTTGTCAGGCTGCTCTCGGTGATTTAGGAACTGTGGATTGGAGTCATTTGTTTTAGCTAATGTAAATACAGTGATGGTGGGGCTGGTGATGCACAACGCTCACTGGGGTTACTGGTAATGGGAGTGTTACACTGGGATATGCTGATTACTGCGTTGTAGCATTTTGACGTATACCCACATCAGAGTGGCAAATGGTGCCATTTTGGTTGATGGCACCAGTTAAATTTGGTTTTAACGGGGTTATAAGAACAGAAGCTGATGTTTTAAATACTTTATATTTACTACTTCTAATTAAAACTGATGTGAAATAACTATGCAAAGTAATCAGATGCATATTAAAGCACTATGCACCACTTTATTTCTAGGCCTGTTGTAATAAGCAAGAAATAAATTAATCAATTAATTGCATTAATGCAATAATTTCCATTTGGATTTTTTAATCTTTTCTCTTTCTGTTTCTACCAAAAACTGGACGATAAAAATCTTCAGTCTGGGGCTTTGGTCCCAACTAGCCCTACTATTTGTTTATTTTGTATTTAAAATATCTTCCAATTCCAGTGGAAGACATTTTAAAATGTACATTGGAATTTAAAGTTTATACAGCTTTGAAATGTGTTCTTGCATTATTATACCATTATCAATATAAGACTTGAAAAATAGGCCAATTTATTAACTTTTGGTTTATGTTATAACTTGGCTTGTTACAGTAACAAATAAATTGTCCCAGAATTTATCACAATAAACGCACATTTTCAAGTATTACACTCATAATGGCAAGATCAATAAACTTATTTTTTCATTATTGAGTGACCAAAATAAAAAATAAACACTAGCGAAAGATCATAAGTGTTTACTGCTAAATACCATTCAAACTTATAAAATCTCCTTATTTCCCCTTCAGTTTACTATAAACATACCCACAAACACATCTGTGTCACTTTCACAGTTACTTCTTAATCCTCCGAGTTTATAAAAAAATACTTCTCAGGATCTCAAACAATAAGTTTTCAAGTGAAGGTGTAAAAAAATAAAAGTCTTCCTCTTCTTTGTTGCTCTTTTCCTCCGTGCCATTGCAAATGAAAAAGCAGATTATGTTAATACAATGGTTGGCACGTAAGCAGCTTAGCTAGCATCCAATCTTTGATCCACATTATCAGACACAAGAAATCCCACAAAGAAGGCAGCGTGTTCACATGCTGCCAGCCTGCTCTGATGCTGCCGACACAATGGCTTCAACGAACCTCCCGCTTCTGATACCGAATCACTGCTCGTCTTTATACCACTACATTCATTTATCCTTTATCTGCGTCGTATAGGAGGCGTAAAAGAGCAAAACAAATTTGTTTTAAACTGTTAAATTGCCAGAATGTTGTTGTTTACACCCAGAAATTTTGCGCATGAACATTTTGCCTGTTTTTTTATTTTTATTTTTAATGCTTTGATATGACTTTTTACTGCTTCTGGAAAACAGCCAAAGTGCTTAAAGTTACTATTTCTTTGGTGTCTTGAAAATGAAAACGTCCGGAATGTATAAATGAGCAGGGCTGCGCCGTTACCTAGCAACCCCAGCAAAGCCCAGTCCGTTCCCTAGCAACCAGCATGTTGTTCGCCCTGGGTCATAACTAGTTACATTTATTTTAAAAAATGTACTTTTAGGAGTAGTTTTGCTAAGCTGTACTGTTTACTTTTACTTAAGTAATTTTATTATGTGCAGTGTGCCACAGTCGGGGCAATAATAATGCAGAAAAAACATTGACAAAAAACTCAAAACCACTGGAGTGTTTCAGCTGCTCATTGTCATAGAAACCGACAACAATAATATATCAGGATTCAAAACAAGAAACACTTAAACATTTCCCACACGAAGAGCAGAACATTCATTGGATTACCGTTTTATGTTTTCAGGTTTAATGTTTATTTTGTGATAATTAATGCCATTATTAATAAGAGATTGTTGTGGTAGATTGGTTATTGATATGGTAGATAATAAACTGGCAAATTTAAACATCTGCTCTACTGATAGTCCATGAATTGGTGTGTAGGTCTCCATTTTCTAACTGGACCAAAACGGACCGAATTATGCAGCACATTTACATGTTGAGGTTGTCAAAGTCAAGCTAGCATAGCTAACCTACTTCCTTCTCCCTTTTTTTAAAAATTTTATTAAAACTTTTTTCCTGATCTCAAGTAGTTATTGTAGTGTTTACAATTAGTAGCAAGGCACTGCATCCCTTTTTCTTTTATATATCACGCAAAGATTTAAGATTTAGCGCATTGTGTTGACAATAGCTAAAACCAATGGTAGCTAGCAGCCTTCCAGCAGGGATTTGCAGGGCCAGGCGTCATACTGCAATGTGTCTGTAAGTTCAAGGATTTTATTGCAGTAATGGTTTCCCATAATTACTTATAGGTTTCCAGCTGTTCGAAAAAGCTTTTTCTCCCACAAAATAAGCGACAATGAGAAGTATTGTTCTGGCCATGTGGAGTTGTTGACACTTTTCAAACATTAAAGGAAAGTAAATAACCCCTCCATAGTAGCAGTGAACGTTCTGTTTGAAGATTTAATAAAACTGACAATTGGTCAGGACTTGACCTCCCACAATAATTAACTGCTCGGGCTCTCAGGAGTCAACGGACGCGACCTCGCCGCTCTATGACCTCCTGCAGCAGTTCTGCTAAAAAACCCTGGGTCCAGTTGCAGCAAGTTCTGTAAAAGTCTTATCTAACAAACACAGATGCTCGTTCTCTCACACTTTGCTCTATCTTAAAAATTTCAGCATGACATATCTCTGTCACGTACACTCCCTTACATTCCAGTTTGCAAACACAATCCTCAACGTCTCGCTGCGTCTGTTATTTCAGGTGTCCTCTAATGAAAGATCTGTCAAACATAAAGGCTGCATCACCTCATAACGCTCTGACTTACTTTAATTTTCTTTAAAAATGGGCCTAGCCTTCAGATGCTGCCCCATAGCGGTCTTAAATTTAACCCAAATGTTTGTCGGCACAACATGATCACCAGAGTCTGGTTGCTCCCTGCCTCCCACTCCGGGTCACTGACCACACTTTCTGTGACCTTTGGGTCACGATGCTCTCACGTTTCCACCCGCTCCCAAGTGCCATGTTAGATACATCTTGGTTAGTGTGTTACTAATTGGTTAAATCTGCCACTTCCTGTTGAGTTGTATTAGGCACAGTTGTTTTAACTTAAAGAGGACATTTTACATGTTTATTTATAAACATGTAAGTGTATATATACTTCAATTTGTGTTTCTACTGCTTCTGAAAACAGCTATGATAACAGTTACTATTTTTTGGTGTCTTGAAAATGACCCATGTCAGAAACTTCAAAAGTAATTACATTTACTGTACAAATGAGCAGACACTGCGCCGTTACCTAGCAACCCCAGCAATGTCCAGCCCGTTACCTAGCAACCCCAGCAAAGCCCAGCCCGTTACCTAGCAACCCCAGCAAAGCCCAGCCCGTTACCTAGCAACCCCAGCAAAGCCCAGCCCGTTACCTAGCAACCCCAGCAAAGCCCAGCCCGTTACCTAGCAACTCCAGCAAAGCCCAGCCCGTTACCTAGCAACCCAATCGGCGCTCCAGCATGTTTGGTCAACTGTTTTTTATTTTTGCTGATTTTACTCAAACTTGGGGAGTAACAAGTTACATTTACTTAATTACATTTACTTGGGTAAATGTAGTTTTACTGTGCTGTATTTTTTCTTAAGTAATTTTGTTATGAAGTATCGCTAGTCTTGAGTAAAATTTCTGGATTCTGTACCCGCTGAGTTAATTAACTGAATGAAGAACAAACATGTTTTAACCAAAAGTTTGTGTAAAATTGAATTTGTTCTTTTGTTGAAAGAAACTGAAGTGTCTTTTGCCTCATTTTGTTTTTTATTACTTACATAAATTATTGTAATTTTTGTCCTTAAAATTCCCACATTTACACTTTATAATTTGGTCTATACCATTGATCAGTTACTCAGAACTTCAGTCGACTTTTTACCAAATACTTTTTTACTCTTAAATAATTTTCCAGATGCCTACTTTCTATTTGATTAAAAATATGTTAAAGTACTGCTGCTCTCACTTGAGTGCAAGTTTTGGCTACTCTGCCCTGCGCTGGTTTTACTGTACAATGGCTGCTGGAAAAGACAAGTCTTTTGTTGAGTTACCATCCAGAAAAAAATGCAGATTCTTCACTTTTGCGTGAATGGGAGAGGACATAGAATGTATTTTTCTAAAATAGATTTACAGCTTAATTGTTGCTTCATTTAGAAAAATACTGCATAAATATGTTGATATATTTCCCTGATATTCTCTAAAATTGAACAAAATGGCATTTGAAATGAACAAATCTCAGTTTCCTCAGTACAAAGTATGAGAGTCTCTGTTTTGGTTTATAATATACAATCTAAGCATTTTTTTGCACACACTTTAAAACTGATGTTTTTGACTCTGTAGTGATATAACTCCACCCGGATTCCTCGTCCTCCTCCTCCTCACAGATATGGATTCTGTTGGACGTTTCAGTTTTCCATTTTTTGATGAGCAGCTCTTCATATCACTTGACAAAGTAGTGGATCGCCTGGAAGTGTCAGATTCTGGCAGCGGCACCGAGAGCCTCCCCACGGTGGTTTCTCGGTGCCAAGCCAGGCTGAACCGCTGACGACTGTGCCAACACCAGAGCATGGAAGTGGAAAATGCTGAACAGTTGTCCCCAAAAGTAAGCGAAGCAAACATCGTTCTGGTCAAACATGAAGAACACAAGAGGATGACAGACAAGTTTTAAATCCAACTATTTGAAAAGATAATTTAAAAGAACTTACACTGTGTTAAAACAATACAACCTAAACAAAGGAACACTTTTGAGCTGATGAACAAATGGTTTTATTTGTAGCTTTTGGGCAAAAATACACGTAAGATCGTGTATAATTCTTATTTTATTTTATAACTACTGGTTTTGTTTTGGTGTCCATGTATTTTAAAACCTTATTTACACATGTGAAAGCTGAGTTATCCGTCGTCTTTTGCTGAAAATGTTAATCTGTCCTTCCCTTTTTCAAGCTGCAGGTGGTGGTTTGACAGATAAAATAGAAAAATCCTGTGTTGTCCAACAATGGGGACATTTCAGTGCAACAGCAGCAAAGTGACAGGCAATTGAAGCAAGAAGAATCACACAAAGAATATAAAATATGTTAAAACAGAATAAGGAATTAAAAAGGCTGCACAAGATTTGCAAGAAGGGCAAGATTTCAACATGTAGTGTACAACAGTCCAAAGGAATGTGCTACTCAGTTGGTTAATTTAAAAAAGACTATTTACATTACGTTAAAAAATGTACTGGTCTGGGTTTGGTTAAAGTGAACTCTGGTGCGGTTTGAATGCATATGAGAATGCTAAGCGGACCAGAGACCGCTCCAAAAGCAGGAAGTGGACTTACAGCACAGGGCATTCTGGGTAAATACAATCAAAACAAACACGAGAGTCGAGCGCTAGCGGGAGAAATGGATCCTGGTCTTTTACCAACGACGAGAGAAATCCTACAACCGCTAAAATCTGACGCCACTCCATTTTTGTTTCCGTTTTGTGAAGAACAAAGTTGCGCTCAATGTATTTTTCAGAGGCTTTAGTGTAATTTGCTTCGGCGGTTCTTGGTGCAGCGCCCCCACAGGTGAGGAGGGGAACAGGTTTTCCAATGGGTTTGGTTGGTTTTTTCACAGTGCAGTGAGAACGAGAACCACAGCAGCTGAAAATGTAACAAATGTTTCTATTTGTTACCAATCAAACCAAGTCTAAAGTGGGAAAACGGCATACTTGTGTCCATGTTCATCTTTCTATAACCACCGTGTTCCCATTCTCAGACTCCCGACATGATAGAGCAATGTTTGACGAAGGTCAAACCAACTCAAACTGTAGATAAGTTTACTTCTCTCCAGTGGTTTCACCAGATCTCAGTCCCGTAGAAATCCTTTTGGACGTGGTAGAATGGGAGATTTGGCTGCTGGTTGTGAAAATAAACGTCAAAATGGTTCAAGCTCTCTAAAGAATGGACTTTATACCATAAGGGCTCAAGAAATATGAAGGAAAAATGGGTCCAACTCAGTGCTAGCAAGGTAAAGATGTTGCTTGAGTTGATTTATAGCATAAATAACAAACGTATGTATGACCTACATGGTTGCCTTTACCTTTTAAAATGCAGAACCTTGAAGAAATTAATCAGATTCAGTCAAACTGTTGCCTAATTCATCTGGCTGGACGTTGTGGGATCAACACTGACTCACTGTTGTGCCGCTGCTCAGACTAACTGAGTAATGAAACTCGGCTCCTGCTCACAGGCACAAAAGGTACGACTTTCAGCCGCTTCTGACTCAGACGTGACTCACAATGAATGAGGATCGACAGGAATCTGATTTCATACGGCAGCCTTGAACATTTCACAGAAAGTTTGGAACTGCTGTGAGTTTTATAGTTTTATTGAAAGTAGGAGCCGAAGTTTCCCCAGTTTGAGCTCGTATTTATAACAGATTTTCACCTGAGCTCTCAGGTCAAAAGGCTTGTACACAAATCATGGTAATAATTACCACATGTCACTGGGAGCAGCTGCATTTCAGTGGCAAACTGCTGTGCTTCTCCGTAAACGAGCCGGCAGTGTTCTTTATTGCTTCCATTTTATTATTTTTAGTACTTCGCAATAACATTTCAGTGGCTGACCTTGTCAGCAATAAATCTTTAAATTATAACAAAGTAAAAGGTGTCTTATGGTTTTCGTAATTCCTCTTTCTGTTCATGGTATTTATGATTGTAAATCTTTATTTTAAGCAGAAAACTTGTATTACACCTGAAAATTGGCGTTGGTCATTTGAAAATGTTAGTTTTTACAGTTTTATGTCTTCGTTTGAGTTTTTGAAAGGGGGTCTATTCTGCATTTTTTACTTTTTGCATGTTTTGTTCTTCCCTTTTGGGAGTAAGCTGCTAATAAAAACACCCAGCCCTTTTTTGCCAATAAGTTAATGTTTTGTGGCGTCCGGAAATTGAGGCGTTTCGCAAACTTCCCAGTTGTTGAGTCACATTTGGCAGGCACTGTGCGGTTGCCTAGCAACGCAGGCTGATCATGTTTGGTCAGCGAGTTTTACCGCTGTACAAAAAAAACTTTCCGCATTCTTGTTGGTTGTGTAGAAAGCTCTACTTATGCTTTTCAGAGATCTACAGTTGTTTTATTGTGCATTTGTTGGCAGCCATTGTCACATGTTAGTGTAAAGGTTGAACAGCTTATTTGGATTTAAAGTGAGAAGATTAAAACAACTGAAAATATGGAATTAATTGGATTAAAATGTCCTTATCTTTGGGTAAAAAATGCAATGAACATGTTCTTTATAGGCAATATCCTATCCAACATTATAACTGGAGTGAGATTAACTTCAGGCGTTCCACTTGGCTTTATATTCAGACCTCAACATTTTTTGGTTTTAATGTTAATTTTAATATCTTCATTTCCAATTATATGTTTTCAATTTAATCCAGTGTACAATCTGCCAAATAATACCCGTTTTTCTTTTATAGTTTTCTGCGAGATTGAGCATTAATTTTATTAAAATATCTGATACTAGTTTCCTTATTAAATGCACCTATGCTAAACTAATTAGCTTAGCTTGAGTCAGCTGTTGAGCTGGAGCGAAACAATCACAGCAAAGAGAGCTGAATGGATTTTAAAAGGTGATTTTTCACTAAGTACTTACAGACAATGTGGATGAGTCATCCCTGCGGTTTTGTTTTGAGGCAAACGTTTAAAATTCATAACATAAAGCAAACCTCATGTCAAGTCTCATGTATTGTTTTCAGGCATGGTAAAAAAAAGACGTGGGCCAAGCTAGCAGCAGAACAGATCGAGCTTTTTCTATCCTCTCCCTCAGACTCGCCTGAATCCTGACAAACAAGATGCTTTTTCTGGCCGGTGTGGATCATGTTGTTCCTTCATTCGGCCTTTGAAGAGGTCAAGGCAGATGCAGACAGTGGCTCTAAAGCAGGGTGAAAATAGAAGCTTGTTCCTGCTGCGTGAACCAGACAAGGCCATTTGTTTCGGTCCCAGGCGGAGAGATCTTATCCGCGTCGTGACCTCATGTTGTGTGAAGATATCCGTTCAGATTGGGGTTGAATTCAGTGTGCGTGTTTAGAGCATTTGGTGGAAAAAAGTCAGGAAACTTCGGAAAACATTCTTTGAAACTGAGATTTACAAGATTTCACTGCTAATTTTGGTCCAATTATTGTGATGTCTATGAAGATAATCTTCGCGGATTTTCCTCTTGGAAAGAATGATGAGGGATATTTAACATGTTGAAATGAACAACGTGAATGTGACGTGTAGCCAATCAGAAAACAGGGTGACTGAAACATGGAGGCAAAATCCAAAGTACAGAAGACAAAACAACCATGGTTCACCGTCTTCTGTGTTTTTTCTTTGTTAAAAATGGTCCACCATCTTCCTTTTCGTCAGCCATGTTTGTTTCCTCTGAACTTCTGTTTCACCTCGAGAGGTTTTACGAGATTTGGAAGTAAAATCTATTTTATCTGGTGCACATTGTAGGACAAAGCCTGACATATCATGACACTAGCTGCATTCCCATTACAAATGTTCACCAAATTTTGTTTCTATTCTGCTAAAGTAGAAAAAACACAATCAAGCTAACAGGTTCTGAATCTGTGAAAAATGCCAAAGTCACCGTAGATTGATGGAAAGTTAAATTATAACCAGATTCAGAAGCTTGCTGTTGCTGCAAGACAATGGATCACTGTCTGCATGTCCTGTAATTACTGAGGTCCGTCCGTGTCGCTGAGGAAAGGCGGTCCCTCCTCCATCATTCCACAGACATTACCTGCATGCGCCTGCAGGTGTGTGGGCGTGTGGCGCCGCTGCATCCTGATGCCTCATGAGGACCCATGAGTTTTTCTAGCACTTCCCAGCCTTCATGCGTTCACTCTTTCGTCGTCTCTGCCCTCTTTGCAAATTCCCACTTTCATTTTATTCAGCTCCTTTAAAAGTTGTGAATATTATGGGTGTTTAAGTGGCTTTTTACTGCACTTCATGAGAGCGCTCTCCATGTGTATCTAGGAGGAAGATGATGTTGGTTAGAAGAGAAAAAGACGAGTCACAAGCTGTGTTTCCTTTCACCATGTAACTGCGCAATTGGACATTTTAAATTTAAATTTGCTTCAAGGGGCAGTGTTATGACATATTTTTTAACTTTACATCATTAAAGAATGTTACTCCCTCATCAAAAACATACCTGGAGAAATCCTTTAGTCTCCATGGCAACTGTGCAAAACGCCTGGATGACCTTAGCTCCGCCTTCGAGGACGCAGCTCCTTCCCCAATCAGCTCCTTCAAACTAGCCAGCAGCAATTAGCAAACACCTGGTGGAACGACTGATCTCATTACAGGAGCTGCTTCTCAGTGAAACGCTGGTAAAAATGTTATTAAAGGGTTAATGGAGGAGGTGGAGTTTTTAAAGAGACATAGACCCAAATTTCAGGAATTAAGGCATATTTGATATTTGTAGCATTTTTATACCAATTGAATGTAAGATAGTTACTTAATTTTGTTATGTGCCGGAAAAATGTGTTGTACTGCCCCTTTAATTGAAACTGCAATTTTGAAAATTCTTGTTTATTGATTTAAAAGTTTTGGCCATAAGATGACAAGATGGTTTTTTTTGGGGGGGGGCATATTTAAGCTGGATGTTTCCACTGGCGCAAACCACGAAGAAGACGACAGGAAGTAGTTGGAGGGTCATGGCGCCGCATGTTTTTTACTGATTTGTCGCATAAACAAACTTTCATTTTAATTGTGTTTCTCGTTTAATGGAAACATCGCAATTGCAAATTTTTTATTTTTTTTTTTTTAACTTTTGCAAAATAACAAAGTTTTACAAACATTTCTAATGAAATCGCAACTGCATGCACCAAAAGATTTGATAAAAATGTTTTTCTGCACTCATTAACAACTTGTCACCTCAAGAAAGGTCTTTTAAATTCACACATTTTTCCAATTGATTCTGTCGTCAAATTCAGTTTTCTGATTGAAAATGTCTATTGAGTCAAAAATAAATATGTAAATTAAACCAGGAAACCCCGTTAAAGTCAAAAACATCTTTCACAACAGAGACGCTGAATTTGACTCAACATCTGTTTACAGCCTAATATTTTGCACTCTGACCTAAAAAAGAAGAGCAAACAAAACAAACTTCTGATGATTAATGATCATAAACACAGAGTAATTTATCAGGCTGTTTAATGATTGCGAATTAATGGAAGTGCTTTGCATGAAATGTGAAAATGTCAAGATGCCGATAACAAAAATATGATCCGTCAACAGAAAGGCAAATAGCAGTAATCAGTCTTGAAAAGCTGAAGTTCTGTTCTGGCTTTGCAGAAATAACACTGACTTAGTGACTGATGGCTCCGCTGTCATGTTTGGCAGAGTCAGGGGGGGCGTTTGTCGCTGCCAACCGTTTTTATATCGTCTTCCGCTGTGTGGAAAAATAATCTGCGGACCAATACTGGATTCTGAATCACATTTGAGAGGAAGCATTAAAGTCTGTTGGGATTTTCGGATTGTATTACAAACTGTTTGAGAGGATAGTTAGCAAGTTGCTATGCCAGGGAAAGTCAGCGGCTCATTGGTTGGTCTTTACGCTGCTTTCATCTCCAGTCATCCACTTCATAATTCTCTCTTTTTGTGGTTATCACAAAAAGTTTATGCGGCGTATCCTTCATTTTTTATATTTCCCTTCCTAAGAACAAGACGTTTTTTTACTTTCTTTGAAGTTGGTTTGCTGTTTTTTAAAGAAGTACTTCTTCTATTTTTTACTTTACATTATTAAATGATGTTATTCCCTCAAAGAGAGCACACCTGGACGTTTGAGAAATCCTTTAATCTCCATTGCAACCATTCAGCTGTGCAAAACGCCTGGGTGGACCGAGCTTCACCTTCCAGGACGCAGGATCGCCCACACTCAGCTCCTTCAGACTAGCCAGCAGCAATTAACAAACACCTGGTGTAACTGGATATCTGCTGAGCTCATTACTTCTCAGTGTTAAGCTTGTAAAAATGTTGTTAAAGGGTTAATGGAGGAGCCATGTTGTGATAACTTCCTGAAGGCGGAGTTTCAAAAAGATTCAATTCAAAACGTTACACTTCTTTACTTAAAGTGTTTATTTCTAAGTCTTATTTTCCAACAAACTAAATTTTAGGTTTTCATTATGTGTAAGCCCTTTACGTAAGATGTTCTTGTAAATAGAAACAACAGTTTGCATAAATGAAGCTGCATTAAACTACAATTGTTGCGTATAAATCATCTCTCTAGTCAAAATAGATCTTAAAAGGAAAATCTTACAGCTAATCTCATTTCAGTGTCGTTTATACGCCATAATTATTACCAAAAGAGGTGTAACTGTTAATATATTTAAAGATTGAAGTACAGTGATCTCAGTTTAAATATTTAAAGGAATCTATCTTTATTTATTTTCAGTATTTGGAGCAGTGGTGTGCTGATATTTTTATGCTTCTGTATTCGATGTGTTTTCTCATTTGTGTTTGTTTTTATTAAGTGTTAAATTTTTATAGCTCAGCTGCTGTCCTGAAGGTAAATCTGCTCTTGTTGTTCTCACTGCTTTTATTTGGTCAATTCAGCTTACAGAGCTGAAAATACTCAGACTGTCTTGTGTGTGTGTGTCTTTTTTTGGACTACTGCTTAAATTAGAAAGTAATTTACTAGTTTTATTCTACTTTTATTGTAGAAGTATAAATCCTCTGAGATGTTGACCTTAATCTGAGCAACTGTTGCAGAGATTAACGGGCGAACTGAAAGTGAACAGATCATATTCACAAAACACAAATAGACTTGAAGGTTGACCAGGCTATCTGAAATTAATTACACCAAATCACACTTTACAAGATTAAAAAAGTATTTAATGGTCACAATTTTATCTTTATTTGGCATTAAAGATGCGCTGAACAATGAAGCTTTTGTTAATTAGAGGCACTGCAGTCTTGTGTTTACCATGCAGAGGGGATTTTAAACAAACTGAGGTCATGAATAAAAAATACAGCCATTGTTTATGGCTTTCATTTTGCTTATTTTATTCTCATGCAGTGGTTTGCATTACCTACGAAAGAATGAATGGAAAACAGAGGTTTGGTTTGACCAGTGATGGCATAGATACTTTGATAAAGTAACTTTAATCAGATTACTGATTACTCCTTAAAAAAAGTAACTTAGTTAGATTACTGACTACTTGATTTGGAAAGTAAGTTACATTAAAAGTAACTATTTTAGTTACTTTCACCAGCTGCTAACAACAACGCTCCACCACCAGTGAAATTGCATTGAGCTTTGCCAATACTTAATTGGAAACTATTTTATGATAGTAACATCAACAATGTGTCTCCACTTATCTGGTTGAACTGAAAGGGAGATTATTTAATGGTTAGTTACAGTACAGTACAAAAAAAAAACGTAAGTAATTTGTGTGTGTTTTTGTGTGTTTCTATTGCCCGGAAAACTCTAAGAATGATTTTATTTCCAATCCCAAATGAGCAACTTCATGTTCGAAAACAAGCCTAAAAAGGCGCAACCCGCAACTCATTAAATTTGCAAGCGACTTAAAAAAAATGAGCTCAAAGCCGCTTATAATAATTGAATTTGGCGACAGAAATTCAAAATAGTTCCTATTTTTCTACCAACAAACTCACTTCTCCCTCCATTGTTTACATTTCTGTCACTGATATTGTCGCATAGAGACGTCGGTCACTCACCAAGAGGCGTAGAGGGAATACAATTAAATAACAAAAGATGACAGTAACGCAAAGTGATTTCGAAAAGTAACTGTAGTAGTCTGATTACTGGATTTGAAATAGCAACGCGTTAGATTACTTGTTACTGAAAAAAGTGCTTCGGCGCGTTACTGACAACACTGGGTTTGACCCAGATTGCAGAAGTTTGTCAGCTAATATGACAAACTGTTAATCTCCTTTTCAGGATTCGCTGAAAATTCATCAGATTTCATCAGATTACTTTTCAGTAATCTGATGAAAAAAAGACATTTAGGAAGTGGATGAGAAGCTCTTTTACATAGTAAATAGAAGGAAACTAGTTTTTAGATAATATATAATGACATTTATGTAAGATTATTTTGTCAACAGGACAGTGTATTACACTTTTTGTCCAGCTATTCTGACTTTTATCATACTCCATAAGAATTGCTAGTTTTAAAGCAACGTTGATGGCAACAGTAAATTAAACCAAATCACAGTAATTATTTTATTGCGTCTTATCAATAAAACGCTAACTAACAGCAATCTTTCAACTTGTGAAACCAGTGGTTAATTAGCTCTTTAAAATGTTGCTGTTATATACTCCTGTAAGAGCTGGCTGTACTGGAGGGATAACCAAGAACAAGTAGATGTTATTTATTTGTTTTGTTATTTAGGTGCAGAATTCAAAAAGGTTAAAGTATTGTGATTATACAACCGACTGACTGGTGTTTTCTCCCAATTTTTGCTGCCGCCATTTTGTGGACATGTGTAATTTGCCGACAGCTGATGTAAACTGCTTGTGTGGGGGGGAAACTTAATTTCACATTGGTTCGAAAGGCTAATAAAGAGAATCATAAACATGAAAACAAAGGATATTATGTAAATAATCTCAGTATGTTTTGTTTTATAAACACTATATAGTTACAGTTACGTTTTCTCCCATTAATTACTGATTCTATTTATTTCATTTAACAAAAATTTCCAGTTATTACTTTGTTAGCTTAATAATAATGTTGGTGCTAATGCTACCTTTCTTACAAGAACAAAAGGCAGAAGCTCAGCTTTCTCTGTTTTTAGTATTCTCACTATATGTTCCACATAAAATCAACAACAAAGTGAATACTGATACAGAATAGTCCACTGAACAACAACATAAACCAGCTGAAACATAAACCCTAGTAGTGGCTGTTGTGCTTCTGTGCTAACGCTAGCTTGTAGCATTTGTTTATAATGGAGGTTTAAAAAAATATAAACATAAATTGATCAAATTAAAGACTCATGAAGATGGGAAATGTCAAATTAAAAGTAGCTCTTGAAAATAAGTTAGTATTTTATGCATTTTCGAACGCGGAAGTAAATATGGAGCACACTTCCGGTGTTTGAGCGCACTTCCGCTTCACTGATTCGCTGTGCTAGCTTCAACTAAACTGGTGACCAAATGGCAGACAGAGACGCTTATTCTGTAATACATACTTTATTCTTGTAGCCTAAGACTTTATTGTTGTAATTTTACGACTTTTTTATGACTATTCTCCTTCGACTTTATTCTGTTTTATTCTCGTAATACTTTATTCTCAACATGTTACACTTATTCGTGTATCACGACTTTATTCCCGTCATTTTATGACTATTCTAGTATATTTTTATTGCCCTAATTCTCCGTCCAAGTGCTGTCATTGAAAACACGTTAATTTAAAACATAAAACATCCTAAACTTCTTTCAGAACAACTTTTGTTCCATTTAAAAAGGAGCATTTAATGTGATCATCGTGACAACAGGAGTGCTTGTCCTTTCAGCAGGAACAAATCCATCTGCTTCAATCTGACTGTCCACATCTGATTGTGTCACGGAGCCGCATGCCATCATGAGTTTGCGTGAACCTCCTCCTCCTCCTCTTCTTCTTCCTCCTCCTCCAGCCCCGCACACGCGCGTCGGGAGCGCACACAGGGCGCACCGGTGTCAGTTTGCTCCAGCCCTCCTCTGCAGCGGTCGCTTGTTGCTGTTGTCTCGGAGCAGGGATTTTTCTTCTCATTATTTTTTGTGGGAGTGGAAATTCCGCCGTTTCTGCCTCCTCGCCACCAGACTGTGCGTTCCTGACAGTTCAGCTGCGAGCAGAAAGAGAAGCTGGACCCGAACCACACGGAGTCCACACCAGGAGGGCGGTTTTCGGTTGAACACTGATTTTTGTGGCGTTGTTTTTTTTAATTTATTCCTCCTTTTGGAAGTATGTGAGTCATTCCTGCCGGGTGTCAGATCGGGAGCGCAGCGGTGCCACTTTTTGCCTCTGGATTTTGGTTTTTGCTTCTTGTTTTTTATTTATTTGGTTTTTTTGCGTTTGGATTATTTTCTTCCTGGAGATGCCAAGTTGTTGCCTGTGAAGCGCAGGATGCTGGGGACTCTACAACCACCAGATCCCTTACTCTGAGAGAATATCCGTTATTTCTGAGTCTCTCCTCTTCTTCTTTGGTCTTGTTTTTGGTTGGTTTATCTTATTATCGATGTGGTGCCATAATCTAAGGATGCGCTGTGGATTTCTATTGTTCCTTTTCACCCAAATCATCTCGGTGTCTCCGTTCACTTACATTGGTAGGTTGACATTATACAGTATTTATTATTGACTCGTTTTTTTGAATTTGCATGTTATCAGCTTTGTTGGCTCCCACCTGGCTTTTCTGCAGTTGAACCAGAATCGATTTGTTTTTAATTTATTCACAGATGAATGAGGGGGAAAACAAAACAAAAACCAAAAGTGAATAAATAATATCTTAATAATAATCAAGTGAGAATGGTTTAAAATAGTAAAGATATGTAAACAATTTAGTTTACATATCTGTTGCGCGCTGAAGCAACATCTCCAGGCAACAAGCAGTTCCATAATCCATCCATCCAGAAAATAAAATGTAATCCCGCCGCCCGTTTTGCTGCTCCTCACCTTGAAGAGCGCGATCAGACCTTATGGCGACTCGCCTTCACTTTGTGTCGCACGTTTTTTTCCAAAATACCGGTAGGAAAGTTGGAAACGTTTTCTGCGTCAGTTCGGCGGCACTTCTTGTAAGGAAAAGGCGCATTGGTCGATCCCTCCTCAGTTACACGCCTGTAAATAAAATATTCAGCCTGTTGGATGGAGACACAAATGGTTTTGTCCAAGATGTTAAAAGGTCGGAGAAAAGGGAGGAGAAAACTGTTATTATGTCATATTTAATCATTTAAATTGTTAATTTATCCACTACAGTAGAATCATCACCCACTCCAGGTTGTTTTCTTTTCTTCAAAGTTAGTCCAAAAGTCAAAAGAATAAGTATTTTTAAATTTCAAACTGTGGTTTGATTTTCAGATTTTGTCATTTGAAAACAGTGAAACCGCCCTTTAATTCATGCTTTCTTCTTCATGTGCAGCCATGTTTTCTGACTGTTTACACTCAGGAGGCAGCTCACTACAAATTGGCTTGAATAGAAAAGTCCTGGTACCGGTGCCGCCCCCTGACAGAGCTGCACCCTGAGTGAAGAGCCCTATCACCCATTAAACCGCCACTTTCTGTCTGGATTGTGTTTCATTTTTTAAAATCCTTTGTAATCACTTCCCGCCTTCCTTTGTGGTGCAGATAGATGCGGCGGAGAGATCACCATCCACTCGGCGAACTACCTGACCTCCCCGGGTTACCCCAGCGCCTACCCGCCCTCCCAGCTCTGCGTGTGGGTCATAACCGCCCCGGAGCCCGGGCAGAAAATCCTCATCAACTTCAACCCGCATTTTGACCTGGAGGACCGAGACTGCAAGTAAGAACCCCGTCTCTCTCTCTTCATCTTCACTCTTCCTCACTTTCTCTCTCCACTCAACCCTGCCTGGATACAGAGGCAAACTCTGCCCTCTATTGGTGAAGAGGCTCTGCTCTCAGACGAAGGGAGATTTCAGAGGAAATGGAGTTTGATGGTTTGATGATGTCGGTAAAAAGTCACATTTACCGACATAAATAAGCACAAATATCACAGATATTTCCAGATTAGTACCACAAACACTTTGATTTTTATTGCAAAAAAAATCACAAAAAGTTTCATACATAACTCTCTGGATGGATAAAATAACTGGATTTTGTTTTTTGTAATTTTGTGAATGAAATATGAAAGGATCATTGCTCAACAATTTATCGCAAATTAGTAAAAACAGAACTAAAGATGTTAAATGTGACCTTTTAAATAACCCACTTTTTATCAAACAACATGACAGAGATGTTATTCCTGCATGTTTCTTTTATTTCCATGAGAAGGGGTGTCCAAAGTGCGGCCCGTGGACCTTTTGTGGTCCACGAACTGAATTTATCTGGCCTTTTGACCACAAAACAAAAATGGCACAAACTCAGCTCCAGATTTGATTTGAGGTTGATGAGGCTAAAAAAGATCTTTCAGTTAAGAGTTCAACTGACTTTAAAAAAAAAAAAAACAAATTAAAGTTTCCTAATTATGGAAGCAGCCATTTAATTACATTTCATAGTAAACAGAACCACAAACATTCAGTGGCTTTTGCTCGAGGGCAGACTTTCACTTTGAAGCAAAAGTTTGAAGATGGAGAAACTCATAACTTGTTGCTGGGAATAAACACAAAAATTCAGACAAATTGAAAAAACTCGTTTTTTAAGACATAGACATCAAGTTTTCAACAAGATCACAGCCTAAAATGATCGTCATTACAGGTATTGATGTTAAATTATTCTTTCTGTACTCACAATGAAAACAAAACACTCAATATTTTATTTATTTGTATTTTTATTTCTTTGTATTTAGTTCAGAGTTGTTTATAAAATGATCAAATAAACCAGGGACTAAAGAAACATCCATGAGGAACACCGATAGATATTGTCCCGATTTTTTATTTGACACAGTGACTTTCCTCAGATGTACCATTTATTGCACATGCTTCAAACTCAAGGCCCGTGGGCCAAATCTGGCCCGCCATAGCTTATTATGTGGGCCTCTGGGTTCTAGACTAAACACTAAATGTGCTTAAATATCATGTTATCAATCAAATCAATGCAGTTTTTATCCGTTTCCTGCCAAGTTATAACAATCATTCCCTCCAGTTTTTTTATATTTATTGTGAAAATTCACACAAAATCAACAAACCCCACACTTTTTTGTGCTAATACTTATTGCACATTTTTCTCAAAAATTGTGAAAAAGTTTTCTCTCTTTAACTAAACGGCTGCCTCGGCTTTAATTGATGCCAGATTTTAGTCCATACAACAAGTCGTAAAAAGTCACATTTACCGACATAAATAAGCACAAATATCGCAGATATTTCCAGATTAGTACCACAAACACTTTGATTTTTATTGCAAAAAATCATAAAAACAATCTTGAAATTCTGAAGGGGCTGAAAAGAAATTTAATTTTTAAGTATTTATTGATATTTTAACAGTTTGTGATCAGGTTCTGTCAATACATTCTGGCACAACCGGCCCTTTAAGAGCTTTTATGATCTGGATTTGTATGGTTTTCCTTTTGGCTCTGTGTTTGTTGAAAGGTGTTTGAAAGCCCAGAACCGGACCTGCAGGGTGCCACAGGTCCCCTGGTTGACATGGCGAACGCTCGCTTGTCGCTCCATGTGTGTTTTTATGGCATCTCCTTTGTCCACTTTTAAAAGCTCAGTAAACTTGTCTGGTGTAAATCTCTGCTTGCTGTCCAGCTCTGCCTCACAGATGTGGGGCAGGAGGTTACGTCCAATACTATCGGATCACATTTCAGCACCAAGGGACTAATAAACCATTAGTGCTCGGACAGATACTGGGTATCATGTGTCCTTCACTGGGTTGCACGTCTTCTGTCTGCGTTGGGGAAAATGCGTCTGGAACGGGTTTGTTTTTGGGAAAACGCTGCTAGTTAAGTTAATTATTTCCAAATTAAAGTCTTCATGATGGATAATTACTAGCTTATAAATAGCAGAGGGGGAAAAAAAGCGTTTTCTGAAGTCGTGACGCTGTTGACGCCTGATTGTCCTTCCTATGGTGGCATCGTTTCCACTCTGAGACTTGCAGGAATCAAACAGCCTGACCACCCAGCAGCCACCTCAACAAGTCATTTGGCTGTTGCCTGGAGGGCCTCCGCGCCGCTCGATGGGTTTCATTATTTGTTGTGCGAGTTTGTGTTGGATGATGGTCGGGTGTAGCTCGTAAGTCTTGGGCTTGGCAGGAACGATGTTGTTTTTGGGAACGACTCAAATGTACTCGCCGAGGGAGGCCTTGAGCGTTTTGGCGAGACGGCATTCCCGCTTAAAAGTTTCCTTAGATTCATATCTGAGGGAAGCAAAGAGTGTTTTAATAACTAGTGGTCTGCTCTTGACAGAAATGAGACTTTTAATTGGAGTTTTTCAGAAGTTGTGCTTGTTTTCTGAAGGTCTCCAGCTAATTTCTGCTCACGAATCGTCTTATTTGTGTATTTTGGTGTAAAGTTTGGCTCCTTACAATAACAAATTTTGCTTGTCCCTGAAGTTATTGCGATGATATATGATAGTTTTGACAGCAATTAATGTGAATAATGACATAATAATGCAAGTTTACCCTCTCAAAGATCAATAAACTTTATGCTGGAACTGGAAAACCATTTAAATTTCCAAAATTAACAAACAAAACAACAAAATAAATGAAACCGTAAACTAAATGAGCGGTTTAATCTCTACACAAAATTACTTTTTAAAAAATATTAATCATCAGAATGGAAACTATGAAGCTTATTTCATTTATTACTAAATTGATTTATTGTGACAGTTTTAGATTCAACCAAATTGCATTGGTTTAATTGAACATTTTATGTTTGCATGGTTTATAATGCAGACCTAACTTATCTCTCCTTTCCACTAAAAATGGTCAGTTATCCAAATAAAAATGGGAAAATTTTAATGAAACACCTTCAAAAAGTGTGAAAAACTATCAACACCACCTTACATGTTAGCAAGAAATGCTCCAATTCTTTATCAAACACAAACATCAAACCCAATAGTTCCTAAAGCTGCAAAATATTAAGGAGTTTTTCTAAAATAAATAATGTGCTAATTGGGCATTTTATTCAAAAATGGCCAAAATATCACATTTATTACCCTGAAAATGTTTTTGTTTGTTTCTGCCAGCAGGTTGGAGGAAAAAAACCATCGCCTTAATTAGAGAAAACAACAAGTTTGACATTTTCCCTTTAAAGCTTCATAAACTGATGGGCACAATTATGAGCAGTCATCCTAAATCAGCTGTTATCATTATAGATCAGAGTAGTTTTATTCAAAGACTTAAACCAGTGTCCATCTCCTCTTTCTTTAGTTACTTTATTAAATTATTACCATTTGTTCCTACAACGATCCTTGGACATTATTTTGGTTTAAACATTTATTTACTTATTGTCAGAGTGACACTTCAACATGCAGCGTTAGAAAACTGATTTTTAACTCAACTGTTGTCAATTTGAAACATTAAATTTAAGTTTCACCCTTAAAAACAGGATTTCTAGACATATGTTGCTAAAATATTTGACAGTTTTCATAAATTAATGGTAGATCTTAGATAAATAGTATGTGACATGTAACCAGGGTGAACATTGTTAAACTGGCAGGGCTAATTTTTAGCTTAGCACTTTTACTAGCTTTGATAACCTAAGTTAATTTGTTTCTAAAGCTCTAATTTCCTTGGCTGTTTAGTAAAATTTTAAAGTTGAACATTTGTGTTGAAGTTTTGGTTATCGACTGTTCAGAAGTCTGTAAGTAGTTTGACGTTTATATTCATACTCTTATTTTGAAGTGGGCTAAAACTGTTTAAGCAGCATCTCCGTTTCCTCTCTTCATGTTCTCTCTTCCCCCCAAAATGATTTAAAACAAGAAACACAAACAACATAAAACACAGACAGTAGAGAACTGGATAATGCTCCATATTTTAGATTGTAGAACATGTAAATTATAATGTCTAAATGTGTTGTAGTCTTTCAAGGGCAGATATAATTTGAGTTGAAGCTACTGCTTTAGCATTAGCTTTATGTTTACGACTAATTCTTTAGGGTTAGCGCTAATAACCTTTTACCTCTGTGATGAAATAGTTCATTATTTGGTTATTATTTTCCAGATTTACTAGGAATCCTGCGGATAATTTTGGTTCTGACCTTGAAAACTTTTGTATATTTTGCTTTATTATAATGAACAAGTCAGCAGCTAAACACCAAAAAGCTGCAAGAATCAAACTATTAGGTCGCCTCCTTTATTTCAATAAAAGAAATGTTTTAAAGTAAAAATAAAACTAATTTGAGGTGTTTTTGATAAAAAGTTTTTAACTTTTTCAGGATTGGTTACTGAGATGATCAGTAACATCTTCATGTCAATAAGTTTCTGATTTAGTTTCATGAATCCTGAGCGACATTTTCTCTTGTCGTTTCCGGAGCGACGGCTAGATCGAGTCTTCTTTCACGTCTGCCACGGAAATAGTTGTTGAAGTGAATCCCTGCAGAGAGCGGGAAAAATCCAAGTGGAGTTACGGGCGGGGAACATGCGTCGGCGGCCCGGATAATTTTGGGACGTCTCTCTTTAGGAGTTGGCCGAACCGTTTCCCTCCCACACGGCTGCAGCTCAGCTCTCTCTTCCTGGCAGCTCAACGTTTCTGTCACTTACAGTATGCTTGGTGTTCGCACAGCGAGAGTCTGCACAGTCTGCACATTCAGATTCAAGCACCAAGAGGGAAATTTAAAGCTAAATCAACCAATTCCTTCTTATCAGAACTATCACTTTAAACCCAGTTGTATTGCTAGTTGTGTGACGTTAATTCAAGACTTTATTGCTCAAGGAAAATTCCCTCAAACACATCGTCTGATATCATCTCTGTAAGAGTGTAAAGGGAGCCAGTCACTCCTTACTGAAACCGTTTCCTGGAGCTGAGACAAAGTCACAAGACCAGCCGATGTCTTAAAGCGTCACATGAACTGGAAACAGGCCAGGATGTTTGCATGCACGCATCTTCACGGTTTGTGAAGATTCACAGGAAGCTCGACGTATTTTTATTTATTCATTTACAAATAATGGGATGTACAAACTTATTGCCAAAATTGTAGACTGAAAAATAGTCACAGGCCAAAAACAGAAACTAAAATCATGGAAATAAAGTAGCTGGATATTTATTTATTATAGATCGTAAATACAAAAAAAATGAGTGAATTTCCACCAAAAACTCAGAAACTTGTGATTTGTTTTAAAATTCTTGAAAAATTTTCCCAAAAAATTTTGCATTTGAAATTTTTTTGTAGAATTTTTTCACATTAACCTAAAAATTGTATTTAAAAAAAAAATAAAAAATTGAGAAATCCTTTGAGGAAATTTCTGAGATTAGTCTAAAAAAAATATTTGTTTGGCAGAAATTTACTACTTAATACTTTAATTTTTGCAGTTCCTTTTAGGCTCAATTGACTAAATTTATTTTCAGTAATACAAACAGGAACTGGGTCACTTTCTTTCCAAACTCTCGTTATATTTAACCAAGTTTAATACAAAATAAAACCTGATTTTTTTAAGCAAAAGTCTCTAAATAAACTTTGCTTTACTTTTTGTTAAAACGTCATTATAAAACGAAACAAACTTTGTTTTGTACTTTGCATTTTCGTGTGTATGAAATTATGTTGGTAACAGTTTTTACCCTGATTACAAATTAAAAGTCTCCCATCTGCATCTATGGCCAAATTTGAATTATTTTTGTGTTGCAGTTGAGGACCGCACAAAATCAGTCTAAGGGCCACAAATGGCCCAGGGCCGCACTTTGGACACCCCTGATTTAGAGTATGTCGCATATTTTTTGTGTTCAGTTGTGACAGTGGGTAATCTGAAGATGTTGACCATAGATGTGTATTTATTTAATGGATGGATGGTAGCAGGTTGATTGTTATTGAATAAACCTGCTGAGATAAATGAATGAAAATGATGGATGGATGATGAAATTAGATTAATGGATCGACAGATGGGTGGCTGATGGGATTCTGATTGATGGGGTTAAGTGTCCAAATGGAAACCAGTCCAGAAAAATGTAAAGTTTGATGTAAGATCTGATTAAATAAAGCCAGGATGGGTTAAAGGTTTGACATTAGGAAGAAAAAAACAGAGACTGATCGATCGATTATTCCTCCAGACGTTGTGGAAGAAAATAAGTCTTGGGCCAAAGACCCAGAAATCCCAGAAGAAAAGATTGGGGAAGGGAGAGGGGGATGGATGGATGAATGCATGATGGAGGAATCATTGGATGGATGTATACCCTGAATGTTGGATGTTGTGACATGGACGGACAGATAGATGGATGAATGGATGGCATATGATGTATGGTTGGTTGGATATATAAATGGATGGATGGTTGGATGGCTGGTTGGTTGGATGAATGGTATATGTTGGATGGTTGGCTGGATAAATAGTTGGATGGTTGGATGGATGGATTGATGGATAGTTGGTTGGTTGGTTGGATGGATGGGGTATGATGGATGGATGGATGGATGGATGGATGGATGGTATATGATGGATGGTTGGCTGGATAAATAGTTGGATGGTTGGTTGGTTGGATGAATAGTATATGTTGGATGGATTGATGTCTGTCTGCCTACAAGCCTTGGTTCTGTTCGGTTCTGTTCTGTTCAGTTCTGTTCGGTTAAAGTGAAATCTGTTTGACTTCATATATGAACGCAAAGCGGACTGGCGATTGCTCCAAAAGCAGGAAGTGGACTACAGCGCAGGGCCTTCTGGGTAATTACTACCATAACAAACATGCTAGCCTAGCGCTAGCACGAGAAACGGCTCTTAGTCTTTAACCAAAGACAAAAGAGAAATCTGAGAACCGTTAAAAGTCGGGCTCGGAGTCTCCAGAGGTTTCTGTCGTTCGGCGATGATCAGTGTTTTAGTAGCCGGGTGGAAAACATTCTTCACTCTGATTTGATGTGTAGAGAACTGAGGCCCAAAGCGGTTAGAGGAGCCAGACTTTAAGCTTTCTGTCTGTCAGGGATGTTGTGGTCAGCCTGACCTCTGACCTCTGGGACAGTCCTCTCACTGTTTCTCCCGCTGCCTCAGGCTCTTCTGACACGTTTCTTTATTCTCGCTCTGAACTCCATCTGTACTTGTCCTGTTTTCATCCCTCTTTTCTTTTTTCCCTTTTTCTCGTCTGTTCACCATATGCTCTGCCTTCCTCTGCTGAGTTTGACAAATGAAGGTGAACTTTAGACTTTTGTGCAGTGGGAGTTCTGGTTCTATCTGTCAAAAGACACATGAATGCAGCCGCCATATTGCTTCCACTCCAGTAAAACCAAACCACCAGTAGATCTGTTAGATATAAGACAGTTGCTGCCATATTAATGCAGTTTAAATGCCCTTTTCAACACTCCTATGCAAGACAATAACGCAAACACAGCATTCTTTATGCTTGTTGTGTTTAGTTTCCCAACTTGAAGCTGAAATTGGGTTTAGGAGCAAATGTAATTATGAAATTCCCCGGATCGGAGTCAGAACAGTGGGAAAACGCTGGAGCACAAAGACTTTCACCAGCTGCCTCTTCTCTTTCAGCAGCAAATATTTGTCCATTGGGAGGAAGAGGGAATATAAATCCTGCTTTTGTTTCTTTTATTTAAAGGAATATTGTTTAGAATTGCTTTTCAAACAATTACGGCCGTAAACTATGTGAATCCACTCGCACATCTGGGAAAAATGATGCACAGTTACCAAAATAAAAACCCACACACTTGGGAATAAGCAATAAAATCACAAATACACTGCAAAAAATCAAAATCTTAACATCCAGTACAACTATTTTAAAACACTTGAAATAAGACATAACTAACTTCTTTTCAGCTTGAGTCAATAATTCCTTAATTTTGATAGAAAACGTCTTGTTCCACTAGCAGATTGTTTTGTTTATAACAGGATTTTTTTCCTCATTTTATAAGTTAAATAATTTGCAAATGGAACTGGTACTTTTAAGAAATTACTGGCCTAAAACAAGCTTCTATATCTTGCTGAAATGTTACTGAAATGTTCAAGTGTAGTAAAATATTAGCAGTAGAAACTGGACCAAAAATACTTGGTAATATTTTGTGTTTTTGCAGTGAATTTTGGGTCCATTTCACACGCAGCAGATCTGACTCTTAAGGAGCAGATTAACGAGGACAGGGTTTTCTGGGAAACTCATTCAGCAACGTCACACATCAGCAGCAATCCCAGGATTTACAGCCCGCCGCTGATGCAGTCCAGATGTCTGCCCACCCCCAGCTGTGACAAAGGGACTTATGTCAGGACGAACAGCTGGACTCATGACGGAGCTCGGCCTCAAACCTTGGTGAATTCGGACCACAATGGAAACTGTCTCATTTCCTCTCCGGACAAAATTTAGTAACATTTATTTGAAGGGGTGTGCACAAGACTGACACAACACTGCGATATAACCTCTGCTGTGACCATGCAGCGTGGACCATTATTCCATACCAAATAATGACATTTTGATGCAATGGAAAGTTGCATTAAAAGTTTGAGCTTTGCATTGAAAGTGTCATTATTTACCAAATGACATATCATGAAAAACAAACATTCATGAAGACTCCTTGATGGTCCTGGTTTGTCAGTGTTATGGACACTTGTTCAAAAAGAAAACCAAATTATAAAAATCTATTTCCTGTTCTGATGAACTCAATATAAGATCTTCTTTTATGAGTTTTAACAACCTACATCTGATCTCAGAAGACCGAACTTCACTAGGTTTCATCCAACTCCCATTCAAATCCTCCACGGAAACAAGATGGCTGCCCAACATGAGGTCACTGTCAGGATATCGCGGGGTTGGAGGTCAGTCAGCAGGTTAAGCTGCGTCCCGACCTCCTTGTGGGAGGATGAGCAGCCTGGGAGGCTCTGTCCTTCCTTACATGTGTGACAGGAAGCTCTTCCCTCAGTGGAGCGGCGCGGCAGTCGTTCAGTAGCCAGTGACGGACAATGCAGCCTTTCTGTGGCCGGGCTGTGAAAGAACGTCTGTCTGGCTAAGAAAGGCCACCGACTGACCTCCAGCTGTAGAAACCAAATATTATTCACATGGATCCAGTGGAAAGATGAGACGGATAAACATGTAGGAGGCATAAACAGATATTAAAAGCATAGATGCTGGAATATACTCAGTCTGGTGACCCACGTCTCTGAGGTCAACCCAACACTTTGGGCTTTCATTAAGGGATGCCAGTGGAGAAGCACTGAAACATACTTAAAGCTGTCCATTAGTTTTCCATTTGTTGTCGGTTCCAGCTTTGATTTTTGGTTTGTTGCCACTCCCACAGAGTTGGAAAAAACCCACGACAACCCAAAACACGTCAAAAGGTGTTGCAGAAAGCACCAGAAAAATTATTTTGATACACAAAGAGCCAATTTTGGCTGAAGAAAAGAGATGTCTCAGCCTTCTTTAGATCCGAAAAACCATCAACAGTTTTAAACTAATCATGGAAATCTGTACTTGGGATTTTAGCAGCTCTTATAGATCTTAAAACTTAATAATTATGTGCTATTGAAAGATTGCAAGATGAATTCCTGGACACCAACTATAAGGTCTTAAAAAAAAATGCTAACATTTTAAAAAGACTTAAATAAATAAGTAATGTTCAGCCTGGTGGGAGCACCATAAAGCCTGGTGGCCCGCCAGGCTGATAATGCAATGGGAGCTAGACATCGATTGGAAAGGCCTTGGAGTCTGCATAGATGGAGAATGATTGCTGGGTGGAGAAATGTTTGTGTTTTCATCTTGGACCAGTTGTCCCAGTGAACCCAGTTAAGATGAAGATGAAAGATGGAGTTGATTTATATCAGATTAATACATTTTTGGGCTACAGCCACCATTAACGCTCTGCACTCTGAAGTATTTTATGTCATTGAAACTTTATTATTCCAACTTTCCAGTTAATAATGAATCAGGCTACTGAATTACTTGAGCTCATCAGGGTTTGAGGAAATGAAAACATTCATCTTCATGAGTGTTGAAGGGAGAAACTGGACGGAAATTTGTTCTGGTGCTTTTTATGGTCCACATAAGGATGATAGATACCAGAAAGTCGTCACTCTGCTGAAACGCCATCCCTACGGAGAACATCTGAGCTGCAAATGAACGCCTTCATTTTGAGAAATGCTGTGTTGGTGTCAACAGATTTTACCATAACGGGGATATCTTTTGTTCCTCGTGAGGATATAGGCTTCATAACCCTAAATCAATCACACGCCATTTCTGTAAAATCTGTTCCCAGCGTGTCAATTATGATGGTAAATTGTTAGCTGGAGCTTCAGAAGTGAGATTCCTTAAAGAAAACAAGAATAATTTGGGTGTTTATGTCTGCATGATTGAAAATCTAATTCCTCAAATGGGCTCATTTCCATATAACTAGGTTTATTTTTCAAATGTTCGTCATTAAGTCCAAACACCAGCGGGCGGTTACATTTTTCTCATGTTTCTCAGCCTCCAAACCCTCCTCTCTGTCCGTCTGTCAGCGATTCTCGCTGCTGGAGTTTCAAAGTTTGCTCCTGAACACAGAGGGATAATTAAAAACAAATGTTTTCAGGGAGGAGGTCTCCTGCATTTAAGCCTGCCTGTGAATATTGTCGGAGACTCGCGCGTGTCACAGAGTATTGGAAGTGACGTTGTGTTTATTGCTTTGGCTTTCGCTCACTTAAGAGAGGTGTGGATTGAGTGCCTGTTGACAAAGCGCCATTTTCCTCCCAAACCTCTCAGGTGCTGCCTGAGAGGTTTTTGCTTTGCTCAGGATTCAGACAGATTTTTGTGTTTTCCTAAGCGTTGGGTTACTCTGCCCGAGTCGGGATGTGGCACTTTCGATTAAAGTGATTAGTTTGTCGGCCATTTTTCTGTACAGCAAGAAGAAAACCATCTGGTCGTAAACCAACAAAGTTTTTCCACCACTTTCTGCTTTTAAAGCAAAATTCATGTTTTTGTATTTCCATTAGAATCTCAGCTAAACAACAGTCCAAGCACTAAATAAGAAACACCAACCTGTTGATGTTTTCTAGTGTCTGGAAAATGAGCCATTTCAAAAACTTATTCGACAGGCATTGTACCGTTACCTAGCAACCCCAGCTAAGCTCAGCCCCGTTACCTAGCAACCCCAGCTAAGCTCAGCCCCGTTACCTAGCAATGCCAGCTAAACTCCAGCACTTTGGTCAGCTGGTTTTACCAGGTCAGGTTGTAAATAATCTGCCAGTGATTTAAAGGGGACCTTTTATGCAAAATTTATCTTTTTCACATTTTTGTGCTTCCTTGTGGATTTCTGCTGTTTCTAAAATCTACTGTTAAATAAAAAAAACAACCAGCCATTTTTAGGCAATAAGCTAATATTTTTGGTGTCTGGAAAGTGAGCCATTTCAAAAACGTCCTAATTAAGTCACTTTCAGCTGGTGAGCCAAACCCTGTTACCTAGCAACCACAGCAGAGTTGCAATGCATTCGGTCAGCTGGTTTTACCGCTGTATGTGCTGTACAATGGCTGCTGGAAAAGATATGTGTTTTGATGTTGACTTACCATCCAGAAACAGTTGCTGCATTCTTATTGATTGTGCAGGAGGCTCTACTAATGCTTGTGAAAGATGTATGGATGTATAGTGTGTCTGTTTGCAGCCATTTTCATGCGTGAGTGTAAATGTTGAGTTGGGGGCGTGTCCACCAGCAGATTGCAAGGGTTTAAAGTGACAGAGGCCCTAAAACATAAAAATTGCAATCAGACTAAAATCTCATTATCTAAGAATGCTTTTGTGAAAAATATGTAATTAACATGTTCTTTAGACCGATATTATAACTGGAACTAGATTTCGTGTGATATTCAGAGTTTTAATTTCAGGAGCTCCACCTGGTTTTCTTCGGACCCCTTCCAGCACTCAGCTTAAATCAGTGGATACTGTACTGATTTATAAATCTTGTGTTGAAATGTGATGAACATGTTTTGTGTAGCCCATAGATCCCAGCCTGCTAGAGGAAGCATAATGTTTCACTTCTAACTCCATAAAATCTCATTTCATCCTTCAAGCTCCCTGAGCCGTCTAGGAAAGCAGGGGGTGGAAGCGCTGTTTTCCCGTTTTCCTCGTCTGTCTTAGGAATTAAGACTCCTCAAATGGGAACAAATTTCTGCAGTTTTTCTGCCGTGGTTTTAATTTCCCGGCAGGATTGCTCTGTCTCGGCTCGAAGGTGAAGGATGGGTTCGTTCTTGCTCCTGCTGCTTGGCCTGGTTTATTTGTTTGTAGCTGGTTCTGTGCGATTCCTGCGGCTTGCTTTGAAGGAAATGTTTTGTACTTGCAGCTTTTACTCCAGTGTATCATGTGGCGCTTTTTTAAGGCGTGAGCTATTAGAAAATATGATCACTTTATTGACAGAAATAATTGTTGTTTCTTAGTATAACTAGTATAATTTAAAAATAGGGAATTGGCTATATTTTGCTGAAAACTGGCATGAATTGCACTTTTATTTTTACTTTTCCACTTCCTCTAAGCTGCGTGATTGTGCTTGAAGCAGCACCTTGTGGTTCTCTGTACTTCTATTCTTGCATATCTAACAAAAAATGTAGATTCCTGAAGCTATTTTTGAAGTTGAAGATGATTTTTGTGGGTATTTTTTCTGTTATTAGACTTAGACTTACTTTATTATGATATATTCTTTATTTCTTAGTTTCATAGAAGTCTACCCCAGATTTTTCCTTTAACCAAGAGAAAGTAAATTTGGCATGAATCAAAAATCAGATGGTGTATTTTAATGCCAAGCATTCTTGGTTTTTGAATTTTATTTGTTGTAAAGTTGTTTTATAACCACAAAATAAGCGGAACAACCCCAAAGTGCCACTATTAGGATTATTCTTAAAATAAAAACTATAAAATCACATTCACACAAATGCTATAACACATTGGGCACGTCAGAGCGTATCTAAAATATTCCCAGTAGTGTTTCACCGACTGCAGTTTCCTGGTCCACCACCGATCTTTAAGATTTCAATTTTGTCAGATATTCATTTTTTTTTGTTTAGTAGCAGTAAGTTGGTTTGAGACGTGACGCGGTGGGCAGGTTTGTCGATCTCGTACGCAAAGCAAAGGACATAATCTGATTTTTAGACCTTAGCTGAAGCCAGTTTCTCATGCGAGTTTTATCCGATCGCCAAAAAGTATTGAAATCAGGCCCAATTTATCAGTGTACCTCGAAAGAAAATTCAGCATGCTAACGTTAGCTACAGCCTAGCTACAGGCTAACGTTAGCTACAGGCTAACATTAACAAAGCAGCCAATCCCAGAGCACCATTCTTTTTCTTTAGAGTTGATTGGTTGAACCCGCAAAAGCAAAAATAAGGAAGTTTGTAGCTTCTGTGTTTGTCCAAAAGCAGTTTTCATTTACAACATTACATTTTCATCTACATTAACTATTAAAATAATGAGCCCTTTTGTTTCAAGCATTTGCAGATTTTAGCTATTTGTGGTTGGCTTTGGTCACCAGTTGTACAAATATTTATTTTTTTAATATATTTTTTTAAACTTACCAACTGACTTGCTTTACTGCAAAAACAAAACGTCTTACCAAGCATTTTTGTCGTTTTTAGCAAGACATAAGAGCTTATTTTAGGTCAATAAGTTATTAATATTAATGAAAAAAGTAGATTATTTTACTTAAAAGACATTTTTAAAAAAATGAAGTAATCTGCTATTGAAACTACAACTTTTCATCAATATTAGGGAAATATTTACCAAAAATAAGCTCCTGTAGCTTGGTAATAAGTTACTTGTAAATTAATGTAATCTTAATTCAAATATACAGAGATATTTTCTCTAGAACTTAGACAAAAATACACGTTGTTGTTCTTCTAAACTACATTAAATGTGGTTTTTATCCCTTTTACTTAAAGATTAATCTTCCATTGTGACGCGTAAACGCCTGAAATTTCCACCAAATCAATGCGTTTTCACATGTATGCTAACACAACATTAATGTTTTGGATACATTTTTGTCAGCTTTCACAGAATCTGCGAAAAAGTACTTCATCACACGAGCAGAGAAACAACTAAAACAACGTTTATCTGTGAGAGAAAATGAATTACTCAGCCGTGTGAGTCATTTAGCAAGAGGCTATTCTTGGTCAAAAACAGGGGAAGTGTGAAAGGAATGTAAAAGCCGGAGGCTTCGCTAGGTATTTCCAACGCTAAGCACACATAAACCCACCATCTGCAGCGCTGCAGAGACGACCGGCCTGCGTTTATCTGCCGTCTGACAGAAACTCCCCGTGTTTTGCGGCGGCTAAACGCTGCGGCCTTCTGTGCAACTGAAAAGCTGCTCCTGAGTCGCGTTGTGGCGGCTTCGCTTACTCTGAGATGGAAGTGGGTTGAAGTGGGTTCAGGTTAGAGAGTCGGACTGAGTCAGAGATAAAAACATAAAATCTGCTTGTCTGTGAGCATTTGTGCAAAGGGCTTCGTTTAGATCGAGGCCTCTTGAAGTTCTAAGCGCTAATTTAAGTCGCCAGGATGTGACCAGAAAACCGCGGCGAAGGAATGCACGCATCAAACGGACCTCAGACTTTCTCGTTGGTTGGTTTTATGAGCTGCCACATTTCTCAGCTGTTTCAGATCGCTCAGCGTTTCTGAAGGCAGACCTTTTCTGGGTAAATATTGAGAAGGGAAGTCAAAAGGTTCGTCTACCTTCTGACTCCCACATGCGGTCACGGAGAACATCGTTACAACGCTGCGACAAATTAAAACAAGCTCAGTAGTTTGTATTGTTTTTCAATTTCCTCCAGAAACTGGATGACAAACGTTTTCAGTTTTGTGGGGTTTTTAAAGAATAATTTTATGTACAGAGACTTTATAATACATGTAATTTGTTGTTTTTGTTTTGAATATTTAAAATGTCGTCCAGTTCCAGTGTTCTTGCATTATGATACCATTACATAACTTGAAAATCTTCTCTCAACAACAATATTATCGTTTATCCCTATAACTTCTCAGACGATTTATTGTCCAGGCCTCACAACACACTTAAACATTGTTCGCAAAAGCTTTTATAAACGTAATTTTAAGCTTTCCTTTTCATAAGCAAACACCTCTTTTCATTTTTTCGGTTTAATGTTACAGGCATTAAATTTAAGAGTGATTAAAAGCAAAATTTGAGACATTAAACTTGTAAAATAAACATGTTTCCACCGCACCGTTCTACTGTTGGTGCGAGGAGCGGCCATCTTGAAATGCAAAGCCCGTATTCCAAGTTGTCCGTAGCGAAAAACGAGAATTCTGTGGAAACAAAGTTAAAATTTGGTGGAAAAAGTCAAAATTTTGTGGAAAAATGTCAAAATTTGGAGGTGAAAATTTTTCATTGTGTGAAAAAAGCACAAATTTAATGATTATATAGTTTGGAGGTCCCAAATTAAAATCTGCCCTGGGCCCCAAAAAGGCTTTGGCCGGCTCTGTCTCTGTTTGTTCCGACTTTTCTCACCAGAATCTCAGTCCTGCTGAAGCTTTTGGTCAGAAGAGGAAGGATGAGAGCCGGCTGTGTTTTTACTGACAGAAACAGATTGATTAAAAAAATTGGGCCGGTGTTGCACCGCCGTCCTGCAGACACCGTGAATCACTTCCAGCTCCGGCTTCGCTCTGCAGGAGGCAAACGTCTCCGAACCCGGCCCGTAAATTCCTCTGCGATGCCTTCCAGATGTGCCGTAAGAAGCCGGGCGCAGGAGATCGCATCGCAGCTTGGCGTGGCATGTTAATGAGCTGTAATATACGAGCAGATCAGGGTGTTCGCTTACAGCCCGCCACTCTGAAGTGGGAAGAAGGTGGAAAGAAAAGAAACTCCCTGCTTCCATTTGGGTTGGATCTATTTACAGTGGGATGCGTTAAATTTAGCAGTAAGAATCATCGCTGTGTTTAGTGACAGTTTACTCACTACTCCCAGGGATAATTCGCTTTTACCCTGACTAACCTGCAATCCTTCTGTTTTTATTTTTGGTCATTTTCTACTTTCTTGGATTATAATCCATCGGTTTCCCCACATCTCATTGTTTAAAAAAATATATAATTGATGTTTTTAGAGCTTTGTGGCAAATTGTTAAAGATGGGAAAACCAAAACCAAACAAGAAGATGAAGTTTATTAACTTGCTGGAGGAAATTAATGAGCCACACAAATAGAAAATCTTCTGATGGGACAGAAACTGAGGCAGTAATTTGATAAAAAGGAGGAATCTGATGAATACACAAATCCATAATAGATTTAGCTGTAAAAACTAAAAATTCAAATCAAATTAGTCTGATTTGTTTTCATTATTAAGTCTTTTTAACTCTCCAAAACGTCTGTTTTTCTCAGAATGACGTTCAGTTACCGAGTTTTCCAGGTGTTAAACTCTGAAGCTAACGACGGGTTGAACAATTCAACCCGTCGTTAGCTTCAGGTGGTAGTTTGAGTACAAGTAATTGATTGGTAGAAAATGATTAATGGTTATCTCACTTATGTAATTAATTGTTAGCTTGACTCAGATTAGCTGGTAGCTTTAATCTAACTAGAGGTTAACTTAACTGTTTAACTGTTAGCTTGAGTCCAATTAGCTGTTAGCCTGTATTTAAATAGGGGTTAGCTTGAGTATGAGTATATCTTAGCTGTTAATTTGGGATTATCATAACAGTTCAGCTGTTAGCTTGAGTCTAATTAGCTTTTAGCTTGTCTCTAATTAGTGGTTAAGCACTTTGAACTGCCTTGTTGCAGTAATGTGTCCATACAAATAAACTTGATTGATCAGTTCGTCTCTATTACAGATTAGCTTGACTGTCTAGACGTTTGCTTGAGAGCAATTAGCTATTAGCTTGTCTGTAATTAGGAATTAGCTTGAGTGTTTTAACTGTTTGCTCGAGTCTGAGTAGATCTTAGCTTGAGTGTAATTAGCTGTTAGCTTGTCTCTAGTTTGGGTTTAGCTTGCGTGTCTAGCTTTTAGCTTGAATCTAAGCTAGTTAGTTTCCCTCATATTAGTTATCAGCCTCAATATTTTCTTTTTGGCTAGCTTTGATTTCCCTTTTTTATCAATAAACTATTTTTGAATTTGAATTGAACGTGATCCGTTGGTAGCTCAGCAGTCATATAAGCTAACAGTTAATATGATTAGCTGTTAGCTTAATCATTTAGCTTCTGGTTATATTGAACTTACATTAAACTTCTTTATCAGAGCTAAAATTGTTTATACTGCCTGGAGTTTAAACAAAATTTCTACTTGATTGTTGAATTTTAAATATTTTCTAGTATTAGCGGCATTCACGACAACTTTATGACGTCCAAATTGCGTTTGTTGCTCACTGTGAGGAAGAGAGGCTAGTAAATAGCATAAAATGTTAAATTAAGCATCTGGCCTGGGCTTCCAGATGGAAGGATGACTGTTCCCCCCTGGAGCAAGGCATTTTCTACGGACAGCTGCCTTTGCAGGGCATGAACAGCCTCTGTGGTTAATGGGGAGATGTGAGGGGCTGCGGACTGAAAGCCTCTCCTTAACTAGAGAGTGAAGAGACAGAGCCACTTCATTAAACGGCCTGTCTGTGTAAACACCGCCTGACTGAGTGAGTGCAGCCATCTGCATGCGGCTGATCACGCCTCTCCCTCCTTACCGGTCGTACTTTACAAGAAGCTGGAGGGGAAGGATGAGAAGTCTGGAAGCTATGAATGAAATCACCTAAACATGGCCGTCGACGCTAACTCTTTACAGCTGAGCGTGTAAATCCATTTTTCACCGGGGGCTTTAAAGCAGACACACCAGGAACCAAACGCAGAAGCAGAAAATGAGCCGATTTCATTCTCCTGCGGTGCATTTTACCCATTTTTACATGTTTATGCCCAGAGCTGCCTGACAGACACTGGTTTACGGGTTTAAACTTAACTCTGTTTGATTCTTTACTCATAAATAAATAACTTGCTGCTATAAAGTCCCCCTTTTTATTATAAGAATATGTCAAATATTTTATATTAACCAAACAGTGTTTTGTTCCTTTGGTCTTTTTCTTGTCAGAAAGTTTCCAGTTTCCTGCCTTGGGAGCCCAGAAATTACATGAAAAAGATTTAATAACAGAAAACAAAAATTATAATGAAAAAGTTTAGATTAAAACACTTGTGGGATTACATTTGTTTCCCTCCAACACCTTGAAAAACACTGACGTAGACTCACCTCAGAATGCATGATGCTGGAAACTGAAAGTGAAACTGACAGAATGACCTACTTTTAGAGCATTAAAAATCTCTTCTTTATTTATCTGTTTTTTAATTGAATAAAAATAGACAAATAAAAACAAACTGATCCCAGTTTACAAGCACTATTCTGAGGAGTGACACATTTTGACCCACGTCACATGTTTTTTACCATAACTAGCTATTTTTTTTCTAATGGAGTTGGAAAGAAAATACTTGCTCTTTTCACACCATTTTGGTATAAAATGAAGAATTTATTTATCTTTTTTTAGTTTTTGTGTAACATAAAAATAATAAATTAGCTATTGTGTGGCTCCAGATTTGGTGTTTCCTCATAAATTGGTATCATTAGTCACACATTCCTTTAATTCTCCAGATTTTTATCCGAGAGCCCGAGAACCTCAGGCTGAGGAAATATTTTGATATTCTACCCTGCTTCTTGTCGAAGAGGTTAAAGGTCAAACCCGGTCTTAAAAGGGTGATCCCAAAGTGCGAAGTCTTAGTTCTGGAGCAGCTTCTGCTTTTACACATTTCAGCTTTCATTTATATATCTATATCTATATATCTATCTATATATATATATATATATATATATATATATATATATATTTTTTTTTTTTTATGAATCAGTGAATTTTTGGTTTATTTTGTACCATTTTGAAGAATTTCACATTTATTATTATTTAGAATTTGTAGCTCTATTGTAACACGGAGTTCAATAACCAGTAAACCTTGTTATTATGTCTGTTGTCCATTAATATGTTTATTAATAGTTTATAAATCATGTGGCAGTTTTTCTGGCTTTAAATATTTTTCTTTAAAAAGTCAACATTGTTGTTTTACTGCACTACATTCTCCAATCTTAAAGGAATTATATTTGACTTTAGATTATGATTTAAACTGATGGAAATGCAGGATTTATTTATAACTCTGCAGGTAAAAAGTCAGAGTGTTCGCTGGATATTTTCTGGTCTGTTGTTACATTATGAATTTATAGCTTAATGCTGATCAATGGTAATCTTGATATTTTTTTCTCTGTCTTTGTTGTTTTTTTAGCAGTGTTAATGCTTTTGATAACATTATCTGATCATCTGGAATCCAGTTATCGCTCCCACTTTAGCGTAATGGGACCAGTCTGGGTTACAGATGCCACTGGACATCACGTTGCCCCTAATGTGTTTTCCTTTTCAGCTTGACACTAATTAGCCATTAGCTTTGGGATTATCAGCTATGAACTTTATTATGTCTACCTGTTAGCTTGACTGTCATTTACAATTATTTTAGTTATGGCTGTTAGCATGACTCTAATTAGCTAAGTATGATAAGCTCTTTGCTTGACCTTTATGGACTTTTAGCTCAGTTCTGATTAGCTTGGCTAGAATTAGCTTTTAGCTTCCCTCTGTTTTAGCAAAATGCAAGTACCAGAGGGAATGACACTACTTCTGATGTTTGTTGTTCTTTAGCTACAAACCAATAACTATGATTGGCTGCTATCGTCACTCCAAGCAGTGGTTAGCTTAACAGTGATAAACTGCTACCTCTATACTGATTAGCTTGACTAGGTAGCTGTTAGCATGTTTTCTACCTAGAGATTTGATTGATTTAAAGCTGGACTGACTGTGATTAATTGTTAATTAATTGCTATCTAGCCTTGTTTAGCTTTTAGCTTAAGTAAGATGGACTTAGCTGGAGAATGAATAACTGCTAACTTTATGCTGAATTAGTTTTTAGCTTTATTGCGATTAGCTGTCATTTTAATTTTGATCAGCGGTTAGCTTGACATTCAGTAGCTGTTTTTTTTCTTTAGCTCTGATTAACTGTTCGCCTCTCTCTTATTGCTACTTAGTTTGACTCCAATTGGCAGTTACTTTTATTTTGGGTAGTGGTTATCTGGTTACACCGATTACTTGTTTAATAAGAACTAACTAGCTGTTAGTTATAATAAGCTAACTAGCTGTTAGCTTGACTGGTGTTAACTTTTAGCATGATAGTGGCTAGCCTTTAGTGAAAGTTTTCCACTTGAGCTGAAAACTGATTCTGCTTTAATTCATTTATCAGAAATTTATCAGAGATCAAGAAACTTGACAATAGTTTTAACTTTTTATTTTAAGAAACATCTTTCGAAGCCTATGGCTACCAAACATACAATCACTGCGTTTTTCTAATATTTACTTTTGGATGTATAATTTGACATTTATATGAGGTTTTAAAATCGTGTTTTAGGTGATTTAAATCTAGTAAAAACACATTTTGGCTGAAAAATGTGAACAAACGACAACAAACAAGACGGTAATATTAGCTTATGACCAGGTATTGCAGATAATTTCCTTTAAACGTGAGATACATGCTGAAAAAGAAACATCATTGTTGATAAAGGTGGTAGTAGGTCCACTCACAGACAGCACAGACAGATAAAACTTCACGGTGGGAATAATTTTCTTCACATTGCTGATATCGCTGCCTTGTTCTTCCTTCCTCGCTTTGAGAAAGAGCAACTTCATGTTCTCTCTCTCATCCCCTCCAACTCTGTTTATACGGTTATCTTTCTAATATGCTTTTCATTTGCTCACTTGAGCAAGAGCTGATATTTTCTTATCGGTGTGTGTGGAGCAGAGACATCCACACACACACAGCCAATTGTTTTTTTTTTTAATCTGTGAATGGGGTGTATATATAAAAGAAACTACTTTGCTTAATGATAGTTTTAAGTTTTTATTTTACAAGGTAATTATCAACAGAAATGGTTTTATTTTTTTATCATTGATGCAGAGCTGGACAATAAATAAATGCCAGTATGTATTGTGACAGACTCTAACCGCTCAACCTCTCAGCTTTTAAGCTAAGCTGGTGGCATTGACTCACTCACCCTGTGTTTGGTTACCTAGCAACAACCTGCTGAGTAACTCTGGTTACCTAGCAACGACTGGTTGAGAAAGTTACGGTGCAGCAGTTTTATGTTTTCCCTCAAAGCTGCTTAAAAAATAGACGGCGTGAAGTGAAAACTGTGGATAAAACAAGAATTATTATTTCAGTTATTTAAAACAAAAACAAAAACAAATGAATAACTGTCGATATCAACTGGTATGTAATCCTTTTATTATAATATGTTTTTCAGCCATTTCGTCCAGCTCACGTCTGTGTTTTTCTGGAGGTGTGAAATGTTTTGTGTCATGTCTATATTTTAACAGGAATATCTTTTTTTCCTCCAAAAGGTATGACTACCTGGAAGTCTACAACGGCGGCGTAGAAGAGGCTTCGTCCATGGTGGGGAAGTTTTGTGGGAAAATCGCGCCGTCGCCGATCGTCTCCAGCGGCGACCAGCTCCTCATCAAGTTCGTCTCCGACTACGAAACCCACGGAGCGGGATTCTCCGTTCGATACGAGGTCTTCAAGACAGGTAGCTTAGTTTTTATTATGTCACCTTTGGATTCCTATTATGTAGGAAATAACCTTAACATGGTTTAATGTTGGCAGCAATCTTTCGTAAAGGCTCCTAACTCGAAACATTTCCTTTTTTGTGACTTTGAAGAGTTTTGGTTGTAATTTCCAACACTTATATTTAGATAAATTAGGAAATACAGCAGAAAGAAGGCCATATGGAACAGAAATACCCTTATTTGTGTCTCATAGTTTTGATTTCTCTGAATATCTTTCACTAAGTTGCTCTAATTTTTCGATATTAGGTCTCAGATGTATTTTTATTGTCATCAGATACACGTCAATAATAGCTTCATCTGTAAAACATTGGTTCCCTTTGCTTTATTGTTCGCCCATCCTTCATTCAGACTGCATGTTTTACTATTCACAGCTTTATGTCAATGACAGCTCAGATTATAACGTACCAGCCAAGCCGTGATGGCAATGAAAACATTCTCAAGATGGATAAAAGCAACTCAAAATATTGCTTTTGTTCACATCTAGATTAAATCCCCCAACTGAAACAAGACCCTTTCCCTTGCTATGTAATTTATTCACTATTGTTTATCATAAACCTTCACAATCAGACTCAAATATACACACAGACCCACAATATTGGGTTAAGTGTCACTTGGCAAACTGTACCTCAATCACAGATGTTTTGTTTGTCATTTCCAAGCTTCTGGCATAAATCTTGATGGTTTCTTGGTACAGATCCAGTTTTCCAACATAATAATCACATTTCACCAATGTTGAGGTCTAGACTTTGGGCAGTGGCTGCTTTTTCCCACATTTGGATCCATGTTTGTGATTAGTGAACTCCTGAAACGCCAACCAGTGTTCACGTTTCGCCCAGCTGTCAAACTGACAGGAAGTTGAAGATTTAATCCACCAAACCAGTGGTATCGAAGGCCACCATGTTTCAGCTTGTATTAAACATTATTACATTTTTTTTTGGTTTGAATGGCTCACATTTACTCCCCAGTTTCCATCCAGTTATCAGCTGAATTTTGACATGAATAAATAAACTGGTGTGTTTCCATCTCCTGGACAGAAAACTGTTGGTTTAAACTGATTATTAACTCTATTTTATCAAACTAAGGGAGACTTTTTGAAGACAATTACACATTGATGATCTCTGAAGCAGCAAAAGCCGATACCACTTACCATTTGAAATGGGAAACTTCTAGTTCTGTTTTTACCAATGTGAGAAAGCGTGGTTTATAAATATCCTTCTGTTTGACGTCCTTGGTCAGAGCGCAGCCTCTGGTACACTGACCTCTGTCCCGCCAGCTAAACAGTCGAGTCCCGGTGGAGCAGGACGTATCAGGATAGACCTACATAAACACTTCCAGCGCTGGGAGGAACCCCGATCCCTCTGTCCTACATTTGTATTTTCTCTTCCCTCCTGGCTTTATTTGAGCCTCCGCTAACAGAGAATCTCCTGTGGCTACTTCATTTTTCACTCCAAGGGGGAGGCTGGACATAAATCAGATGAAAACGGAGCTTGCATGAGAGTCCTCCTCATTTTTCTAATGTTTGCTCCCCAGAGAGCAACAAGCGTTCATGTGTCTCCCAGAAATAACAATCCCCTGCGAATGCAGGTTACAGATTGCTGTGATAAACAGATAGGCAGGTCCTCGTCTGTTCCTATGTGGGTATTTTGGGAGTCGCGCCTCATTATACTTTACTGTTCTGTGAACTGAAAACAAATTTCTGCACAGCAGCATTCGGGCTGATGGAGGTCAGGATGACATTAGAAAGTCTGGGTTACAGTTCTGTAAATGCAGATTTGTAAGGAGGCGTTCATACGCAGGGCTTATTAGCGATAGCTGCGATCAACCACTGTTTGGAGACAAAGTTAGATTTTTGACCCCTGAATTAGAGATATACTGATAACGTATATTGGTGACCTATTAGGTTCCCTGAACGGGTCATTACATTTTTTTTTGCACAAAATCCTTCTCAGATAACGAGATTGTAGTCTGCTCAGTTCAGAATGAGTTGTTTTAGGGCATCTGTCACTTTAAACCCAAAGAAGCTGCTGCTGGCCACAAACCCAACTCAACATTTACACTCACACGTACAAACAGATGCACAATTATACAACTTTACATCTTTGAAAAGCGTTAATAGAGCCTCCTTCACAATGAGCAAGAATGCAGCAAGCTAACACTTGTCTCTGCCAGCAGCCATTGTACAGCACAGCGGTAAAACCAGCTGACCAAATGTGCTGGAGCTCTGCTTGGGTTGCTAGGCAACAGGCTCTCCTTGGGGTTGCACTGGGGTTGACTGGGGTTGCAACGTTACACTTGGAAATTTTTAAAACGGCTCATTTTCCAGACACCAAAAAATATTAACTGACTTAAAACAAGCTCCTATATTTTCCTGGAAAGTTACTTGCAAGTTATTTTTTCTTATTTCAAGAGTATTTCCACTAGAAACTAGAACAATAAATATCCGGAAGGATTTTGTGTTTTTGCAGTGTGGTCGCTATGGTAACCACTAACTGGAAACCGCGACATAACGTAACTTATGTAGCAATAAAAGTGAGGAGAAAATAATTTGTATAAGAGACGAAATGTATTTGAAGAATCAACAAACCAGTTTTGAGGAACCTTACACTAATAATGATTAGGACTGGACGTATCACAATATAAGCGTTTCATATCAGTCGATATTGATAAACATTGATTAGTTTATTGAAATCCTGCCAAACTGGTGGCTTGACATTTTCTGTTTCATCCACAGTTTTCACTCCTCACTGATGTTTGTTTTAAAGCGGTTATAAGGCATGGCGGGGAAACCTTAAACCGCTGCAGCGCAAGTTACTCAACAGGTTGTTGCTAGGTAACCAGGGGGAACTGGAAACTCCCCCTGGTTGTTGCTAGGTAACCAGGGGGAACTGGAAACTGCTCATTACTCAACAGGTTGTTGATAGGTAACCAAAGAGTGAGTGAGTTAGTTGATGCTACCAACTTAGGTTAGCTAGCCGTTAAAGCTGCCTACTTCTCCCAGAATGCTGTGCGGTTCAGTGAACGTTCTCTCTATTGAATATTGAATTTTCTATCAGATGTATTAGTTAGGTCTATTACGATATATATTGTTGATTTATTGTCCAGCCTTAATAATAATGTCATAAAAATCTTTCACAGCAGCTACAAGCTGTAGGATTTATCTATGCCAACATCTCCTGAGTGTCCTGCTCTGTTTTCCGCCTGGTGTTTTTGTTTCTGTTTGCATTTGTTCTTTGTCCCTTTGTGTCTGAGTAACAGACAGGTGTGTGGGACCTCGGGCTCATTTAGCTAATGGGCTGTTTGTCCTTGGAGGCAACAGGGGTGACCTGCAGATGAGACGGATGCCGTGGCATAGGGAAACGGCTCTGAAACTGGGACACAAGTGTGTGTTTCCGTCTGTGTGTGTGTGTGTGTGTGTTGGCCTCAATATGGGTCCTCCACCTCCTAACAAGTTAAAAACAGCACTTGTTCTCACTCAGGTAATCCCCCTGCCATGCTGCTGCCTTTTCTTCTCGCCACATTTAAAATCCATTACAGCCGGAGCAGCAAACTGTAACCGGCTGCTAAATGGAGCTGCTGCTCTGCTTACAAATAGGCTTTAAATTCAGTCGCAGCCGCCAGCTTTCTCTCTCTGTAGCTTTGTGACTCTCGTTCTGATTTGTCTTTTGATCTGGGATGTTATTCTGAACAGTAAACCCAGTGGTGCCACTAGGACCCATCAAAAGATTACAGAAAAAACATAAATTTAGTTACATTTTGCCTGTTTAACCTGCATATGGAGCCATATTTTTGGCCGAGTTCCTGTTTCATTTTGGTAATTTGATTTGTTTCTTTCTGAAATTTGGTTGGTTTTGGATGTTTAAAATAAAAAATAAATATTTTTATATAGTTCTAATATACAACCAAACCAATAACAGGTTACAGTTTTAGTAAATTTAAACGTTTCAAAATCCAAACTTTCAATCCTATTGAATTCAAATTTAGTTCTTTTTTAAAGCTAGTTAGTCAAATAAAATCAGATTCTGACTGAAATCTGATTAAAAAAAAGTCAAATAAATGTGAAATATATCAGTTTCACCCTGTTATTCAGATGCAAACCTTTAAATTGTTAAGTTCAGTCCAAAATATTTTAATTCAATCCAACATATTATAGTTCAAATTCAGTACATTATACTGAGAATTAAATTAAGTATTTCTTGTGTAAATGGCTCTTAAGTATCTAATTAGTTTCATAGCAAATTAGTATTATTTCAGGGTAATTAATTTTGGGTCCAAAATATTTAAATTAGGAACCGAAAATTATTTTCCAATTTCAAACAAATCATATTTATTCCACTATTTTCTACTTTTAGATTCAACTGTGTAATTATAACTTAGTTATAGGCAGAACAAATGTTTCTAAAGAATCTATTTTTGCAGTTTATTCATATTTTAACCCTGAATAAAGTAAATTAGTGTTTTATAATTTATCTGAAAAACTTAATTTAGGGGAAACTAAATTAAAAGTTTTCAAAGTTAGTGAAAATGCTAAGCTAAAAAGGAGCTAAATTGTGTCCAACATTCCATATCAATTAGTCAAGTTAGGAGTCAGTTTAATGGATTTCAGGGAAATTCTTCCATTTTAAATTAAGTAAATCAAGTCCAGATTTTGAATTGTTTGTCCTGACAAAATTATACATCTAATTAGAAAAATATATTTATACCGTATTTTCCGGACGTCACCGTTTTTTTTTCATAGTTTGGCCGGGGGTGCGACTTATACTCCGGAGTGACTTATGTGTGAAATTATTAACACATTATTATATCATATCACATGTTATTTTCACACTACACCGCCAGAGGGCGCTCTAGGCCTGTGTTGATAATGTGTGGTAGAAGCTACGTCCGGAGTTAGCCGAGTTGTTTACAAGCGACACTGAAGATGAAGATTTAGTGATTTGGAGCGACACGGATGGTTTGGTAAACTTGTTAGCATGTTATTTATGCTATAGTTATCTGAATAACTCTTAATATGTTATGCTAACATACCAGGCACGTTCTCAGTTTGTTGTTTGTCATGTAACGTTAGCATACCGTACAATTATTCAGCCTGTTGTTGCCTCTATTCTATTTTTATTGCCTTTCAAGATGACATGTCTGTTCTTGGTGTTGGATTTTATCAAATAAATTCAAATAAATTTTCCCCAAAAATGTGACTTATACTCCGGTGCGAATTATAGTCCGGATAATACGGTAATGTAAGTAACAAATTAGAGCACTTTTATTGTGAAATGCATTCATAAAAGATTTACTTTTACTGCCTATTTGGTTAAAAAGGCCTCCTAAAATCTATAAATATTTATTTTAAATCTTCTTTTTTTTCAACCAAAAGACGTTTTAGACAAACAAAAAAAAACCCCACCTTTGGCAATAATGGTGATGTTACAGTAACCTCTGTCTGAACTCACTCTTTTATTTATTTGTTGCTTCTTTGCATTGAGGAGATGAAAATACTCCAAAAAAACATTTGTTTTCTAATTGTTCATAATGAAGTCATTGTGGTCGTGCTGAGCTGGGTTAACACTGGGAGGCTGGTGTTGCTTCACCATCAGAAAAAGCAAACCGCAGCATGAGGAAGTTGCTTCGATGGTCGTGGATGCAGAAAACCGTTTCTTCCTGATTTATGGCCGGATTTCTAAGAACCAGAACCAGAAGTGAGTCGTGTTGCAATCTTTCCCCACCTTCCTTTCTGCATTTCTGTGCATTAGTTTGTGGCTCCATCCCTCACCTCCCTGCCTGTTATTACGACATGAAAACCCCTAAACACAGCCCGAAGCGCTGTGATGCTCGTCCAGACGACACGCTCCGCTGCGCTTAAAGATGGCAGCGGTAATCAACGTTTTACAGCGGCGTTGGGTTCCGTCGCTCCACCCTTTCTTCTGACCACAGCGAAGATTTCATTTAGAAACGATGGCCAAGTGGGACATTTCTCCCCATCTTACTGGGACTATATTGGTCCCAACTCTACATTTGATGTTGGTTTTTAACCAAAAACACATGTCTCTGTTGTTTGTGAGGTTATATTAAAGCCAATGCTGATTGAATGGCGTCGTCTAGGCCTGTCACAATAACAACATTTGTTGCGTGGTAAATTGTGATAAACAATAACATTGTTGCTTTGAGACCATTTTCAAGGAAAAACCATCAGAACCTTGGGAATAAATATTTGTGATGTGATTAGTACAACATATTACACATTTTCTTATAATCAAAATAAGGGATGGTGATGAAAATTTTTATTATCTGGTGATAAAGTCACAGTATATGATCTGATAATTTATTAATACAATATAAGGTCCTGCATTTTTGCTTAAAAGTTACTTATAAGTTTTGTGAGAGTTAGATACTGCAGCTTTAATGCGATCTACATTGTAGAAACAAAGTTTTATCAAGTATTTTTGGTCTAGTTTCTAGTGGAAATATCTTCGTTTTTTTCTCAATTCAAGTATTTTAGCTTAAAAGTAACTTTTGAGCAAGACATAAGAATTTGTTTTAAGTCAATAATTAATTAATACTGATTGAAAAGTACTAGTTCCTCTGGCAGATTATTTCAAGACATTTTCCCATGTTATTTTGCCAGCGGAATTAGAATTTGGTTGCTAGGTAATGGCCTGGGCTTGGCTGGCGTTGCTAGGTAACGGTGCAGGGCCAGTTGATTGTGAAACAATAAGTGGACCTGGTACTTTCTCACCAATATTAAGGAATTATTTACTTAAAACAAGCTTTTATATGTTGCTGTAAAATTACATATGAGTTTTTTAAAAGCGACATTCTGCAGCTTTTAATTCTTATATAATATTTATTTGGTTTTTGTGTGAAATTGATCTTTTAAAACGTTTGGATTGGGAAATCCGCACTGATTTTCCCTCCTTTCTTGGCCCCAGCTGCATGTTTCTCAGACTCTCTCTCTGAATCGAAACATGCTTCACCTCCTGTCCCTCCTCATCATTTATCATGTCACCCCTTAATGACGCCACCTGTGTCAACAGCAAGGGGTCCTCAGAGTTGTGTGTGTGGGGTGTGTGTGTGTGTGTGTGTGTGTGTGTGTGTGTGTGTGTGTGTGTCTCGCTTCGTGTCACATCTGGACCTGGCAACATGAGAAACGCTCCTCTTCCTCCTCCAACACGGTAACTTTCACACACGCAGCCTCTGCCTCGGAGCAATGCTTCGCCCTCAAACGCACCTCATGTCGACGCCGTTTCCCCAACATCGCTCTCTGTCTCGTGACATCGCTCACGTTGAGGTGCGAGCCGCCGATGACGGATGAGAGGCGACGCAGGCTTCCAGAAAAAAAGAAAAACGGCTGCCGCCTCTGTTTATATGTTCATCCGTTATTTTATGATCAAAACAGCTAATTTGTGTAAACACAAGTTTGGTAGCAGTTTATAACAACTACACCAGGGGTGTTCAAAGTGTGGCTCGTGGGCCATTTGTGGTCCTTGGACTGATTTTGTGTGGCCCCAACTGCAATTAAAAAATTATACAAATTTGGCCCGTAGACGCAGATGGAGACTTAAAAAATTGTTACCAAAATATTTTCTTACACAGGAAAACGTAAAGTACCACACAAATTATTCATGTTTTTAGTTCTAATTTTGCTTCACCCAAACCGGTTTCATTTGTTCTTAAACTTAAATATAGCAAACGTTTTGAAACAGTGACCCAAATCTTGTTCTTATTACTGAAATATAAATCGAGTCCAAAAGAAACTGAAAACCGAACATCTTTTAATCAGCAAACCTGCGAAATTAAAGAAATAAGTTGTAAATTTCTGTCAAAAAACTGAAATTTATTCCCTTCTTTCCACCTACAAAGGTCCTAATACACCTTCAGGAAAATCACTTTTAAGTTTTTGCTCTAGAATAAACATCCAGCTACTTTATTTGATTTTATGTTGGGTTTTTTTGTTTTTGTTTTTTTGACCCATCACTATTTTGTGTCAACAGTTTTGGCCCACATATCAAAACTTCAACAATGCTATAAATTATCACTTTATCTCAGGAGTGTCCAAACATTTTACATTCAGAAATTTCCATATTTTGTGTAAGAAAATTCCTGATTTCAAATTTCTTTGTTTTTTCGAGAAAATTTCTGAAATTACTAAATTAAGGTTTTTGGCAGAAATGTACTGCTTAGCAAACTATTTGGGTTTTCTTTGTTAAAAGAAATTCACTTAGTTTTCAGGGTTTTTGGGTTCAATTGAATAAATTTATTTTGAGTACTAAGATCAGAATTTGTGTCACTTTCTTTCAAAATGTTTGCTATATTTATCCAAGTTTACAGATTTGGTGATTTGGGAAGCAAAGTTGGCTTTTCATTAAAAGTCTCTGGATAAACGTATTTTTTCCTTTTGTTAAAGAACGAATACTTTGTGTTGTACTTTACATTTTCCTGCGTAAGAAAATTATGTTGGTAACAATTTTTACCCTGATTACAAATCAAAAGTCTCCATCTGCATCTATGTGCCAAATTTTAAGCATTTGTGAATGACAGTGGAGGGCCACACAAAATCAGTCCTAGGGCCACAAATGGCCCACAGGCCGCACTTTGAACACCCCTAGTCTAGGATCTATTGAATCATATAATGAATCATGCAGCATTTCTGTAATATGACCTGATCTGACTCTTCATGTTGACTTTCTGATTTAAGAGTTTTTCTAAATATAAGATAAATTTAGTTTCCGAAACTGTTTGGTGGAAAATTTAGCAGATAAAAAACTGTTTCTCTGCAGGAGCTGATTTATTTTTACCTGTTTTTCTAACATGAATCAGAACAAAGAGTCTCTGTTCTGCACCTTTTGGGCTTCTTTTCTTTGATTCTGAGTTTATTCCTTTAAAAGTTCAGAGTTTTTGAAGATTTTAAAAGATCAAGCTAAAGATATTTTCCAGACATCAGATACGTTGTCCCTTTTCTCTGGGTGAAATCAAAAGCACAACCTTTCTTACTTTGATTATCCTCCATGTCTTACATGTTTTACATGTCTCTGTTTGTCTTTTCTATCATCTAATGACTTAAATTTGCAGAATTTGTAGCTGTAATGAATTTTAAATGTCTTTGTGACTCTTTGTGTATCTCAGAACAAACAGGATCTATTTTAGTTTAGCCAAGCTAAAAACAACCATGAAACGTTACTGAATCATTTTCTTTTTCTTCAGAGAGTTGAATAAAAGCGTGAATGGACACGCAGAGATAAAACACAGCTGCCCTGCTACAGATTTGCTCAAAGTCATTTGGGGCGAGCCAGAGATCTGTTGGGTTAAATATCCAGATCTGACCAACAGGAAGGAAGTTGTTGGTTTGGAGGAATAAAACTTCGACTTTCAAGCAAAAACTTGTGTTCTAAAACAGAAACGGACAGAAATCAGCAAAATCTGAATCCTTAACGCTTTTTAAAAAAAAAGAATAAACATAATATATGGAGCTCTAGCTTTTCCATGGAGAGAATATTCACTGAAAATGTCGCTAAGGTTAAAAATTTACATGTAGCTGATATTTACAGATATTTAACTGATCATTTCTCTCAGTAGATAGCAAAACAATTTTGAATGTTTTTTCTGTCTTATGTCTTGTATTTCTCTTTCCAAATAAAACATTTATTGATTTATTTATAGATTAATTCAATTTCAATGTGCATTCTTATTAAGTTGTCTATTTATGTATTTATTTCATATATTTATTTTATAATTAGTCAAATTTAGATTACCTGAAATGCCACATTTATGTTCATATTTTTAAAATAGGTTTTATATTGCTTATGGTTATATTTGTATTTACCAATATTTGGCAGCAAATAAGAAAATTTCATTTCTGCCAGAGCTGGTATTGCTGTCTCCAATAATCAATCAGAGCTTGGAGGAGGGTCTTAGCGCTGTCAATCAATCACATATACACGCTGCTAATTGTGTTAATGGGGAAGAAACAACTCAAGGTTACAGGAAAACTTTATCTGCTGTCATCGGTGGCCATGCTAAGTAGCATTAGCATTCAAATTGAGCCATGCTAGCTGCAGCTTAGCACAGAGCAAAGGGGTGGGAAGGAGGAAGGATCAGATTGTTATTGACAGCGCTAAGGCCCGCCTCCTTGCTCTGATTGGTTGTTTCTAGTTAGTTTCCAGCTGGTTCCCCAGATTAACGTTCCTTATATTATATAAAATATATGACAATATTTTGTAAAAGTTACATACTGAAGTTTTAATGAAAATGTTCAAATTGTGAATTGGAAACACGAATTCACTGAACTGGTTTTATTTCTGAACGTTTCAGCTTCGGATTAGTTCTGACTTCTCATCTGTGTCGCTTTCAGGCCCAGAATGCTCCAGGAACTTCACGGCTCCCAGCGGTGTCATCGAGACGCCAGGTTTCCCCGAGAAATACCCCAACAACCTGGAGTGCACCTTTATGATATTCGCCCCCAAGATGGCGGAGATCACGGTGGAGTTCTACAGCTTCAACATGGAGCCCGACACCACGCCTCCGGCCGGCGCCGTCTGCCGCTACGACTGGCTGGAGGTTTGGGACGGCTTCCCCGCCGGTGAGGAACCAGAACCAGAAACAAAAATCACAAATTCAGAGAGTTTAAACGACACACGTTCATTCTCTTTGAACAGCTTTGACATTTATTCATTCTGAACTAATTCAGTTTTCAAAAGTTTGATTTTTGAAAAATGAATTTTTAAAAATTGAAAATTCACTTTTCAGTTTCATGTTCAAATGTTGAACAGGAGACTTGAAAAGACTAATTTACCTGTGATGTAAATTTAATGGAAAGATTTCAGATTTTTTATGGCGATAATGTAAAATTAAACAAGTTCCCCAATAAATTTAACTCCAGATGTTTACATTTTGAACAGAGAACATTTATTTTTTTAATGAGTTCATTTTGAACAAGAATTTTGAGCAATATTTTCAAGAATGAGTTTATAGTTTATCTGCATGACTTTGTTTGGCCCTTTGATCCACACTGCAAAAAAAAAAAAATAATTTTGCCAACTCATTTTTTGTCTAGTTTCAGTGCAAATATCTTAATTCACTTGAAATAAAACAAAACGTTTCAGCAGGAAATCTGAGCTTGTTTCTAAGTCAATATTTCTTTAATACTTATGGAAAATGACCAGTTCACTGGCCGATTATCTCACTTATAACCAACCAAACATTTTTTGGAGGAATAAGTTATTTTAATGAATATTAAGAAATTACTTACATAAAAATGTAACTTGTAAGTTAGTTTTGTCTTATCTCATGTGAACTAATTTAACCGATTAATTTAACTCCTACAGGCAAATAAAATCTTATTAGAACGTTTATTTATTTAGATACAAGACAAAGTATTTTTTAAAATAACAATGTTTAAAAATAAAAATAAAATAAAATATAATAAATCCCAAAAATATTATTAAAAGCAGCAGCAGCAGTACATCTGTTTACAGATTTACAGATTCCTTTTCTACAAAAATTAAGACGACTTTTCTATTTAGCATATAATTGAAGACATAAAAAGAACAAAAGTCTTAAGAAATAAAGACTGTTCTCAATTGGACATTTTTGGCACTAATGGCAAAAGGTTTGGACAGCCCTGACAAAGGCAAACGGACTAAAGTTTGATTAAATATGACTAAATAGGAGCTCCTACTCAGTGGAGCTGATAAAATGAGTAATAAACAGAATCATCCAGCAGGTAATGATCATCCCGTTTGACTCCAAACTAATTCTTCTTTGCAAAAATGGCATCTGGATGTGGAGACTCCCACGCAGCTCGCTCATTGTTCCTACACCAACCGCGTCTGGAAAACTGGCGCATGAATGACGGAGATGCAACCTGTTCACACTGCCCCTCCTCCAGCTTGGACGGTTCGTCTCTGCCTCCATCGTTGCTTAATTAGCCGTGCGGCGCACCGATAATCGCCAGAGCTGCAAACCTGGGCCAGGAGCCTTTTCTCCCTGATTACTGGCTCAGGAACATGAGGGTCTGGCTCAGGTACACAGAAACTGACACGCACTTTAAAGCGGTGCCAACCGTCCAGGACCCTTCCTGTCAAATGATCTGCGTTGGTGCGTTCAGGTGCATCTGTGCTCAAGAGCGTTTGTGGGTCTGTTTGAGCCAAACGTGTTTGTCAGGGAAGATAAGGGAGCGTCTCTGCAGGAGGGGTTCGCTCTGACATGCATTGATCCCATTTCCTTTCAACTTGCTCCCTTTAATTAAAATTCAGTCAACTTAATCAGACTTACAGACATCTGGAGCTTCCAAGGTTTCCTTTAGATCAGTCAAGTTTATTTCTTTGGCATGTTTCAGCACTGAGGCAGTTCAAAGAGCTTTAAAACATAAAACATCATTACAATTTGTCAAATGCACATTAAATATGGCTTAATGTTCCATTTATTATGAATCAAAAGCAACTCTAAAAACATGGGTTTTTACCTTGATTTAAAGCATGTGTCAAACTCGCGGCCCGGGGGCCAAATTTGGCCCGCCGTAGCTTTTTATGTGACCCTTTAGACTCCAAGTTACATCAGTTAGTCCCTCCAGTTTTTCACAAATCTGCAAATCCACACGAAATCAACAAATCCAAATGTAACAAATTGTCACCTGGTAACCCCAGCTAAGCCAAGCCCCGTTACCTAGCAACCTCGGCCATGCCCAGCCGGTTACCTAGCAACGCAAGAGGAATTCCGGCAGCTTTACTGCTCTGACCTATACAATGGCTGACAGTTGTTTTGTCATTGGCTGATATAACAATATAATATAGATATCTATACAGATACAGTTTATTTGAACTTTAGTTCAACGTCAGGTTTTTACGCTCCATTACTGTTACTAAAAACGCTCAAATTTAGTTTCTTCTTCTCACTCCATCCAGTTTTTGTGAGGCTCCACGTTGCCTGTAGGATTTTTTTTCCCCTCCTCCTTATTTTAGGTGTGATTTCATCAGCCGACGGCTTTGGAGTAAAAACCATTTCACACGTCCTGCGATGCGGCTAGAATGGCTCCAAACGTAATCCGTCACAGATCGCCGACTACCTGCTTCAGACTGTAACTGATAAACCTAATCCATCAGATTACTGCAGCTCAGCATTCCTGTGCAAGTGCTTCATGTCTCTCTCTTTTTTTTTTAGCCTTTTACCTCTAAGCTGAATTAAAAGAATATATTTTTTTATTATGTAGGAGGAGATACAGTATCTCCAGCAGGGAGCACCACAAGCTTCATTTTTGCGAGTTGGAGATAAGAAAAAAGCTAAAATGTGTGACCAGCTGGGGACTCTAAATGTCATTAGATATGAAACGGCTTGTCTCTCTGTGCTTTTAATGAAAGAAGAAGAAATTTCTCCTCGCTTTTGGATACTTATTTTCCCGACGGGTTAATTCCCTGAATAACAAATGCTCACATCAGTTTTTGTGTTTATCTCGGTTTAAAACGATCCGCCTGCTGCACAGCAGAATTATTTTCACCAATTTACTTTGGTATTCATAAGAAGAACCGAATGCATTTGTTACTTCATGAAAAAGGTATTGATTTTTCACTCGGTACGCTTCCAGATAATTAATGACACTTAATTACCAGCTCACCATTTGTCAAGGAATTGCAATATGGAGAGAAATCTAAAAAAAAAAATGGCTGCAGTTCATTTAATGAGACAGTTCCTGAGTAGGAACATAAAGTTGGTCATTTATAACAATATTAATGCTACTTTGTAATATTAAAATGGCCCTTTCTCTAATTAGTTTTAAAAGCTATATTTAAACTGTAAAAACATAAGAAATTATGAAGTAATCAAAGTGTAAAAATAGAGCAAAGACCGAAGTTAAAGCCGAAATAATTGAATCAGAAAGATAAGTTGTACATCAACAGTAGGAAAAGTTTAATAGGGAGGTTTGTGCAATAGCCCAGAAGGGTCAAAACGCACAAAAATAAATAAATAAATAAAGACCACAATACAACAGCAAAAATGTCACAAAGCCAAAATGGAAAAATGGATCAATAAAATCCACAACTCAACAGAAAAATCCACGACCAAAAGTCACCACACAACAATAAAATCCATAAAATCTACAAGGCAACAACAGACAAAACAACAGTAACAAACCACAAGGAAAAGTTTTGTTAAAACAGAATTCATGCTAAACTGGCTAGCGTTTGTTTTGTTGACCCTTCTGGACGACCATATGTGAACAGGAAAAAATAGGCTTAAATATTGACTGAAGCCATCAAGCTTTATAACTCTGATTATCTGTATTTTGATCTGCAGACTTATCAATGACCTTACCGTCATTCATATATGTAAAGAAGCCTTTACATATATGATTAGGAAGCAAAAAGTAAATATTAGAAATACAGTTCCTAACATGTAAACTGTTTTGAAACCTGATTCTATTTAACCCCAACAATTCATGACAAAACCTCCCCTCTTTAAATGGGGAAGTTTCATACAGCGTTTGCAGCCGTATGAAAATGTAAGATGGTGTGAATAAGATGGAAAGTGCTGATGAAGCTGACTGTCTCGTTCTTCCTCTTCCTCAGTGGGTCCTCACATCGGCAGGTACTGCGGCCACAAGTCGCCGGGTCGGATCATCTCCCACACGGGGATCCTGTCCATGACCATCACCACTGACAGCGCCATCGCCAAGGAGGGCTTCACGGCCAACTACACCATCAGAGAGAGGGAGCCGCCCGCTGGGCTCCAGGACGACGGTGAGATGTTAACACTTTCTACGGACGTCGTTAAATACAACAATAATGTTGGACTTGCTGGGATTTTGTTATTTATTTAATATTTCTATTCAGTTTTAAAAGGGCTTAAAATGTAAACAAAACTCTTAAATTTAGGTATGCAGAATATGAAAATTTGGGCTAACATTGCTATATATTACTGTTATAGATTGATTTATCTAGCTGGCTCTCTGGCTATTTGTTTAGCTAGGTAATTAGCTCGGTATCTCGCAATCTTTCTGTTTATTTGTCTATCTAGCAAGCTAATTAGCTATGTAGCTAATTAGATAGCTACTTTAACTATCTATTTCAGTCTCTGTCTATCTAGCTTGATAGCTAGCTATTTGGCAAGCTATCTAGCTACCTTTTCTGCTAGCTAATTAGCTATCTATCTAGCATGTGGTCTGTCTATCTGCCTATCTAGCTATCTGTATGTCTAGCTAATCAGCTATTTGTATAATCTATCTGGAAATAAACGATCGTTAACGTCGGACCTAGCCAATGTTTATCGCGATATATCGTGCATGACAAAAATAATACTTTTAATTGTCAAATAACTAATATTTAAATATGAACTGATTTCACTTCAACATAGTTCAAACATCATTGAATATTTTTTAACAACCTCTCTAAAATCAAAATTTCTGCATGTCATATGAACTTTTTAATTCTCATAATAGTAATATTTACCACAGGTCAGAGTTCATTTGTTCTTGGTAAATAAAGACTTTCAGCCAGTGGAGCCTGCAGGTTGCATTAATGATGTGTGATTTGTTTTGACTCACTGCTTTAACACCTCTGTTCCTGCAACCTGACACACATTTCCCAGCTGAAAAATTTACCTGACCAGAGAGAATGAAAGTGAGAAAACGAAAGACCAAGATAATAAAATAAAAATCACAAAAATCAACAAAAACATCTTCAGTCTTTAGGCAACAGTAAGGACATAAGAAGCAACTTTTAGATTTATCTCTAGCCACAGTTTGTAAACGTAAATATCAGTTTTGAGATCTAAATTTAATCGCCTCTTACTCTTTTTAGATTATTATTTCGATTCAGAGTTTCTTCCTGGAGCAGATGGCTCGTATTTTATCTCTTTGACCCATTTTCAGCTCTTATCTTCTGCTGCTGAGCAATCTGTTTGACCGATTTCACACCAGACTTTTATCAGGAATCTCCGATTCTGTTAAAGTTGCTTTCTGGGGATTTTATTCTTCCTGGTCCCTGACAGAAGAAGCCAGTTTTCTGCATAGCTGGGATTCCTGCAGGAGTCTAAAAGGCGTTTTTAACCCTTTGGCTCTCGCCGGCGCTGACCCGGTTCAGGAATGTTGGGTCCCATGGTGTCTGACGTTTGCGCTCTGGGGAAACATTCTCGTCAAACAAAACTGATTTTAGTGGAGGACTTTGAAGCGACTGCAGAATTTGTTTCTTTGTTCTGGGATGTCGGCGTCCCGGCTGGACAGGGAAAGGACGGAAAAATATCGATTTACCAAAATAACAAGTTTGGTGAGACAAACCTCTGCCCATGTTTTGTTTGTGAAACTCAGGAATTGATGCAAAGTGTTTGTGTCAGGTTTGCAGACCTTGTGTCTCCCACTCAGAAACACTCACACTTCCTTTTCTGTCCTCCTCCCTTTTCCTTCCCAAGGTTCTCCTGCTGTGACAGAAAAGACACAGATGCAGAGCTGCGTCTCGTTTAAAGATTTGTTTGAAGTTTGACATGCTTCCTCTTTAACCTAGTGTCAGATTATCCAAAGCAAAGATATAAACATGCAGAAACTCATCAAAATCACCACATTAAAGTATTAAAACTATTACATCTGAAACAATTAATCATGATTAATCGATTATTAAAATAATCATTGACTAATTTAGTAATTGATTAATTGTTAACTGGCAACAAAAGGTAATTTCCTGAAACAACATTAATCGTGATTAATCGATTTTTAAATAGTTGTCAACTAATGTAGTATTTGAATAATCGTTAACTGAAGTATAAAGACTCAAGAGGCCATTTGTAAAAATAACAAATAATAATTGATAAATTGTGATTAATCAATATAATGATATCATTTTGTCATTGGTTAATTGCTAACTGGCATAATACAGTCTCAAAAAAGGTCATTTGCTGAAATAACAAATAATAATGGATTATTTATAATACTCGATGAAGAATGATTAATCGATTATTGAAATAATTGTAAATAATTTAGGAATTGATTAATTGTTAACTGCCCTATATAGACTCAGAAAAGGCCATTTACTGGAATAACAATTATTATAGATTAGTTCTGAAACAATTAATCAGATTAATCGTGATTAATCGACGATTAAAATAATCGGCAACTAATTTAGTAATCAATTAATCGCTACCTGGCGTATACAGACTCAAAAAAAGGCCTTTTACTGAAATACCAACATGCTCAGAGCAGTAAATCCTTCACTAAAGAAATCCTGTTATTACATCCTCGGCAATAAAATGTTTATTTTCTTATTAAAAATGAATTGAATTATTTGCTTATTGTAATAGCCTCCCTCTGTGTTTCTCAGATTTTCCCTGCATGGAGCCGCTGGGCATGGAGTCTGGGGAAATCCCCTCAGACCTGATCAGGGCGTCCTCCCAGTATAACTCCAACTGGTCCCCAGAACGCTCCCGGCTCAACTACCAGGAGAACGGCTGGACGCCGTCAGACGACACCATCAGGGAATGGATTCAGGTCAGACACCTCCTAATAACGGTCTCAAATAGAGCTGCAACTAACGACTAATTTGATTATTCTGACGATTAATCGATTAATCAAATAAAATAATTGGTACATTTTGGATATTTGTCATTAAAAATGTATTAGAAAGGTGAAAATATACAATTTAATTATTTTTTTAAATAAGAAAATGAACATTTTATTGCCAAAAATGCAGAAAGAACAACTTTTCTTTAGTGAATGGTTGGTTATTTGGAGTGAAAGATCCATGTGCAACTAAAACATAGTAGAGAAAAGCTCAGCCTTTCTGCTTGATTCAACATTAATGCAGTGTATGAACAATCTGATTATTATTTGTTGGATATCAACTCAATTTGTTTTATTTTTTCAGAATTTGAAGCAAGTGAAGCTAAAACTATGTTACTGACATTCAGGGTTGGATATACCTACAAAGAAGGTTTATATCATATCTTAAATGCAAAATTTACATATTTTTGAGTCTGTATGCTCCAGTTAACAATTAATCACTAAATTAGTTGACGAATATATTAATAATTGATTAATCGTGATTAATCTAGAATTGAATTAATGTCAAATTTAAATTCAGACCTCTATAAAATCTTTCTATCACCACCTCCAATAATTATTTTATTAACCTGACATTTAATTTCCCTGTGGGATCAATAAAGCATATTTGAATTTGAATTAATCCGATTAATCGTTTCAGTCGTAGCTTCAAACTGCGGTTTTTAAGTTGGAAATATAAAGATAAAAACATGTTAATAAATAAATAAGCTTTGCATGCATTGAACACACTGTTTGTGCCCTTTTTTAGCACATGATGTTTTTTCCAAGTGAAGCAGTTGGAGGTTATGTCACTTTAATCCTCACTTCCAGAGTCTGAGCTCAAAATAAAAGCCTCTGATTTCCCAGCGGAAAAACATTGCTCCTCTGTTTGCCTTTCACTGCGCCACCGAGAACTCGCTCACATCTGCTCTGAATATTGCTCACTCATTTGTACCACTTCTACACACGTTATAGTGATGGTAGACGAGGAAAAAAGCCAACAGGAATTAATTATTTACATCTGCTTCTGCTGCACAGTTTTCTGCCGTCATTCTGAAATCTGATGTAGCCACTAAATGTAGACTTTAAACATTTATAAAACATTCGTGTATAGCTTAAAGTGGCAACATTTACTCATCTGAACACCGATGAAGGCTGAAAAAACTGAATTTGACAAATTTATGTTTTTAAGGTGGTTTGGTTAAAAGGTTAAAAAGTTGCAGCGAGAACCTGAAAGAAGATTACCAATTAATATTTTTCACAGTTTAGATGTTTAAACCAAAACAAATCAGGAGCAATATTAAAAATATAAGTAAAATACAATAAATAAACTTTAATTCCACATCGTCTAAAGTATCTGCAAGTGATAGTTTGAGCTCTTCTGTCCACTTACATTAGTTATTCTCATGGCTGCATCTCCATTTAACTCTCCATCCATCCATTCATTAAGTTTATGTGGCGACTGGCCGCCTGTCCGCACCGGGTACACCCTGTACGGTTCTCCAGGCTACCACAGGGCGACACACACAGGACAAACACCCATACACACACTCAGGCATGAGGCGAATTTAAAGAGACTAATTAATCTAACGTGCATATATTTGGGACGTGGGAGGAAGTCGGAATACCTGGGGAGAACCCACGCATGAACAGAGAAAACATGCAGGACGAAAACACAACAAAAAATTCAACGACAATTAATTAGAAATTGTTTTAGGGAAATGAAAAGGTGAAAGTTAAAATCTTTACAGATTTAAATACAGAAAGATAAGAGAATACAAATCTAATGCTGTACATGTGGGTATTGAAATCGATTTATCTGGCAGCTATGTTGTTCATAGTGATGCTAAAATGTAGGCTACTACTGTTTTTGTCACCCAAATACATCCACATGTAATCAGCCAGTGGGAAATACAGAGAGGAATAAATGCTTATTGAAATATAGAATTATTATGTTGGTCTGGATAACAGTTAGCCTTTTATTTATGCTAAAATATAGCTTAATAGTTTTATCTTTAATATTTTTTACTTATTTATTATATATATGACTTGTTCAGATCATCATTCTTGCCCAAGTTGGAGATGTCAACAGATTGAACTCCAGCTATAATATCCAATTTGTGAATTATTCTATTAAAGCTAATGTTTACTTCACTGTTAGCAATAATTAGCTGCGTGTAAACACAGGCTAGCAGCTACACAGGTGAGCTCTTTCTTGTCATAATGGAGGATAAATGAAACAGTCAAAGTTATTAAGTGATTTGATCTTCAACCATGTAAGTTTTGGTCTTATGGTTAAATTGCAGCTAGCCTTCCGTTAGCCATGCTACAAAGTAGGCTGGAAGCTAACAATGCTAACTGCTTGTATGTTCAATCATGACTTTATGTTCTTGTTGGAGTCAAATTAAAATGTCCACTAATTATGGACATCAACATAATCTTATGTTAACTCAAGACTTTTGAGATAACTTGAACTCTTTTGGTTTATTTATATATTTTATATGTTTTCCAGAAGTCACAGTTAACTGAAGCTGTGAACTAGCGAAACTGTATTTTAGTTTAACTTTTTAAATTCTACTTGGGACTTTTTTATTTTTACTCTCCATTTGTTTTAAAATAAATTTGGTTTAAGTTCAGGCTTCAGGTGGAGCGTTTCATTTCTGTGCCAGCACATTGTGCTTTTAAACTAAACAAGGTTGTTCATGAGTTAAACATGGCGTAAATACAGGTTTCTCTGCTCTTAAAGCCTCTACAGAGAAAATTAAGCTAAAACCACAGGAAGCAGAAACGATTAATTCAGATTCAGCCCCATGACTCACAGCGCTCTCCAATCTTTAGATATTTACATGAACTCTGTTACCCATAATTCAGTTTATGTTTGCTTCTCCTGTGGGTCAAGAAAACAACTGGATTCACTCTGAATTATCAAACCAGTATGGACGTGTGTGGCTGTCGTCCAGCGCCGACCCATTGTCCAGGACAGGAACTCATAGAGGAAATCCCACAATGCCCTCTGCTGCAGGAGCAGACCTCCATTTCCCTCCTGTGAGAGTTACAACAGGAAGTAGACAGGGACGCCGCCACAGTTACTGTGGCTTTCTATTGTCTGTCTGGGGACGTGTTTTACCGCCGGGGCTCCTGGGATATCAGGAAATGAAGGACGGAGATTTAATTGGGGTTAATGGGTTCACGCGCTGGGTGGAAACCGCTGGCTTTACATAAAGGTCACCAGAGGCATTAAAAATGTGGCCATTTTGAATAAAATTATTTTGAAGTCCTGAAATAATGAGGACATGAATAATGAGACGGTAAAGTTGACAAAGAAACTTGGATCAATAACTGGGCCATTCTGCAAAAGCAATTAATGTTTCAGCAGAAATGTTAGATGTGTGGATGTTCATTTAACCCTGCGGTAGTTTCCTGTTCCCGTTTCTAATTTATGCTTTATTTAAATAGTTGTGTTAAACTCCAGTGTGCATTCACAGTGGGTGATGACAAAGTCTCGGTTCGGGTTAAAGAAAAGGTTAATTATGAACTCGGTCAGTTCTTAAAATGTGAAAAGAGCCGTGGGGAAATATTGACTGCATATGTAGTTCATATGATGTTTTAATTATATCTAATTGGAAATACAACCTGACTGTAGCTATGTTTACATTTTGCTTGATCTTTACTTTGATTTCTAAAGAGGATTTTTTTTCAGACTTCCCAAACTCAACCATAACCCCAGGACTGAAGCGTTCAGTTTAATGTTTATTTTCTGACTATTCAAAGTTCGAGAGAGGAGGTAAGACTCTCTGTAAAGATGTTTTTCTGCCCTCCAGCTTCAGATTCAGTTCATCTGGTCACGAGATCTACAAACCTATTGTTAAAAAAACTAAATCACGTCCTGATTGCTGCATGAAATCAGTTCTGTTTATCTCTGCTGTTCATGAAAGCCTCTTTCTGGCAGCTTCTCCTTAAGAAACAGCGGCGCGGCTACATCTGGCTGTGTGATTTATGTCCCTCTGAACCGGGCCCGTTGCTCTGCCTCATTGAGTCTCCAGAGTAATGACTGGAGGTTTTTCATGAAGAGGATTTTCCATTTTATTTGATTAAGTGTGCTGCGATCCAACTCCGCTCCGCATCTCCGCCTGTGGCTTTGGATTCGTCTTATTTAAGATGAAAATTATGACTCGGTTAATTCCTGCATGCCTGTCCCCTCCACTGCAGGCAGCTCTATTAATTATTTACAGCCATGTATATTTTATCGATACTATTTTCAGGTTACTGTCGGGTGAAGCGTCCCGCTGGCCGTCTGCTTGGAGGCAGACAGTCGCCTCATTATCTGGCTTTATTGTGACTCTGTAATCATATTTCTCACAGCAGTGACTCATTTCAACTGCATGCTGCAAATTTGCAATAAAATTATGAGCTCTTATGTTTAGACATTAAAAATCAGAGAAGCTTTGGTTCATCTCAACAAATATAATCAGACCAACGTTGTTACAGTTAACTAAAACCAGTGAAAACTGAAAATTAGAGAACATTTTAACTGAAATACATGAAATATTAGTTGATGGGGGAAAATTACAACACTTCAAAAACATAAAATCTTACCTAGTATTTTTAGTGTAGTTTCAACTGTAAATATCTTAGTACATATAAGAAAACTACACTATAAGTAACTTTTCAGCAAGATATAGGATCTTGTTTTAAGCCAATAACTCCATAATTTTGATGAAAAACTTCTACTTCTATTAGCAGATTGTTTACTTGTAACATGGAAAAAATATCTGGTTATAAATTAAATTATCTGCCGATGAAACTAGCACTTTTTGAGCAAAATTAAGAAATTTAGCTCATATCTCTCTCTGTAAAGTTACTTGCAAGTCTTATTTCAAGTGTACTAAGATATTTGCGCTAGAAATTACACCGAAAATGCTTGGAATGATTTTGTGTTTTTGCAGTGAACTTATAAAATTAACTAAAACACACTGAAATTATGGATATAATATTATTTGTTTTTGAATCTATTAATTAGATGTGAAATTATTTTTTTTCCCAAACACGAGCAGTATTTGTCAGTTTTCGGCAAATTATGGCGCTCCATTTGTCTCGTAATGCGACAGTAAAAGTTGGTACAGTCAGTTGTTGCCCAACAATAATTGAATCTTCTGTCGAGTATTTATTATCCAATCGATGTAAATATAATCACAATACAATACCTAAAAATTGACCAAAGTACGAAAAAACTACTAATAAAAGCTAAAACTCAACAATATGTAACCAATAATACTGGATGGGATGTTGCAATAACAAATTTTCCGATAAATTGTCCCAGAAGTTATTACAATAAATGATATTGTTGTTTTGAGACCATTTTCAATTAGTATAATGGTAATGATAATGCAAGAACACATTCGCAAATATCAGTAAACTTTAAATTGTAACCAACAGTTAACACTGAAACTGAAAGATATTTTAAATCATCAAAATAAACCAAACAATAGAAACAATAAATAAAGTCAGTTATAAAGTTTCTTAAAATAAAATTGGACTAGTTGATAGTGTTTTTTGATCAGCAATGTGGAACCAGGAAATGCTTCCTTCCTTGAGATTCAGGTATTTTTAGAGATGTCTCTCGTTTGACTTTAGGATTACACTGACGCCATCAGGAAGCGCTGGGTTGTTTACATCTGGAGAACGCATCAGGCTTTGTCTGCCTGAGGTGCATTGTCAACGTCGGGGCTCCAGGAAACAATACGGATGAAGTTCCTGCAGAGAGCTTTAAAGAGTCGCCTGACCCGGAGCAGATTTCTCCATATTTACTTATGAACCTGGAAAATATCAGGAGAAACTTGTAAAAACAGATTGATCGCACTAAAGGACACCATGAAAACTTAATGGTTCACAAGATAAATGGGATTATCTTGCAGTTATTTAATATTCCTGAATATCTAACATTGTTTAGCAATAACTTTAAAAACTTTTCATTTTGATTCAGTATAATTAATTAAGTATAATGTAATGTAAAGATCATTGGACCAAGTACAGAACCTTGTGCATTCACAACTTCATGCATAAAAAGCATGAAGTCCATCAAGAAAAATACTTCCTGAAACAAAACCATTCTGGTTAAGTTGCTCTCCATTTTGGGTGAAAAAGCAAAGAGCCTTTACACAATCATGCTTGATTCTCATCTCCCTTCACTTTTCCATCTTGTATTTCTCCCATTCAGCTTGATTTCTTCAGTTGGATTCAAACAAAAGGATGAGTTGGGATCAAAAATGTTGATTTTCTGTGTTGGAATTGTAGTCTGTAATCTGGTTGTAGTTTCAGTAATGGCAGCTGAGGAAGTGAACAAAGCTGGTCATTACAAACACCACAGCCAAATGTTAGCGATTGAGCAAAATCAGACTTAAAACTTCAACAGAGTCCAGGAAGCAATCATTTATCAATAGCCAACCGTCCAGACCCGCTATATGAAGCAAAGAGAACAGGGCCTGGTTTTTACCAAACTACCATTGACACAAAATGGCCGACTATTGTTGTTTTTTGGGACTGATAGTTTTCTTTGTTCATCTTTTGGAGAGTTATTTTTGTGTACCAATTTTCAGATGTCTAGGCTACATTACAATATTTGAGATAGGCCAGTGGAACCTTTTCAGGTCCATTTAAATACATTAATTTCACTAATAATTGAGGCATGTGCATAATTTGTTTTATTTTGTTTAGGCCTCCAAAATGCTTCTTTACTTCAGAGGAGATTAATGAGAAATACTACATTACTAATTACTGAAAAAAACTGGTGAAGTCCAATTTGTGGTGTAACTGAATACAAGCACAGAGAAACTCAGCGAGTGCTGAACCCCCAGATAAGAATGGGGTAATTAAGGGTTTTATTTTTATTGTAGCTAGGTCCCATTTAGAAGGCTGTGGCATCATTAAAGTTTAATCCTAATTTGCCAAATTTAAACGAGTTATGTTTCCGTCTTGCAGTTTGTTTTCCTTCATTAAAAAGTTCTAAGTGAGAGTATTTCTCTGGTATAAATAGTTGGCAGTGCCAGGCGCTGAGCAATTAGGAGATGGAAGGCCAATTACCTTCAGCCAGTTGATGGAGGAAGTGTGGAAAATGGAACAATGAGCCAAAGGATTACTGTAAACACTTTCAAAAGGAAAACCCAGTCAGTCTGCGCTGTTTACTTTAATCTCTGGAGGCTGGATCTCCTACTTTAGCCTCCTTTTGCTGCATTTGAACTTAATCATCAACTCATTTTCCTTTTAAATCCTGGATAATATGAATATTTTCATCTGTAATTACGTCAAGTTTTCCTGATTTTTTTTACGTGTTTTGTATTTAAATGTGAAACCGACTATATGACTTACTTCCTCCTTCAATTTGCGGCTGGCTAAACACTCATTCAGTTGATTTGTTTAATTAGTTTAGAAGCGAATTAGATGCTCTAAAATTACTGTGTAGCTTCCCCTACTGGACTAAACCTGTTGTGAAAACCTTTAACTGAAATTGTTGTTCATGATTTGTTTGAGCCACGGTTTATTGGCGTAGCCAAAGAAGAAGTGTCAACAAATATGACAGTGAATATTTGCCACTTCCTTTTCCATGTAAATATAACATCAAACTTCCAGCTTGACTTTTAAAAAAGAAAGTTTTTCAAAAGTCTCTCACATCAAATGGTGAGAGCAAATACAAAATACTACCTTAAAGTAACAGGTAAATTATTGTAAATGGTCAAGTTAACTTCTAGCAATATCTGCTAGCTGCTATGTAGCTAGTCATGCTGGCTACATAGATATGGTTGCTATGACTATGTAGCTAGCATTTCCATAACTATGGGTAGTAGCTACTACTCCTATGTAGCTTATGTCTGTGTATCTCGACATTCTAGCTACGTAGGAGCTAGCATAACTAAAGCCGACTACAGGTGGCATTATTGGTAGAAAGATACCCAAATAGAAAGATACCCAACAGTTGGTCAAAACAATGACTTAAGGTCAGTAGTCAGACAGCTGATAGCTTAAAGACATATTAATTGTATTATCAGCACCATAATTTGATTTAATTGTGGCCTTTTGCCATATTGCGGACCAAAAAGCAACCTGTAGTTCACCTACAAACCTCGGCCTCATTTTGGTTGATGTGAACGCTGGTGTGGTTCAAATTCATATGAACGACAAGCAGACCAGAGACCGCCCCAAAACCAAGAAATGGACTACAGGACAGGGCATTCTGGGTAAATACAACCAAAACAAACAGGCTAACTAGCGCTAGCGGGAGAAATGGCTCATGGTTTTTACCAAAGACAAAAGAGAAATCCTACAACCAATAAAATTTGACGCTACTCCATTTTTGTTTACATTTTGTGAAGATAGAAGTTGTGCTCTGTCTCTTCTTCTGAGATCTAGATGTAATTTCCTTCGGTGGTTCTTAGTGCAGCGCCCCCAGAGGCGAGGAGGGGAACAGGTTTCTCAAAGGGTTTTGTTTGTTTGACAGTGCAGTAAAAATGTAGCAAAATATTGCAGTTTTTGTACCCAATCGAATCGAATCTTCCAGACTATGTAGTAAAAATTATGTCTTGATTTTGCTTCTCTTTGAAGGCGATGCTGAGTTGCAAATAAACATCATAAAACATGATTTAACTTAAAAGGCATCGTTTGTTTAGTCTTTAATAAGCAACGCAGACATTTTTCCTACATGTGACCTTTTCATATGGGCTCAGTGCAAACAAGTGTTGCATCTCGTGGGAATTTAGATGAGAACAGACATGGGAGCGGCGGAGAGCGATCCCACGCAACATGATTTCCCAGGGGTCTCTCTGTCAATCACTGATCCCGCAGAGACCTGTGGCGTGCTATTTCCTGCTCCTTTCCTGAAAAAGCTTTGGCAGGAGCAGTCAACACCCGCCCTGTGGGGCCTTCCCATGTAGAGCAGCGTCTCTTCGGTCGTATAATTACACGCTGCATGCGGCGGTCGTCCCACACGCTGAAGCAGAGCGCCTATTCTGGCCTCATAATGCTCAAACTCAACGAACAGGAAGTCGAACGGAGAGTAGCATCATTGATTGCATGGTTAATTCAAAGGGAAGTCCTGTGATGCAGAACAACTTTAAACCATTTTCAGTTTAGATAGCCACTACTAATTGTGAAAGGTGACCTATTATGTTTCCTTGAACAAGTTGGGAGAGGTTTATGAGTGACACATTGAGATTTTCGTCTGTTCAGTTCCGCGTTTCTAGCTGTTTTTGGGCGTCTTGTTGTTTTAAATCTCAATAAGCCGCTGCTGGCCAGGTCCTCCAAACTCAACATTTGGACTCGCATATGAAAATGGCTGCAAAAAGATGCACAATTATACAACCATACATCTTTGAAAAGCAGAAGTGGAGCCTCCTGCACAACCAACAAGAATCCCGCAAGTTGACTTATCTGGATGATCAGTCAACAACAAAACATGGTAAAACCAGCGGCTCAGACCTGGTGGAGCTCAGCTGGGGTTGCTAGGTAACGACGCAGTGCCAATGAATAGGACTTAACAATCATTTTCTAGACACCAAAAAACATTAACTTATTGCCCAGAACTGGTTGGGTGGGTTTTTTAAGAGCTTGGGTTGTTTTTATGAGCAGAAGAAAGTAAGTACAAAAACATTCAAGATGTGAATTTTGCATAATTTTTCCCCTCTAACAGCATAAAGACTGTAAGGCTTTTTGCCTTCTCTGCTACTCTTTGATAACAATCAGCTTATTAATCTTTTTACTGTTGCTTTCTGGGTAAAGACGGTTTGAACTGCCTCCTTTTCAGATTAAACAGCACTCACACTCCACACACTTTTTATTTTATCTACTCTGATCACAGTTTCATGATTATGAAAGGAACACTGTTTCCAAGGAATGTGATTCTGATACTGAGACTTATAGATAAAGAGACGTGTTTTTTTTTTTTTTTTTTTTTTTTTTTGAGTATGTTAGAAAAAAAGATCATAGTTTGCAACTAAAAATATAAAAGTAATTGTGTTTGACTGTGTTCGTCTTTAGCTGACTTGCAGTAAAGGAAAATCAAATCAGCTGTAATTGAATTTCTTTTCTATTTTAAGGCTGTCTGAAGAGTCTTGTGATGTCAATCAAATAGTGACTTTATTTGTGCTTTACACCCAAATACAGGGGTGTCCAAACTTTTTCATTAGTGCCAAAAATGTTCACTTTGAGAGCACTCTTTATTTCTTAAAACTCTAAAATATAAACAGGGTCTTGTACACTTGCTGTTTTAGTGACAGGTAAACATTTACGAAATCCCACAAAAGTGTATCTTTTATTTATTTATTAAAGATTGTTATTAAAGAAAAGCATTGACTTGTACCTAAATAAGTAAATCTATTAAGAAAATTTTGTCAAATATAACAAAGTCTTATTTCGAATGCACCTGAAATAAAACCAAACTAACTTACAGTTTATTAGGAGTTTATTTTAACTATTTAATATAGATGAAAATTCACTTAATTCATAGATCATTTCACTTATAAGTTCTACCACAGAAAAAACGTCTTGTTAAAAGTTAAATAATCTGCCAATGGAATTAGTAATTTTTCAATAATCTACGCATAATCACAATAAAACACTTTGACCTTTTGAATTCTGCTCCTAAAAATTAACCAAAGTGTAAAAAAACTAAAACTATTACTGCATAGTAAGTTAGTTTAATAAAACTAAACCATTTGTTGAATAATGGATGAATATCAGCATAGTTAAGGGACCAATAGGTGACGAGGAAAATAAATGGCACTCCTGGATTGGCTGGTTTGCTAACATTGGCAATTAGCATTAGCATTAGCACGTCAACTAGCATTGTGACTAAATATTTTAACTTCCCAATCTGCGTACCTTTTTAGATAAGCTCAGTTTAAAAAAACATGAATAAACAGATTTTTGGCAAACAATTTGTTCCACAAATAAATCTACAAATAGGCGAAAACGAGGAATGAATCAACTTTGCAAAATAAGGATACATGTATCAAGCTTTACTGACCTAAACAGAACCTTCCTGGAAGCCATTTTACTGTAGTTTTCTGTGTCTGCAGGTCGACCTGGGCTTCCTCAGGTACGTCACCAGCATCGGGACCCAGGGAGCCATTTCAATAGAGACCAAGAAGCATTACTACGTCCGCTCCTACAAAGTGGACCTGAGCACCAACGGAGAGGACTGGATCACCGTGAAGGAGGGCTCCAAACAAAAGGCAAAGATCAACTGTTTTAATTCACGTGTCATTATCTTTGATATTTACCTTGAAAAGGCTTGTATCTCTCAGGTCAGTATCCACATTGTGGATTTGGATGCATTTATTCTGTTTCGCAAAATATCAGTTTTACAGATTTGGTGACCTTTTCTTGCAGACCAAATGAAATGACAGAAAGCAATTAAAAAAGATAAATATTGTTGGTTAAAATGCAAATGTCAAAAATTAGAAATACAAAGTATGCCATTTAAAGAGTGATTAATTTAGACAACAGAGCGTTTTTAGAAAATTTTTGTCCTTCTGGAAAAATAAAGTCTGGAAACTGAAACATTTTTTCAGATAATTTTTCCACTTTTTTTTTTTTTTTATCCAGGCCTGGAAAATGATTTTTAAAAATTACAGACTGCATGGGAAGCTTGTTATTGTGAGTTTAGCCTAAATGTTGTCAGAAAATTATCAAAATAATTTTTTGTATATTATTTTGTAGTAATAGTACTGATCTAAAATTAAGTCCTTGAAATATCTTAAATTAATTTTTAAAAATATAAGTTGGCCTTAAATACTTTTATTAATCTTTGATTTTATCTAAGTCTTCATTCCTTTCTGTGACTTCAGATTACTGCTAATTAGCTGCTAATACCTAGCTTGTACATACGCTAACTAGCTAAATGGCTAGCTAGGTAGCTAACTAGTTTTTATTTTATACTTTATATCTTATCAGCCTACTAAAATGCCTTTGAACACTTTATGATAATCAGCTCAATTCAGACTTTTTCTGTCACAATATTTAGTTGGTTTTCTGAGATCTTTTAGCAATGAAGAGTCCGTTAACAAAAACAGAAACAATTTTTTTATGCTTCTTATTTCCAGATCTTTCTGGGGAACCACAATCCAACAGATGAAGTCCGTGCCTTCTTCCCCAAACCGACTCTGACCCGATTCGTTCGTATCCGCCCGCTTACCTGGGAGCAAGGCATCTGCATGCGCTTTGAGGTCTACGGCTGCAGAATATCAGGTGTGAGGCAGAACTCCATGTTTATCCTTTGATTCGGCCTCATTCAGCATGTTTCTCCTCATATACTGACATCTGTGCTTGTTTTGATTTGTTTTTTCACGTCTGACTTTCCCATAAACATTTATTTTGCCGGTTTTTCTGCACATCATGTATCAACCTTATTCGGTTATCATTCGGGGAGCTACTCTACCACTGATTTCTGTTGATTTTAAATAATTACTACTTCCAAAGTGACGTCTCCCAAATGAAGGACACAATTATTCATTACAGTAAAGCTGTGCGGGATCATTCTGGCTCATTAATCATCCTCAGACATTATTCCCCGTCTCTGATGTGAAACTCTCAGAAGGAGCTCTGTGAAGCTGATACAGCTGAGTGGAGATCTGGCTGCTCTGGACCGGGCTACGCATACATTTAAGTTGTTCTCCACTAGAGAGGACGTTTTGTACCCTTCGCTCTGGTTCTGCAGCCAAATCAACATTTATAAGGTCTAACTATTTGAATTACCTTGTTGAATTGCTGTTGTAACTCCTATAAGTTTAAATATTACGGAAAATATTTTAAAGTAAGATTAATTCACTGTATTTTGATTATTTTCACAGAGTTATTATGTCATATCCAGTTTAACAGTGTTTGGCACCAGCCAGATAAAATATTGGACTTTCCTTAGGATTTATAAGCTTTGCTAAATTATATTTAGTTATGTTAATGTTTTTATGTAAGTCTTATTAAATACTAACTTGTTTCAAATCTGTGTAAACATCTACATTTATTTCCTAACCAGCAAGATATTGCATATTTTGAAGAGGCGATGATGAGATTTCAAAAAAGGATTTGCAATTTGACACAATCTGAAAATGATACATTATCCTAAGATCCAATCTAAAAATATTCCAGTAGGCAATAAGAAAGTCAAACAGATCATGAAAACTATTTCTGTATTTGGGAATGAGCATTAAAAATATAATTTAATCTAAATAAAGGTTGAACTTTTAATCAAAGTTTTCCCTGACCAACTTAAATCCATACATTTTAGAAGAATTGCTTGTTACCTTGTTAAAAGATCATATTTAGAGTTTGACTTCATCAATTTGAATGAATCCATTGTGTAATTTCCTGATCAGTTTTGTGTTTTTGGTTACGTATTTAAATTCCCGGACCTCTGCTTCCTCTGTTCTTTCTCTGCCGTCCCGTCTTTCAGACTACCTGTGCTCGTCGATGTTAGGCATGGTGTCGGGGCTGATCTCTGACCCTCAGATCAACGCTTCCTCCTTCGCCGACCGGGGCTGGGTGGCCGAGAACGTCCGGTTATTGACGGGCAGGTCGGGATGGACCGGGCAGCAGTCCAAGCAGCCCTTCAAGAACGAGTGGCTGCAGGTGAGTCTGCAGCTCAGCTGACTTGGATTACCTGGCAAAACCTCTCAATGGTCTGAGATATGAGTATTTGTTCAATGTATGAAGTGGATTAAAGGGAATCTGTTATGTAAAATTAACCATTTGTGAGTCTTTTTAATACCATTTGGGCTTCAACTGCTTCTAGAAAAAGTCCAAACACTAAACCAAACTCATCCAGACATTTTCTGGTAATAAGTTTATGTTTTTGAATTATGGAAAAGTAACAGTTTAAAAAGAAAACTCAATTATTGAGTCAGAATTGACAAAGCATTGCCCGGTTACCTAGCAACCCCAGTGGAACCCAGCCCCGTTGCCTAGCAACCCAAGCGGAACTCCAGTCACTTCATTATTAAGCTAGTTTCACCGCTGTATTCGATTTACTGGCTTCTGGAAAGAATAAATGTTTGTTCTTGTTCCTGTAGTGAACAACATGTTGGATGTACAACATTCTCCCATCGATGTGAGGCTCATTTTTATTTGTGAATGTTTGGCACCTTTTTGGAAAAATCGCATTAGAAAAGGTTGAAGGAAATGACAATGTTTGAAATGGCTTCCTCAATTTTGTAAAAATGTTTTGTAATGAGAAGATTATTCATGTCATGACCTACATGACGGAAAAGTTCATCTTCTTTATACTCCTTTTCACCAAATAAGTCGTGTATTTGAATATAAGTATATATGTTTGGTTGATATTAGGGTATTGCATTTAAACTTAGAAATATGTAGGTGCTACTTTTATATGTTTTTTTCTCATGGTAAAATGTCTGAGATAAATTCATAAATTCAATGCAACAGTTTGAGGACTTTTTTTATTGTTTCCGATGAAGAGTTTAAAACACTAAAGAAGAGATGGAAACACATTTACTGAATAATTTCTGATGTATCAAACTTCTTCTGCTTCTGGGTCTGACTCAGGGCTAAAGATATACCGTTGTATAATTAGCATTTGTTTGCAGCCACTTTCACATGTATAAAGTTTAAATGTTGAGTTTGGGGGTGTGGCCAGCAGCAGCTTATTTGCATAAAAGTGGCAGAAGACCTAAAAGAGTCAATTCTGAAAAAAAAAGCAAATTGACAGAACAGAGGAGGAGAGATCACATTTCTGTTAAAAAAAATTTAATTAATGTTTCGTTTATCCCAAAGACCAATGCTAACCTGTTCAAGGAAGCACAATTAGTTACCTTTAAGATATTTTTGTATGCATTTCTAAAACAGCAAAAGAAAATCTAAATGTGTGTGAATTAAAGTGACTTGAAAACACCAACAGTCACTGCGGTCAGGTTGTATTTTATATGCATATAATCCTACGATAGTCCGTAATCATTACATTTCCTTCCTTGCAGGTGGATCTGGGCCAGGACAAGATACTGAGCGGTGTGGTGATCCAGGGAGGAAAACACCACGACCGCAATGTCTACATGAAGAGGTTCAAGGTCGGCCACAGCCTGGATGGTGAAAACTGGACGGTCGTTAAGGAAGAGAACACCACCAGGCCAAAGGTTAGCTCGCTCACGCTGATTTAAAACACAACTGTTCTGACTACAGCCGGCAGCCAGGGCGGCGCTCAGCGTGTAAGTTGCTGCTTCTGGGTAAAAGAGGAAAGCTTAGAGCAATGGGGAAGAGTTGTTGCTGAAGCAAAAGACGAAACATGAAACGCCGTACAAGATGGTTCTGGATACAAGTGGTGCCATCTTGGAGCAGATGAGCTCCAAGATGGCTGCTCATTGACATGAGAGGGAGTGAATGGTTTGGACTTCAGATTCAGTTTCTGACTGGCTTAAAGGTTTTCAGGACAACTTCAGCTAGTAGACGATAATGGGGCAATTGGAGAAATCTAAACAGGAAATACTCTGGGAATCCATCTGTTTCTGAGGAAATGGTCGATTGGTTGGTTGGTTGGTTGGTTGGTTGGTTGGATGGACAGTTGGATCAATAGATGGGTCGGTTGATTGGTTTATTGGTTGGAGAAACCAATAAACCAATTGGTCGGTTGATTGGTTGGATGGATTGATGGATGGTCGGTTGTCTTCTCTACTCTGAGGAATGATGAGTAACTGAATGCCTGTAGAACCTGATCTGCTATAGAACCTGACCTTGTTCTGTGTTTCTCTTTAGATCTTCATTGGGAACCAGAACCATGAAACCCCGGAGATGAGGCCGGTCGGCCCGCTTCTGACCCGGTTCATCCGGATTTACCCAGAGAGAGCGACAGCAGAGGGCATCGGCCTCCGACTGGAGCTGCTGGGCTGTGAACAGGAAGGTCAGTCTGAGTCATCCAACCATCTGAACATCCAACCAACTAAATATGCAACCAACCATCTGAACATGCATCCAACCATCTGAACATCCATCCAACCATCTGAACATCCAACCATCTGAACATACATGCATCCATCCATCCATCCATCCATCCATCCAACCAACCAACCATCTGAACATACATCCAACCAACTGAACATCATCCAACCATCTGAACATCCAACTAACTATATGAACATCCATCATCCATCCATCCATCCATCCAAAAAACCTCAAAAGTTTCTGCTGTCTTTCAACCGCGCTACTAAAGTAATACTAACTCACTGAAGGTAATATTGTATTTACTCATAATTAGCTAAAATATTCTTTTTTCATTTTGGATAACTTTGCATGAACTTGCTGTTGGTTTTTGTTTTGCTGACTCCTTCGAGGTTTGAGCTGAAAGCCATGCGGGTTTGTCTCTGCGCTGCTGCTGCTGCAGGGAGAGCGGGAGGGAAGGCAAGGCACGACCTCTCACAGGAGGAGAGCGGGGAACAGATGAAGGCAGGAAGTGGAGGATCTGGTTGCCCTGCAGGGAGACTGATAAGAGCAGCCAAAAGCAGATGAGATATGTTTTATATGCGGGTGAAAGAGAGCAGAACAGCAGAGAGAGGATAAGAAATCAGTCTGAGTTAGAAAAAACTCTTCCAAGCTGTTAAAAACTAAAACTCTTTGGAGCTAAAGTTTAAAATGTAAGATCACTCGTTCGCGTTTCTGTTTTCACCGAAAACACAAGAAGAACACGCGGAGCAGAAGGAAGCTTAACGAGCTTCGTGATGCGCCTGCAGATTGGTTGAAAGTTAAATCATCCTCGCTGCTAGGAGAACAAACCTCCATCCATCCCACTCAGGATGTCACAAACACGCTTTAATTACGTCTCGACCATCTGGGATCCGGAGCCTGTTGTTGTTGTTGTTGTTGTTAAGTTTGGTTGATTTTATTACCATAAAACATGGATTTTATTTGCAAAAAAGAGAAAACTTACTTGAGTTCAGGGAAACATTGAAATTTTCTGAACCATTTTGGGTCAATTTAACTAACTCTGAACGTCTTCAGAGGACATTTTCTTGCCCGGAAGTACGTTTGACCTGATGATTTTGACATGACATGTTACCTTCTAGAACTTACCCGATACTTTACCAGAACTTACCGCATACATTCTGCATCTTAGGTGTTCTTCAGCTCAGAAATTACATTTTTAACCCTAAAAGGTTTGCAGGAACTTACATTCTAGAGCATAGATGTAAATTTGTAAGTTAGAGGTAGCTAAAAACCACTGCTAACAAATGAGCTAACCCTAAAGCACTAACTACAAACATTAGTTCCGCTAATGCTAAAGTGCTAACTTCAGCCACGTTCCTTTCCATGTGTCAACAGTAACACGTTATATTGCCATCGATATTAGAAATACATTAAGATGCAAATAAACAAATAATTCCTTTTTTAAATTAAAAAAATAAATATTTTATTGTCTAAAACACAATAATGTAGCTTATCTTTAGTGAACGCTTGCAGAAGATGCATCTGCAGCAAACAAATTGACATTTACATTTAAAAAACATCAGTCTTTCCTGCTTTACTTAACATCAGTCCAGCTTAGGGCTAATCTGCTGGTTATTCTTTTATTAATCAATTAATATTGGATGGCCAAAATTGCTTACTAGGAGTTTTTACGTAATTTGAACCAGGTGAATCTAAAACTGCCACATACATCCAGTTTTTTTTATCTTTAGTGTAAAATGTGTATATTTTGTATATCTACTCCATATACTTCAGTAAGCGATTAATCGATAACTAAATTATTTGATTCATAATCGATTAGTTGCAATTAATCATTTCAGCTTTAGTTTACAGTTTACTTTCTAAATCTTACAGGATGCAAATTGAAGTAAATATGAGACATTTTGTGACTTGTGCTCTGTAAAAAACACATTTGTGAAAGTTTTTGTCAACCTGATCCTCCTTAAAGGCTAAATTGTGAGTTCAGATTTTAGTCTTTTGTACAAAATGTAATAATTTTTTAATTTGTTTTTCCAGAGAAAACCACGACAGGGCTTCCCACCACCACGGCGCCGTCCACCACGCTGCCCATGACCACGTTCGGTGCCACCACCGCAGCGCCGACAACGCGTCCCACCAGCACGTCGTGTCTGCAGTGCCTGGGAAGGGAGCAGGGCTCCGACGAGGAAACGGAGAACACTGTGGTCTACGACGAAGGTCCTGGTAAGATGGGGAAACTAACATGCATGTTAGTAAATTTAACACCAGTAAATTTAAGGAAATATGGGACACATTCATGCAATTTTAGAAACGTAACCAACTGAAACGAATCAGTGGAATTTATATAACTAATATTTAAGAGAGTGACACTTTACCTATGCATTAGTTTTTTAGTATTTGTACTTTATTTTTAACATGTGTTCTTTTATTATTATTACTGTCTTTATTTATTTTATTTATTTTATTTTACATCCTGAGTGTTGGTTGTTCAAAGTTTGTTTAAATGTATGTTTTCTATTTTTTCATATTTGAAAAAGTTCAGTAATTATATTGTTAAAAATTTGAAAAAAAAACACAACTTTCCCTTTTAGAGCTGCCCCTTTAAATATCTGCAGATTTTTATTTCTCTCCAATAACTTAGATAATTAATTGAATAATTGATGTTTTTGTTCTGTTTGATAATTAGGATGAATTGGAATGTATTCATGATTTAATTTGTTTTTAAGGGCGTTTAAACATTTGATGTGAATTGGCGCTATATAAATAATGTATATATTATTATATAAATAACTATGAAATCCAGCTCTCTCTTCAACTTAAATGTTTCCTTTAAGCTTCAAATTATGAAGGAAAACCTGCAGCTTATATATTCTTGAACAGCAAAATGAGCAACACATATGTCAGCTGAAAAAATGTATTTTGGACTAAATTACAATTTAACTCTGACCATTAAGTATTAGAGGCTTTTATTAGGAAACCGAATTATTACATTCAGGTATTTTGTGTGAGTTTAGACATGTGTGTGGTTGGGACGTGCCTTTCTGACCTTTGACCTAACCCTGACTGTCCCATCTGTCTGTAACAGAAGTCGTCCTGACCTCTAACCCCAATGTTGGCATTCCAGGTGAGGATATTCTCCAAAACGTCCCCCCATGTTTACAAAGTCTGTCCTATATATATATATATATATATATATATATATATATATAATATATATATATATATATATATATATATATATATATATATATATATATATATATATATATATATATATATATATATATATATATATATGTTAGAACTGGTTTGAACTTCCTCTTCTCTCTCTGCTCTTTGCTCATTGTTCAGGTTATATTTAACCATTTTAGATGCTAATCAGCTGTTGTAAAAACACGCTGTTGCCATGGTTACGTAAACTATAAACAGTCCAAAGATACAAAAAAATAAAAAGATGGAGCAAAAATCCTTCCAGCTGCATGGCATCCAAAAATGATTGTTAATCCAACAAATTCTGAAACAAAAGTCAACAAAAATAACAAATCAGAGCTAATGTAACAAAGAAAGGAAAACTGGCAGTGAGAAATACGTGCATTTAACCACTGTGGAACCTTGTAAAAGTTCTCATCTCCCTTGAATACACCAGATTTTGTGGCCTAAACTGGAAGAATTTAGTGGAAAAAGTGAATCCTTTACAGAAGCCAGACTGGAGGAAAACACAAACAGAAAGAAAAAAGGGTAGAGTCGTAATAAAAGAGAAGGATGGAGGGAGGATTTCTCCTGGAGAGAAAGAATAAAAGCCTCCTGGGTCTCAATTAGCCGAGCCGAAGCATCACACGAAGGCAGTTTGGGGTCTGCCAGTGCAGCTCCACAGTCGTCTCTGCATCCTATTAGCCTGTAAAGAAAAAACATGTCCAATTCACACAGACCTCTGAATGCATCTGAGTGCTGCGGTTGAACTGCTGGCGCCTCTCCACTGCCACAGGAGCAACGGACAGAGATTTCTCCCAAACACACGCATGAACCCAACCTGATCCCAATCAGTTGTCGCTCTCTTTATTTGGGGGATCTTCCTAAAAGTGTTTCTCTGATAGCGGCACACTTTACTTTCAGATAGATTACCGTTTACTTTTCACAACTTAGAGGCTGCTTTAGGGAGTAGAAAATGTCAAGTCGAGGTTATGTGTGAAGCACATTTCAGGAATGTAAAAGGATATTTTGCGCCTGTGCGCAACGCTGGAGGGGAAAACGGCGATTTTGTTTTTTACTAGCCGCAGTAAAACGTTTATGTTGACAAAATGAAACCTGAAACATGAAGGTTTTATTAATTCGCCACCGCAAAACAGGAAATAATCCAGAAAACCACATATTTCTCAGTCCCTGTGTCAGCTGCGCTTCGCACAGACTGGTTGCCATAGCAACTGACGACAACGGCACTTTTTGAAACAGGATGCAACAACTGAACTGAACATTAAAAACAGAACATTCAGTCATGTTTTTAGGCTTGACGTTTATTTTGAGATTATTAATAAGTGATTGCTGTGGCAGATTAGCTGCCGCTGCTATTGGCTAATCTAACTCTGCGGCGCTAGATTAGCTGCCGCTAAATAACTTTATTTCAAACAAGAAGCAGACGGGGGCAAATAAAACACGGACAGCGGAGAAACATAAATACATCTAAGGGCAATTTCAGAACATGTAAATTAAAATCTCAAATTTAAAATTGCTGCTCGAGGTTTTACGTATTTGGACTGTTCCCAGTTGCTATAGTAACAGTTGCCTGGGCGATAATGGGTAGGTTAGACCAATGTTAACAAAAAAACACAAGACTGAAGCGTCTCCATATCCTCAATGTTACATTGTGACTAAAAGGGATTGAACTCATTATAAAAGGTTGTAGTATTTCACAGGCAGATGTAGTTTGAATTGAAGTTAGCGCTTTAGCATTAGCTCCACTAAATTTGACGATGCTGCAGCACTTTAGCATTAGCAGAACTATTATTTGTGTGCAAGTAAGTTTTTAGTCAGCAGACTAACTAATATAACTACAAACTCTGTAGTTTGTAGTTATATTTTATGGTATGGCTACCATTTTACCCCAGAGAACGTTTATGTTTTAGCTTAGCAATGAACTAGCAACCAAGTCAAATTGGGTTTCCAAACCATCCAGCAGTTAGTCGAGACGTTAAGTGAAGCTTAAAAGTCACAGGATTCCTCGTAGAGACATAAAACGGCAAAACCTGAACAATTTGGAGGTTTTCAACCTGTTTCAAACATGGCAGCATCTTGCAATACCCGTCGCTGGTCGGAGCGTTTCTAATCTGGAGAATAAATACACACAACTGAGTCCACATGTTTTTAATAGAGATGCCACAAAATCCTAAGGCATTCTCAACCTGAGAGAATTAAACGAGTTGGTAAACACAGCGTGAGATTGGAGTATTCAACTTTATAAAGTTACTATGTGATGCTTGGCTCCAGGAAGCTCCTAGTAATCCCTGCCTTGGCTTCCTGTAAGGTTTTACTGGAGCAGATGGGGGAGCTTTGTTTGAGAGAGGGAGCTCATTAGTTCATAAAATACTTGGGATTCAGCTGAAGGATAATCAACTCCTTAAGGTTTTCTTTCAGAGCTGTTCTTTATGAAGATCACTCAAAGCTTTGGTGAATTTTAAATGTTTGAAAACCAACAAAGACAAAGCGAAGTTCATCAACAAAACTGTTAATTTTTCCTTTATCAGAGATTATATTTAAGGTACACAATAAGCAGTAAATCAGGGGTGTTCAAAGTGTGGCCCAGGGGCCTTTTGTGGCCTTTGGACTAATTTTGTGCGGTCCAAAACTGCAATTCAAAAATGACACAAATTTGAGCCACTTTGAGCCAATTTGTACCTGTTTAATTTGTAACCAGGGTAAAAATTATCAACATAATTGTCTTAGATAGGAAAATGTAAAGTGTGACATAAAGTTATTTGTGTTCTTATAACTAAGTTTTAAAGCCAAGTTTATCCAGAGACTTTTACTGGAAAGTCAACGGCTAAATATATCAAGCGTTTTGAAAGGAAGCGAACCAAATCCTGCTCATATTACTGAAAATACTGAAAATAACATATTACTGATTAAGTTATTTAATCAAGCCCAAAAGAAATGTAAAACTAGACATCTTTCTCATAATACTGCAAACCTGCAAAAGTAAAGTAGAAGTAAGGTCTAAATTTTGGCAAAAAACTTTTTAGTGGAAATTTAGTCGTGTTTTTTCTTTCGGACCCTAATAGACCGACCGAATCCTTGCAACATAGACCTACAATAAACATCCAGCTACTTTATTTGCTTGATTTTAGGTTGTTTTCTTTGGACCACAATTTTTTTGTGTCGGCCAACATGGCAGAAAATCTGTTAATTATACGATAAGTTAAAACAAGCTCAATAATTTCCATTTATTTACCAAAAACTGGATGATGAAAGTTTTCCAGGACTTTTTTGAAGAACAGTTTTGTTTACAGAGACGTCATAATTCATTTCATTTGTTGTTGTTGTTTTGGTTTTTTTTTGCTTATTTATTTTGGATATTTAAAATATCTCCCAGTTCCAGTGTTAAATGTTCATTAGAGTTTAAAGTTTATTATCTTTGACAGTGTGTTCTTCCATTATTATGCCATTATCACTAAAAATGGTCTCAAAACATCAACGTTGTCGTTTGTTGCAATAACTTCTATTGACTCAGGTCAGTGTTTAGATTCAAACAGTGGCTGTAATGTTTTTTTGTTTTGTTCCAGATTATGTTTGGTTTGCCTGTAACTTCGACTTCTCGTCGTTATGCGGTTGGACGAAGGACAGCGGCTCAGGAGCCGAGTGGTTCGTCCAGAGCAGCGAGGCTTCGGTCCACAGAGGCCCAACGCTCGACCACACAGGTAGGCCACACATAAATAATAATAATAATAAAGTTTATTCCAGGGCGAAATATCCTCCTGGAACCAGTCTTGGGACTCTGCTGAGCAAAGCATGTTCATAAAGTCTTTAAATATCACATTTTATTCCCAATGCAGCAGGAAAACAACAACATTACTTTTTCTGCAGCTCTGCTCAGGCATTTACACTCAAATATAGTAATAATTTTAGGTTTTTAATTATTTATTTGAACTATTTTTTCTGTGGTGAAATGATTCACATTCAGTTAAATCTTTAAAACGTCTCATTGGTGATGTGATCATGATAGAATGTTGGTGTAAAAATCACGTTTTCAACATGAGCAATTGACCAATAATCAATGTGAACAATACAAGAGTTACTTTCCAGAATGTAAAGTTTACTTCCTGGAACACAAAACTTACACTTTGGAACTTTAAGATTATTTTCTGACATATGGAAACCAGAGTTTACTTCTCTGTGACTTACGGGTTACTTTCTAGAACTTACATCAAACTTCTCTTCAACTATCGGTTTTCTGAAACGTTTGATTACTTTCTGGGATCTACATGATTCTATCCCAGAGCTTGTTTTCCCAGGACCTACAGAGTACCAGAACTTAATGTGTCACTTTCTATAACTTAATACTTTTCTGAAACCGTTTTCTGAAAATGCAGGTTGCTTTCCAGAACTTACAGATTGTTTTCTTTGGTTCTACATTTTTCTTTCCAGAACTTTCTTCCTTGAATATGAGTTTTCCTGCAATAGAGGTTTTTCTTGAACTTTTTGTTTCTCACGACCAACAACAGTAAAGTAACCTGTAGCGAACAGGTTACTTTTTGAGAATTTAAAGGTTACCTTCTCATAGGGCTAAGCAATAAATCGATGACGTTATACATACGTGATCAATATCAACAGATAATTCGTTCAATGAACTCCAATCCAGAACCACACAGTGTTCTGGGAGATAAAGGCTGAACAGCTAGCTAAGCAAGGGTGGTGGCATCAACTAACTCTCTCCACTCTTTTGTTACCTAGCAACTCTCTCCACTCTTCGGTTACCTAGCAACAACATATTGAGTAACTTGTGCAGCAGTTACTCAATATGTTTCGCTAACAACTGCTTAAAAAAAAAAAAAAACGACGACGTGGAATGAAAACTGTGGATAAAATGGGAATTATTTTTACCTTTTAAAATGCAAATAGTTGAGGTTTTATGTGTAATTTTAGCCGTGTGTGGATTGAAAGTCTGTCCTGGATAAAATCAGTTGCAGTTATTTATGTTAAGATAGTTATAATGATGACAATAACTTCCACAGTAAGAGTTTTTCCTGTAAAATCTTCCTTCCCGTCTAAAGCAGCTGAAAGCTTTAAGAAATCCAGAGATTTATAACTCCCGACGATAAGCAGGATGTTGAACAGAGCGAACCTTCAGAAGTTTGCAGCTTTTAAACATTTCTCTAAGCGGTGGAACAACCTTGAAGTGCTCGACTTTTTTTTCTGAAAAACATCTCAACAAAGAAATCCATCAGCATGCTTCACCTCTCTGGCCTTCTTCTCCATTGGATGGGTTTGATGGATGTTTGCGTGGAGGCGACAGCAGCGCCGAAATGAATGATTTCTCCTTGATTCTTTGACTTAACCAGATCACAAGTAAAAAAAATGAGCTCTTTATGACAGCAGGGCTGACTTTCTCCTGATACCCGATCCTTTGTTTTCCCTGAAAAACCTTGTGAAGTCCTTGATGTCTTCAGAGTGTTTGAGGCAGATATTCGGAAAGTGAAAAGACTCTTTGACCAGAACACCCTTGAGAGCTTTGTGGGCTTTTTATAAAGCGCCTCTTTCTCACTGAGAAATATGAAGAAAAAAAAAACTTGCATGTTTCATTCATGAAGCCTTTTCTGGAGCTCACCTCTGTCTGCTATGGTTTGTGTTTTGCTGCCCCCTGCAGGCGGTTCAGGGAACTTCATCTACATGCAGCTGACAGACACAATCACACCCAGTAAGCCAGGAGAGGAGCAGAGCTGGGAGGAGAAGGTGGCCCGGCTGGCCAGTTTATCCATCACCACGCCGGACGCCAGCCTCTGCATGTCCTTCTGGTACCAGATGGCCGGCGAGCGCGGAGGGGCGCTCCGCGTCAGCTATCGCCACGACGACGACGACGAGGTCCAGGTCCTGTGGACGAAGAGCGGCCATCAGGGCAGCAGATGGAGGGAAGGCCGTGTCTTACTTCCTCAAACAAGACTCTCTTATCAGGTAAGGAGCGTCTGTAACAGCTGAGGAAAATGAAAATGTCGGGTTTGTGTTACAACATCATTAACTTACGGATGGACTGACATTTGAACCAGAAACGAACATGAGCAGCAAAATTTATTACCGTTTTTACAGACGTCCAGGGTTTCCTCTACACTGCAAGAAACAAACTCTTATCTAATGTTTTTGGTTTAGTTTGACAAACGTAACTGTTCAACAAAAAAAATATGAGTTTGTGTTAAGTGACTAATATTGCTTAAAATGTACTAGTTATAAGATAAATTATCTACCATTAGAAGAAGTTATTTTAATTTACAATATGTGAAAAATATCTTGTTCTTTTGGCATTTCACTTACTTTTTCAACTAATATTAAGGAATTATTGACATAAAACAAGCTGAAAAGTTCATTGTAAGTTAGTTTTGTCTTAATTCACATTAATTATAATATATGCACTGGAAACTAGACCCAAAAAAACATTTTGTGTTTTCGCAGTGTACATGCAATTGATGGTGAAAATCAATAAATAAATCAGTCCAGCAGCTTCTGCCCTTATTCATGAAATAAAATACAATAAATAACCCTAACATGAACAGTTGGCAGCAGTTACTAGTTGCTAAAATGTGCAGCTTTAATTATGATAACAAACTTTACATCTGAAATATTTAAATAAACCCCTGCTACATATATATGTGTACATGTATAGATAATTAACTGATTAAAGAAATGTTTTTTGGGTGTTAGTTTGATTGATGAAAAGCTGAAACCCAGGAAAAAATAACATCTTAAATGTGGATTTAAAACGTCTGCATCCCAAATGCAATAAACAGCCAAAGTGCCTCTTTAAAAAGGCCATTAAACACCATCTAAAAATCTTGTTTATTAGTTGATTGAGCTTCCTGTTTGCTGCTGTTTCCAGGTGTTGGTGGAGGGAATCGCAGACAGACGCACCACAGGCCACATAGCGGTGGACGACATCCAAATCTTGGACGGGCTCAACGTTCAGGACTGCAAGGGTTTGCATTTATAATAAGTTAGCAATATTAGGGTGGAATAAACCTTCAGGAAGTGAATTAGCTTGTTCTTAATTCTTGTTTTTGTCTCCAGATCCAGAAGCTCCAACATCTCCACCCACTAAGATCTTAATGCTACGTAAGTGACGGGTATTTTACTTCCTGTAATGTTTATTTTGACACATTTGTGAGTCAAATGTTTTCTGTTAAACCAAGAACGTCTTTGTAGAGTCTCAGCAAACGTGCATATGTATAATATTTTTAATTGTTGTGACCTTGTGGACGCTCCTTATTCAGTGGACAGGATTGGGCAAAAGTTTTGAGTCATTTCTTTCCATATTCCTTTGATCAGTAGTTCTCCATGTTTTCTGCCAAAGTTTTAAGATCTTCCTTTGGTGATTCTATCTAATCCATGATTCTTCCATCCAACCATCATCCATTTTTCCATCTGCCATCCATCAATTCATCCATTCTTCTTACTATCCATCCAGAACAACCAACCGATCTCCCAAGTCATACATCCAATCATCCATCCAACCAATCATCCATCCAATCATCCATCCATCCATCCATCCATCCATCCATCCATCCATCCATCCAATCATCCATCCATCCAACCAACCATCCATCCATCCAATCATCCATTCATCCATCCATCCGTCCATCCATTCATCCATCCATCCATTCATCCATCCATCCATCCGTTCATCCATCCGTCCATCCATCCGTCTGTTCATTCCACCCATCCCTCCGTCCGTCCATCCATCCATCCATCCATCCATCCATCCATCCATCCAACCATCCATCCATCCATCCAATCATCCATCCATCCAACCAACCATCCATCCATCCAATCATCCATTCATCCATCCATCCGTCTGTTCATTCCACCCATCCCTCCGTCCGTCCATCCATCCATCCATCCATCCATCCATCCATCCATCCATCCAATCATCCATCCATCCAACCAACCATCCATCCATCCATCCATCCAATCATCCATCCATCCAACCAACCATCCATCCATCCAATCATCCATTCATCCATCCATCCGTCTGTTCATTCCACCCATCCCTCCGTCCGTCCATCCATCCATCCATCCATCCATCCATCCATCCATCCATCCATCCATCCAATCATCCATCCATCCATCCATCCATCCATCCATCCATCCATCCATCCAATCATCCATCCATCCAACCAACCATCCATCCATCCAATCATCCATTCATCCATCCATCCATCCGTCCATCCATCCGTCTGTTCATTCCACCCATCCCTCCGTCCGTCCATCCATCCATCCATCTGTCCATCCGTTCATCCATCCGTTCATCCATCCGTCCATCCATCCATCCATCCATCCATCAATCAACCGTCGGTTGATTTCACCGATTTATCCAGATTTCCATCCAACAAAATTATCTATCCTTCAGTGATTGGTCCATCCATCTAACTATCTGTTTGTATATCTTCTTTTCTAATCATCAACCAACCAACCGGTCGTCTCTCATCCATCCATCCATCCATCCATCCATCCATCCATCCATCCATCCATCCATCCATCCATCCATCCATCCATCCATCCATCCATCCATCCATCCATCCATCCATCCATCCATCCATCCATCCATCCCGGCATAAACTGGCACAACTTTCCGGAACAGAAACTTGATCTAAAAAATAAATGTAATCCATTTTAACGCAGGTCAGATTGTTGCTGTACACATTAGATGTGAATTTTTTTTGTTCTCCAGCATCACCTGACACCTTCTGAATGAAATGTTTCTGCACTTTAGATGATAAAACTCGTAAAAAAAATAAGAAAAATAAGTCAAAATGTTTCTGTAATGAAGTTGCTTTATTGAAGAAAGCCAAAAAGACACAATAGCAGACATTTATTTTACTGATATTGATATAAAGATTTATAAGAAAACTAGTTTCACTTTGTTCTTTTAATCACAATAAGGAAAGCAACATGAACTAAGTTCAGTTCATTTCAATCTCAACTGATTTAAACAACAGCAACAACATCCTAATAGCTCATAGAAATATTAAAGCAAAACTACTAGATCCCAGAGAAGTTTGTATTTTCTTGAGAAGAAATACTTATGTTATATTAGAATGAAAGAAAACATCAGCAGTGGTTTCCTTCATGGCTCCTTGACAGAGAGAAATACACTTAAACCATAAAAATCAGAAACAAAACAGTAGAACAGCCATCAGAATAATGAACCCTGATCAACGATCAGAGAGAAAATCTAGTTGGGTTTACAGAACTCTGCAGAACATCCAGTGTTGTAAACATAAACTCCAGCCAGCAGCGGTTCAGTGAATCTGGTCTGGACTCTGTGGATCAGAGTCATGGTTTCAGAGACGTTGTAGAAGGACAGAAAACCTGCGTCATGATCAAGGTACACTCCCACTCTGGAGGAAACTGGACCTGAGATGGAGGTCCAGAGGTTGTTGTGACCAAATCTGGAATCATGACAATTTAATGCCCACGATTTGCCATTATCTCCAATTAAACATTCCTTTCCTATTCCCTCTCTGCTGATATTCTTGTATGCGACTCCTATGATAGTTGGTCCTCCTCTCCACTCCACCTCCCAGTAACAGCGTCCAGTCAGACTCTCTCTACTCAGAGCCTGGTAGTAATGACTGAATCTGTCTGGATGTCTAGGATAAGACTGAGATTGACCCATCAGTCTCACCTTCTTGTTCTCCTCTGATAGTGCCAGCTGTGTTTGTGCTGTGTTTGGATCCAGAGTGATTTTACATGAATATTTTAAGAATCCAGCTCTGCTCTTTGGTTCTGGTTCTGACAGTAGAACATCCACCTCAGTGACCATCAGTGAGATGTTTGTCCATGAGTCTCTCAGGACGTCCTGTAGTTTCTCTCTGAGCTCTGACACAGCTGCTGTCACGTCCTCAAAGTGTCTCAGAGGACGGATGTTGATGCTGGATGAGCCTGTAGACTCACTGAGTGCTGGCAGTGAGGGGTAGTTGAGGAGAAACTGGTTGTGATCCTCTGTGTGTGAGAGCTGCTCCAGCTCAGCGTCTTTCCTCTTCAGCTCAGTGATCTCCTGCTCCAGCTTCTCCTGAACATCTTTGACTCGACTCACTTCAGTTTCCTGCTGGGATCTGATCTGCTGCTTCACATCAGATCTTCTTTTCCGGAGGAGACGGATCAGCTTGGTGATGATCTTCTCACTGTCCTCCACTGTTTTATCAGCAGAGTGATTGATGGCCTCCACCTCCTGTTGAAGCAGCTTCACATCTTTCTCTCTGTCCTGGATTCTCTGCTGGATGTTTCCTCGTCTCTCCTCCAGCTCTCTCTGCCTCTCAGCTATTTCTGCTGCAGCTGACACTGTGTCATGACCTTTATGTTCATCCAGAGAGCAGAGATAACAGATACACTTCTGATCAGTGCGGCAGAAGATCTCCAACAGCTTACCATGTTTAGAGCAGATGTTCTCCTGCAGGTTCTTGTTCGGCTCCACCAGCTTGTGTTTCTTTAAAGGAGCCACATCATAATGAGGTTGAAGGTGATTCTCACAGTAAGAGGCCAGACAGACTAAACAGGACTTGATGGCTTTCAGTTTTCTCTCAGTGCAGAAATCACATCCTACATCTTCAGGTCCAGCATAGCAGTGATCAGCAGGAGCAGCTTGGAGTCCAGTCTTCTTCATCTGCTCCACTAAAGCTGCTAACATGGTGTTCTTCTTTAGCATAGGCCTCGGTGTGAACGTCTCTCTGCAGTGAGGACAGCTGTGGATTCCTTTCTCATCCTCTTCATCCCAGTGGGTTTTGATACAGTTCATACAGTAGTTGTGTCCACAGGCAATCGCCACCGGATCCTTCAGCAGATCCAGACAGATCGAGCAGCATAAAGTTTCCTTATCCAGCTGATTGTGCTCCATCCTGGCTCTCAGTTTCAGTATCTGTGTAAATATCCTGAAAACAGCAACCGGTTTGAGCGCTGAGCTGTGACTCAAGTCTCAGTACAGAGAGGCTGCAGCCAATCAGGTTTCACCTCCAGCTGCTGGTTCCTCCCAGCTTCCAGGCGTGTTTGAACAGGAAAGTCAGGCTGAGGGAGAGGCTGGAAAAAGATTAAGCAAATGAATGATATTAGAAGGAGTCAGTTTGTCCTGTAATGAAGAAACAGCAACAATGCTAGTGCAGCCATTGGACTAACATTAGAGGAACCGGTTCTCCTACAGAACCGGTTCTCAAAATATTGGTCAATGTTTCTTTTATAATGTTTTAAAAGCAACTCCAGACAGATGGGTTTTTAGTCTTGATTTAAAGGATTCAGTGTTTCAGCTGTTTTACCATTTTCTGGAAGTTTGTTCCAGATTTGTGGCGCATCGAAGCTGAATGCTGCTTCTCCATGTAACCAGTTACTTACCAATCTCTGTTAAATACTTCCTGATCTCAACCATCTAATTTGAACGTTCTTCTTGTCCCTTGCAGCCATGGACTCCCTCTCTCAGGAAACGGGTGAACTCGGCAGGCCGGGCAACATGCTGAAGACGATAGACCCCATCCTCATCACCATCATCGCCATGTCGGCTCTGGGCGTCTTCCTGGGCGCCATCTGCGGCGTCGTGCTGTACTGCGCTTGCTCGCAGGGCAGCATGACCGACAGGAACTTATCCGCCCTGGAGAACTATAACTTTGAGCTGGTGGACGGCGTCAAGCTAAAGAAGGACAAGATAAACGGACAGACGAACAACTACTCAGAGGCGTGAGCCCGGAGGCACAGGGGCCAGAGCTTTGGCAGCTCCGCCAGCGGACACGTTACAAGCAGCCAATCACGGGGCTGAAGCCACTAATGGGACGGCAGGGTGGGCTAACAGTGAGCCAATTTCATTTTTATTTCTCAGGAGCGTTGGTGGAAGGGACTCACCTGTAGGGGGCACTGTGTATAAAGAACCTGTACAGCAAAAAAGAAGAAAACTAAGGATTCTCTTTGTTTTTCGGCGTGCTTTGTTGATTTCACGTAATCACATGCTGGTGTTGAGACCAATTCAGACGAAAGTATCATTAGTGAACTTTTGCAGAAAGATTTAATCTTTCTGTTTGTTGTTTTTTTCCCCATCTTTTCGTTCGAGTGTTTTGAAGAATGAGCGAAGCTAGCTTAGCGCGCGTGGAAGTGTGTGTAGACGTCTCACTCATATACATCTGCATCTGAGGTGTGTCTGACTATACAAACCGTGTGTGTGTGTGTGTGTGTGTGTGTGTGAGTGTGAGTGATCTTGACGCAGGACCACTGACCTGCTCCGACAGTGCCTTTTTTTTCCTGTTTTTCTGTTGCCTTGTTTTCTGCTGGTTGTTTTCCCATCGGCTGGCATTCTGTCCAGGGTTCTTATACAAACTACGGGGAAAGGTTTCCAGACTGTGTCTGTAAAGCAGCATCTTTTTATTGCTGTAATTTTACCATAAAACAGCATCTGGTTACACTGGCATTCACTCAGCTGTTGAGTTCCAGGTTTATATCCGCAGAACTGAAGAAAACTATGAAAATTCCCAATATGGTAAATGTGTAGGAGCCCTGAATGCCTCATATTCATGGCACATGACACATCCAACGTATTGTACATAGGTTTTAATATATATTTGAACGCCCTTTTCTATAGAGGAAGACGCCAGTGCTGCAGTATCCTTTCTGTGTTCAAATCACACCAGTCGCTGAAGGATGTTTACCATCCCTGGTGAGTCAGAGGAGAAAACGCACCAATGAAAGGGAATTTATGTCTTAACAGGGTAAAAACACACAACCTCAGCAGCTACAGTGACAGAAGTCAAAGGGGTTTCATTGATTACGCTTGGATCTGGCTGGACACATTGTTAAACTGCCTGCAAGTATTCATCGTGTGTGAATGTAATGTTGAGGTACCAGAATACAAACTGCACGAACCTGTATGTAACAACATGGCCGCCACAATGCAAGCCAGCTGCAGAAACTAAATACGTCCCTTAGATTAATCTTGTTGGAATAGAGAATCCCAGGTTTGCTTTTTATGGGCGGCCCAGTCCTTTAAATCCAAAACAAGAGCTTTTGTCTGTACTGTTAGCGTTACAGGTGCCTCTCGCCACAGATCCTGTTGTCTGCAGTTTTCTGTTTTATTGTTCAGCGAATTCAAGAGAGCATTTCCACCACCAGTATACTCTCACTGGTTTAAGACCAAATGTCCGACATAGTGACATGGTGATGTCTCGTGCTTGAATTTTAACCAGTTCCCATTGATTTCTTGGAAATTCTTGGGGTATTTTTTTTGTTCCAACATTAGAGCGACTTCAAATTGATTGTCAAACATTGGACTTTGGGTTAGAGTGTCCTCCTGGCCATCTTTACCCCTTTCCTAAGTAGATTGGGTTATTGAATACCGTTCCACTGCCCTATGGACCTACAACTGAAGGGAACCCAGGAATGGGTACAGGTCGGCTCTGTGGGCCACTTTTACAATGGAAGCAGACAAAAAACATCAAACCAAACCGCACCGACCCGCTCCATTCCTCTGAGCGGAAACGAGGCAAAGGTGTATTAAGAAGACTAGGTTACCTGGTTTGGGAACATCTGGGTCTTACGAGACCGTTTCCACTGCCAGTTGGACTCTTACTGGACAAGCGGGGTTAAAGCCAAACGTCTGACGTATCGTCCTACTAGTAGGACAACTAACGTGTCTCGTGCCTGTCAGAAGCAGTGATGCTTTTCTGTCCACCAATCAATGGACTGTGTTGCCTGATGCCAGTATATCCAACCTAACCGCAACTTACCATTGTCCTAAGGACCTACAAGTAATCCAGTACGGGTCGGTTCTGTGGGCCGTTTTTACAATGTAAACAGACAAAATGGCGTACCAGTCTACACTGATCTGTGCCATTCTGCTCAGTGGAAACAAGGCAGAGGTGCATTATGGAGAGAAGGTTATCTGGTGTGGGGACCTGTGGGTCTCATCTTTGTGTTTTTGCAGATGATATGATGCTATCAGCATCATTAAGCCATGGCCTTTACATTGAGAAGAGTCTACTATTCAGAGCCTGAGGCTTTGCTTCTCATTGTTTTTTTTGCATTGGGCGCCATTTGCATTGGTCACATGGTCCGAGGAGGCTAATGCCTACAAATAAGCAGCTGGATAGAAACTTCTTTAAAGCATTTAAAGTGTTTCCATTGCAGTTTTGTGAAATACACCAATTCAGATACTGCTGAAAACACAGTTATTTTCCCAAATTAGTGTGTTCCCATTAAGCAAATGTATTTGAGTAATTCTATGGTCAATAGAAACTCGGCTAATAGAGGCACCAAAAATCCCTTCATGCCTGGAAAAGCATTGGGATTCAGAATCACCTGGAGGACAAATTCCTGGGTTTTTGTTTCTTCAGTGACATAATTTCAGATGATTTTGGAAAAGTTTGGGGGAAGTCTGTTTCTTTACTCCATTTTTACCACCTTTTGACACAGTTCTTCATTATTGGGATAATTTTTCTTACTTTTTGACATAAAAATGATCATTTTTGAAGATTTAAGGAAGAACCACTCATTGTGAGAAAAATAGACTATTTCCATTTAGTTGAAAAAGAAAATCCTGAATGTGTGTTAGTTTTATCTCAGCTGAGCAAATACGTAGATTTTGTTTAAGCCTGATTTTTTTCGTGCATTCATATCTTTCTAAACATAGGAATGTTTCTTTACAATTAAAAGAAAACTCGGGGAGAAAAAACTGTTCCATCATTCAACAGCTGATATAAATGATAAATACACATCGTCATTAGAAACTTTGGGGAGAAACAGATGCGTAATGTATTTTCTCCTCTTCCATAGGAATGTCTGATGTTTCAGCCGGACTCTTCTAAAGAAAAGGATGCTGCAGCACTCGTCCTGAAAACAAATGTTGCACTGATATATTTAAAAAAGAAAAAATCTATGTGTTTATGATGTTGATTTATGAAAAGAGAGGAGGACAGATGGAGAGGACAGTGTTATTGTTGCTTCTTTTTAACATGGTTTTAGACAGCCATGGTATAATTCTGAATTGTACAATTTACAGAGATGTTTTTCATTCTCGAAAAAGCTTATATACGAGTAACGATTTTATTTACTTGGTATAATATCACCTTGTGTTTTTTGTACCGTCATTGATGTACGTGCCATTGTTTTCTTCTGTTTTTCTTTGGATGACAAGAGAAAGCGTTTTATTTTCTGTACCGTTTCTGTAGTTTTCTTGTCTAAAAAAAAAACAAAACAAAGGAAAACAAGGAAGTAAAAAGAATCAGAAAGCTGTGAGGCCTTATGTGACTTAAAGTATTGTTTGTACTTTGACTTTCTGCTCCACACCCGACTCATCCATCTCTGTTGTTTCAGACTCTCATCACTGACTATTACATTCCAAAGAATTGGGTCAAATAAATGTTTTAAATAAAACTTGCTCTGGTCTGTTTTATTGTTTAGATTTTACCCAAAATTTTAATTTCTGGAACCACCCAACTTTTCACTAACTACCAAACACTTTATAGTAAAAATGTGTTAGCTTAAGCTAGCATAATTTAGCTAATTTTTGCAACACTTTATGCTCAAATGATGTCATCAAGTATAAATGTTTGTGATTTTTTAAATCGTTTTAACCAAATGTTTTTGCTTAAGCTTCCATCTCCGATTCTAAGCTGTCGACACAGTTTGCACAATACATTGTACTTCTATGATGTTAGCATGATAATGCTAATGTTGGTTGCTGTTACTGTTAGCATGCTGTTTAGTTTGTAGTGTTGGAATTTTCAGCTGTGATCTTTCACTAATTATCACTTAATACATTAAAGTCAATAAAGGTTAGACAAGATATTATATTATAGCTTCTATTATAGCATGTTTACGCTAGCATAAACTGTTAGCATAAAGAGTTAGCCAGTTTTTTTGTCATTAGCAATGACAAAAAATAGAGTTGCCCTTTGTGAGTGTAAAAGAATGGGGCAGTAAAAGTTTTTTTTAGTTAACATACTTTGACTGTTAGCAAGCTAACAATAACTGCTAACAATAACTGCTAACAGTTGACATTATTGTTATTGTTAGCACTGAGCGTTATACTGTATCATTTCTGGTTATCCTGTTGTTACACGTTTTTCAGCTAGGAAAATTCCAGAATAAAGTAATTTCATAGATGAATACTCATAACATTGGGCTACATAATTTAAGAAACATATGTGTAATTATGTTTAATAATTGATGTTAACATTTTTGTGTACTGAAGGCTTAGATTTAGGTTTACACTTATAATCAAAATAAAATTTCCATTATCAGTTCTTTGGTTTGCAAAATGAACACAGACACCATATTGTTGCTTATTGTAGAATTAAAATAAAAGTACACACTAAAAATAATTAAAGGGGTGCACTTTCTTTACATCATGGCTGTAGTTAGAGATGCACTCTACGCTACAGTTAATTAAAACTGTAGTTTTATGACAACAGATGGTGTTTAACAGCATGATTTTAGTCAGAAACATCAAAATTATGCTCTCTATCACCTCACATTTGGTCCTAGATTGCATTTTCAATGTATCCTGCCAGGATTTGTTAATTATTACTAATTGCATAATTATGAAGTATATCTGCTGAAAGTCTGTGCTGTAAATTGAAAAATAGCACTCTCAATTACATTTTTATTTAATAATTTTTTTCAGTCAAAATAAATAAATTTTAAACTGAATGCTTTTTTTTATTTAGGCAAACCCTCAAAACTTTTCAAAGTTTTGAAGGTACAATAATTTACACATTCCTTCCCAACAAAAATTTATAACTTTGTTTGACTAAAGTAATGTGGTTTCTCTTCTTAAAACAAGAAATTAAACAAAAGCTCAATTAAAATGTATCTCCAAATACAACCCTATCATATTCAATCAGGAACAATCCAGTTATTTTTACTAAAAATATTCTCCTTTAATTATTTTTTCTTCAAATAAACATTATAGATGTGAAGCTTGTCAAAATTTGTTTTATATTTATCCTTCAAACTTATTTTGTTTAATCAAAAAAGTAATTTTCTCATATTTATTGCTACATAAGTTATGGTATGTTGCCGCTACCATGGCAACCAGTAACTGACAACATTTAAACATATACTTTAGATAAGTTTAATCATGTGCAGGGCCTCGTGTGTAATTTTTGGCATCTTTTAAGTATGTTTTAAACTGTGATCATAATTAATATGTTCTGTTTAATTTTACGAGTTAATAAAAGTGCATCGCCTGCTGTTCGCCTGTTTGGCCACAAGGTGTCAGTGTTGCAACAAAAAAAAATGCAACACTGCCGGATTAAAGCTGCATTTTTTTCTTATTGCTTTTAAAATAATTCACAGTAATGTATAAAAGTTTTGGACAACACTAAATTCTTGAAGGCTATCTTGATCATTTCAGTTTCGTTTGGACTAGTTTTGTATTTTTTTACATTAAAATTTACAAAAATGCCAAAAGGAAAACATAAAGTTGTTTATTTCAGGTATACATACCTGAAATAGTATCTTCAACCTCTCTGAGTCTGATGTGAACTTCAGTCATACCAGCTTCTGCTTGGTCAAGGTTTCCGACCTCAGTTGGGACACGTTGTTGGTCCCAACAACGTGTCCAACTATATATATATATATATATATATATATATATATATATATATATAATATATATATATAATATATATATATATATATATATAAACCCATTTATCCTTAGTATATGACATTAAATTCTTCTAAACTTACTCTTGTTTAGGTCAGTGATGATAACCAAACATTTTTCCATCTTCCCAAAGCCAGAATGATGAAATAATATTTAACTTACCAAGGCTTTCTCACAGATATTTAATCTTAGTGTTTGTGTCGCAATAATCCACTGTGTTGCAATGCAGCCTCCTTAAAAGTGGCTTGAGGGTTTCATTAATTTAATTTCAACAGATAATAAATATTCTTTAAGTGTGAAAAGTACTTCTTGATCTTTGACTTCTTGATTATTAACGAGGAATTTTAGGATTGTAATGGACTGCAACTAACACAAGGATTGTTTTTCTTTTCTTCTTAAAAAACTAATGTTTTAGAGACATGTTTTTTTCAAGTTATAAAAGGAAATTAAATGTAACTTGTTAGATATTATTATCCACAATTTTTTTAAATTTACTTAAATAATAACAATAAAAATATTTTAATAAAGCTGACCAAAAATAATTACTGCAATTATAGAATCACCTAATGACTGCTCCTTTTCAACTTCCTCTTATCGATTTTGTATTTCGTTCATCCATACATTATTAAAGGTAGTATTTACTGTGTTAATGTTTAGTGCTGTTGTAAGTAGTTCAGTGTTTGCAGGAGAAATGTGAAGGTTTAAAGCTGAGTTTTCTGCGCATGCTCATGACAACGGTTTTCCCCACATCCGAGGTGAGCAAGGGTTCATTCTCTGCTGGTGTGTTTGTTCTTCTTAAGGCGGCTTGCCGCTGTACTTCCGGTGTGGGCGGGGTTAGATTCAGAATAGGGAGTTTGTTGAAGTGAGGCAATAGAAAAAGCCCCACCAGTGTTTTACAGGGACCAACAACGTGTCCCAACTAGATTCTGGATCCTCATTTACTTTATTTATAGGGAAAGAAAAGAGTTTCGTTGCTCCTGTGTTTTTTGACCCCCAAATTGTTAACCTGCACGGTGCTCAAACAAAGCGAACCCAGATAACAGTTTTAGCTAGTTTTTTTCCTCCAGGGTCCGTTAAAAAAAGGGACACTTTCTGGACCTAATGTTGCTCTGACTCAACAACAAACACCCCGTCAAGCAACCACTTACGGTAAGTAATTTTGATTTAAATGTATCCTCGATTACAGCTCCTTAAAACAAACAAACAAACAATGTGAGCGTCAAGGAAAAGCGGAGAAAGTACAGAATATTTGTCTTCAGGCGCTAAACTTCTGGGTGTGGATCAACGACAAGCTAGTTAGCGGTCGAAAAGTGGCTGGTTGCTTTGAGCACACATCAAACAAAGGGGGCTTTAAATGGCCTTTATGTTTAAAGCTGAGTAAAGGCTGGGAATTAATCCGAATTTGGGTTTTGTAGGGAAAGTGGGCCAGAAAGTAGCCGCTTTGTTTGGCCAAACAGGGCAGTGATCTGCTGGCTAACACCAAATGAAGACAAAAGACAAAGTTATCGATCACTTCTCTGCTTTATTCTGTTGGTTTATTAATATCTAAAACATTCTGATTAGATCTGAATGACATATTATGTTGTTTCTCTTATTCTTGGTATCATTTGACACGATTTTAATCCTTATTTTTATACAACCTTCACTAGTCAGTTGCGTTTAAAATGTTACAAATCTCAGCTTAAAAGTTCTGTATGATACAAAAAGTGTAGACCTCTTATTAATTAAAGAGGTTTGAGATATTTTCTTTTTGTAAGAGATATGACTTTTTGCCCAGGGCGCCACGTTCATGGGGCGCCCAGGTCCAAACAGCACTGTCTTCAGAAATGTTTTCATCTGCAGAAAAAAACACAGAAAATGGACCAAAATGCTGTTTTTTTTACTCCTTCACACCTGTTGGTGGCGCTAAACATGAAGTGTTCAACATGTGGCAATATGCGCTGTGATGCAGCAAGAAAAGAAAAAATGGCGAACAACAAAACTGCGAGTAGAGTTGTGTTTTGCAGAACTTAGTTTATATCTACAGGCCTGTTACCCTGAGTTTTTGTCATTATGTATGATGTTTTTGGGTCATAGGTCATTGTTGAGGCTAATTCGTTTGCGTTTTGTTATCCACATTTATAATTGAGGGCAAACCTTTCACTATAGAACCTGATTTTTGTTGTTGGGCAAAATGCTTTAAAAAATTCTTGTTCCCGTTTGAACTAAAGGTTTTCCGTTTTAGTTTGGTTTTATTTGGTTGTGACATTTGATTGGTTTTAATTAGTTGTTATAGTGTGTTTGCTAGTTTTATTAGTTATTGTTGTTTAGTTTATATTATAGTAGCAGTTTTAAAAAGCTCTTCTGCCGCATGTAGTGATAACTAGAAACAACCAATCAGAGCGAGGAGGCGGGTCATAGTGCTGTCAATCAACCTCATGTTCTTGCCCTTGCTCTCTGCTATGCTGCTGCTAGCATGAAGTGTTGTCAGTGCTACAGCTAGTTAGCATGGCCACCAATAAAAATATTTCCTGCAAATGTAAGTTGTTTCTTTGCTATTAGCACATTAAGAAGCAAGCACATGAGATTGATTGACAGCACAAATATATAAAAAATCTATTTCCTATAAAAATTGTATATTGCAGCTTTAAAGTATACAATAATCAAGATTTTTGAAAAACAAAAAAAAGATTATCTGTTTAAAATAGTGAATGCTTATTTTATTGTTGAGTGAGTTTGAAAAAATCCCCAACATTTTTGGTGATTTCAGCTTTTAAAAATGTTTTTTGAGCTGATAAAAAGTTTGGACACCCTTCCTAAAGACATGAAAAATTCTTTAAAGTGCAGATGGGCTGTTCCACCAGGTGTTTGCTAATTGCCGCTAGCTAGTCTGGAGGAGCAGATAGGGGGAGGAGCTGTGTCCTTGAAGGCGGGGCTATGTCCACCCAGGGGTTTTGCACACCTGACTGGTTGCCATGGAGATTAAATTATTTTTCAACATGCATGAAAGAATCAAGGCAACACTCCAGGTGTGTTTTTGATGAGGGGATAACATTAAAAAGTTGATTTTATGTGATACTGCCCCTTTAAAATGAACTTGTGGACTGTATAAACTTTAAGTCCAGAACATTTTACTCATCTGGTTAACCAGATCTTTAGCGGCTCTTGTTGAGCCTTGCCCAGAACTGTGATAAAACGTGGCGCTCAGGTATGCTAACAGGTCTGGTCTTGTCTTTCATTGTCTTCCTGGAAAGGATTCATAGCCTGAAGGCTGTTGTTTTCTCTCTGCAGGATTAACGAGAAATCAGATCCTACAGGGTATAAATCTGGTAATCTGTGAAACTGCATATCTGCTGCGACGACTTGCTTTTCTTTGGTTTGGATCAGAGCTGCTAATTGCAGACATAAGGGAGGGCTGCAGACTACTGAGTCACTTCCCTTAGCGACGTTATTGCGTTGTAAACAGGGAGTGCCATCCAGAGAAGGTTACGGGGTTGTTCTACGTTACTCAAAGGCAAACCTTCACCCCGAACCCGTCACCCATGAGTCACTACTGACTTGAGTTAAACTGCAGCAGCCATCTGACTGTTTGTGTCGCCGACTCTGAAGAAGATTACAAGTAAAACGTTTTCCTGAACCAACAAGTCCTGTTCTTTTCTCATTATTTATTCAGTAAATTTGTCCTTTTTTGTGATTTCGGTTTGTTTAAAAAGTCAAGGGAGAGATTTTTATCGGTTCTGGTTGCAGTTTCTGTGACGTTGCGCTGGAATGCATTCCCTCATCCCTCTAATTACAGCTGGGAGTTTAGGATTTTCTTCCTATGATGGCAGAGACGTTCAGTGAGAAATTCTCCCTTTCTTCTTCTCAAGTTGACTTCTAATTTAATCTGTGAGGTGTTGTAGCTACAATACGGAGGATTATATTACCACAGCCCTGTAATCTGTTGTCTTTGGAGTTCTTTTCTTTGGGATTCGGTATCTCTAGGGACTAAAAATCTAAAATATTGGAGGAAAATCCAATGTTATATGTATAAAGTGAAAGAGCACCACTTGTGATTTAAGGAACTTTTTGTACATGTTTAAAGCTACATTATGTAATGTTTTATGATTAAAGTTTTTTTTTCTTTACATATTTGCTAAAACTATCACGTCACTGCAGTATAAAATAAGACAAATAAAATGAAAAGCAAAAGTTTGAGTACTAAGCTTGTGACTTGTTTATTGTTGCCATAGCAACTGCCTACCAAGATGGATGCCGATTACAAAGTTTACAGAAGTGTGACGTCACATAAGAACTACATATTGGATCTTATCGTGACAACAATAAATCAAAAACATGATAAATGACACGATAAACGCCGGACCCTTTTAGCTGAGAGGCTGAGCACTGAGTCTTAATTGATCCGCTTTTTCTTTGCTACTTCAGTTTACTTGAAAATAACCATTTTAGTTAGGTGAAAGTCTTCTCTACATGATCTCCTCAGCTTCTGCCTGACGAAGGCGGTATTTTCATCTGTAACAGCTATTCTGTACTCAGGGAAACGCGAAGGGAAATTCCTGGTCCTGCAGATTCCTTGGGGTTAACAACAGGCTGGAGTTTGATTCAGTGAAGGAAATGGACAAAGGGTCGAGTTGGGGCGTTTATGTAACCGAAGGACCAGAACAAACTCTCGGTCAGAGGCAGGTCTGGGCCGATTGGACGACCCTGGGGGGCAAACCAAATGGACGGAGAGAGAGGAAGGGCGTCCATGTTTTATTAAGACGAAGATGTGATTCGGGATGAAATATGAGCTTAAATGAGAAGTAATCCACAAAAATAAGAGTTGTTTAACATTTTTACTCTTTCCAAGGAGTTTGACCAATACCCCTCCTGTTTTTGCTCAGATTCAATTACCTAAGTCAAAGAAAATGGACAAAATCATTTAAAAGGAAGTGTAAAATAAAAAAAAAAAAAAACCTTAGTCTGTTTTTCCACTGCAGTGTGGTAGGTCTGAGTTATGGAGTTCACCAGTCGGCAGGTCAATCTGAAAGTTTTCTGTGTTTATCGGTGCATCGCGAACTGGTTAAAAAATAACCAATTCCACTGGCAGATTATTTTACTTCACGTTTCCTGTGTTATAAGTGAAATTATCTACAAATGGAACAACTCATTTTTCCTCAATATTAAAGAATTATCTACGTAATATAACCTCCTATATGTTGCTGAAAAGTTATTTAGAGGTTAGTTTTGTCTTAAGTTATCGCAAGTAGGAGTGAACCGATTGCAGTTTTCTGTCCGATCGCCGATTACCAATCTTTTAAAAAGCCGAGCTTACAGATTCCGATTTTGGCCGATAATATTTTTTTTGTCTGAAATGTTGCTTAATGTATTAAGTAAGTTGCTGATTAGGCAAAAAGGAGACTTGTTGACTGTAAATGTTCAGACATGACCTGGTCAGCCGGTTTGTCAGTCAAAACTCACAGGAGAAAAGAAAAGCACAGCGGTTGGTTTTTAGACCTTTGCCGAGGTTGATGACATCCGTGTATAAGATCAACTTCACATGTAAAAATCGGCTGTTCAGTGATAAAATTAAGGAAATCAGCACCGATAAACCAGCGCACCCCTGGGATGAAGATATCTACACTAGAAACTAGACTAAACATATTGGTCAGATTTGGTGTTTTTGCATTGCACAATTAAAAAGATTTAGCAAATTCATGATTTATCTTCTATTTCTAAAGACATTTATGTAGTTAGAAAAAAGGTATTTTTATTTAGACAATAATGTTTAAAAAACAAAAAAATATATTAAAAATATTTCTAAAACTATACATGTGATGTATAGTTTACATCGACAAAGATTTACGGATTCCTTTTCTACAAAAAGTGGACGACTGTTCTTTATTAAGATATCGTCCATTTAATATATATTCAAAATCCTAAAAACAACAACAGTCTTAAAAAACGAATGTGACCCTGAATGCTCTCAGTTGAACATTTTGGCACTATTGGTGCAAATAGTGTGGTGTACTTTGAAAGTCATGCATTTGCAGTTATGGAAAGGAGAAGTTGCATTAAAGGGCCAGCGTACCTTAATGTGTCGGCATGTTAATGTGACCTGCAGTGGTGTGGAAGTGGTTTCGGCGCAGTTCTGTTGTCATGAGAACAGATGCCATCTGTTATATAGAGTGTGGTTAATCTTTGATCCTCAGAGCGTAGCAACCACAGACACCAGCAAGCTGCTGCCTCTATTTACGTTTTCTCTTGCAGGGTGCATGCATGTGCAAAGGTTAACGCTTCACATGTGAATGCGCTGTTTCTGCGTCTCTTGATGTGAGGGTGCACTCTTCTGTACTGTCACACCTCAGTTTGTTGTTTGGTTCCAAGACGTTTAGCAGGAAGTGCCCTTGAGGACTGGTCACATTTATCATAAACTCAACCATATGGGGAAGATGTTGTGAGAGCTTGAACTTTGACCCTCAGTCTCCAAGTTTTGGTGCAACAAGTCAAAGAAAGGTCAGGAAATCTTCTGAGCTAATCCAGCTCTTTCGTTCAGTAAAAACACACTGGCTACACATCAGACCACTAAATGAAAACACTTTGTTTCTATTTGCTCCAAGCTGCATGTTGACTTCAAGGGACGGTGCTCAAAGTGGGGGTCGGGGGCCATTTTTTGACTGCTGGACTGATTCTTTATGGCCCCCCTCGACCATAAATTAGGACAGAACTACAACTTTTAACAACCAACAAACATATTAAATGTTATTGTTTACAAACCTTCTAGTTTCCTGTTTGTTGTCATGGTAACAAGGACCTCATCAACTCACTGACTTGTACTCTAAAGCAAACCTGCTTTAGATCGCTGTGTGTGTTAAAACTTGGCTAAGTACACCAGGTGTTTTTGGATTAAGACTGATACAGATCCTGATTTTATTGCTGAGAAATAAAATAAATATTTGAAGCCTCATGAAGTTTTAGATCAAGGAAGAAAACATTTTGGTTTTATGAGTCAGTTTACTCATGGCTCGTGTTCAAATAAACAAACTGCTAATAATACAACAGAGAGGTTTATTATGCACTAAAATATTTTGTGCAAATTTTTAATATATTTTTACTTCATCTGCTTGATGTTTAAATGCATGAACATCTGTTCTTTATTTTTCATTTTTTGGTTCTTTGCTTGTTTTTGTCTTTTTCTTTCTTTGTTTTTGCTTTATTTTCTGTTTCTTCTTCCCTTCTTTATCTCTTTGGTTCTTTTTTATTTGATCTTTTTTCTTTCTTTGTTTTTTCTTTCTTTCTTTCTTCCTTAATTTTTTTTTCTTTTTGTTTATATCTTGTGTTTTATCTGCCTTTATTTTGTATTTTCCTTTTTCTTTGTCTATTTTTTTGTTCCTTTCCCTCTTTCTCCATTTTTTCTTTTTCTTTTCTTTTTTCCTTGCAATATTAATATTGGTGATTTTCTTATTGGTTTATCTCTAATCATCATTGATTGAAATAAGTGAAATTATATTTCTACATAATTGAACTTGAACTTGAATTTAACTCGTTATTAAATGTTTCTATATTCCATTTTTGATTTCTTTGCAGATTCTTAAAGATTTTCCAAAGTCTTAGGTAATATTTGGTTTCAGTTCCATTTTTTTAACGACTAGCTATGCGATTACCAAACTTACTGAGCCAAAAATCAAGTTTATTTTATTACCGTAAGCAAGCCAACTTCCTCTACGTACTAAAAAGGTTTTGTCTTCTCACTTAAATTGACTCCAAAGGTGAAAATTAGTTTTTTCATTTTATTTTATGAATCTTTCTCCTTTATTTACGCCTTGTATGTCTCCAGCTGAGATGCGTGACTCCTCGCCTCAGACTGTAATTAAAGGCTGATGATGAGCAGTGTGTCTGTCTGACCATGCAAAGTCATAATTATCATACTTTACTCATGTTTCTCTAAATATTAGATATTGTATTTACCCCGAGTTTCATTTTATAGATCCAGGGAAGCAGAATAGATTATATATTTGACTCTCTTTTAATGTTTTTCAGTGTTTTTTATTAGCATCAGCTCTGTTTGTACTGTTAATGGGACCGCCTAAAATCATTCCAAGGGCGCAAATGGCCCTCGGGCCACACTTTGGACAACCCTGTATTGACAGTAAATCTTCAAAAAGAAATGTCATCGCAGAAAACTGAATTATATTAATTATTAATCTTTTTCTTTATTAGTAGAGCTAAATACTCAACCAGTTCAGAATCGACTAATTTCCACTTGATACAGAAAAATCAGGTGAAAAATCAAACTTTTAAATATTTCTTCCTATTAAATAAATGCCTCAGCCAGCAGATTTCTTGTTTAAAATTAAAAAAATCAGATAGAGGCCAGGTTGATTTACAAATTACAATCATCTTATGATTGCTATAATTGCCTGGAATTGGCAGGTCAAATGTAAAATAAAACCCAACATCTGTATTAGCTGGAAAAAACCTCCATCTGTCCAAAAAATGTATCTAAATGACAGAAATGTGCAGATCATTAGATTTTAGGACAAAGCTGGTTTCTGTTCGTGATTTTATTCTTATCAAAGTATTTTTCTAACTGGTTTTATTCTGCTGGACTCTCTGGGTCGACGGTTTCCCTCCAGCTGACGGCGGCTCTGAATGCCTCCAGTCAGTCTGTCATCGCTCTGCAATCTGCAGCCCAGCGTTGGTTCAAATCCCAGGGCAGCAAACAAAGCCGGTCTGTGGGAATGCTGGGGCGGAGCGTTAATGGTGTAGAAATTCTCCACAGCTGGGGTTGGTTTGAATTTAATTATGCTTTTTGTTGCATATGTTGCACACTGCCCTGAAACAATGCCTCCATTGTCACAGCCAAGTTTTGATATTTTTAATTTCACTTTGTCACATTTTTAAACTGCAAGTGTCATCACTCTTAATCGTGTTCAGATTTGGAGCTTCTATTTGTTTATTATAGTGAGGAAAAAGTTTTTATTTATTTTTTGCCTAAGAACGTTAGTTTTGATACCTAACCAACCGGCACTCTGTAGGAATTTAAAAGCTCTCTGGTGGGTTAAATCACTTTCTGCAGTTTGTCACAATCAACTACTAGTCTTACTTCTATTTCTTTCTATTTCAGCCACTATTCTGTTTTTGAGATTGATCCATTGATTTGCCTGAGTCGACTCGGCTGTTAACAACCGAATATTTCCTGCAGGGCAAATTAACACAGTTCCTCTACCTTTTATCAAGGAAACGTACGACGGCTGCCTGATTAAATACGGTCTCATGAACGTCTAACCGTTCTCACAAGCTCTCCTTGTTGCAGTCTGAGAGCCGTGGCTGTTTCTTCACGGTTTCTTATGAAAGCCGCTGCTGCACATCTGCTGCAGTCATTGCACGTCTGCTGCTCGACTCGGTTGGACAGCATGTCCCGGGGCTGCGCTCCTCCTCCGTCTGGGTTTTTCTCTGTTGGTGCTTGTTTGGATGATAATTTGCCACAGCAGTGATGAGTCTGTACCTGAACTCCACGCCCACAGCAAAACATTTCTGAGTTCAGTGCTGTAGGTTTGTTAAATCAAGTCCCTGAAAGCTGCAAACTTTGATTGCATCTCATTTACAGCTGAATGAAAATGCTGACTTTCTTCATCAGCTTTCAGCCACTATTCTGTTAAATAGTAACATTTTTGTAGCGTAACGCCAGGGACCGGAATCTGATTTTGAAACCAGACTTTCCTTTAATGTACCAAGCAGAGGTGTGAAAACGAACAGCTGTAGAGATTATTCTACTCACGAACAGGCAGATAACAAAAACAATGCTGTCAATCAATCCCATGTACTCACTGCTAAATTACCTAATGGCGGAGAAAGAACTTGCAGTTACAGGAAAACAGTTAATCTACCGTCTTTACTTCTTGTGTCGCTGATGAGCTGCGTCATATTTTACATCCAGATGCCACTAATCATAATATCAATGCCTCTGATCTGGTTTGTTAACAAAAACAACACAATTCAGGCAGGAAACAAAAATAAATTCATTATAACATAAAGAGGAACATGTTTTGTCAGTTTATCTTTAAGAGACAAAGAAGAACTTCTTGCAACAGTAAATTAATATTTAAAGGAACATGTTGTCCTTAAAACGGTCACATTTTACAGAAACATTTTTCTTTTTTATTGTTTTTATGGGTATTGCAGTTTAATAGCACCTAAAGCACAGAAATAAAGTCTCCTAGAAGTCACACTGTTTGAAGTTTCTGGGGGTTTTTTTGTGTTCCAGTCAGTTTTGATGGCGATGGCCTTCTCGTCGTTTTGGTTTGTGCTGCAGTACTTTATATAAATGTTTCAAAGTTTATAACACATGAACAAAGCAGAAGCAGCTCGTGCAGTTTGAAGGGTTACGCTTTGTTTCTGGTGTTTGCACACACATGTGGTGTGATCACAGCTCGATCACAGGCGCCACTTAACTGTGATATTTGTGTAGTAATTCGTTCAGGGTCACAGAAAATCTGCAACCACAACAAAGAAGTTGTGGTTGCAGTGGTTGCAAACTGTACAGTTAATTTTACGCATTAATCTGAAATAAACTTGTATGTTTTACTACAAATCCTACTTGAATGTCATTAAAATAAGACACTTCTTCAGAAGATGTTGATCTCCTTGTTTTTACTCCTTGTTTTATTGTTTTTATGGGTATTGCAGTTTAATAGCAGCAGTAAATATAAATATAATCATTTATATTTACCTTTTTCTCTCTCACAGATGAATCTCCAGTTGCTTTTTATAGCAGCTTTATCAGCGGTCATCAGCGCCAGCTCGGCTCAGCAAGGTAAGAAGCACAAATACCAGCTGGTAAATATTAACCGGCGCCGCGTTCATTAACCCGTTTTCAAGGTATTTATTTATTTACAACAAAATAACATTTTTTCAACGCTACAACCATCAATAAACATTCATTGACATAGTCAGAGAAAAGACTTTAGCTGCTCAACCCTTCACTGCCATCTAAGCAAGTTTGGTGGAATCGACTCGCTCACTCTTTGGTTACCTAGCAACTCACTCACTTTTCGGTTGCCTAGCAACGACTTGCTGAGGCTGGCGCAGCAGCAGTTTAAGGTTTCTCCACAGTTATTTTTTTCTTTATCTTTCAATAAAAATACAATAAATCCATTAAAGTTTGTGGCTTTGTTGTATTAAATGTGAAATAGCTGTTGGGAGATTTCACGTTTTCAATAAGGGTTTAACAATTTGGGTAACAGTTTCAGGCTCGAGGGATGGCTTCCTGCCAGTTTTAGATGAGTTTTCACTCCAACACAGCTGATTTAAATGATCCGACTACTTCAGCAGAAAATAATATTCTGCCAGCAAACCATTTGATTCTGGGGTGAAAAGCCAGGGAAAGGAACTGAAAACGTTAAAAATTTCTTTTATTTATTTATTTGTACCTCATCTGTTGGTCTGCTGCCTGAAACATTTCCCATCATGACTCATTTTCTGGGCTGGGATGGGGTTTCTTCTTCTTCTCTGTCAGGCAGCAGCTGGTTCGAATCAGTGAGCTAATGGAAAATGTCTTGTTCGCTGTGGCTCAGAGCAACTTTTCTCTTTCAGATGGCAGCATATGCATCAAGGCGAACGCGCAGTCATGTGGGGAATGCATCCAGGTCTCTGAAAAGTGTGGATGGTGCACGGATGAAGTGAGTTCTGTCACTAAAACCTGAAGAAAACACATTCATGAAATATCTTTGTTGGCTTCTTAGAGGCTTTTAAGCGGCGTCATTGTGTTTCTTTTTTAAAAGAAAAACAAAAACGTCCATTTAAGACAAGTTCAAATGTCAAGCTAAAATATAAGAGGTAGAGAAAAGTTTTGTTGTTTAAATTTAACATTTATTTGGTCACAATCCTTTTAATTCGTCGTAGAAAGAACAATATTAGATGCATTTAGGGCTGAAACAATTAATCGGTTATTGAAACAACCTTCAACTAAGTCAATAATCAATCAATCATTAACTGGAGTATAGTTACTTAAAAAGTCAACTTGCTCAAAGAACAGCACACCCAAATCTGAAATTAAAGCAAACATTTACAAAATGTTGCATTTAGGATAAATGTCTCTTAGTACCCAGAACTTTTGCTATCAAAATAATGAATCGATTAATCCAAAAATTAGTCAACAGATCAGCCCTGCACTTTATTGATAAGTTGAGCAGAAAGTTAAAGTCTTGATGATATAAGTATCTTTGCTACAGATGAACTCTAAATCTGGAGAATATGCCAATTTTTAAAAAGATTAATCAACAGAATATTTGATTAATTATCAGAATAACTGCCTGTTGTTCTGATTATTTTTCAGCTGTTATGAATCAGAGTGAGCTGACTGATCTTGGTTCTGACTCAGTTTCTGATAAAATCCTACATCATGTTCTGAGGAACTAAACTGGGCAATCTTTCGGGGTATTGCGGTTTGGTACTTGCAGCGGCACGCCGTCAGCTCTTCATGACACCTGTGTTTATCATCTCGACCCGGATTGGTCAGCATTAACCTGCATGTCAGGGCACACTGTTTATTTAAAATGGTTTTGAACATCTGCGACGCTTGTTGGATCTTGTTTTGCCCTCACCAGAAGTCAAATTGGATTTCCACCTCATGAAATTCACCTCAACTTGTTTGGTCTTCTGTTGTTTTTACTAAAATGTTTATTCATCTAAAGCGGCGGTCAATTTATTTAAAGAAAAACAACCAGAAGAAAACACACTTAGGCTATTTTTAGTCTTTTGTTGATATAATTCTGTGCTTTTTGTACAGAAGGAAAAGCAGAAGATCTTGACTGTAATTACTGAAAGAATGAAGTAAAAGCACGTTTTTGTTCGTCGTCTCATGTTCTTCCTCTGAGTGTTAGGCTTGTGGCATCCATTACGCACTATTCTGCAGTTTCTTCCTGTTCCTCTTTAGTCCAGATGCACCACAACAGTTCATATAAAACAGATGAGCTATAACTACCTGGTTTGTACTCCAGATGTTCTGTTATTTATTCAAATTCAGTTAATTTATATGTCCCAATTCTTAACAGCTGATGTTCGATTGTACCGATGCAGTTGAACTTGCTGCAGTTCCCTTTGTGGGGAAGCATGTAGTGATGGTGGATGGTTGATTGCATCACTTAAGTTTGCAGCAATCCCTTCTCTTGAGGAACATGTGGCTATTAACCCTGACTCTGGTTGCACTAAGTCAGTTTTGCAGCAACTCCTTCTCTACAGCAGTTTTTATTCAGACCTTGTTTTTGTGTATTTTTAGTGCAAAAAGTTACTAAAAAATTGAACAAATTGAAATTGAATTTCTTTTTTTTTTACTATATCTCACTACATTGTCTTTTTTTTGTTTTGCAGTCAGTTTCATTGTGGAGTTGTTGAGTTTGTGCAAATACAAATGTCCATAAATTTATTAAATGTTTCTTAGATTGTGCTACTGCAACAGCAGGTAACTTTTTCTGCGTGTTCTGAGGAAACCGTGTCCTTGCAGAGAAGGTTCTCCAGAGACAGCTCGGTTTTTGTTGCCCGATTCGTCTGTTGAATATTCCTCTGATGGCGTGTTTTTTCTTTTTTGCAGAACTTTCTAACCGTTGGTTCGCCCAAGTCGGCCCGCTGTGACGACCTGGAAGCCCTGAAAGAGAGAAAGTGTCAGCAAGTTGAAAACCCGCGTGGAAAAATCATCATTAACCAGAACATACCGGTCACAGTTCGCAACACCGGACCTGTGAAACTGAAGCCTGAGCAGATCACCCAGATCCAGCCTCAGAAACTCACACTCAAACTCAGAACTGGTGAAGATTTTCTCCCGTTTTCATAATGAAATCCAGAAATATGTGAACGTTGTTAAATGTTGGGGTTTTGAGGTGGGAGGAACCGATTTTCTGTGCGTTATCAGCTGCTGTTGTTTTTGTGTTTTAGGTGAACCGCAAACCTTTAGTCTGAAATTTAAGCGTGCGGAGGATTACCCTATAGATCTGTACTACCTTATGGACCTGTCCTTCTCCATGAGAGACGACTTGGAAAATGTTAAGAAACTTGGCACTGACCTCATGAGGGAAATGAAGAAAATCACCTCAGACTTCAAAATCGGTGAGTGGAAAACAGTCGAGGTTCCTCCACCGATAAAAAGTGTCAGATCTGGTCCAAGAAGGGAGGCAACAGCTAATTAATGGTTTATTGGATTAAAATCGGTTTCAATCTATTAGTAATGTCTGGTTACATCAGCGGTTTGAAATGTTTAAAAGAACAGATTTTGCCCCAAGTTTTTAAATATTTATAGTTTATTATTTTTTCTGCACTGCAATGCCATCTTTTTTCTATTTTTAGGTTTAGAAAGAGAGAAAAACAATGATGCATCACAAAATATTTTTAAAAATCACAAAGTTTCCAATCGAATTAGATGAAAAATAAATCTAAAAACTTTACTAATTCTAGTAAATCTTATTATTTTTCTGGAAAAGCAACAAGAAAATAGAAAAACTGCTCAATAGTACCTATGTTTATTATATCTATATTTATAAACTGATGCCAGCGCTGGTGCTCATCCTTAAGTGGAACCAGTTGGTGCAGAAATAATCATGGCGGAGGCATCCAAGAACAGCAAAGCCAAACAGAACCCGGTGTGGGATGTAAAATGCTCTTTATGTGGTTCTGTTTAGAAATATTGTTTCTAAACAAGAAACAATATTTCTTGTTTAGAAATAAGGTAAGTTATTACCTTAGTAAAGATCATTGGAACACGCAATTCTCAGTTTATTCAGTCAGTATTTAATAGAGCGGACACAAAAAAAACCTGTTAAAATACCATGATGTGCTTATCGGTCACAACAACAAATTTAGCTACACAATAAATGGTCAGTAATTATTGTGATAAATATTGTTTTGAGACAATATTTATCACTACTTATGTCTAATAATTAGATATAAGTAGTATCATATAAGTAGTCCTTTCTTTCTTCTTGTATCTTCAGCTTTTTTAAGTGACTTAAACCACGTTTCCATTATTATTTTTCCACAAAATCCTTTATGTACCTCGCTGACCACCAGGGGGCGTTTGAGAAAGACAGTCACAGCTCAATAAATGTGAAACGCTTGCTTTAGTTACCATCTTTCCCTAAACTCCCTGCAGGTTTTGGTTCGTTTGTGGAGAAGACGGTCATGCCTTACATCAGCACCACCCCGGCCAGGCTGCTGAACCCCTGCACAGGCAGCGAGAACTGCACCAGCCCCTTCAGCTACAAGAACGTCCTGAAGCTGACCGACAACGGAGAGGAATTCAACCGGCTCGTCAGCCAGCAGCAGATCTCCGGCAACCTGGACTCCCCGGAGGGCGGCTTCGACGCCATCATGCAGGTGGCCGTGTGCCAGGTGAGCGACTCACTAGTGCGGCCAGGCGGCGCTGCTTTCAGATAAAATCTGTTAATGCAACTTTGATTAAAAGTGTCTTTATTTACTGAATAATCCAAGGTTGACGCTTTTAATGCAACTTTTAGTGCAACTTTGCTTTACTAGTGTCATTATTTACCAAGTGGCACTTTATGACAACAGTCCTAAACATTTCTGAAGACTCCTTCATGTTGATGACGCTGTTGTTCGAGTCTTATGCTTCAATAACATGTTACCATTTATTTTTCTCACTTTCTTTTCTAAAAAAAATAAATTACAAAAAAACATTTTCAGAATGTGGCTTTTATTTCAGTCATTCTTTCTGTGTGTTATAAGCTGGAGCATTTTGTTTATTTATGATAGTATAGTCATAGTGACTTAAAATCAATGAAATTTCTCTACTTGGTGCATTGTTATTCTGCAAGTAGGCTTTTATTTTGGCATTATTAAAACTGTGTTGTTATATTATTTTGATTTTGTCATATGACCTCATTCTTGTAGTTCTACAACTGTATGACTTTATGCTGAATTCAAAGTCTAAATAAAAAGAAGATGTGAAACGTGAGCACGTTTCACATCTTCTTTTGTGAAAGATGTGAAACGTGCGCCTGGTGATGTCAGCGCCTGGGGCCTGGCTGCCCCAGGCGCTGACATCACTCTGAACTATGGAAACCCAACAAACAAAATTTGGGTTAATCAATAACATTGATTTTTGTTCACGTTGTGCTTTAACCAGAGGAGTTTCTTGGTTTTGATCCCAGGATCAGATCGGCTGGAGGAACGTCACCCGTCTGCTTGTGTTCTCCACCGACGCCGGCTTCCACTTCGCTGGAGACGGGAAGCTGGGCGGCATCGTCCTGCCCAACGACGGGAAGTGTCACCTGGAGAACAACATGTACACCATGAGCCACTACTACGTAAGCGGCTCCATTTAAATCCCACTTCTCTCCTCTCTGACTCGCCTCTCTGAACATCAACATTCGTGTTGCAGGACTATCCCTCCATCGCTCACCTGGTTCAGAAACTAAGCGAACACAACATCCAAACCATCTTTGCTGTGACAGAGGAGTTCCAGTCGGTTTACAAGGTGAACCATCAACTGTTTACTTTGACTAGGACCCGTTTATCAGAGCTGCCTCCTCTGATCCTTCCTCCCTCTTACAGGAACTCAAAAACCTCATTCCTAAGTCGGCTGTTGGGACGCTGTCCGCCGACTCCAACAACGTGATGAAGCTCATCATTGATGCTTACAACGTAAGAACTGATGGGTTCTGGGTTTTTCATTATAGTTTTGCTTCTTTGTGACTTTTTGTCTAATTTAAGTTAGTTTTAATTAGTCTATAGAATGTTTTTTAGTAGTTATTGTTTAGTTTTTTATTTGTTAAAGTAGTACTTTTAGTTTTTTCATATTTTGGTTAATTTTCAGAGTATTGTGTCGTGATTATTTTATTTCATTTATTCATTTCAAGCAGGTTTTTAGAGACAATGAAACAAGTAATCAGTAGGACAAGAGAAAACATGTGACACCAGCCAGTAAATCCAGGAAAGATTCATTTATTTTTTAAATTCTTCCACTTTTGGCAGTCTTTGTCCTCTGAGGTTGTTCTCGAAAACCCGAAGCGGATAGATGGAACTTCTGTTTCCTACAAGTCCATCTGCAAGGACAACGTGGTCAATACAGGAGAGAACGGGAATAAGTGCGTCAACATCTCCATCGGGGACGAGGTGACGCTGAAAACCCTGGAATATCCTGGAACGTCCTGGAATCTGTCAACTTTAACGCTTTCCTCTGGTTATTCAGGTGTATTTCAACATTACTGTAGAAAGCCAGAAGTGTCCGGCTAATGGGAAACCGGAGGAGTTCAATATCAAACTTCAGGGCTTCAGGGAGGAGGTGACCGTGGTTCTGGATTACATCTGCGACTGCGACTGTGCGGCGAAAGGAGAGCCCAACAGTCAGCGGTGCTTTGAAGGCAGCGGCAGCTATGAATGCGGATCCTGCAAGTACGATGTCTCCTCCTTCTTTCCTTCGCGGAATATATCAAAACAACTACTTCTGGGCGACGTTTGCATGTTTTTGTGCTTTCTTCCACCTGAGTGAAGTCCACACCCTACTGTCATCAAATCTACTAAATCAAGCTCTTTTTAATTCACCGTTGGGATTGATTGGATTGATTGATTGATTGATACCACGGGCTTCGTTGTTGACTTGCCATCCAGAAACCACTTGCTGCATTCTTCTTGGTTGTGCAGGAGGCTCCATTTATACTTTTCAAAGATGTAATGTAAATTTGTATAATTAGGCATCTGTTTTTTACACAGCCATTTTCACGTGGGAGTGTAAACGCTGAGTTGGGGGGCGTGGCCAGCAGCAGCTGATTTAGATTTACAGTGATGGCGGCCCTAAAACATTCCAGAACAGTCAGAACTGGGCAGAATAAAATCTCATTGTTTAAGAATTATTTTGTGATAAAAATTTATGAAGTATCGAAGTATTAACTTCACACTGTGTTTCAGGTGCAACGAAGGACGCATCGGGCAGACGTGCGAGTGCAGCAAGGACGACGTCCGGACCGAGGATCTGGACGCCAACTGCAGAAAAGACAACGGCACGGACATCTGCAGCAACAACGGCGACTGCGTCTGCGGGACCTGCGAGTGCAGGAAGCGGGATAATCCTGCAGAGGCGTACAGCGGCCAGTTCTGCGAATGTGACAACTTCAACTGCGATCGCTCCAACAACAAGCTCTGCGGAGGTCAGGAACAAATTATTTACCTGCATCATTGGATTTTATCAGGCTGCCTTTGTCTGATATTTAATGGTGACAAGAGGAACGCTGAAAAAATCTATAATGAGCAAACACTTTTGTCATAGCAGTCGCTAAATGTTAAGTGTCATTATCACTACTTTGCACTAATTCGGTTGCTGTGTCCAGGTCACGGACGCTGTGAATGCAGAAAGTGCATCTGCGACGCCAACTACACCGGCAGCGCCTGCGACTGCTCCATGGACACCTCCACCTGCGTCGCCAGCAACGGCCAGATCTGCAACGGACGCGGCGAGTGCGAATGCGGCAGCTGCAAATGCACCGACTCCAAATTCCAGGGGGCGACCTGCGAGGCCTGCCCCACCTGTCCAGGTGTCTGCACAGAGCACAAGTGAGTCAGAACGCTTTCAGAAATTTAGTTTTTCTTTTCTGTTCGTCTGTCATTTTTTTTAGTGTCGCACTTTTCTGGATATTCCTGAGTCTCATCAGCCTGCGTCTCTCCTCAGGGACTGCGTTGAGTGTCTGACCTTCCAGACCGGAGTGAAGAAGGACGTGTGTAAGGATGAGTGTAAGAACTTCCGCCTGTTCCGGGTCCAGGATCAGGGCCAGCTGCCGCAGCCCAACGACCAGAACTTCCCCCAGGTCATCTGCAAGGAGCGCGACGAGAACGACTGCTCCTTCTACTTCTCCTTCTCCGTCAGGAACAACACCAACGAGGTCTACGTGGTGGAGAAGCCCGGTAGGTCAGGCCCGGCTGGGGCCAGATGGGTCCAGTCCTTAGCTCTTATATCTAACGACTGGACTCATTTGTGCAGTTGTTAGATATAAGATGGGTCCGGCTGGTTCTGGCCATGTCTCATCCACCCATCTGCCCGTCCGTCCGTCTGTCCCTGAGTGTTGGTGTTCTCCGCCTCAGAGTGCCCGTCCAGCCCTGACATCATCCCCATCGTGGCGGGCGTGGTCGCCGGCATCGTGATGATTGGCTTGGCGCTGCTGCTCATCTGGAAGCTGCTCATGATCATCCACGACCGCAGGGAGTTCGCCAAGTTTGAGAAGGAGAAGATGAACGCCATCTGGGACACGGTCAGTTGCTTAAATTGCTCAGCAGGAGTTAAACCTTAACTGTAGCTGTTAGCTTAAAGCTGCTAAAGGCTCTATTTAACATGATTTAGCTCATATCTGCAGTAATGCTCCGTCGGTTTATTAGCGACACTAATCTGAATGTTTTTGTTGTTTTGTGAGGTCAGAGAATGAAACAACTCAAATCTTACACAAACTTTGTGTAAAGAGTGGCACTAATGTAGAGAAAACAGATGGATGGAGGTAATTAAAGAAAATTCTTGGAGTAAAACCTGCTAATGCAAATGACTGGATGCTGGTTGGAGGTTCAGCTTCAAAACGACCTGAAGCAGCTTTACAACCAGGCTTAGATCAAAGCATAATCGCTCGATTATGCTAGAAAACTTAAGCCAAAGTCTAAATCCTTTTTTTTTTTTAATCTTATTAAATTATTTATTTTTCTTTATTTCCCTGCGTTTTCTAACCATTTTTTCCCTTTTTTTTGTATTTGTAACATTTTTCTTTTTGTGGATATTTTTTACTTTATATTTGTCAGGGTTTTTTACCTTTTTTAGTTTTTAGTTATTTTACTTCTTGTATATTTTTTAACAGTTTTATTTTTTCTTTTCTCTTTTTATTCTTTTACTTTATTTTATTTTTGTGGAGACTTTTGTATTTTTTTATTTATATATATATATATGTATATTTTTTCCATTTGTATGGTTTTTTTTTTTACTTTTTTTGGTGTATTTTTTACATTTTAATTTACTATATTTTATTTTATTTTTTACTTATGTAAATATATACGTATATTTTTTCTCTTTTTGTGTGCATTTTAACTTTCATTATTTTTTGTTGTTTTTACTTTTTTTCATACCTAAATCTATTACATTTCACTCTCCATCCAGTCTGACTGAACTTTAACTATTTTACTCACTAGATGTGAAAAACGGTCACAGAACCTGTTTTTAACCTGTTAAAAATGTCCGCTCAGGATTTAGTTGTGCTCTAAATACTCGTGTGTGTCCTTTCTGTTGGTAATCTGAATGAAAACAGTAGAAACATGGAAGTAGATGAGAACATTTGGAGCTTTTCTTTCTCTTCTGTGAGGAGGGAGTGGCTTTGTCTTCTCCTTGTAGTGCTGCCATCTAGTGGAAGGGACTTGCAAGCAAAAAAATAAATTTTTTCTTCTGGTCTTTTTTTGCTTTATTTTCAGGGTGAGAATCCGATCTACAAAAGCGCCGTAACGACCGTGGTGAACCCAAAGTACGAGGGTAAATGATGTCGCTGCTTTCTCTTTTGTGACGACACTGTACATGGAGAGGAAAACGGGCCGAGGCGAGCGGAGTGGAGGTTTTATACAACGTTTGCTGTTTGTCGTCGAATGACATGATAGAGACGCATCCTGCCACTTTCTGTTTTTGCTAACTTGTTTTTATTTCCTTTGCTTTATTTTGGATTTTTGGGAGATTGTTGTGTTTTTATAACTGGACTATCCGTTCATCGGGTTCGCTCTGTTCAGCAGGAGGTAATCAGGAATCAATGTTTTTAAAACCGATCAGCTGTCGGACCAAAGGTCTTTGGATCTCTGGAGCCGTTTTAAATCCTCCGTGTTTGAATTGAAATGTGTACAGTGTGTTTTGTGTTCTGTAAAGCCATATATCTGCAGCTGAACAATCATTCAGAATCGGTTTTCTCTTCTCTCTGGCTGAAAGGACGTCGGTTTACAGCAGCTTTACTCTTTCAGGTCTCATTTTGCTTAATTTAAAGCTCACTCAGGTCTTTCATCTGCAGCAGCACCAAATACACACTTTGTTGTTTTTTTTTTTTTTTTTTAAAGATTACCACTTTAAATTTAAAGGATTTTTTTTACTTCTTGTCTCAATCAAATGTTAAATCTACAGAAAACTGGAGTTTTGATGAAAACAATTTTTTCTGTTCTGACAGAAAACTGCTGCCATTTTTTTAAGTGCCTTCTTTTACACATCAAGGCAAAGCAGTTTTCTCAAATTATTTATTAAATAAATCAAACCACCCCAACATGGTGTCTGATTGTGTTCCTTACTGGGATGTAAAACTTTTGGTAAATTTCTTTTTGGTAAATTTTAGGTTCTTAAAGTGTGGGTCAGGGACCTGAACGGGGGTCATGAGGCATCATTCAAGGGGTCAGTTGTGGCAAAAATATTTTGAAAAAAACTTAAACTGTTTAAATATTAATAAATGACTGTCTCTGCATTCAATAAGTAGGACTTAAAATTAATTAATGTTGAACATTTTTTCAGTTTGATGTAATTTGGCAAATTACAGATAAAAACTGGTTTGATTTGATTGATAAAATAATATTTAATAACTTTTATGTTGAAGGTTGTCTAGATTACAGGGCCACGTAAAAAGCTACAGTGGGCCAGATTTGGCCCCCGGGCCTTAAGTTTGAAACGTGGGATGTGACCCATGAGGCGTATGTAGGGTCAAAAGGGACTAAATTAAATAAATTAATATATCATGAAATAAATACATGTACCATTAAATGTCTTAAGTAACGTATAAGACCTGCCACTCCAGTAAAGTGTATTTCTTTAAAAAAAAAAAAAAGGCTATTCAAGCTGAGTAAACTGTCATCACGCAGAAATATGCTACGTACACATTCTAGTGTTTAAAAACTTTCCTTAAGTGGAAGAAAAACTTTTTTAAATATTTCTTTTTCCAATAGAAAACTTGTAAAACTGTAACTTGCAGTATGCAGTGGTTTTTATCATACCTTCACTTGGTCTCAAATGTCACAATGGGCTGAGTGGAGAGAAAATAAGTTTATTTATAAACAATAAGTCTCACTTTAATATAAACTGTAGGTGTGACTGTGTCTGGTGTGTTTTTGGTTAAAACATCGCTGCTTGTTCAGTGACTACTCAAAGTGGGTAGAATATGTAGACTTTTTACTGAAGTAAAAGTAGTGATACTTCATAAAATAGTAAAAACAAAAAGGTATGGTATTAAAAAAAAATTCTAGATTTTATTCTGTCATATTTAAAGAAATATTTGCCAATTATTCATAATTATTATAATTAATTTAAAAAATATACATAATTTGTTAAGAGTTTTTATTCAAACATAACTTTTTTTGTCTTCATAAAGAACCTTTCAGAAAAGTGCCCCTCACAATATGGCGGCGACGTTAACGTGCGTTCCGGATCTCCATTGTATTTCGTGTCTGCGCTAGCCAATCACGTTTTGTTTCAGCCCCTGTGGGAGCCTCTCTACAGGTGATTGGTGGCCTCAGCTAGCCAATCAGATGGCGTGTTTCACAGCAAAGTTGTTAACCCCCAACAGTAGCACTTTGCTTTCCAGCTCCCTAGTTTCGACCAACGGAAGGAAAATACGGACTTTTACCGACTGAAAGACGCCGTTTCACGGCCCGGATGTTGAACGGGAACCGGCCGCTTCTCACCGGCTGGTTCTGTTGGTGAAACTAAGAGCCAGCGGCGGCTAACGTTGATGTTAACTCCCTGTGTGGCTCGCTGCGTCGTGTTCTCTGTCGTCTCTCCCTCGGGTTTTTCTTCTTCTTCTGGTTAAACTTGCAGAAATGTTCCCCCATCTGTCCCGAAGGCTTCCACGTTTCCACACAGATCCACTCGGTGAGTATTTTCCTGCCGTGTTTTTAACTCTGGTGGCCAGAATAAAGAGGCCCGTGGTGATTAGTGTGTTTTCTGGCATCAGATGATTTCATACACGCAATCAAATTCCTGGCTGGTCAGCTGGACGCAATTCAAAACCACAAGTCCCTATTCAGGTTTTAGGCCCCTAAAGCCACCAAACCCCCTAAATATGGACTCATATATTTAAAAAATGTATAAATACATATTGAAATTATAATATATATCCGAATATAATTTGATTTGTTAGATTTCTCATGAGTAAACCTGAGGAGAAGGAGACAGTTAAAGGATGTCTGGGTTTTTTTATTACTCCATCTTCTTTTGAGGAGCTTTCATGCTGATGGCAGGATAATCTGGAACATTTTTCTGCTGGATCATATGCAGCTTTGGGTGTGTGAGTGAACAGTGCCAGGCTGTCCCTGTGGTCTGCCCTGGAACTGCTCGGCCTGGATCATTCACTGCAAATATTATCTAACCAACACAAACCCATCTTCATGAAAACAGGTGGAGGATCAACCTGGCTTCACATCTGCATCTTTAAATGTTATTTTAAACGAAACGACAAAAAACCGACCAGAACTGAAAACATCTGCTCATTTAGGAGAGCTGGAAAGCTGAGTTTTCCAGTTCTTTCCTGTGATTATCTGAACTCTTTCTCTATTGTGGGACAAACCCCACCCACGTTGCACTTGTGTGTGTCAGCTGGAAGCGTGCAAGCTCTGCTTTCACTCAAAAATTATGTCTTCAATCATAAACATTTCAAATGTTTCATTTAAAACATCTGATGGCATCAAATGTCACCAAAATCACATGAGAATTGAGACAGGTAAAACATTTTAAGAGCCGAAATTAAAATGTTCCAGCAAAATAATGGATGATAAATTGTCCCAGAAGTTATTGCGACAAACAATAATATTGTTATTTTCAGAGCATTTTAAAGTAGTATAATAATAATACTGGTAAGAACACATTCTCAGAGATCAATAAACTTTAAATTCTAATGACCATTTAACACAGGAGCTGGAAGAAATAAAATGATTTATGAAGTCTTTGTAAACCAAATTATCCTTTAAAAAAAGGGCTAGTCAGACGGAAGACTTTCGTCGTCCAGTTTTTGGCAGAAAGAGACAAAAGAGAAAAACAATAAATGATGCATCTGGATATTATTGCATTTATTGTAATTTGTCATGCAATTAATTGTTTTATTGCTTATTGCGACAGGTTTAGCTGAAATAGAGTGAATAACATCCAACCTTTGGTGAAAATTTATTTGGAACAGTTCTGTCATTCAGCTAGAATGACAGAAAATTATTTAAAAAAAGAAATTATACTGCAGCTTCCATGAAGGTATAATTCCACTTAATATGAGGTTAATATAAAGTAATTAATAAATAATATGAATTACTAAGGCTTGTAAAACAAACCAAATTGTGAAATTCAAGATTGCTTTTCAAATCAACAATAGTTGCGTTTCTGTTACAATTGCAAAGTTTTCCATTGCAAAACTGTCAATATTCTGCTAAAACACAGTTTTACCACTCTGGTTTTAAATCAGACATCTGTAAATTTGTTCGCACAGTAAGTCATTAAAAAAAACATGCTGTGCCATAATTTTTTGACTACTTCCTGTCCTCTTCTTCGTGGTTTTTGGCAGTAGTCACATCTGGTTGTTGATCATATGACTCGTGATGTGAAAAATGTCCCTGTTGAAGTTTTACAAATTAAACCAATTTCGATATGCTCAAAAAAAAAAAAAACCCAACCTCATCCTAGTGCCAAAATTATTTGATGAAAAATGCGATTTTTTGCAAAATTGCCATGTTTCCATTAAGTGAATTTAAAAAAAAATTAATTAAAGGAATTCTAAAATCTTCTGACTTTTTAAAGTCAGAAGTTGCCAGTGCTGTGATACATCTGCCTCTTTATATCCTGCCACAAACCAAACCTCCTGTACACTGAAATATGTACTGGCCTCTGAGCTAAAAAGAAGCGAGCACACCTCCAAATTGCACCCATTATTCCTCATGCTGGTAACTTAGAAACTGATGGAAGCTGTCAGTCATCCAGACTTCATTTTGAATGCAGCAGTTAGCTGTCAGGCTGTTGAAGAAAAAGCCACATCAAACCTCCTAGAACGACGACATTCATATTGACCTTCATATGTGTTTTTAACCACTTTAGTGTTTTTAAGTTCTTCTTCTTAAAAACACATTTTTACTTGAACGTTTCATTATGCGTTCCAGTTACTCAGGAAGTGGAAACTCTGAACTTTCCAGTTAAGAAGTTTGAATTTCAACAATGCGATGCCCATAAACATTGTTTACAATAGTTCTTATAATAATTTTAAGCCTTACTTTCCATAAACAAACACTTGTTTTGATTTGTTCAGTTCGTAGCTGCAGGCGCAACATGTAACATTGATTTAAAACACACCCTTACATGTTTATGTTGTAAAATAAACATGTTTTCACTTCATGTTGATTTAAGCGACGGCCATATTGAAATGCAAAGCCAAGTTGCTCCCACTTTCCCCTTGAAAAGTCCACTTAAAGTTGATTTTTCCAACTGGAATGTCAAGATTTCCCAGTTCCGAACACAGGAACGCAGCATTAATACAGCCTGAGAGTTGAATTTGTTGGGCTCCCTAAATATGGTTTTTATTTTTAATCTTTTTGCCTTGTAATGTGTTTGTAATTGTTTTTTTAATGTCTTAATTATTGTTGTAATTTGTTATGTGGCCAAAGGCAGTTGTTCTTAGATTGATTTGATTTCATTTGAAGACTACTCAATCTGGATTTATGGCTGGGCAATAAATCAATAACAGTAGTCATGTGATCAATGTCAATAGAGTAGATAATGCATGTGAGAGTATTCGGTATGGAGAATATTCACTGAATGTTGGTTCAGAGCCGCACAACATTCTGGGAGATGTAGGCAGAGGAAAGACTTTATCTGCTCAACCTCTGAACGGCTAGCTAAGCTAGGTTGGTGGAATCAACTTACTCACTCGTTCTTTGGTTACCTAGCAACTCAATCATTCTGTGGTTACCTAGCAACAACCCTTTGAATAACTTGCACAGTAGTAATTTCAGGTTTTGCCACCATGTCTCATTATTGCCTTAAAAAACAAAACGGCATTCAGTGGAAACTGGAGAAAAGAAAAATCATACCACCAGTCTAGTCGTATCTCAGAAATTTAAAACTAAAATCTGATCTATAGATATCGATATTGACAGGTATTATCAGTTTTTCAGCCATGTCGTCCAGCCCTAATCTGGATTAAGTTAGTTTTGTCTTGGAGAAGCAAACAGAATAGCAACAGAATCCCATCATCTGGATTCTGTCCATATGCTAATTAGTCATTATTTTTCAGGGATATTTCCAAAGACACTTGAGAGCTGATTTGCAAGATGTGGTCTTTGCGATGCATCTGGTGTTTTGTTGAGAGATTTGTCTCTATTCATTTAATTTATCATGTTTTCTGGCAAACATTTAAAACTTCAGAGGTGCTGGTAAAAGAGAAGCAGGTGTCTCACTTTCTGGGTTAGAAATGTGTTTTCCAGCTGAGAAACTTCTGCAGACACAAAAGAACTTTAAGAAACTTTGTCTTATAACAGGTGGGAATATTTTTGCAACATGCAGCAGGTTTGAATAAAAAATGTCAAACTCCTACTGGTTTCATTTAGGAATGAATTAATAATTTGCTGACAAGCTGTGTAGGGCTGCAGCTAATGATTATTTTAATAATTGATTCATCTATCAACTATTCTGTTTAATCAGTTAATCGAATGAAAAGTAGCCATATTCTAAACCACTTAAGACTTTTTATACTAAATCATAAATAGATTCAATAAAAAAAGCATTTTCTTGCCTAATCATTTGCAACTAAAATACTTTTGACATAACTCTTTCTGTTTGACTTTGCATCAATACAGCGTAGAGCAGATTTATCTATTATTTGTTGGATTAATCAAATAATAATTGAGTAGAAAAGGGTGTCTAATTGGGAATTTTATTTTATTTACATAATTTAATCAGGTTTCTACAACTGCCACTTAAGGAGTACCGGGATAAAACATTTACAGATAAAGAAGTTTATTCTAGTCTTAAATGCAAAAATCAAATACTGTTTGCACAGTTTTGGCTTAATTACTCCTTTGTGTATGTTGTTCTTTCAGCAAATGGCCTTTTGTACAGCACTAAAATAGTTGACAATTATTTCAGTAATTGATTCATCAGAATTAATTTGATTAATCGTTTCATCCCTAAAGCTATGTAGCTTTACTCTGGGAAATCTGACTATTGGTAAAATGAAGTTATTTCTTTTGGTTCTACACCTGAGCAGCACCAGGTGTGCTTGCACAAGCCCAACAATCACCATCAGCTGGTGCGAAGATCTGTCTTATCTGCAGCCTTACATGAGCAAACTTCTGCTAAACCTAGTTTTGTCCTGAGTTTTCTTTTATTTGCTTTCAGATTTTAAATTTTCAGTTTTTCTGTTTGTTTCCAGATCATCTTTGTGGAAGTTATGGGTTTCAGAATAAAAATGAAAACCTTTATTCTCTTCCTGGACCCAGGATGATCACAGCATCAACAGGTAAGGCACTTCAGTGGAAATGTAATATTATTCTGTGAATTTTAGGAATATTACCAAATGAAGTGGGGCATCTTTTTCAAAGCAAATACTCTAAAACTTGATCCATGTTGTCTTATTGCGCACATGCATGTCCCTGTCCTTCCGGACGGGGGCAGCATTGTGCACGCTGTGACTCATTTCACCTGGAGTAAACATCTTTTTTATGTGCCAGTTGGTTGTGGCATCACTGCTGATGAGGTTCAGTGGATCTGAACAGTTTTTCCTGCTCGTCCAGCAACGACTGCATCCTTGAATCTTGGTCGTTGCTGGATTCAATGGGTGGAGTGGGAGTTAGTCATGTTTTTCTTGTTTTCACACCAAATAAAATAAAAAAGAGCAACAAATAGCCTTATTTTCTAGGTGGAGTTGATTTAGTTTTGCTCAAAATTACTGCATTGCATAACTTTGAAATATGGGTTGAATAATATATATACTAAGTATTATGAGTAGTTTTATCATGTATAAATTCTTTTAACTGTATATTGATGGGAGGAATTAATATCTAAATGTAAGGAATTGAAAATAAAAGTGCAATAGAGAGGAATTATTGCTAGAAGTGATACAGAAACCTGGATTTGTTTTTAATGAAAAGATCACTTACACAACTGTGTTTTTAATTTTTTAATTATTTACTTTTCTTATAAGTTAGATTGGTTTGGGATATTCAGTCAGTTGTGCCACTTTTTTAAACCTGGTGTTTTATTTACATGTTTTGTTCATACATGCATATATTAGTAGTTCTTGTAGTTTGTGAGTTTACTGATTAAAGTCGTTTATTTACGACTTTAATCTATCTTTATTTGTTTTACGTTTCGACCATGCAGTTACTTTCTTATGTTCATATAAAATGTTTAAACTTTTTTATATTTACGTCTCTTCCATCTCGGTTTTATCTTTATTACGTTTTTTATTTTATTTTTTTACGCTTTTTATATTTTCTGCTGGTGATTTTTTTTTTTTGTGATCTTAAAGTTTCGTTTAGAATATGTTTAATATTTTTCTAGCGTTTTATTCTATTTTTGGAAATAAATGGAATCGTTTTTATTTATTTTCATTATTCCGTATCCTAGTACGTATTTCGGCCATATCTAATGTTTATTTCAATAATTGATGTGGATGTGTGGAGCGGAGTTGATTTGCAACAAATACCCCCTTCCCCCAACCCCGGCAACGCGCAAGCGCTCGGGACCGTGTGGGAATGGTCGGTCCACGAACTGGGGGTTGGACCGCTCCGAGCGAAACAGAGCAAAAGAGTTTTTAAATGTCCGCCATGTTGTCCATGGCGCACTGAACCACCGATAGGGAGCGGAGCGTCGGAAAAAAACAGTCCGAGAGAGAGCGACCGAGATCCGGGCCTTCCCCCAGCTCCGCTGGCGACGCCCTAAATACAAGCTACAACCTTCCGAACGTTAGAGACTAACCGCACAGAAACATCAATGAAAGCTCCACTCGGTGCCGTTGTGAACATTAGGAGATCGGATAGATTTATATTGCATCTGGAATTGTGAAAAAATGAGTAAATTGTCGTTTCGGGCACGGGCGCTGGACGCTTCCAAGCCACTACCCGTCTTCCGTTGTGAGGATTTACCCGACCTACACGAATATGCATCCATTAACCGGGCTGTGCCGCAGATGCCGACGGGGATGGAGAAAGAAGAGGAATCGGTAATGTTTTAACGGTTTGAAAATGTGAAGTTTTAAGCTTTGTTTTATTTTTAAGCGATCAGAGGCGCCCCTCTTTTTTTTTTTTCCTGCGCAAGCTTTCACAAAATGGCCGCCAATTTTCTCAGAAGAAACACGACGGTTTGGGACAGTTAACGGCTCGTTCGCTGGACATGGACGGATGTTTTGGGGAAATTAAGACACAGGGAGTCTGTATTTGATAAAATTACCGGGTTTTACTGGTTTATTTATGCATGAGATGGATTTCTGAGTACAAAGGGGTCACGTGACTTGAGCAATGCCGACATTTTGTGTCTTGCGTGAGGAAGGGGGCCCTTGTGTTGGCGTAGTAGCAGAGCGCTGAGGCAAGGGGGCGCTGCTGCTCTCAGATCAGTTTGCAGAAATGTCAACAATGCTGCCGTGTGTTAGCAAAAGAAGACGGTTGAGATCAGAATTGTTTATTTTCTTGTTTTAGTAGAATGCAGGTTAGCATTACTGAGCTGGAATGATTTGATCAGAATTGCTAGGTTTTGTTGGTGACGTCCATATTGTTGTTTTTTCTTTCTGTGTGATGTTTCGGCTCTTGTTTGAACGGTAAATACATTAGGTGTCGCCAAGCATGTGCAGCTGTGAGATACGTGTATCTCATTCACAAGAAGGGATTTCTCCTCAAAGTGTTTGCACTACAGGTTACTGGGAGGACAAGCTAGTTTACTGGGAAGCTGTGCTTTTGTATCTAGTTGGGGAAATGTTTTGGATTCATTTTTGTGTGGCTGATGTGCATCTTAAATATTTTAATTCAGGACATTTCTCTACTTCGCCACACTTTTCCTTAAAATGCTGAGCAAATTGGGTTGCATCATACATTTATTTCAGTCCAGTGCATGCTTTTTTTTTTCTTCTTTGGAGCCTGTGTTTGGTGTCAGGGGTTCAGTGTGCCAGATGGCACCGAAGGCGGGCACACCGGTGGCACGTGGCCCTCCTGAGGACATCAGGACAGCGTGTAGGGAGAGTACCTGTCACTTACAAAACGCTGGGCTTTTCAGCCGGAACATCTGATTGTGTAAGAAATCTATTAACATAATAATTTGGGAGCAGCTTATTAATTTCTGTATCAGATTTTATGAAGAATGTGCTCTGAATTGTAGTAGTTGTTCGTACTTCAGATTAACCTGGATATTTGTTTTGGATGGGATATGTAGTTTTTTTATTTTCACACCTAGAGGGAACAAATAGATTTTTGAGTTTCCACCTCTTTTTCCCTGTTCAATTTACTTAGACAGAAATATGTATTTTTCAGTTTGACATTTTTAGATTTTTACTTGGTTTGTAAAGTTTTCTCATTGATGTGCAAATTTGCTAAAACAAGAGTTTTTAGATTTTCTTCACAATATTTACTCTTGTACCATAAAGACAATCACGTCAAGATTTTATTCCTTTTCGCTACAAATCCATTATTAATTGTAGTCAGAACCTTACAAATGTACATTTAAAAAATAAAACGACAATTACTATATTCACTAGTGAAAGCAAAGCAGAAGTTTCATTCAGTCTTATTTTGGAACGTAAACATGGTAATTGTAGTTGCTTCTATTTGATTTAATTTGTCCCATGCCGATTAATTTCCTCCTAGTAAATAATTTATAAGTAATTTTCAGATCATTTTCAACGATTATTACAATATTAATACAGTCACACCCTCTCAGACATATTTCCAAAGAATATGTACGACTGGAACCGGAAAACATTTTAAATATCTGAACAAAACAACAATCATTTAAATGGATTGTGAAGTCTCATTAACCACAATTGGATTTGAAATAATTGAAAACAGGCCAAAGTGGCAGGTAGTGCAAGTTAAATACTTTGCACGGGGTGTCAAATATTTTGTTCGTTCCTCAAAATGCCTGTAATTTATTTGGAGATTCTTGTTGGATGTAGGAGCAGAAAATGTTTTAAGAAACCATTAAGATATTGTTCTATTGCTCAAACTACAGATGTAAATCGGAAGCAACTTTTTTTTTTAGTTAAACCATGTTCAGGTAGTAATGACTTTAAAGATTTTTTCCATTAGCTGGATAGACTAACTTTCCTGGTTTTGTTTTGCAATGAACACTAACACCTCAAACTATTTCATCATTAAATGATTATAACATGTTTTCCTATATGATGCGGCCAACATCCCTTAATTTTACACCCATAAGAATTTGTGTATATAAACAATTTAATTTTTTTTCTTGATAGTTGAGCTTTTTTGTTGCGGTAAGTGGCCACAACAGGGCTCAAACTAGACATGGGTTACATTATTTGTAGTTTTTTTGAAGACCTTCTTGTTTAACTTGTAATATGAGAGATTTGCTCTTGATTCAACGAAATTAATTTCTTACACTTGCCTTTATACTTGTTTCGTGGTTAAAGTGAACATCTACAATCAGACTGTGGTGCTAATTGGTCATTTTATCAGTCGGCATCAGGATGGATCAGAACCACAATCAGTGGAAATGTGTGTAATATTAACACTTAATGTACAGGTAAATTCTGAGAGATGTGTGTTTTATTCTTATTATATGAATAATACATGCCAATCATCTAAACACCAACAGTAAAAAAACAGCAGTGGCTACCAAACGGTAGATGGGGAAAGTCACCTGGCGCTGATTTAAAATAATCAAAATTAGAAATACTAGCTGGATGGAATCCGTTCAGATGTTTTAATATTCTTTGTTTTGGAACATTGAGAAAACAAAACCTGACAAAACTAATACAACTATTTTCAAAGTAAATAACTGAAATATTTGAAAACTTATTAGAAACAGTCAGGGAAATGTATAGATCTGAGCAGACTATGGATTATTTGTTGTATGTTTAAGTTTTTCAAAGTCTTTAAAAGTCTGGAAGTTTTTCCAAATCTGGATAAGAATAATACTTGTTTTTTTTTTTTTTTTTAGTCTTAGGCTTAATCGCAATATGACTTCTTGCTTTTTTTTTTTTTTTTCTCTATTTGTCTTTATTAAAAAGATTCCTGGTTAACAGAATAGAAGCAGCCAAACAGAAATTCAGGTGTAGCAGCAGCATCAGGTGTAAAGATTAACAAAACACAAGTTCTTGGTTGTAAAAACAATATTGTAACAACAATAGTTGTAATAATAAACTGTACAAAACTATAACAGCAAACACTGTGCAGCTATTACAAATAAAAACTTCATCAGTTGAAGTTGAAAATGTTGGCTTTCTGGTTTTATTTGCTTACATTCTGCACTGTTTTGTCCTGCTGTTTGCAGCTTAAGTATTTACAGATCTTCATCACCTTATGGTTATCTTTGCAACTTTATATTATTGATATTTGGTGTTAAAATGAAACAAAATTGATTGGAAAATTTACAAATCTGGGAGAAAAAGATGCATTAAAATCTTGGAACGAGAAAAATGGAAGTGCTGTTTCTTTTTAAGTCGAGATGAGTTGGTATTTTTGGTTAAATATGTATTAAACAGTTTCAGTTGAGCTTGTCTCATTTACAGAGACTTCATAATTTTTATTTGCTTTAATTTGCTTTGGATATTTAGTGTCTTCATGCTCCAATGTTAAATGTTTATCGGAAATTTAAAGTTTATCGGTCTCGGTGAATGTTTTCTTGCATCGTTATGCCATAACTGTTGTACTATTTGAAAATAGTCTCAAAATAACAATAATATTGTTTATTGCAATATCTTGGACAATTTATTGTCCATCAAAATTTATCATGACACATCTATTCCCCTCATTCAGGGATGTTTATAGTAAAATTAACCCAGGCGTGTCGAAACATTTTGGTCTTAATCCATTTCATTTGAACCCTTTATTATTACTTTGAGTTTGTCTCTTGCTCTGAGGTCTTTTATTGTGTGGTTCTGAGGTTCTTCTAGTTGTGCGAGTCTCCTAACCGACTTGCTGTTAAGTGGTCTGCACACTTCCTGTTTCTCAGCCAACAGAAAGTTTTCATCGTCCGCGTATCGTTGAGTCAGTTTCCATAAATCCCCGGCGTTCTGGTGGAACCACGTGTGCGTTTGTAGCTTCCAGGCGGCGTGTTGTTTTGCGGCGCTGGGTTCCCAGCAGCAGCACGTGCGGCCTGTTTGTTTTGGGTCATCCATTTTGTCTTGTATTTACGTTAGGTTGAGAGTGAGGTCAGTGACTGCAGGCCTGCTGGGAAACCCACGGGCGTCTGCTGTGTTTGCCTCGCTGCCAAACACAGAAACATGCTGGCTGGCTCCCAGCTCCTCGCTGCATGACCTCACTGGGAAGGGGAGGGTCACCTGTCCAAAGTATCCGCCGTTCATTCAAACCGTCAACTATTTTTATTCAGCTTTCATCCATGTCTTGAATTAAAGCTTTTATTCCTACTCAGTGCCTTAAACAGTTTCTGTGCTCAAGCATTACTTTTTTCCCCCAACACGCTGATGAACGGTTTACTCTCACTGTCGAAGAGACTCAAAGGGGGATGGTGGCGTTGGCTTGCTCAGCATTTCTGGAGGTGATTGATGGCGCTCGTTTTAGGAGCTATATTTGAACTACTGCGTGTGAGAAAGCAGGACTGTCGGCGAGCCGATGCACCTCAGTGTGTTTATCATCGGCCCACAGACGGAACGTAAACACACGTTTTCTGATGAGGTTTGGCTGCCAGCGGGTTTGGGTTTATGAAAAGAGGAAGAAGCTGATGGGTTGGGTGTCGACTGTGGGAGGGAATTAGGATGGGAATATTAAAGTTATGTAATGACATGAGCATGGATGTTACAGCAGAAAAAAAACACATTTTTCTCACTGTCTTTTTGTCTCTCCCCTCCTTTTCCTGTGATGTCCACATTAGTCTTAAGATTTATTTTGTTTCCTTCACTAAGGATTTAAATCTGGTGTGGGACTCAATGATGATAGAAAGCCATACAGCTGGCTAAGTACATTAGCCAGCTGTTCCAATTGCCCAGAGATTGAAACCAACTAATTTTGTCTCGTTTGACTCTGATCTGTGACTAAATACTGAAAGCTCAAATTTCTTCCTACTAATCAGCTGCATTAAAACCGAATTCCCACTATTCTGCATCACCAGGCAGCGTGTACATTGATGCACCTTGGCAGATCATGATGCTCAAGTCCCTTTTAAATGATTACCATTACCACTGCTGAGATCCGGTTTTGGTTGTTCATACTACTGAATACAACCACAGTCAGATGTCATTTAACCCTAAAGGTCACGCATTTGCAGAAGAACATGGCCGTCTCACAGCAGCACACTGTTTAAAGCATCGCTATTTGAGCTTAGAAAATATTTATGTATTTATTAAAACTGTCATGAGACAGATGATCTGTGAAAAAATCTCTCCGCTGTCTTCGCTGCCTCCTCCCAGTGTTCCTACTGCCATCTGCAGAGATGAGCCGCTTTGTTTAGAAGTCGACAGTCAGAGCAAAGGAGAGGGTCAAAGCGCAACCAATCATGCTAGTGTACATGCTGCTAATGAGCTTGGCATTGCAGGAGATCTGCTAATCTGCTATCGTCAGTGGCTATGCTAGTTAGCCTGGCTCTGGTGTGCGGGATGAGATGTAGGGTGGCATATGGGAGGCTGTGAGCAAATTGTTAATGGTTATGTACACCTAGAACAGAATGGCCATTATTTTTGGCCCATTAAACGTTCCACCAAGCAACACATGGATTCACCTATTTGAGTTCAGTACAAATGTACTTCCGTTCCGTTGGTCTCAATCCTACTATTTAGTGTATATCCGATCCTGTTGCTTGCCGTTAAAAACAGCATAATTTGCTTATCAGGCTTTGCTACGTCCTGATGTGAAACTTCTTGACCAACAGTTTTTTTATCATAAATTGTGTAAAATAATCCTGACCTGTGTATTCTAATATAATAAAACACTCTTTTTCTAGTGTGGGCTTTAAATGCTGGTCAATAAGACAGAAATGAGTCAGTTTTTTTGTTGTTGTGTTTGTGCGTGCTGGTTGAAGATGCTCATTAACTGAGCTCGGATCAGAACCGATAATCCTTACAGGGTTTACTCCAACGTAATGGGGCTTTACTCACTTAACTAAACCAGAGAGCTTAGATGGGACAATCCAGCTGTGCCTGCAGATGTTACACATGTGCAGCGTTTCAGACTGCGTTTATCAGGGTTTTTACTGAGAATTGGTCCATTTAATATGTAGAACAGGAATCCTCTTTGTTGCTCAAACTCCACTCACTATAAAACCTTTTGATTTTCTCAGGGGTTTTTTTTCCAATCTGTGAAGCTTCAGCTTTTAGGAAGACAATGTGATTCATAGAAAATACAAGTATGCTTTCTCAAATGCCAAACAAAATGAAAATCCCAGAGATTAGTCTGTGCAAAAACCAAAATCTTACTTCTCTTCTGGTTTAGTGTCTGAATTATTGCACATTTATATTGTTAGATGATTCTAGATTTTTGAATGTATTTTGATCTTTGTAAAAGCATTTTTCTCACATTTGGTTAAAAATTGCTCTAAAGTTTTTGTTTTGCTACATTTAAGCATTTAAGTAGTTTAATTTTTACTCTATCTTGCGGTTCAGTCGGGCGCTAAGGTTCAGTAAATTAAATCTCCCAAGCAAATAAAGCTTTTCCAGTCAGACGGCATTGTGGCCAATTTAATACTGATGTATTTTTAACCTTCCCATGTTAAAACAAGGGTTGCCCATTCCAAGCCTCTGAAATAACTGCAACAGAAAATTGCTGCTTCGCTTTGCAAATACAAGCAAGTCTTATCTAATGCATCACATTCAAAAAATGGTTCCATAAGCTTCTGCTCGTTAAGGCTGTAGCAATACACTAATCTTACAATACGGTGTGTGGTATTCTACTCAAGGTACGATAAATATCACGATATTCAGCAAACAATATAATTCTATACATTAAGATTTTAATAAATATTCTAGAGGGACAGAGGGCTTTTGGTGACATTTTGTGACTGCTCCATAGACTTGGATTAAATTAATTGAACTGATGGCGTAATAATTTTTTTTTTTTTTTTTTTTTTTTTGTTATACGTTTGCTTTGTATAAATGTTAATCTTATAGCTTCGTGTATTTGGTTATGCAGAAAAGGAACCTTTTTTTTTTCTTATTCACTTACATTGGATAATGTAATTTATATATTTAATTTCATTATTTACTTGTAAATTGTTTCATTATATGTCATTTTTAATGTGCAACTGAGTGAAAATGTCATGTGTTATGGCTGTGATTTAATGTGGATTTGACACAAAACTCAAAGTAGGATTTAATGTACTTTGATACTTTTTGAGGGAAAAAAAATATTGTTAAATATTGAAGAATCGATAGTTACACAGCTCTACTGCTAGTGTGGGATTTTCATTGTATGTTAAAAATGAGCTAATATTAAATTGAAGGAGAAATGTAGAATTGGCGAAAGTTGGATTTTTGCATCTAAACCTATTAAATAATCCTAATTTTGAGCTAAATTGTGCAATAAAAATATTTTAGGCTAGCTGTCTTCTGCACATGATACATTAAGTTAAACAAGCGGTGATCAAAATCCTACAAGTTGGTTCTAAGTTTGGGTATGAAGCGTTTTGGCGACTCTAGGCAACTATGGAATGGAAGTGAGTAGTACTTGCATTAAGAAGTAATCTGTAGAATAATAATTCTGTGTATTTTCACTATGCAACTTTGAATCAAAGGATTATTAAAGTATACGAAATACGTACATTTATTCATCAGTATTTGCATAAATACATATCCTAATACAATATTTGTTTTTATCATAAAATAAAAGCTTCTATTACAGCATGATAAAAGGATTTTTCAGTATTTAGCTGTATTTGGAACACTGGTAACAAAAGTGTGTGTGTATGTGTATATATATATATATATATATATTTGTTTACAAAATAATGGGTGGTGGTTTAGTTTCTGTATGACGAATGTTTTACATCATATTTCCCAACATCCCACCTTGTTTATTTTTAGCAGGGTTGAAGTTGTTGGTGCTGAAACTTCAAACTCGGACATGTTAACAGCTGAGATTCTGCTTCCTTACAGGAAGGCTTGTCTGTACGTGTGAACAGGTTCAGTAAAATTAAAGCCAAATAAAAACTCGGATCCAGCGAAATGCTTCTCCAACTGGTTCTGCTTTTATCCTGAGAGCAAACAAAAAAGTACAGTTGATGTTCATTTATGTGCTGCGTTGTTTCTTGATGCAGAAAGTGGTAAAACTGACATATCGCTCAAACTGCTGTGAACGTAGACTTTTTACAATGAAGAATAAATCGGTGATAAATTAAAACAGACTCTATTTCCATTTGCACAGTTTGCTTTTCTCTTTTCTCCATTTCTTTCTACCAAAAACTGGATGGTTTTTGGTAGAAACACCAGACTGAAGGTGTTTCTACCAAAACACTGGTTAAAACCAAAACACTGATGGTGTTTTGGTTTTAACCAGCCCCTTTTTGGAAGGACAATTTTGTTGTTCATTTTTATTTAAAATGTCTTCCAGTTCCAGTGTTAAATCTTCATATAAAGTTAATTGAACTTTGAGAATGTTTTCTTGCATTATTATGCTTTATATTACTTAAAGGGTCTCAACTTTATTGTTTATTTCAATAACTGCTGGGACAATTTATCGTGACGGGCCACGGTGAATTCAGTAATCGTATAACTGAACAAGTAGGAATAGACAAGATGTGTTTCAAAGTGGAAGGTGGGAAACGATTGCATGACTGTAAAGCTGCGTTGTGCTGCTGAGCTTTAAATCTGGATTTGAATTAATCTTTGATAAAAAGCAAATGTCAGGCAGCAGCAGATTGGTTGAGTAATTGCAGAAATGTGATCAAAGCTGCAGGTTTGAGATTCCAGGTGGAAATATGTTGGTGTTGGTTAACTCTCTGTATCAGCTGGTGACTCGCTGTAAACAAAAACAGGTTTGTTTTTGCACAACATTGGTGTTGGTCAGAGGTGGGCTGAGTACCCTAAAACGGTACTCAAGATTAGCACTACTTGAACATATTTTACTCATGTAAAGTAGAAAGTAGCCGTTCAAGAAATTACTTAAGAGTGAAAAAAATATTTGATAAAAAGTCTACTCAAGTACTGAGTAACCGATCAAATTATCAGTCATTTAGTATTTAAAAATGACATTAGCAGACTGACCAACATGTAAAGTTAAGTGGAAATTTTGGTACTTTTAAGTATGAAAATGACAATATTTCATATAAATAACAAAATCAGGCCAAAGAACATTTTTCCAAATCAGTTTATTTCAATAAAAAACTTATAAATCTTAACAAAAACTGCAGGTGTCTGTGTCTGGTGAATCTTTGGTGAAAACATGTTTTTTTTCTTTTTTTTTATTGAGTGGGAAAAAAATCCAGAAGTTTTACTCAAATAAAAGTAGAAAGCATAGCGTAGTAGAGATATTCCTAAAAGCAATTTTTCTTTTCCCCCCAAAATTACTTGGGCAAATGTAATTGAGTAAATGTAACTAGTTTCTACTTGACTCTGGCGTTAGCATGTCAGTGTTTTATGAACTGGTCGAGGTCTGACACCCTCTGTTAAACGCCGACTCATTCACTCCCAACTTCCTGCGCCTCGAATGTCTTTGTCTGGGTCTGCCTCAGGGCAAACAAACACATCTCCTCCCAGCGGAGTCTCTCTCTGGCAAGCAGCCAGCCGGAGTTAAAGGCTCAGCAGTTAAACCCGACTGGAAACGTTCAAACCAGCCGGCCGTTTCCCTCTGAGCGCCCAGCAGCAGGTGGCAGCTAGATGAGCCGAATGATAGGCAGTTATGGAGGGAAAACACTCCGGACTTTCACTCCACATTTGTTCTCTCTTGGTCAGGGTGTCCAAAATGTGGCTCTGGGGCCGTTTTCATCCATCACGATATTTTAGGGCGGTCCTTTAATCACAGGTCTAGAATAGCACACTGCAAAAACACAAAATCTTACCAAGTAATTTTGGTCCAGTTTCTGGTGCAAATATCATAGCACACCTGAAACTAACTTATAATTAACTTTTCAGCAAGCTATAGGAGCTTGTTGTGAAAATCACTAGTTCCATTGGCAGATTATTTCACTTATATATAGCAAGACAGTTTTTCCATATGAGTAAAATGATCTGAATTTATGTGGAAGCATTTTGAACTAAGTTAGAGGAGAATGTCCTTGCTGAACAACAGATGCACTGATCAGGTTTTCCTTGCTGATTCTGGCTTGTGGTTTATTTCTAGTCCTCCTTGTTAAATGCACAGGAGCATAAACCTGTTCTGCAGGTTTTGAGTCCAATAGGAAGAAGGATTTCAATGGATAAACAGAGGTATACTTTTAAACTAGAGCCAGGACTTTAACATGTCGTTGATTACATAGATTTTAACTTTTTGCATGATTAAAAAAAAAAATGTCCCAGGCGGAACCTTTCTATTGTGTTTCTGGTACACCCGTAAATCTGATGCACCAGCAATAAGAGCGATGGACAGCAAAGCTCTTGACCCACTGAGGGTTAATTTCTGCTTAAAAATATATTTGATGGGACCCTGGGAAAGAGTATTACTGTGCTCAAAGGAGCTAACTTAGTGAAGCTATTCAAAGCTAAGCTAGCATCTCGATGCTAAACATGTTGCAGCAGCTCAGACGCTAATGTTAGCATCCACAGTCCTTATTTTTAAAGATCCATGTCTGATCAGAGTTCCTGAAACACTTTGCATCAATCTGATGTTTGAAGAATCTAAAAAAACTGATTAAAAGAAATGTTTGTTATTCAGCTCATATGTATATTTATTCAGTAATTTAGCAGCAGAAAGGTTTCTGAATTGAAAATGTTGATTATTTTGTCGATTAATGACAGAAACCACAATTAATTTGGTTACATTTTTTTGAGGGCCACCACTAATTTAACAAACTTCTGTCTTTTAACCACAGACCCACACACGCTGCTGTTTGTTTTCATGTCAGAAATAGTGGGAGCTCTTAGTTGTTAATAATTGACCTGCAACATAAAGGAGAAGATGTCGCTTTAACTTTGTGAATCTCGGTTGATTTATTTGTCGGAGGCTTTTGGTTGTTGGTATGGAGAAGCTGAAAAAGACTATTTGTTTTGGAGAATTAAATGGGAAGGAGAGCAGATCACAAGATCCCACATGATGGGACTTTTTCAGGGAGAAACTGTGAAGAATCCACTGAAGTGGGGGGTGAGGATGTTTTTTTAGTAGAAAAGAGCAGGAAATGTTTCCATCCAGCACCGTTTTGGTTTCTCCTTATAGCTTATTTCAAATAGACAAAAATTAAACATACATTGTACAGTTGTGATCAGATGCTTTAGTATCCGAGATTGTTCTGAACTGACTGCGTGTAGCTGATTTTTATTTTTCTGCAGCAGCCTCTTTATTCTCTCTGTGTCTCTCCACAGGAACACCATCTCCAGCGGGCCATCTCGGCGCAGCAGGTCTACGGCGAGAAGCGGGACAACATGGTCATCCCGGTCCCCGAGGCGGAGAGCAACATCCCCTACTACGACTCCCTCTACCCCGGCGACTACAAGATGCCAAAGCAGCTCATTCACATACAGCGTGAGTCTCCTGTGTCATAGCCACACAAATTAGATTAATCATGCATTTTACAAGAAAAGGCCTTCAGACATTTACTTGGAGATTTTTACGGAGTTGTCACGTTCTCACGGCTGAAACAATTAATCCAATTAATCATGATTACTTCATTTCATTAATTAACTAGTTTAGTTATTGATTAATCGGTAACTGGAGTATACAGACTCAAAAGGCCATTAGCTGAAAGAACAGAGTTAGCAGAAATTCAAAACTGTACTAAAAAAATCCAGTTAGCATTTAATAGAGGCAGTTGTTTTGAATTGAAAATAATGGATTTAAAAGTATAAATCTGTTTTAAAACATGTCCATTAAAAAAAAAAAAAAACCTGCATTAAAGTTCATTGTGTTGTGTGTTCCCATGCCAGAAAGAGGCTACGTTCACCCAATATTTATTTTTTGAACGGCCCGATTCTGATCTTTTCATCAAAAAGCCGATCAGCGCCACTTCCATATGTGGAACTAAATCAGATACACATCCGTCTGCAGCCTCAGACAGAGACAAAAACCCCCAGCTTTTTTCTGTTAACATGTTCAACCTAAAACACTAGTGGCAGTTTTGTCTTCACTTGGTTCAAATTCTGTAATAAAAATAATCTAGTTACCAATTATTCATCGGTTAATCCACAAAATAATCCGACCTACAGTGGCCTGTCGCAATAAATCAACTAAACCCACGTTGAATTAAAACGAACTCGATAATTTCCATTTGCATAATTTATATCCTAAATCTTTTTTTCTGAAGGATAATTTTGTTTACACAGACTTCATAATTCATTGTAATTGTTGTTTATTTATTTCGGATATTTAAATGTCTTCCAGTTCCAGTGTTAAATGTAGAATTGAAAGTTTATTGATCTTACATTATTATTATCATTATATTGCTTACAAATGGTCTCAAAACAACAATATCATCACAGTAACTTCTGGGACTATTTATGCTGCAGCAACATTTATTTAAGTTGAGCCTTTTGCATGTTGTATTATTTTAGCTGTAAATGAATCATTTTCTACAAATGATCAAGTGAACACTGAATGGATTCTGTGTTGCTGAATGTGAGGGAATTAAATGTTTTTCTTCACTAAAAAAGGAATTTATTTGGATCTTTTAATGCATTTCTAATGTGAGAAATCTTGAGGATGTGCCAGCTTTTTGAATCCAGTTAATCGCTAACTAAAGTGCTGGTTAGCGGCAGCTTGTCAGGGAGATTTCCTCGACCTGTAATCTCAGAGGAAATGAGTTTGCCGGATCGCTCTGCGTTTCTCTGTCACTGGTGGTTTCCACGATTGTTTCTCAAAGAAAAGCAATTTGCTGTTCTCCAAACTCCGGTGCCGCTGGAGGTGGGAATAAAAAGTTTGGTCCATCTCACAGCTGCTCTTCTTCTGGTTTCTCCCAAACCTGAAGGAAATCCTCATCATTTTGAAGATCAAAAATGATTAATCTGGAGTTTTTCACAGAAACAGCTGTTGCTTTTAATTGAAAGTGTCTGATTTGAATCAGATTAAATGTTGGTTTTGAAGCCGTTTTGTTTATCTGTTGTTATTCTGAGCCGATGTTTCTGTCAGTGAGATGCGATCACGTTTTTGTGACGTTTATTGATGTGAATCGGTTTATTGTCTCTCACCTGACTTCCTAACGGCACAAAGTTCCAGAAGAGTCGGGGGAGACATTCGTTCCCGTTTTTAATCAATATCATTGATTAAATCTGTTTCTGAAGCGTCGGATCTGAGGTGAATTATCTGCTGGGGGTTCAGTGAGAGAAATCTGAATTTGATTTGGCAAACTGCCTAAAAACATTTTAATGGATAAACACAGATAGTGCTGCTTTTATTAGCTGCAGGAATTAATCCGTCATTTATCCGAAAGGTCAAAGTTCGTGTAATTAAGCCTGATGATCATCCAGACTATGATGTCCGGCACGTCCTTGTGCTGCTCTGTTTCTGATGGTTGGATCTGCTGCCTGTACTTAATTTGACCTTTGACCTCATAGCACAATGTTTCCTGGTTTCTTTATAACGTTTTGGATATTTGAAGCTGGTTGTTTGAAACGGTTTGAGTCGGCCTGTTATAATTGGCCTGCATGATGAATTATCTGGGAAGTTATTAATGCAGGAAAATTTTCTAAAGGATCAAAATTACTACAAAAGTTGTTTTTATGAGAGCAAAGCTTCAATGTTGTTGAGATTAAATCTGGGATTCTTTCTTTGAAATGGATGCACTTTTGTTTCAAAGTCTGATGATGATTTAATGTTGAAGTATTTTCCATTTGTAAAACCAATGGCAAAGTTTAAACGTCACAAACATTCCACATTTAATTTTGTTTTTGTGGGGATATCTGCACTAGCGTCGTCATCGTCCGATATTTATATCGGACCGAGGAACAAAAAATTGGGCCTATAAGAACAACCAGTATTTATTTTCTATCTTGTTGCTGCTTGTTTTTGGTTGAGTGTTTTGTTTTTTTGTTTTTTTTTTTTGAAGGTTTTAAAACTGTACTGAAATGTACACAGTATCAGTAAATTGGCCATAACTCACCTATTATCTGATATTGATATCCACCCAAATTTTCATATCTGCACATTTCAGGGTTTTTTTGTATCAGTTTATGTAAAATTACCACTTCAAACTACTAATATTAATGTTTTTTCCTGGAAATATTGTGATTTTATTTTCGTATTATGACTTTGTCTTACGACTTTATTCCGTTTTGACTTTGTTCTTGTCGGTTTTTTCTTTTTTTTTTTTTTTTTTAGTAGTGACACTGACTTTATTCTTACATAATTTAATTTCTCATACAACTCTCTCTCTCTCTCTCTCTCTCAATATTATGACTTTATATTCAAGTTTTATTTCTTAGTCTGGCCCATTAGACTGACTGCATGTTATTGTGAGCTGCTGTTTGTCTTTGTTCAGCTTAATGACTGAAATATTGTTGGAATTTTCACAACTATCAATAAAATCTTTTTTTGGTTTTTTTGCAGCTTTCAGCTTGGACACGGAGCAGCCAGACTACGACCTGGACACGGAGGACGAGGCCTTCGTCAACAAGCTAAAGAAGAAGATGGAGATCAGCTGCCTTCAGTTTGAAGAGATGATCGACCGGCTGGAGAAAGGCAGCGGACAGCAGGTCAGCTTTTACTGCCACTGCGCCGCAGCTGGAAGTGGCTAAAGATTCGGCGATCTGAGTCTGGGTTTTTTTGTTTTTTATCCTCCCAGCTGGTGAGTCTCCCCGAAGCTAAGCTGCTGCTGAAGGAGGATGACGAGCTCATCAAGGAGGTGTTCGACTACTGGAGTCGCAAGAGGAAAAACAGCAAGGCCAACTCCCTGATCCCCACCGTCAAGCAGGAGAAGCGGGACGGCTCCAGCACCGGCGACCCGTACGTGGCGTTCCGACGGCGCACCGAAAAGATGCAGACTAGGAAGGTTCGTTTCCCAAAACCCTGCACTCGTTTTCAGCAAGTTTTTCCGTCTTTTAGGGTTTTTTTTTTACTGCATAACCTGTCGAGTTATGAAGGTGTTTTATTGTGAACGAACAGGCACTTGGTTCCACCTGCAGGGATTTCTTTTTTCTTTTCCGTTTCCTCCTCGTTCTTTTTGTGAAGCGTGAAGAGATTGGGTGGATCCAGGCTGCAGGAACGTAAATGTTCTGCATACTTCTGCTCTGACGTTTGTACAATGAACTCTTATCTTTGCGTGAAAAGCTAAAAATAGACACAGGTGGATTAAACTCTGCTGGGAAACTTGCTGTCAGTCATGACACTTTTGACATATTTTCTGATGGTAAACTAAAAAATACGGTTCGACATTTAGACAGTGTTCAAACTTGTAGCCAAATGTGCCAAATATAAAGTATTTGTGAGCCACAATTTTTATTTTATAATCAAAAATACAAAAATATTTTCCTTTTTAAAAAAAACTTGATAAACTTGTAGTTGTTCAGAAATAAACTGGAATATTTTGACGAAACATATTTAGATTTTTGTAGAAAAGGAATCTTTAAATATAAAATCGTCTTTACTAAAAACATAGATTTTCCAAATGTGTTTTACTTTTTAAATAAAATATTTAGTCTGTTATCATCGTCTCTCTAGAATAAATTGGGGAGTCACTTTTTATTCGAAAAAGTTGCCAACTTTAATGAATAAATTCACTCCAGTTTTACTTTCGTAAATGTTGCTATATGTTTGTGATCCAACTTCACATTCCCTTCAAATAAAATCTAAAGAAATTGGGAAAAAATGTGTCTGGTAAAAGTCAAAACTTTGTTTTACCTAATGTTTTCTATTTTTAAAATTTCTCTAAAAATCTCCCCTTAATAATATATTAAATTGTGTCCATACGTATTAAATGAATGAACTGAGAACCAAATTTTCACAGTTTTTGCATTTTAGAATGGGGGGGCCATAAATAAGTATTCCAAGGGCTGCAAATGGCCCCTGAACCAGACTTTGGACACTCCTGTTTCAACTTGTGAAATGCTAGTTAGTGGATCGGACCTGCAGTAACTTTAAATCTAATAATTTAGGTCACATTAAGCATTATAATCCAGTTTGAGTTTTTATCACAATAGTTTTCTAATGAACCAATCAGGCTGTTATTCAGTTGCAACAAATCAAGAACAGCATCAGAGGTGTTTTCCTTTTCTCTCTGATTAGTCGTTTTAATTCAGCTATGAGACGTCTGGATGTGGTTTCTTATGAAGCAGACGTAAGATGGAAAAACGTACAGCTTTAGTTTTATCCTTAAACATAGAAAATGTGATATTTAAATGTCAGCTGTTCTCTCTGTGACAGAAATCCAGAAATAAATTTCCATTCATGGTTTAAAACGTTTTCAGTGATGAATGAATTTAATTACAAAACTAAATTACAATTCTGTTTGGTTTGTGGAAAACAGATTTTATTAGAAATTAGAAGTTGAATTTAAATGAGACTAAACATGCAGTGGAATACAAATTTCTGTTCAATTTAATTGTTTTTGGATAAAATAGTCACGTTGGGTTTATAATAGAGGCGCTCCAATTCTGGCCGATAACTGATTAAAAATAACCCTATTCAATTTGTTTTATTTATTTTATCTGAAAAGTTACTAAAATAGTCATTGAGTTGGTGAAAATTAACTGACAATTGTTTTAAAAGTAATTTTTGGCCAGTCAGCTCTAGAAAATATCAAAGCTCCTTAAATTAGTAGTTGCTCTTTTTAAAAAATATATATTTGTGCAAGTATTGAATTTTTTCTTTACTCTGTAAGACCAAATCCAAGCTGAAATAGTAATTTTGAGTATTTATACACAGAAAGTTAACAGTCTAAGGCCTCAATTTCCACCTTTGTGGTTTTGTTCATTTATTTATCACAGCCTTAAATCCTAATTCAGGGTCATGAATAAAACATGAGCCTTTAATCCTTTTCACAAGCGTTCAGACTCCTGACGGCTGGGTTGTTTGTCTAAAGCGGCGTCTCCCTTTACTCGCTCAGAACCGTAAGAATGACGAGGCGTCGTACGAGAAGATGCTGAAGCTCCGCAGGGACCTGAGCCGGGCCGTCACCATTCTGGAGATGATCAAGAGGAGAGAGAAGAGCAAGAGGGAGCTGCTGCACCTCACGCTGGAGATTGTAGAGAAGCGGTGAGTCCCGCTGCAGACCCAAAGTTCTGCTTCCCAAACGGAACCGAAGCAACAAGCTGAGTTTCTATGAAATCCTGGAACACACTGGAATTCCAGTCAGGGGTTTGGAAGGTGCTTGATTTCTGCATAAAGTTCTTGACACTCAAATAATAAAATACAAACCGTTTGTTGAAAGCAAAAATTTGGAAAACATTATTTATAGTTAAAACCAGATATTTTCATATACTTAATAAAAAGACGGACTTTTTTTTTTTCTTTTAGTTTAGTTAGAATCACAAAAGTCATTTATATTTGTTAAAAGCCAGAAAACTTGGCAAGAACACTTTGAGATTTTGTTTGTAACTTTCTTTGTGTATTTTGTAGATTTTCTTTTATTTTTTTTGCCTAATTCATCTTTTGCTAAAAGATGACTTGGGCAGTTATTTTAGGAAGGTGACGATATGTTATCATTTAATTTGACAATGAAGGTCAGTTACCGTAATATAGTTTCTTTGAATCGTTTCAATGCTATGCCTGTTTATTATTCCCAATTTGATGGATTTGAATTAATGTGTTACCGTAACATTTAGTTTCCCTTTCGGATCAATTAAGTATTTTGAATTTAAAGTTGACTTAAATTAAGTTTAAGATTTTAAGTCGGCATTTTGGAAACTCTTCTGATTATCTTAACATTTTAAACATTTTTGGAATGTGAGGTTTTTTAAATTATTTTTTTGTTAAATTAGTGTTTCGTTCTCGGATCAGTCAGGTGTGCAGGGTGAGCGAGAAACACTTCAAAACATAAAATTTTGTTCCTGCTGACGGAATATAAAATAGTAAAACCAATTTTTTTTTTACTGTACTAAATAAAATATATAAGGTATATAAATATATTACAATATATATAAATTTGTACTGAAACTCTTAGTTTTAGTTCATTTGCACTATTTTATCTCCCAAGTGTGGTCCTGGAAAAGTTCTTAAATTTTACTGAAAAGTGTTGAAATTCTGAAATATTCCAGAGTTGAAACTCTGAACTGATGCTTTCATTTCCGTCTCCAGAAACTCCATGTCGGACTTCGGTGGAGAAATAATGGCGGAGGTTCTGGCTGAGCGGGCGCTGGTGAGGCCGCAGATCATCCCCCTGGTTCCGCTCACCAATCAGTACCGACACCAGGACCATCTGGACTCCAAGGACTACAAGTCCAAGGTGAAGCTTCTGTCAGGACTGCGGTGTTAGCCTTTTGCGGCGCCAGAACATTGTACTAACGCTTTGCTCTCGCAGCCCGAGAAGGCAGAACCCCAGCGGCCGAAGAGGAGGTATGAGAAGAAGCCGAAGATGTTGCCGTTGTCGTCGGGAACGGCCCACCACGCAGGTCCGGTCGTGTTCAACGCCAAGGACCTGAACCAGTACGACTTCCCCAGCTCCGACGACGAGCCCTTCTCCCAGGTAAGGCGCTACCGGGTTAGCTTGTCATCAGCGATCAAACGATGGAGTTTGATTTAAGTTTCTCGAGGTCTGCACTGCAAAAACAGAAAATCTTACCAAGTAATTTTGGTTTAGTTAGTACACGTGCAATAAGACAAAACTAACTTAAAAGTAACTTTTCAGCAAGTATTGGAAGCTTGTTTTAAGTAATAAAGGCAATTTTGATGAAAAATTACAAGTGAAATTAAACTAGTACTTTTTCATCAATGTAAAATTTTGTACTTAAAACAAGCTCCCATTACTTGATGAAAAGTTAGATTTGAAGGTATTTGCTTTATAAACTAAAGTGTGAAAAATATCTGTTTTCAAATTTGGAAAAAGGAAATATCAGGATTTTGACACTTTCTTAAAAACTCTTAAATTCATTTTTTTAAAAATGCAAGTTGGCCTTAAATATGTTCATCACAGGTCTTAAATTTTGTGGCCACATAACTACTTAATCTCTTCTATGTAGTTTTTTTCTCATAGTTCTTTTGTTATCAGGCAATGTTTAATAATGAGCAGAAACCCTGAATTTCTTTTTGTCTTGGTTTATTTTTGTATTAATGAAGGAAAGATGAACCTCCACCTTATTGGGTTTAATTTAAACAAAAACAAACGGTCAGAAATCATTCCCATCTTCTCTCTGGTGCAGTTTCAGTTTAAATCTCTGCACTTCTGAGAGCTACAGAACTTCACGGTGAATGTGCTTTTTATTCTTGAACTTGATTGGAACCCTGACCTTTGACTTCTTCTGCCCACAGCTCCACTCTGGCTCTTCGGAAGCGGAGGAGGAGAACGACCCCGACGGAGCGTACGCATTTCGCAGGAGAGCCGGCTGCCAGTACTACGCCGTAAGCCTCAAACTTTTACCTGCAGCTTTAAACAGACGGAGTAAAATTGGACTTTTGATTAAAACACAAAATTTGGAAAATGTTGAGTTTAAACCAGATGTTTTTGTACACCTAATAAAGACAGAAACACATTTATTTCTCCTACCTAAAGTTAATTCAGACTAAAATTACATGTATAGTTATTTGTATTTGCTAAACACCAGAAAACATAAAGAGAACTAATTTTTATAGATTCTGTTTGGTGACTTTCTCTGAATAATTCGAGGAGAAAAATTTATTTGGATTGTTTCAAAGTAACAAGTATTTATTATTCCTGATTTCTCAATGATTTATTAATCGTCTGTTAAACGTTAAAGAAAACTATTGAAATTTCAGGATTTTTTTTTTTTTTTTTTTTTTTTTTTTTTCCATCTTACCAATTAGGTATATGAGGCGTTAGACGTTTCAAAATAAAATTTTCCGTATATCAAGCTGTTCCTACTGTAGAGTGTAGCATAATAGCACAAAAACTATTAACGGTAATAAATATTTCATAATTTTCCTAACATGATGACCTAAGTCATTTTTTGCCAAAAGATGTTTTAGACAAAAATAAATATAATTTTTGGCAAAAATTTACTTCATTTCCTGAAATGACTTTCAGGAATGTCATATAATCATGAATTCAATTTTTTTTTTTTTTTTTTTTTATAGTTGTGTTTTTGTCTCCAAGGTAAATGCTGGAAAAGTCTGAAAACTTTTCCAGCATTTACCTTGAAAACTCTTGAAAAGTGCTTAAATTTTACTGTGTGAAAAAGTGCATGAACCCTGTTAAACGATGCGTGATTGGTTGTTCGCCTGCAGTCGAGGTTTTTATCGGGTGCAGACTTGCGGCCTTCAGGGTCGGGTCAGGCTGACCGCTGCGGTTCTGTGTGTCCAGGCCCGTCCGGACCTGGTGGGCAGCTGGCCGTGGAGCGGCTCCTGGGACGGCGGTTTGGCCGAAGCGCGCTTCCGCTACAGCCTCACTACGCTGACGGTTCCACGCCGCTGCCTGGGCATGGCGCGGCGGCGAGTGGGACGAGGCGGCAGGTCGGTTCTGCTTCACTCCAGCATTTATCTGAAACACAATCACATGTTAGAGTGGAGATACAGAAAAGGAAAGAAATGTCATGGAAAGCTCCTGTAGTTGCAATATAACTGGTATTACTCACTGATTATTCCATATTTTACATTCTCTGTGGAAGTTTGGGTTAATACCTGTAAAACATAGAGATTACATTTTTATTTTTGCAGAAGAAATTGGTTATTACTGTTAGTGGATACAGAAATAACAAAACCCTATATTTACACAGTTAAACATATTGAAACGTCATAATTTGATAAAGTATAATATCTTCAGCACAATTATTTTTACCAAGCAGATTTGGAAAAAGAGAAAGTGAATATAACTTACAATGAACTGAAATTAATTTTAAAAAATTAAACAACCCATTGCTTTTGGAAAGATGAATTTAAATTAAGTGTTTGTTTCTTTAACAATCTTAATCTTTCTGGATGTAAAATAAATTTGATGTGGCGCTGAATTTGTTTATTTCTTTCAAGTATTTGAAATATGTCTAATAGGGAAGCACGATATATCGGCACTAACATCGGTATCGGCACTAACATCGGTATCGGTTCGATAAATAAAACTGAGCTGATATTTATTTTCATCTTGTCTGTTTTCTGGATGCTTTTCTTTTTTCCAAATTTGTCAAAATGAAATATAGAAAATATCATTTATCAGCCATAAGGGCAACATTGATACTGGTCCAAACTCCCATGCCGGTACCGGTGCTGGTCTGTAATAGTTTTCTGAGCTGAGAAGCTAATTTTATTTTTATGTGAATAGAGGGCAGACATTATTCTGATTCATGATTTATTTGTTTTAGTTACATGAACTGTTGACATTGATTTAACTAAAGGAAGTTGTTCCTGACTGTTTGGTTCTTGTGGGCCTGCAGGGTGTTGCTGGACCGGGCGCATACGGACCACGACGACTCGTTCCACCAACTGGACCCGGAGACGCCCGACCTGCCGCCGCCCGCCTCTCCGCCTCCCTCTGCAACTTCACGCTCGCCGGCTCCCGACGCACTCGCCGGTACCTCAGAAACAAATACCTCGGACAGAAGTTCCCCCCCCTCGGCGCCGCCCCCCTCCTTGGACCTCAGCCAGATACTGTCTAATATAAAGTCGTGCCGCTGGAGGCACTTCAGACCTCGGACACTACCACTACATGAGCTGGACAACGCCCAGCCGCTGTTCAGGAGGATCAGTCGAGGCGTGAAGCGCCCGCTCGCTGCCTCAGCTGGGGGACGACCGTTTGGATCGCAGCGCCCGGCCAGGGTGGTCCCTCCTCCCACACCCGTTGCTGGTAAGTGGCCTTAGAGGGTTCTTTAAAGCTGCAGTAGAGGGTTCTTTAAAGCTGCAGTGTGTAACTTTTATTTTGAAAAAAAATGTTTTTAACATATTTGTTGAAACTCTCACCATGTAATGATGATTACAGACTTGCACAGATGGCAGTTTTCCAATCTTTAAATCACCTGCTCTGCCGATTTCTGATTTCTGCCAATTTCAATTTTGCTTGAAATGTTGCTAACTATATAGCAAGAAAGTTGCTGAGTTGGTAACAGTGGCGTGATTATTAAGTGCAAATGTGCAGGCATGACCTGGTGAGTCAGGTCAGGACAAAACTCACACTGCAGAGGACAGATTTTTAGAGCCGAGGTAGATGAGATTGGTGGATAAGATCGGCTTCACGTGGCAGTATCAGCCCATCACCAATTTCCCAAAATTGAGGAAATTGGTGCCGATAAATCAATGCACAGATTATTCACAGATAAATCTGTGAAAAACACCACTTTCCTGAGCTGCTGTGGCTGTCTGAAGAAATGCATCACTCCCTACCAAAATCAACCAATCAGAGCCAGGAAAAGGGTCTTAGTGCTATCAATCAACCTCATCTACTCACTGCAAGATAGCTGAGAATCAACTAGCTGTTACAGGAAAAATGTTTATCTGCCATCATCAGTGGCTACGCTAACTAGCATTAGTTAGCTACAGTGTTGGCAGGCCTGTGCAGACACTGTTGCAATAATAAATGTGACTAAAAATAAACCATGGATGAGTTTCTCTTGTTGGGGCATTAGTCCTTTTATCCTGGAAATGTTCTTCATCTGATAGAAGGCCGACTTTGTAACTGTCTTAGTGTGGCTCTGAATGTTCACCCAGATGGCTAGGCTAGTGGAAACATGTAGTGGCTCCAGGAATGAACCTTGGGGAATCCCACTTATCTCAAAATAACTTCCTGTTTGTCCAAAAAGTGTTTGTCACGTTTTTTTTGGCAGGAGATTCTCTCCATGTTATTTTTAAACTTGGAGCAGCTCTTTGTTTTAATCAGCTGTGAAAAGCTGTTGTTGAAGAAGTGACTATTTGTGCAAGGACAAATGAGTTGGGTTGTATCGATTTTGTCTGAACGAGTATCTGAATAATTCATTCTGCTAGTGTCAATCATATAACGATATCAGTTATTTTAACAATGTTGCTGCATCGGCTCTAATTTTACATTTGTTTACTGAACCAAATGGCTCCGACTCTGCCATTTGCTTTGTGAAAGATTTGTTCTTGTTTTTAAGTTTGAGCTCCCCTCCCAATCCCAGAGGTGTCAATTAAACCTGGATGTGATGAATAAATTCATGACGCACGCCGGATCTGTTGCTGTGTTGACTCGCAGGCTAAACGCCGCACTCTGAAGGCATTCAGGTGCAGCTGGTCTGATGGTGGTGCAAACATTGTTTTTACATGCGTTGCATGCTTTTGGTTATTGATTGTGTCTGTGTAGCTGCACCGTAATGAAAATACCCAGGCATGAGTCCAATTAACAGGGTTCCTCTGCTGAAAGCGGCACTACAGCGGTGCAGCGTTAACTGGGAAAACTTTGGATTGGAGGAATTTGATATGCTGGAGATGTCATCGGATGTTTGACTTGGAGAATAGAGGGACTAGTAATCTCAGATGCTGTGGAATAGAAATGTTATGGGTCGGCAGGGGAAAGAGGAAATCAATATTTCAGAGAAGAATGAAGCCGCTTCATTCCATGACATGAGAAACAACACTTTGAAATCAATAAAAAGTAAAAAAAAAAAAAAAAAAAAAAGTCTCTAGGCAAAAACCAAGAGTAAGGTGGAAAATGCAGAAGTTTTACTAGCAGCAGGATTTAAATGTTTTTTTTCCTGAAGAGGATGTGATTGAATTCCTGCTTCTGAAGATTAGCTTTATCTTTACACCCAATGTGCTGTTACATCTGAACAGGCTCTGGTTTCGCTCGCAAGTCGACTCTGGTTCTGTTTGCACACACTGGGAAATCCCACTGATTGTTTAGAAAACGCTAAGAGATGAATGAAGTGACACAGATTTGATCCAAATACAGTGACGTTTGAAAAAGTTTAGCTGGTTTTGAGAATCTGTTTGGTTTCACAGCTTTTCATTCGCAAAAAATGAAAAGTGTATGTATGTATTACGTACGTAACACTGTATATATGTAATATCATTAAGACATGTTTGGTGTTTGACCTGTAAAAACAGGCAGTTATAGATGATTTTAAAGGGACTAAAACTGGGATCCACTGCAAATATTTGACATGTTTCCCAAGTTAAATAAAAAGGTTGGACGGTTGTTTTCCCACAATATTAGCAGAGGATAGGTCTTTCTTTTTCAGTTTCATTCTCTGTCTGTTGGAAAGTTCTAAAATCAGACTGAAACAACAAGTTTTGAGATGATTGTTTCTAAATCTAAACCAACTTCAGTGGCAAATTCAGTACACAATCTACTTGTTTCTTCCTTTTGTGATTTCTGTTGCCGAGTTGCTCTTGGTCTGTTTTTCTCCAAACTGACTGGATAAAAGTCAAGTTTAAATGTATATTTTTTTGTTGCCGTTTTGGTTTAATTTCTGCTCTGCTTTTTCAGCAAATCTTCTTTTTCTGAGTCTGTAAACTCACATCATTTGAGATTATAGTAACTAATACTTTTTATTTTGTTTGGTTTTTGTTAAACGGAATCAGCCTGGTTTACTGCAGTATTTTGTCTCTGTTGTATAAAGATAACTCGACAAGAAGGAGTTTCGGGGAGAACATATATACAGACGAAGCAGGTTTTTCATCTGAAATGTAAAATGTATTTTATTTTTCACAGTTTTGAGTTAATTTCTTCAGCAAATTGCCTTTTTTGAGTCTGTATACTCCATTTAATGATTAATTGTTCACCAAATTCGTTATTTCAATAATTGATTGTTTCTGTATAAAACAATTTGAGTCTCCTTTTGCTCTTACTACTTCCTGTTGTACCTGCAGCAGCTTAATTAATAACAACAAAAAACAAGTAATCCAATTAATCATTTCATGCCAAATCACAAAATGAAGTTGTGAACATGCTCGTCCTCCTGTTCATCTTTGATTCTTTACTTTCATACATCCAGGATCAGCAGTCGATGTTTCATGAAGCTTTCTTTTTCTCAAAGTAACCCGGATTGGTGTACAGCAGTATTTTATCTCGGAGTGGTATGAAGACGTGTTTTTTCCCAGATGGCTAACTTTCTCCTCTGTCTCAGCGTTCACAGCAGAACAGTACCAGCAGCATCAGGAGCAGCTGTCTCTGATGCACAAGCAGCAGCTGGAGCAGATCCAGCAGCAGCACCAGCCAACAGCACTGCCAACAGCACACAGGTCGGTACGCCGCCGCCTCACCGCCACCGCCACGCTCTCAGCCACTGGGTTTCTCCTAAACTCTCCTCCTCTTCCTCACACAGAGTCTGGCGAACACGCTGGACGAGGCCAGCGCTCACTTCGCCGCCTCGGCCCTCGTCTCCGCCGAACAACTGCTGGCTCTGAAAACCAAGGACGAGCTGGCCCTGGGAGGCGGAGTCAATGGCGTCCTCTCCTCAGGTACGACACAAAGGCTCCACCCTAGAGAGTCGCTGGATGAAACGCCTAAAATTTCCCCAAAGATCAAATAAAAGCAGAAAACTATAGTTTATGAAACCCCATGCCTTCCTTTATTTGGGATTCTGGTGAGAAGCAAGAAGCAACCTTTATTGCTTGGCAGTTCCTTAAATCTGGGCTTAACTGCAAAAAAATAGTTTATAGATGGTGACATAAGTAAGTTTTCTCTCTTAAAATCCTCACCATGCATAACAAATTAGTGATTTTCTGGGTTTTCTAGTCAAACTGCTCAAATTACAAATGTCAGTTTTTATTTTTGAGCAGACTCTGAAAACGTCTCATTCTGCTCGTTTTTAGCAAACATATTGTAATAACTTATTTAATTTAGTCAAGTTTTGTAACTACTTGTGTTGTAACGATTAGTTTAGTTATTGATTAATCGATTGTTCTGACGATTAATTGACTTAAACTGGCACATTTTGCAAATTTTTTTATTTAAGCCTTTTTCAAACAATATTAGAAATGCATTAAAAGATGCAAATAAATAATAAATTCCCTTTTAAAATAAGAATCAACATTTTACTAACTAATTTAGCACTGCTTCAGTGAAGGATTGATAATCTATAGTAAAGATGAAAAGAAGCTCAGTCCGATCTGCTGAACACCACAGCTTAGTCCTGATCTGTTGATTACTTGATCAATAATTGGTTTGCAGAATGTGCTTATTAAGAGATTTTCTTGACAGAAATTGAACTGAGTGAAGCTAAAGCTGCCACTTGAAGAGTTCTGGGTTGAACAAACGTACAGACAAATCCAAAAAATTACAACATGTATCTTTGTACAATTTGGCATAATTACTGCTCCGACTGGTGTTTTTTCATCTGGTGTTTATTACCGTTAACGATTAATCGATTACTAAGTTAGTTGGCTATTATTTCAATTATTGATCAATCACGATTGTTTGATTAATCATTTCAACTCCCCCTTCTTTTTAAGCAAAACCAGTCTCTCTTGTAAATGAGATCGCCTGTATAAAGTTCAAATAAAATACGAAGGAACATGCAGGTTGGTAGATTAACAGAATAGGAAAAAATATTTTAATTTTTTGGGAAATAATAAAACTGCAAAAACAAAATCTTTTGGTCTAGTTTTTACTTATATTAATACACTTGAAATAAGATGACGCTAATTTACTGTAAGAAATATCAGTAAGATAAGAGCTTGTTTACAGTATTAATATTAATTATGCATTAATATTGATTTAAAAAGGACTTATTTTATTGGCAGATTATTTTACTTGGAACTAGACATTTTTCCCATGTTATAAATTAAATCTCCCAATGGAATAAACATTTTTTTCATGAATATTAAGGATTTATTGGTGTAAAATAAGTTCATATTTCTTGCTGAAAAGTTACTTGTAGGTCAGTTTTTCTTATTTGAAATGTACATAGATATTTGCACTGGAAATTAGACAAAATACTTGGTAAGATTTTGTATTTTTGCTGTGAAAACATGAATTTGAGAGATTTCAACACCCAGAAAACCTGTTGCAGTGAAAATGATTTTAAAACTTTGTGCATGAACATTAAAATGACAAAGACCCAGATTGCTCCCTTTTTAAATACACAAACAGAGTAAAGTGTTAATAAAGTGACATTTTTTCTAAATTCATATTTTGCAGTTTTCTGTGGCCCCTTTGAAAACATTTTCAAAAAGTAGAATTTATTTCATTTTCCCCTAAAAGACGGTCGATAATTTCAACTTCCATCTCCAAACCCCCCCTCCCCCCTCCCCCTGTCACCTTGTTGCCTTCCTGCCCCTCCCACCACCACCACCACCGCCCCCCACTACCCGTTTTTACCCCAACCTCAGGTGTCTACAAGGGCTTGTCGCTCTCGAGCTCAGCGTCCCCGTCCCCAGCCGCCCCGGCTCCTCCCACCGCCACCCCGACGTCCGCCTTGCTCCACCCCTGCTCCACCACCCTCGGCTCCACCACCAGTAACAACAACGGCACAGCCCACCCCCCCGCCAACGCCACTCAGGTCCTGCTGGGAAACAACAACAGCCTCCGTTTGGCGATCCCCGCCGGCAAGCGCATCCACGCGCCGCGGACGCTGAGCGCCACCATGTCGACATCCGCCTTAAAGCTCGCCCACGCGGCGACCGCCAACTGTCAGAAACCCAAGGTGGGGGCCTCCTCCACCTCCCCGCTGGACATGGTGCCCAGGTGAGGAAAACACCTTTTGTTCTTTAAATTATTTTACAAACTAAATATGCATGAATTTTTATTTTCGCATTTTTGTAACTTTGTTTTTTTTCTGATTTGGTCAATTTTAGCTGAAGGCTGAATTTAAATGTTTTTACATTTCTAGTCATAGAGCAGATTTGTCATAATTTCATAGGACGATAAAATTACTATCATAGCCATGTTGTTTTTGAGAAAATTTTAAAGTAATATATTGGTAATAATAATGCAAGAACACATTATCAAAGATCAATACGCTTAACATTGAAAATATTTTAAATATTCAAAATACACTGAACAGTGTTATACTGTTACTCAGCGTAACAATAACAGTGAGTAACACAGCGAGTAACACTGTTATTGTAACAGTGTAACTGTTATTGTTACACTGTTGCTCAGTGTAACAATAACACTGAATAATAGATGAGATGAATTATTGAATTATGAAGTCTCTGTAAACAAAATTGTTCTTCAAAAACAATTTGAACCTCAATGGTTAGTTGAGGCTAAAGCACCAAACCACAAAATTTTTATTGTCCAGTTTTTGGTAGAAAATAAAAACGGTAAATCATGCAAATGGAAATTATTGAATTTGTTTTAATTCATTATACAATTATATATAGCAATGAGCCGGTTTCTGTTGTGTGTTGAGCCATTTGTGCATATCTACCGTGACAAGCAACTTCCCAAAGACGGTTTAGATCAATTCAAATCAAAGTAAAAACAAAAATAATTGTTATAGCATATATTCCTACCATAAACATTAGTCATTAATGCTACTTGTTGAATAAATATTGAGGTTAAATTGTTATATATTCTGCATGAGTTCATTCTGGAACTAACTGAAACTTTTTCTGATGTTTGTGTCTCTTAAACAAATAAACCGTTTGTAAGCATTTAAGCTAACGGTGCTCCTCTGCCTTCCTTTGTCCCATTTCAGGGAGAATCTGGAGCAGGACAAGCCAGCGCTGAACAGTCTGTCAGAGAACACAGTGGCCATGGAAGTCACGTAGCCTCCGCCGCTGGCTGCGAGGGAAAAGTCACTTCCTTCAGCTTTTTATTTCCTCTTTGTTTTTTTTTTTGTTTTTTTTTTAAGGTGCTATGCATCATTTTGGTTAGTCGTGAATGCAAGTGGTGGCTGAATGAGCACTGCAAGGTTGGGTTTCCACGGCAACCGTTTTGGGACTTAATTGCAATGCTCGTCTCGTACAAATTTCTTTTTCTTCTCCCCTCCCATAATTCCCCCCGTTTGTTAATAAGAGATTGTCTGTAAATTCTTAATATGGCAATTATATGTACAGTACAGCATATTTGTAATAAATACCCACGCCCCACCTTAAAATGCCCCAAAATAACTCCCCACCACCGCCCCTCGTTCTTGTATATAACATTACTTGAATACAGAATTGTTCATTTGTGATGTTTTGCACTTGATACAAAGTTAAAAAGAAAAAAAGATTAAAAGAGAAAACGACAAACTGCAACTGGTGCAAAAATAACGAGTGAAAGTTGTACCACAGAAAAATGTATGTCATCACATGCATGGTGCAGAACCTGCTGTTGGATCTATTTATTGTGCCGTGTTTACAAAAAGTTATTTCTCCCCACCTTCCCTCTCCCTGCCATTCATGTCATTTTTTTTCCCTGCTAAATTTTAAATACACTGTCGTCTCACCGGTGCCCCCAAGCTGTAGTCGGTGTTTAGCTACATTTAGCTACATCTACATATGTTTTTTTTAAATATCGAACGTGTTTCATTTGTTCCACCACATTTGTCGTATTGAGTCCGCGGAGTCGCAGGCCGGTAGGCGAGGCCTTTGTTTGGCATCAGTTCCTCCACAAAGCTCTTCCATACATTTTTTTTATTCCTGAGACAAGTAACAAAACAATTGGGATGAAGACTTTCCCAGAAGTCTTTGCTGCTTCTGACGTTCTAAGCACTAGGATTTTTAATTTTTTTTTCTTTTTTATTGACTGATGCTGCTTTTGTATGATTTTATGATTTTACCATTTGGTTTTCACTAGCCAGCCTCATTTTTCATTGTTTTTCCTCCATCTCATTGTTTTTTTTTAAATAAATATTTTTGTATCACCTCCCCCCCTTTTTTTTATTTTATTTTAAATTTGCTCATGGAAAAACTTCATTATTTTGTTACTTGTTGCTCTAAACAAAATATATATATATCTATATATAAGGGAGTAAAAAAAAATGCAGTAACTGACATTTATCATTCCAGCCTCTATGTAATAACAAACATGTATGAATTGAAAAAAAACAATTAGACGTTTTCTCTACTTTAAAAAAAGAAAAAAAGCTATCCTGAAGGCTGAAAGGCCATGAACCACATGTTATCGGGTGCCTTCATTTGGGAAAAAATAAAAACCTAAAAAAAAAAAGTGCTCTCTTCTGTGAAGAGTTTGGTACTGAACAAGGCTACTTGTAGTTTTTCTTTGTCTGTACCACTATTCCAATGCCCATTCCAGTTTCCCAGTTTGATTCATGACTCTTTTTCTGTTTTTTTTTTTTTTTTTTTTTTTTTTTTTGTAGACCCAACCACCACAAACACACACAAACAAAATAAATCCTTTTGAAATGTCACAAAATGAAATAAAAATCCAGGGCATTATGTGTTTCGATCAGCATGTGTCGTTTGTTTTTTTTGTCGTCTACAGTTTGTCTCTAAATGTAAATTACCTCAGAGTTTGGGAAAAGTAAGTATATCCCCTACTGTTTCCATAGCAACTAGCGTAATGCTAATTGAATTATTTTCAATGTGACTGCAGTTTTCATGGTGGAAGCTGCTATTCCTTCTCAATTAAGTAAAAAAAAAAAAAAACTATCCCAAAGTGTATTTAAATGATTTATCTCAGAGTCCCTGTGGATGACAGCAGGACTTCCGGTTGTTCCCATTGAATGTGTTGGCGCACAGTTTGATATTTTGAATATTGATTAGCTTCATGGAAACTTGGATTAATAACAATAGATTATGTTTTGACGCCAGGATGACTTTTTATTTTTCGTAAAACTGCAATACTTTTTTTTTTTTTTTTTTTTTCGCACCAGTCATGTCAACAGCCGGATGTTGCCGCTGGACGACCGGAAGTAGCTGGAGGATCATGGCGGTTATGTTTTTATTTAAATAAATTTATTTACGTGGGATTTTAATTAGGGTTTGTTTTGTATAATGGAAACCCCGTAATGACGACAACGTTTTGCGCACATTTGTAATGGAAACGCAGCTAGCCTTCCGACCAAAGACTTTACATGCTAATGGTTCAACTCAAAACGCCATTGTCTGTTGGCTAGCACTGCTGATCCAGCTCATTTGCTTTTGTTGCCCTTCTGGAAGTCGCTGAAAGTTCGGAAGTCGGGAAACGACCGATGAAGGTTTGAACTTCATCCGTCTCTTCAACTCCTCTGGGATTCCGAATGTAGTTCAGGTATGTTATGAGCTACTGAGATTCTAATCAGCTGCTCCATGTTGTTAAAAATGTCTCCATCCAGCATTTAAGACCAAAACCACTTAAATCAATAAAGATTTATAGAAGCAAGATCCAGTTCAACCTGAAAAATAGAACATCTGTCAAATTTCTCTGAATAGTTGGACCCGTTTCTACCAGGTTCAAATAACAGACCAGATGCAGCTTTTATTGAGAGGAGAAAACATAAAGATAACAGTCGAAATAACAAACAATGCAAACTGAAGAGTAGTAAAAGAAAGAAGAGTAAGAAGTGGTCAGTTTGCCCTATAGCAACATAAATACAAAGTTGGCTCATGTCAACTTATTACAATGAGGCATGAGAGAGGAAGAGCCCCAATATTTTTGAAATGACTGTAGTTGTGTGTTCAGGTTTGATGCAGAACATTTTTTTAAAAAGTAAATTAGAATCTAGCCCATTTAAAACAAAACCCTGCACTGGATTCCCATCTGGTTTGGTCAGAATCAGTTGTAATTAGTGAGCTGAAGTTAGTCCCAAACAAAATGTCCATCCAAGCAGCCGTGCAGTTTCAGCAAACCTGGATGTTAAAGGGGACCCATTTTACAAAATTCACATTTTTCAGGTTTTTATGCTACAATTTGGATTTCTGCCGCTTCCAAAAACAACCAAAGCACTAAAAAAAAACACACACACACACAAAGCCATTTATAGGTGGCAAGTTAATATTTTTGGTTTGTAGAAAATGATCTATTTCAAAAGCCTCCCAGAAGTTGTCACAATTGATGGGACAATTGTTTTGTTGTTGATTTGCCATCCAGAAACTACATGCTCCATTATTCTTGGTTGTATAAGATGCTCTACTAATGCTTTTCAAAGATATACAGTTGTATAATTAAAAATCTTTTTGCCATAATTTTCATGTGAGTGTAAATGTTGAGTTGAGGGGTGTGGCCAACAGCAGCTTATTTGGATTTAAAGTTACAAAATGCCCTAAAAATGCAGAACTGACCCGAATTAAATTTCATTTTCTAAGAAAGATTTTGTGAAATCGTGTTTTGTGTAATTCGTTGACCAATCAAGGAATCATATAAAATGTAAATCATGAGATTACCTGGTCTTGACCCGGTTCTGAAAGTATTTAAAGTGTACAAAGCTACACACTAATTTCTTAAATATGAAAAAGTGAAGCCCAACAACCCTCTAGAATTTAAAACTATTCACTTTGTTTGCTAACTGTTGACATCATTTAAAAGCTTTCCAATAAATCAGCTCTGTAGATGCGAAGAGGCTCCATGTTCATTAGCGCCAGTGTTTAGTTTGTAGATGACCAATTGGTGCCATTGGTCTTTGCTTTGAGCGAGGTTGAGTTCAAAGCTAAAGGACACGAGGACGCTCTCCGGATCCGGTCTCATTATCTAAACGCTGACTTTATCCTTTGGATCTTCGTTTACGGCCCAGACAGAAGCTAATGAACAGCAGACATGGCGGACTGGCAGCCTCATTACAGCTGATGAGTCTGAGGGCAAAGAGGGGAAGATGAAGGTCGCCTGCTGATCAGTTTGACTGGCTGTCTGTGGTTTGATGCCTTCATTTTGAAATAAAGTACCCAAATAGATCAATACATCAAAAACCTTCCAGGACATAGAGATAAAGGCATGAATGTTATTGGTTGTCATAACTATATGTCTTTGTTTTAATATTAGCCGTAATGATTATTTGTGCAAATCTTTTCAAAATCCTTGACCATTTAAAAAAAATTAATGTTACAAACACAAACTCAATATATTATAGTAGGAATTTAATATAAAATAAAACACTAACAAAAAAGGAGGATTAAAAATGGTTTCAACATTTTTATGGCCAAATAATTAGCAGTTTACTACAATTTCAGGCATTTGTGGCGTATAAAAACAAAAAAAGATTAAAGGAGCAATATTTACATGGTGGTGTTTCTAGATTTTTTTTCAATAATAGACATTTTTATGGTACTTCCTCGTCAATATTAAGACATGTTTAATTTAAAACAAACTCATATGTCTTGCTGTAAATTTACTTGTAAGCTGGTTTTGTCTTATTTCAAGTGTATTAAGATATTTCAGGTAGAAACTGGGTTAGATTGTGTTTTTGTGGTGAATATACAGAATGGATTCATATGGTAGTGCAAATACGGTTATTTTGTTTCACAGTAGTGAACTAGTAGTAACAGGAATTACCTGCAATTAATTTACTGCTGTAGACAAAAGCAAAATAGCGAAGCGTCATTTTATGTGCTCTTATTCGCCACTGAAGAAACAAATTACTTATTTGAACAAATAAAAACATGAAAAATTATCAGTTCATGTTGATCTAAACAGTAAAGTTAAAATCTGTTAATCTAAAATGATATTTCTTTTGAAAATGTTTCACTGACATTGAGGATTTTTGATTTTTAGAAGCTCGTCCGAATCAATCTTCCTCAAGAAAACAGAACATATGATTAAAATTAAAAGATATTTCAGATTTTTAGGGGTTTGCATCAAACAACAGATGTGAAATCAGCAGAAAAATATAAATCTTATTCCAACAGCACTCAAGAGCAAATTAAAAAATATACATTAATCCCAAAGGGAAATTAAATGTTCAATTGTTTAAAGAGAAAACTAAAAGGAAAGTAACAGCAAGTAGATAAAAACTAAATTTCATGAATGTTAAAAACAAAATGGCAAAACGTGAAAGTCAAGAGTATCAGGATCCCATCCGGAGCTGCTCTCTCTTTTTTATGTGTAGTTAAGAATAGAAAGTTATGCTGAGACTGAAGCTTGGAGCAAAATTTAATTATGAGTTTTTTTCCCGTGTCAGCAGAAACTGTGTGAAGTAAATGAAAAGAAAGCCTCTGAGTGGAGAGAACCCTGATTTCACAGCAGCCGCCCCCGTTCTCCGGCTCGCTCTGCCCGGACTCCCTGGAGGCCCGGCAGGATGGAGGCGGGATTATCGGCGACACGACTCTGCGTTACGTCGGCGGGACCGAGCGGGAGACGGCTCTGGCTGTGGAAGAGGAAACAAAACAAAGATCCCAATATGTGAGAAGAACATCAAGTCCAAACAAACTGGGTTCGGTTTACGGCCTCGTTTATTAAACCAATGAGTCACATTTAGAAATATTTGAGTCTGACTTGTAAAACAGGGCAGCGATTCCTTAAAAGGAAGAAATACACCCAGAAATGTTATTTATTATGTGTGTGATTTAGCTCTGAACAGTGAATATCCAAGTTATTCAGAGCTTTAGGAGGTTAGATGAGACTAAAATACAGTTGAAATCTGCATTAAAGCTGGAGTTCGTAGCTTTTATAAAAATTTCATTTTTACATAGTTGTTAAAATTACCATCATGCTTTCTAATACAAGGCAGATAATCTGTGAAAAAATGCTAACTAGTGCTAGTGCTAACCAGACACAACCAATCAGAGCCAGGAGGTGGGTCTCAGCGCTGTCAATCACTCTTGTGTTCAGCACAGCATTGCCTAAGTCTAGTTAGCATAGCCACCAATGACGGCAGATAAACGGCTTTCCTGTAATGGTGAGTTGTTTTTTTGCAGCACATTTTGCAGCGCATTTATTCACAAGATTGATTGACAGCACTAAGACCCGCCTCCTGCCTCTGATTGGTTGTTTTTGGTCGAGAGCGATGCATTTCTTCAGACGGCTCAGTAAGGAGGTGGAGATCAATGTCTTCACAGATTATCTGTCTCATAACAAACTGTCACAACATGGTGACAGTTTCAATAAATATGGAAAAAAAAATTTTTGCAAACGTGACACTGCAGCTTTAACTCCAGTTTTCACCTGCCACTCTCAAGCTCCTTTTCTAATATCGCCCTGGGCAATTGCCCATACAAACCTAAATGTTTAACAGCATTCACATGAAAATTATAGTGAGTATTTATAGATCTAGATGTTTAGATGCTAACTTCAGTTTCTTTAATTGGAGGAAATATTTACCTGAAAAATCATGTTAGTTTCTGTTTTAAGTTACCGTAATAAACTCGATAGGTGTGTTAATTACAACGTAAAGGTCGAAATAGTTTAATAAAACCTTTTTTTTTCTAATTAAAGACCGCAACCATCAGCTGAGTGAATCGGAGCCGGACTGCTCTGCGATTTATAGGATTTTAATCCCAGAGGATTACATGATTCCAGCTTTGTTCAGGGATAAAAGAAACACCAAATTATTCCTCTATGAAGCAGCAAGGCGACAGCAAGCATGGAAAATCCTGTTTCACTTGTGAGTGTTGTGACTTCACTCAGTTCGCATTATTAATCTCTGGCGCCACCTAGTGGTTAAACCTGTGCTGTGCACAAAACTCTTTAACATTTGACTTGTACAGGAAAATTCTGTAAAAAAAACATTTCGTGTTTCTTATATACATTTTTCAGATTAATCTCAAACATCCTGAGTTGTTTCTAGCAATTTTTTGACTTTTCAAACTTTCAAAACTCTGTTTTTTCTAAAAATAATCTCAAAATTTCTTAGTTTATTTCTAGAAAATGTTTTGACTTCTGGAGCTCAGAAATTTTTGAGCATTTCTGAGATTACTCTCACAATTTCAGATTTATTTTCTAGCATGTTTTTGAGTTTTTTGGCAGGAATCTACTTCTTCTTTTCTGTCTCTCTATCATGACCTGAATACGTCGCTGCATGTTAGTATTTAATTGCTGGATAAAAATAACTAAAACACATAAGAGCCAGCCACATAGAAACATTCTGACAATAAGTTTTTACTTTCATTATTCTGACATCATAGATCCTTATTTTATAATATAACTAACTAGTAATTTTATTATGTTTTTTTTACTGTGGAGTCACTCCAGGTTACAGTTAAAGAACGGAGTAAAACCCAAATAAAACTTTATTTACACAGGGTGGAGAAATCAAACATGCATGCAGTTTTTCCGTCAGGAAGCAGCCACAGCCTTTTTTTTTCTCTTGTTGAGCAAATACTGTGAAATATTTAGAGGCTAGGTGTCTTCAGAAGATGGAAACTTCAAACACTTAACCTTCACTTCCTGCTCAAACGTCACTAAAGCTGGCTCTTCCAGGGAGAGGATTCACACCGTCAGAGGTTTTACTCCTTCAGCAATCATCAACAAAATCTGACTTTTTTGACAGAAAAATAATTAAAAACAAAACAATTTAATGTTTAAGTGGACTTTGTACTTTCTACAAAGTCATGATACTTTAATAAAAATAAATAAATTCTCTCGCTTCAAGTCAGTATTTTCAGTAGATGCACATCTGGACGCATTAGTATTTACTCCATTCTAGTTTAGCAGAAAATTAGGATGGAAAAAAAAGGGAGTAAATTTCTCCCAAACCCTCAGAAACCTTTAGATTAATCTCAGATATTTTCTAGAAGAAAAAAAAACAAACAGGGAATTTCTGACCTTGAAAAGTGGAAACTTTGCTACAAAAACTCAAAACTTTTGCAGAAATGTTCTTGAAAAAAGTATTGAAATTTCTGACCTGGAAATGTTGAAAATTTTCCACAAAAAAACTCAGAAATCTAGAAAAAAGTTGGATTTTCTGACATTCAGGGAAAAAGTTCAGAAATTTTGAGATTGCTCATAAATATTCTGGAAAAAAATTGTAATTTCTGACCTTGAAAAATTGAAAAAATGTTTAGAAAAATAAATTGTAAATTTCTAAGCTCCAAATGTAAAAAAATGATTAAAAAAACAAACTCATACATTTTAAAATCAATCTCAGAAATGTTATAGATAAAACCTGGACATTTTCTGGGTCTCCTCCATCAGACTTCTGCAACTTCCCCTCCAAAAAGAGCGATAGAAATAATATTTAAATTATATTTATTTATTTTTACTGCTCACAAACCTTCGATTGCCTTTAAAACATCACATTCAATTCATAAACTGCATTCAGTTTTAATGAATTAACCAACATATGCATTGATGGTTGGTAATGAATAATTTCAGGCTTTTATATGCTAAAAACATTCAGGAAAACAAGATTAAATGACAGTTTCTGCTGTTCACAGTCATAAATTTTAAATTAAAAATTCATAGCTGAAATTAATGTTAGTTGATACATTCAGACAACTCAAAAAACCAAAATCTGTTGAAGTTTTTAAGGACTAATAAGCAGAAACCTTAAAATGAGTTTTGGTTAAACATTGCACATGTAAACATCCGATTCAGATTTCAGAACCGGGACAAACATTCAGCTGTAAAGTCTGAGCATGCATACATGGAGAGCAACAGCCAGGCTTCTTCTCGTAAACAACCATTAAAACCAGAATACAGGTCATTTTTTATCCAGATATAAAAAATGAACCTAAATTCACTCCTGGTCGGAGGGAAGAAATGAAATGTGCAAAAATAAACAAAACTGCTTGAATTCATGACCTTCTGGTTCAGGTAAACGTCATTAATCAGTTGAATTTGGTGTCGAAACACAGGTCGGTACCGCACAGCGTCAGTTCATGAACCACAAACTCTGTTGGGTTTTAAGTTACTGATCAAAACAAAATGAGCGGTACAATAAAAAAAAATTTAAAAAAACATTTTATAATATAAAATTATAATATAAACCTTAGAAAACATGTTCAAGACTAAAAGGTAGTTTTCAATCTCCAAAGGATCAATTCACACAACTAAATATTCTGCTTAGAGCTGCACGATAAAAACCTATCACGATGTAATCGCTTCATATCAGTCAATGCAGATAGTTATTGATTAGTTTTTTTTGTTTTAAATATCTGAAATATTGCCAACTGGTGGTGTGACCCTTTCTGTTTTATGTAGTTTTCTCTCCACGCCGTTATTTGTTTTTAAGCAGGCAGAGTGGTGAAACATTAAACTGCTGCTGCGCCAGATACTCAACAGCTTGTTGCTAGGTAACCGAAGTTGGGCGGAACTGGAAACTGTTGATTACCCAGCAAGTTGTTGCTAGTTAACCAAAGAGTGAGTGAGTTAGTTTATGCCACGTTGACTTCCTGTTTTTTGTTTCTGTGTTTTTTTGGGATAGTTATTGTAGGAAGGGAGGAAACACTGCATAAACACTTCAAAATAAGAGCATTAATATGAAAATTTCTTAACTACTTGAAGAATCCTGAAGTCGGTAACCAAAACTTCAACACAGATGTTGAACTTTATTCAACTGAAAGGTTGTAAAATAGTTCACTTTGTTCACTTGGGGGAAGCAAAGTTTGCTAAATGTTTTCAAAGTTAGCTAAAATGCTAAAAAAGAAAACAGTTAGCTCTGCTATTAGCACATTAGCTAACGTGTGTCCACCACTGTTTTCTGCTAATTGTGGACGTCCCAACCAAATACTGTAATTGGATCCACGTTTCAGTAGGCTGGCATTTCAAATTGGTTAAAATTTTCTGAGAAACAAACTTTTTGGGTTTTAATCGTGATAAACAGAAATAAATGTTTTAAATATTTCACACATTTTAATCTGACTGAGAGAGGTAAATAAACTTTGAGGATTCTCTATTTATATGTGAAACATTGTCTTTTAAGCTCAGATATTTAAGTGAACCAACCTTTTAAAGGTCCAAATGGCCAGATCACATTTCATTGGACATAAAATAACAGACATTTGAATAACAACTGTAAATCAGAGTCTCTGTTACTTCAGGCCCTCAGATGCCGTTGGACATCATCCCCGTGTTCAGTTTCAGGAAGAACGACTTCAGCTTGCACAGCCGGCACTTCTTCTTCTTCCTCTTCTTCTTGGCGTTCTTACCTTTCTTATAAACTCCCTGATATTTCGCCTCCTCCTCTCCGTCTGCCCAGGGCGCCCAAGCCCGGTCGTTCCGGCTCGGGTTGGCCCGTGGGTCGTCGGGGGGGAAGTACACCGGCACGGCGGTCCGGTTGTAGTGGGCGAGCCGCTCCAGCAGCTGCTGGACCACGTCTGGCCTCCGGTCCGCCAGGTCCCGCCGCTCAAATGGGTCGGTCGCGATGTTGAAGAGCCAGACGCTCTTCGGGCTGGGCGGGTCGGAGAGCGCCGAGGAGGAACGCTCCAGGTTCCACCAGCGGCCGGGAAGAGTGGGAAGCATCTGCGGATTAGCGATTGGGAATATTTTAGCTTGATTGATAGAAATGAAACAGAATATTTTTTATGTGGATTAACAACAGCTCTTTTTAATCCGCTTTAACTCACTTTAATTAGGTGCAGCAACGCTAACTTTAGAGATTAAGTCAAAGAGTAGGTGTGGTTCTTGTTACCATGACAACAGAAAGACACTAGAAATCTCTGAAAAGATTACCGCTTTGTATAGCTAACATTTTTGGAAGTAGTTTGGACTTAATTTATTTAATTTATTCTTGACGAAATGAGTGCAGTGGCAGCAAATGGCCACCAGACATTGAACACACCTAGAAAGTTCGGTTCGTTTTGGGTAGATGTGAATGCAAATCAAACTCTTAACATGAACCAAAACAACAAACTCCGGTCCGCCTACAAACCGCAGTTTGGTTGAAGTGAACTCTGATGCAATTCGAGTGAATATGTGAACGCCAAGCGGACCGTAGACTACTCTCAAAATGTGAGTTCAAGAAGTGAACCACAATGCAGTGCATTCTGGGTAAATACAACTAAAACAAACGTGACAGCCTAGCGCTAGCGGGAAAAATTACTCATGGTCTTATAGCAAGGGCAAAAGAGAAATGCTACCACCGCTAAAATCTAATGCTGAATCAAGTTCCTCTCAGTGACTTCTTTTTTTGTGTCTTTTCCTTCTGTGGTTCTTGGTGCAGCGCCCCCACAGGTGAGGAGGGGAACAGGGTTTTCAAATGATTTGGTTGGTTTGACTCACTGCAGTGAAAATGTAACAAATGTTGCAGTTCTGGTTCCAAATCGAACCCGGTCTACCGGACCAGCAGGTGTTAAAACAGCCTAAGAACTTTTCTCGGTACCTGCGGAGGGACCCAGTCTCCGTGACCCGGATCTCCAGTCAGCAGCTTCCAGTCTCCGACCCGGATGGCGGCCTGGACAGACGTGTCCCACAGCGGAGACGGTGTCGGGGTTCCAGACTGAGATGTGTTCTGGTTCTGGGTCTGGACGAAGGTCTGCTTGGGTTTTGGCGTTAGCTGCTCTTTGAGCGGTTTCTTTGGTTTGGTGTGAGCGGGTCTGGACTGGGACAGGTTGTGGTTCTGTGACGTGGTTCTCTTGGATTTGGTTTTGGATTTGCGGTGGAAAGTGCCAGACGGAGCGCTGCCGGACTGGATTCCAGGCTGCAGCTCTGGTTCTGGTTTCGTCTTTGGGCCAGACTTCAGCTTCAGCTTGGGAACAGGCTTGGATTTCTTTGCAGCCTCTTGGGAAAAAATCTGAGGTTTCTTGGTGGTTTTTAACTTGAATCCAGACTTTTTATCCAGTTTCTGCTTCAGAATTTTCTTCTGCTTCTTCGGGTTTTGAAACGCAGCTCCTTTGGATGGGATTTCTGCCAGATCAAAAGAAATAAAACATGAACAAGCCAGTTAAGGAAAATAGCATTTTAAGAAGTAAATGAACGAATGTAGGGCTGCAAATATTTTAGCAACTGATTATTCTGACAATTAATCGGTTAAAAAAAAAGACATTTAAAAAAAATTTTTTAATTTAATCTCTTAAGCTTTTTTCATACAGAATTAGAAATACATCAAAGATGCTAATAAACAAATGATTTAATTCCTCTTTAAAATTGTATTGCCTAAAATATAATAATATAGCATTCCTTTAATGAATTTGGACTGCACGAAACTAAAACTTTATCAGTTGAGAAGTTCAGGGTAAGACATAGTTACAGACAAGGATGAGCTTTTTATCAATATAAAATATATATATATATATATATATATATATATATATATATATAGCTCTGAATATGTTTTTATTTTTTACAAATTGGTATTTTTTGGAGTCTGTATACTTCAGCTAACGATTAATCGATTGCTAAATCCGATTAATCGTTTCAGCCCTAAACCAGTTTGCTTATTATTTTGGACTCAATTGAAGAAAACTGAAATAAATAAAAACAGGATCTCGGTCACCCTTCACTTGAAGATGCTTGTTGTATTTAGCCAAGTTGTAACAAAGCAACTAAAAGCAGATTTGGACACTTTTAATCAATTAATCCGATTAATCGATTCAGCCTTTATAAATTTAGTTGATTCTCTTTTCGTTCCTTTTTCCGTCCGTCATACTTGCAGCTGCTTTCTTGTCGTCCCGGCTCTTGGTTTCAGTCGGATGTGTGTGCAGCGGGTCGATGTTGTGGAGGATCTCTTTTCGTGGAGACTCTTTCCCCTCGCTGATGGCGGGCCAAACGTCAAACCCGTCCAGACCTTGGCTCTGAGCCACAAACACACACAAGCAAAGGCTTATGCAGGAAACTCCCTCATTCCTGTGGCTGGGATTCATTTAGTTAAATACAAATTTCAACAACGGTTTAGAGACGCACTTATTGCATATACACACATTTTTATCCAGCATTGTACAGTCACTGATGGAGTATTAGGGCCAGGCTAAGAAAAGTTAATAAATTATGAGAATAAAGCCAAAATATTACAAGAACAAAGTCGTAATAACACAGAAAGAGATTTGTACGACATTAAATTTTTAATAATACGAAAATAAAATTGAACGACAGTGAAGTAAAAACAATATGAGAATAAAGTTGTAATAAAATGAAAATAGTCGTAAAAATACGAGATTAATTCCGTACGACATTGAAATAAAAATACGAGAACAAAAGTCGTACAAGAATGAAGAATAAATTCATAATATTACCAGAAAAAGTAGCCATGTTATTCGAATAAAGTAGTCATTCTATGATAAAAAAATAAAAAATGAAGAGGAGGAATATTGAGCTTGTTATTAAGTTAAACTTTGGTACTGGTTTTACAGACAGGAAAATACTTCAATGCATCAGCATGACATTATTTTCATTTATTGCAAAGAAACCTGACAAACTGATCACATAAAATATTTATAACTCAATTACAGCTTTGCTTTCATAAAAACAACTTTTTTCCAGTTATTTTACAACTTTCTTCTTGTAATATTGCATAATTTTTCCACTAATATTACAACTTTATCCACATAATTAAATAAAATCTCTGTTTGCCCTTTATTTTCTCATAGTATATCATGCTAAACAAAAAAAAAATCTGGTTTCAATTAATAGAACAAAGCAAAGTCAGTGAGAGCTTATAAATAACCCATAAATAAAATAAAATGATGCAATAAAATAAAATACATTTAGCTTCCAAATAAAACCATGAGTGTTGGACGACTGACCTGGGTTATGTTGCCACCGGCCAGTCCCACCAGTGTGGGGAACCAGTCTGTAATGTGGAGCAGAGCTCTGGAGACCCGCCTCCTTCGCTTCAGCAGCGGGCTGTGGACGAACGCCACGCCACGCACCCCGCCCTCCCAATACGTGCCCTGCAAACAAACCGCCATGTTTACCTGGAAGGACTCGTAATGCACTATTAGGGGAAATGTACACTAAAACTGGTATTTGTTTAATTAATTTACACTCTGCTAATTTTCAGCTGTGAAAATTGCAGATTTAACAAAAGTCGTCTTTCCAGAGTGATTTGGGTTCATTTAAAAATGTAGAATAACAAAGTTCTCCACAATATTTCTATAGAAGCGGATATGGTTCCAGGAACAAAGAAAGGACACAGGGAAAAATTAGGTTTGAGGATGGAAGAAAGAAAAAAGATGAAATACTGAAGGTAGGAATGAATGTTACTTCTGGCAGAAATGACGAAGAAGATGACAGGAAGTGGTAGGAGGATGATTGCAGTGCGTGTTTTTTAACGATTTATTTCCTGAATAAACTCACTCACATTGAGTATCTTCAATGGAAGCACTGTGATTTTTCAACATTAGTGGAATATTGAGAGTTTTGCACACATTTGTAATGGAATTGCATTAGTTGCATTTCCATTGGCCATGCACGTCAGATCTTGCTTAAATTGGAATTACGAAAATAAATTCGCTGAATGAAAACATGACAATTTTGAAAAATTTTGATAGAAGGTTTTTGCACTAGGATGAGGTCATTGTTTGGCCATATCAAGAATGGTGTGTTTTGAAAAATGGAAATACTTTTTTTTGCAACGTGAGTCATGTGATTAACAACTGGATATTACCACTGGCAGAAACGACATAAAGGACGACAGGAAGTGATAGGAGGATGATGGTGCTGCGTTATTTTACACACATTTGCAATGGAAATGCAGCTAATATGCCAATGTTTTTAGGAGATTTAAAATTGATCTTGTTTGCTATGTTTGCTACTTACAAAGTAAATAATGATTTATAATTGTTTGATTTAAAATAAAGTACTTCGTTGTTTACCTTCCTGCCTCGTAGTGGCCAGTTGCTCCCTCCAGTGAAAGGCTGGGCTCCATTGTCAGTGGAGTAGATGATCACACTGTTCCTGTAGTAGCCGTACTTCCTGAGGGCGTAGGTCACATTTCGGACGGCCTCGTCCACCGTGGAAACCATGGCGGCGAACTTCCGCCTGGCGACATTGGCCATGTTGTGGTAGGGGTAGATGTAGGACTTGGGAGGCTGCAGAGGAGTGTGAACCGCCTGGAGGAAAAGAATTCAAGTCTTTTCAGATTCAGACTAACTTTATATAGGTAAATTAACGACATTACAAAGACACGAACAAAATAAAACACTATTTTACAAAACAATAGTTTACAAAAAAAAAAGTTCTTTATGCTTTTCTATCCTATTCATAGACTCAGCATACTATACACAGTTCATATATATATATATATATATATATATATATATATATATATATAATTACTAACAATGCATGGAGGGTTCCACCCCAAATCCAGCACCCTGAGACTGTACACGAGCCGCAAGGAAGGAGGCAGAGGACTAGTGAGTGTGAGAACCACTGTCCAGGACGAAACATCCAAGATCCATAGATACATCAGGGACAAAGCCTCATCAGACAATCTGTTCAGTGAATGTCTCAGACAATGGGGAACAGAAGTTGAGGTGCTGGAGGTACCATCATGGGAGGACAAACCCCTACATGGGATGTACCACCGGCAAATAACTGAAGTGGCTGATATCAGAAAGTCCTACCAATGGCTGGAAAAAGCTGGACTCAAGGACAGCACAGAGGCCCTCATCCTGGCCGCCCAGGAACAGGCCATAAACACCAGAGCAATAGAGACCCAGATCTACCACACCAGACAAGACTCAAGGTGTAGGTTGTGCAAGGAGGCCCCTGAGACAGTCCAGCACATAACAACAGGGTGCAAGATACTGGCAGGGAAAGAGTACATGGAACGACATAACCAAGTGTCAGGCATAGTGTACAGAAACATCTATGCAGAATATGGACTGGAAGCCCCAAGATCAAAGTGGGGAACACCCCCAAAGGTGGTGGAGAATGGCCGAGCTAAGATCCTGTGGGACTTCCAGATCCAGACAGACAAAATGGTAAGGTCGAACCAACCAGACATTGTCGTAGTGGATAAACAACAGAGGACAGCCGTTGTGGTGGATGTAGCAATACCGAGTGACTGCAACATCAGGAAAAAGGAGCACGAGAAACTGGAGAAATACCAGGGCCTCAGTGAGGAACTGGAGAGGGCCTGGAACGTGAAGACCACAGTGGTGCCTGTGGTCATCGGGGCCCTCGGGGCAGTCACCCCCAAACTGGAGCAGTGGCTACAACAGATCCCAGGAACAACATCAGACATCTCAGTCCAGAAATGTGCAGTTCTAGGCACAGCAAAGATACTGCGCAGAACCCTCAAGCTCCCAGGCCTCTGGAAGCTTGAAGGAGAAGGATAAGAATCCCTTCTCGGGTTCTTATCCTCGGACCCGAGCTCAGAGGATAAGAGCCACCCGCGGTGGGTGAGAAGGGAATTTTTATATATATATATATATATATATATATATATATATATATATATATATATATATATATATATAAATGTGTGTGTGTGTGTTTTTTAATAATTTGACATTTTAAGTCTCTTTTTAAAGCTCACCAAAAAAGATCTTTATACAATGCATAGTTTTCATGCGACATCTCACTTCCGGGAACTTTGTAGCTGACAGCCATTTTGGTAGGCATCTGTAACTGTCTTGTCCGTCGTGGAGTTGCTGTGACAGCAATAAAGAAGCCACATCCTATGCCTCATACAGGATGATCCTGACGGCAGTGATACACCATTCATACACTTTGGTCAATGGTGTTGATATGCTTTCTTTTTAGTGGTTTTTCTTGCGCTTGCCTACCAAGATGGCGGTTCAATGGCGTGGATCACTTCCAGTTCAGACTTGTGGGAATTATTCGTTCCAGTTTCATATCGACAACTGAAACACATCTAGATTTTACTTTGCTTTTCTCTTTAGCATGTTAACAAAAGTTCTACGTTATATTTAGTTTCTCTTAAATCATTTTTAAGTTGCAGAAGGAAATCTTTTGTCTTCCTTCTGCAACTTAATTCAAGCTTTATCTTTTCTAGTATATTTAGATTTACACCTTTAAATTTAAAAGTTTTACTTTGAATGAAAAGTTTATAAAAAAGTCTAATAGTTTTTTTGCCACTTACCTAATACGTCATAGTTGTTTCGTTCACATTTCTTCTAAGGTCGATATCAATAATTATTGATCAGGTTCTTGTTTTAAATATCTGAAATACTGCCAAACACGCAGTGTGACCTTTCCTGTTTTGTCTTGTTTTTATTTTTAGGCAGTTATGAGACACGCTGGGAAAACATTAAACTGCTGTTGCAACAGTTACTCAACAGGTTGTTGCTAGGCAACCAGGGTTGGGGGAGGGGACTTGGAACTGCTGGTTACCCAGCAGGTTGTTCCCAGGCAACAAAAGAGTGAGTGACCCAGCTTAGTTAAAGTCTTTTCTCTGCCTACTTCTCCCAGAATGCTGTGCGGTTCTATGAATATTTTATATACTGAATATTCTATCAGATGTGTTACCTAATGATATTGATGGCGTGTCAATTGTGATATGTATTATTGATATATTGTCTTGCCCTGATTTCTTAGCAATATGATAAATAGGACAGTATTTAATATGCAAGCCTTTCAAGCAATGTATTTCTAATATATTTAATCTGAGTCTTCCAACTAAGTTTCAAGTCTTTTGTACAGATGCACATTTCTCAAGGCCTGTGCTGTTACAGCCAGCCAATATACTGAAAATAAACGATATATAAACAAATGTAATCTTAAATTACTCTTCCTGTGTCTGGATTTAATTCTGCAGATGTTTGAATGTGGAAAACAAATCTCTAAATGGGTTTCAGATGTTCAGAAACACTTTAATGAACTCTGTGTCCTTCCATCCAGGCATAAACTAGAACTCCACCTTAATGTCACGTTGCACAGACGTCCTGATACCTGGAGGGACAGCAGCAGGAAGAGCGGCCCGTCCGTTGGGCTGCGGCTCTCCAGGATCTTCCTGGCTCTCTGGGTGAACAGCGTCGTGGAGTATTTTCCCTCCTGACCCCACGCGACGCTCTCATTGTCATGCAGGTCATAGCCACACAAACCAGGGCCGTCACAGGACCGATAGCTGGACAACAGACAGGGAAATTTAAAAAACTAACCCGGCAAATGACAGACTGAGTTATGTGTAACGTTATACTAACCTGTAATAATCCACACTTCCTGTTAACGAACCGAAGAAAGAGTCAAAACCTTTTCTGGTGGGCAGGCAGGCCTTCCTGAAGAACAAGAAACAAGGAGTTTACTGTCATTAATTGTATTAAAGAGATCCAATAGATTAAAATTGTGTTTATCTTGTTCAGAAGACACAGAGAGATACTGCGTAATGTGGCATCGATCCGATACCAGATATCAGGAGTAGATTTACCGATACTTTTTATTTTAGTTTGATAAATCATCAAACGTCTGACCTTTAGGCATTTTTGTAGTTTTTCCTTTCAATTATTTTTGTTAAAACCTAAACAGGTCTCAACAGTAGCAGGACCTCAGTTTCCAGTGCGGCTGCTTGATAAGCAACGTTGCTCTGCTAGCCTGCATTCCGTCTCCATGGTAACCAGTTGCTGAACTGGCCAATCAGAGCTAGCCAACTATTAACCCTCTTACTGATTTGTTCTACTTTTACTTTTTTTGGTGACACTTAAATATTTCCAAATAATGATTTTCTCTATTTTGAGAAAAGAAGGGATCCAAACCGACTCAATGTAGGAAACATTTTTTGGACATTATGACCAGTAACTGACATCAAGGTCGAATGCTAGCTAAAAAGGTACATGTGCTAACCTTAAAGCACTAATCATAAACATTAGTTCTGCTAACTCTAAAGCCCTACAGTAGCATGGTGTTTAGCAGATGCTAATGCTAAATCCCTACAGTAGCATGGTCTTAAGTGGAAGCTAAAGCTCTACACCAGCATTGTGTTTAGCAGAGGCTAATGCTAAAGCCCTACAGTAGCATGGTGTTTAGCGGACGCTAATGCTAAAGCCCTACACCTTTATGGTCTTAAGTGGAAGCTAACGCTAAAGCTGTACACCAGCACTGTGTATAGCAGAGGCTAGTGCTAAAGACCTACAGTAGCATGGTGTTTAGCGGAAGCTAATGCTAAAACCCTACACCTTTATGGGCTTCAGTGTAATCTAACGCTAAAGCTCTACACCAGCACTGTGTTAGCAGAACGTAATGCTAAAGCCCTACAGTAGCATGGTCTTAAGTGGAAGCTAAAGCTCTACACCAGCATTGTGTTTAGCAGAGGCTAATGCTAAAGCCCTACAGTAGCATGGTGTTTAGTGGAAGCTAATGCTAAAGCCCTACACCTTTATGGTCTTAAGTGGAAGCTAACGCTAAAGCTGTACACCAGCACTGTGTTTAGCAGAGGCTAATGCTGAAGCCCTACAGTAGCATGGTGTTTAGCGGAAGCTAATGCTAAAACCCTACACCTTTATGAGCTTCAGTGGAAGCTAACGCTAAAATTCTACACCAGCACTGTATTAGCAGAACCTAATGCTAAAGCGCTAACTTTAACAGTAATATCCACCCTTTAAAAACCACAGCCCTTGAGCACCAATTCAAATTTGACGTTACAGTTTACATGTTCTCGAACGCCCTCAGATACTATATAATTTCTTGTTCTGTATAGAAATGTAGAGGCGTCCTGAGACTCACCTGTAGAAGCCCAGGTGCCACTTGCCCACCATGTGTGTGGCGTACCCGGCCTGGCGGAGCCTCTCAGGCAGCGTGTCCATGTGTGAGGGCAAACAGCTGGGCTGCCTGGGTCTGATGATGGAGTGCTGCAATCCTGTGTGGATCTGATATCTCAAAGAAAACAAGATCTGTCGTCACCCCTCAAAGTAGAACAACTTTAATCACGTTTGAGTCAGAGCCTCGGACTCGGCAGCTATCAGTTGTTTTCTCTGAAGCAGCTGTTAAAAATTAGAGTGACTCGTATCTGAGCACAGCTGTAACTGATCTGCAGGATGAACAGCTGCATGAAAAGAATTTACATAAAATGTGAATAACGTCAGAATTATAGCGATGACTGACAGTAAACGGTTGGCTTTACATGTGTTTGATACATAAAAAACATGTTTTGAGTTCAGATGGCTGCAGTTTGACATTTGAGCCACTAGATGTCACTAAATCTTCCAGTTTTATGTTAAACTCCTCCAGAAACGTTCAAAGCTCACAAATTAATCATAAAATGCTTTAATCTTGATGTATTTATGTCTTAATCTTGTTTTAGCTGGCTTGTCTCCCCCTGCTGGCCATTGCAGAGGATACTATTTTAATTAGAATTGATAGTTTGTTGTTTTTATTCCATCCAAACATTAATATAATATGAATATATTTTCAGATTTAGAAAACAATAGCAAGAATCAGCATCTTTAAATCTAAGTTTTCTCTGGACTCATTTACAGATTTTATTATAAATTAACATATTTCCATGTATATTTTTGTTATTATTTTATTTACTTATTTAATTTTTAGGTTATATTTAAATACGATGCGTACATATGTATATAATACATATTATATACATAATTTTATATAAAATGTTCATTTATGATTATATAGTAAACATGCCATTTATTGAATACTTGATCGTGAGCAGATTAATGGAATATTTATTGTATTAACTGGTTAATAACTGAATTGCAAAATGTGCTCAATAGGAGATTTTAGTTGTTTTTATTATTAAATGGAAAATGTTTATACTTTTGTACAGTTTTGGCTTAATTGCAGGTCAGTGTGTGTTGTTATTTCAGCATTTTTTGTCTGTATACTTGAGTTAAGGATTAATCGATACTAAATTAGTCGACAAATTGTTTCAGCCCTAATCAGACTGATGGTGTGTTGTACGGTGAGAATGAATGCAGGTTATTAAAAGGTTTAATCGGCTGTTGATGCGGTGCGTGTACCTGCCGGTCATCAGCTGGCTCCGTGACGGCGTGCAGATCGGTTGAACGTAGTAGTTCTCCAGTATCACGCCCTCTCCGGCCAGTTTGTCCAGAGTCGGGGTTATGATGGTGGGGTTGTGGTAACCGATGTCGTTGTAGCCCTGTCACAGATTGAGTTCTGCTTTACTCCTCTGCGGTTGCTGCGTTTACTATGAGTTTTATCCAAATTGTACTTTATTTAAATGTTTTGTTTATTTCTCTGCCCTTTAATGTGACCACATCAACATTTCATTGACTTCTGCAGTCAGGAAACATTTCTTCTTTATTTCTTGTGCAAACATTTAAAACCAGCTCATTTCTTTATATTTGCTTTGTATTTTAATGCTGAAACCAACAGAAAAATTCAGCTGCACTAACTTCAATTTAACCCAAAGGGGGCAGCGCTGAGACGGTTTGAGGCCAAATATTGCAGTTAAATTTATTTACACAAAATAAATTGTCACAATTTGCACAGGCATAGTAAAGTCAGCAACTTTATGAACCGATTTAAACAGTTTATCTGCAAAAAAAAATGAAATAAATAAGATTTGGGTGTTAGTTTTATTTACACTGCAAAGACTCAAAATTGTAGCAAGTATTTTTAGTGTAGTTTCTAGTGCAAATTGCTTTATTTTGTCCCATTTCAGGACTACTAACTTAAAAGTAACTTTTCAACAATGTATAGGAGCTTGTTTTAAGATACAAGCTCATATATCTTTAGTGTAAAAATATTCTTTAATTTTAAATTTAAAAAGTTCTAGTTAATGTGACGGATTATTTCACTTACAAGACATTTTTCCCATGTTAGTAGTCAAATAATCTGCCATAGTAACTATTACTTTCTATATTAATACTGAGGGATTGTTAACTTAAAACAAAGTACTATATCGTGATGAAAAATTACTTGTAAGTTAGTTTTGTCTTATGTCAAGTATACCAAGATATTTGCAATAGAAACTAGACAAAAAATACTTAGTTGTGTTTAGCAGTGAACCCAGTGACAATTCTGGAAAAACAGTGTAACTAGTACTTTATTCATCAGTATTAAGTAATTATTGAATAAAAAAACTCCCATATCTTGTAGAAAAGCTACTTGTAAATTAGTTTTGCCTTATTTCAGGTACTAAGACATTTGCACTAGAAATTAATCAAAAATACTTGTATTTTAAACCCCAAATCAACATTTTGTTTTTATAGATAAACACCATAACTTGGTGCTAACTTTATGTCTGCAAACTGTGACATTTTTCTATATATGAGTTCAAGATACTTTTACTAGAAACCAAACCAAAAATACTTGGTAAAACTTGCAGTAGAAGAAGAACTTGCTGAACACTGATAGACTTGTTACTGTCATAATACGTTGACCATTAAATTATCGCAAAATTAATGTTTCCTTCAAGTCTGAGTGCTCGGAAGGTGAATAAATCAAACTTTCTTCCAGAAACTCACTTGGTCATCAATCAGAATAAAGATGATGTGCGGCTGATTCTTCCTCCCAGTCTCACCAGTCTTAACGTTGCTGCTGTTTATGCGGTCTGACTGGGACTGAGCTGACAGGAAGTCCAAGCTGAGGAAAACGCTCAGCACAGTTGCAGCTGCCCGCATCGTTACGGCGCCTACAGAAAACAGCACAAAACAAACTCACACAACACCAGAAAGACAGAGGAAAGACGAACAGGGCTGAAAAATGTCTGAGTGGGCACGGTTTCACAGCAGCATGCCATTGCTGCAGAACGGAGCCTAGATCATAAAACCACATTTGGGATTGACTCGCCAACTTGGCTGAAGCTGTGATCTGAAACGCATCCATCTGCTGGAGGAGGGCTTTAAAAGCCTTTATGAAGCTGGAGCTCCAATAAAGAGCCATGAAAATATTAACTGTGGCAGAGAGAGCAGAAAAGGGTCAGTTTGAAGAATTTCAACACAACTCTTTCACCAGTTGCTGGGATTATGCAGCTGGATTGAATTTAAAACAATCCAGCTTCAGACAGTAAAATGTCTGCAGTTATAAACACTCATTTTTTATAAGGAAAAAGTCACCATAATCATATTTTGTAAGGTTTACAGGTAAACCTAGGGCAGAATGATACAGCTGAAAAACATCATCATAGTAGCGTTTCATATCAGCCGATATCAATAATTAATTGAGTTGTTTTTGTTTTTTTTATATCTGCAATACTGCCAGACTGGTGGCATAACATTTCCTGTTTTGTCCAGTCTTCACTCCCTGCCCTTTTTATTTTTAAGCAGTTATGAGGCAAAGTGGAAAAACCTTAAACTGCTGCTGCGCAAGTTACTCATCAGGTCGTTGCTAGGTAACCAAAGTTAGGGCGGAGCTTGAACCTGCTTGTTACTCAGCAGGTTGTTTTTTGTGGGGTTTTTTTGCACTTTAGACTTGTTAAAAGAAAAATCCCCCCAATAGATATTTTCTAGGCCAACTGTTTCCTACTTTTTTGTCTACTTTTAGCAACTAAAATCAGGATTTGAGTCACTCTATAAAAACATTTGTAACTTTTAGAGTTCAGTAACTTAATAAAAAAAACATTTATTTGAACTTTTACAAATAAATGTTCTATTTATGATAACATTGAAAATAAGACCTTTATTAAAAGGTACTTGGTGTTGAGATCTTCACATTTACCACTGTAAAAGGATTCTGTCTAATAAATATAACAAAACTCCATGGAAAAGGTGGACAATTGATGCTCAGAGGTGCTTTTTGTAATGTTTTACTGAGTTTGAGATGATTAATTAACTAAAAATGGTCAAAAAAACAAAGAAAAACTGGTGGAAATAATCCCATTTTACCAGGCAGAATTGTGCAATACAGAATATTCTGGTATCGATACAATACAGAGCCAGTATCACCAATACCGATACTCAATAGTCAAGTATAATATACCATCAAACTCCTGAATTTAAAGCATTTTTGTGGCTTTCCTTTGATTTATTTTGGTAAAACATAAGAGAAAGTTTCTCTTTACAAAATAATAGCGTTTATTTGACTTGACAGTAAATTTGTGTGCATTATTTTATAAATAAAGTGCAAAAGATTATACTTTGAGAGAAAATCAAACCAAATCTTTTTTTGAAGCAGATTTGAGAAACTACATAAGAATGAGAGAAAATTTGAAGGAGGTTTCTTAAACTAAAGAAACTGAAGCATCAATCTGATAGTGCAAGTATTGATCCAGTATTGGAATTTTTGATCGATTCCCTCGTCTCTACTACACCTGTACACAATTTTATTAAAACTCGCTGATCTTCATTGGTTTATTTTACAAAATCTCACAAAAACGCAGTGATTTCTTGATTAAAATGCAACAAAATGTGTAAAACTTCTTGTTGTCTGAAAACTTTTGCAAGGTCTAAAAGTTGGAGACTCAACTAAGACTGGAGTTATGAAAACTGTGGCATTGACTGATGTTTTCTATATAATTGTGGCGATGCGGCTTGCTTTAACTGGAAAGTTATTGTTTGAATTGAGGTCTGACTTTAAGCTTGCGGCCTTTATGAAGAAAAACTGTTTTTGTCCTTCTAAACTGTTTCAGTCCATCCACTGAAGATATTTATCTGGACGCTTTCCCCTTTTGTTCTTCACTTCTCCACTTAAGGCTGCGTTCAGAAAACAAGCCAAAAAACAAGGGAAACTCTGTCAGACTCCAGAAACGCTGGAGATTTACTGATCAAAACCATTTAAAATGGCACAATGAGCTCTAACTCTTCTATGTATGCATGTGTATCTCTAAAACTGCTAAAATGACAAAAAAAATAAAGTATATCAATGTATTTAATGAAGTCTTTCTGTTAGGGAAGTTTATGTTTTTACCCTGAACTGACATGACTTATGAAGTAAAAAGAAAAACAGGAGTAATCGGGCTTATATTGGACATGTTTTAGCTCGTACAGAGAAACAACATGATGAGAAGCAGCTGCCTGAATGGAGACCATACTGAACTGGTTCCCACTGAGTTACTGGAGCACATATTTCCCTCTGACTGTGTTAGTGTGCTGGGTATGAACTAACTTCCTGTGACGGCTCTAAATGCACTAATTCCTCTTGGATGAACGCAGCCATCCTGTTTTTTAGTTAATTACCTGGTTATTCCTGGTTAGAAAATTAGGTTAGAAATACTAATAATGCAGCAACAAGTTAGTTATAAGGAGTTTAAGAATTTTTAAAGATCCACTTTCAAGGATAAATAAGCCTCTAAACTTTTTTTTTTTTTTTTGTCTTTTCATGCAATGTTAAAATCAGGCCTAAATCAATACCTCGATAACGGATCAATAGGAATGAACGGCTCTTCACGTCTCCGCTCCTCTTTCTGCTCCGATGCGGTTCAGTTGGCGATGAGTTTGCAGAAGACGCCGCATGTCCTGAAGTTTTTCCCCCCAAGCCTCCGTCCTTCCCTCGGACTGAGCGTCCTGGCTGAGGATGAAACGCGGCCGACACCGTCACGGTACCGGGGCGGACTTTCAAAATAAAACACCCACTGCGTGTGCAGGCGCTGCACCACGTTCTGTGACCAGAGGAGGCGCTGCAGCAGGTTTACACCATACTGAGACATACCAGAGGAAAAATAAAAAGAGCTGAACAAAGAATAAAATGTAACTTTTACCACTAAAATCATGATGAATTACAGATCATGTTAACTCTCAGCAACTAAATATTTAAACTAAACTGTTTCTGCTAACACGCCTTCGTCTTAAGAATAAAAAGTCAATTTTATTAATGGTATAAGAACTGTTTCAGCGTTCTAAAACAGTTAAGGTAACTTATTTTACAATGCGGCAACAACAATATCCAACAAGAGCTATTATATTTTGTTGCCATTTTTATTTCCATAATAGTCACAATTAGTGGCTATGATGTTACCTTTCATTCTTCATTTTGCATTAGGCCGAGGTACAGCAAAGAATGGCGTAAAACTGCAACATGGTATACGGTGGTCGCAGAATATGCTGGTCACCAGATATGGTGTCACATTTTCTGGAGTTTCTTCACTCAATAAACTCATCCACTGATGGCGAGAACCTTTCATTGACAATGAACCACTTGGTGCTAATTAAATGGCCCATTAAAAAAAAACAAGAATCCATCCAATCAATCAACCAGTAAGCCAACCTACTAACCTTCAAACCAACCTGCAAACCAACCTACTTACCAACCAACCAACAAACCAACCTACTAACTTTTAAACTAACCTACAAACCAACCAACCAATCAACCTACTTACCAACCAACCTACAAACCAACCTACCTACTAACCTACAAACCAACCTACCAACCAAGCAACAGTAATATCTAAACAGTTTTTTTTGTCCTTTCTATTGGAATTACTCCTGACCCAGCTATTTTCTGTTTCTTCAGGTTGCTTCCTGTCTTCTGATGACTATTGTTCATGCTAACCGTGGCTCAATTGGAGGTTAGTTATAATTAAAAGTGTTTGTTTCTTTACAATGTGACTGTATTCCTACTCAATATGAATTAAATTCGATTCAATTTATTTATATGGTGCCAATTCACAACAAATATAATCTAGAGGCACTTTACAAAAAAATCTAATTCAGTCTCATGTAATTAAATTGTATTTTTGCAGTTTTCTTCTTTTTTTTTAAAATCTAACCCGTCACTAATCAGTATCTAATCAACTGAATTTGACTGTATTTTCTGAACATATGGATTGAATTGGACTTAAATGGGTACATTCTTCTCAGATTATACCAACTATTCATTATTGAATAAAGGGATCAGGATCTCATTGTCCTGATAGTTGGTATCTTAAACTTGGCTTGAGTTAATGTTGGCTTTGGTTGGTTAAACTGGAACAAGATCAATTGAAATATACAGAAGCTAAGAGCTCATAATTTTCTGGGGAGAACATGTTAATCTTGAAAAATTAATTGGAAAATTAATTTCTCTTCTGGAAAAAGCATATGAGGAAATGTCCACTCTCTGCTTCCATAGAAATAAATTTGATTGATATTTTATGTTAGCAGACAGAATTTAGCCTGTGTAGAACTAGCGAGGTGGATAAGCTAGGCTAACCATGGATAGATAAAGTTCAGAAAATATATTTTATTTATGTTTTAGATTAAAAATTAAAGCAGTAATCAGTCTTAGACACTTTTTTAACCCTTGTATTATGTTGAGAAATAATTACATTTATGATGTTGCGGGTCATTTTGACCTGTATTGTGTAATTCGTCTCAAAACAGTCAAAAATGAAGTCAAACCAGTAAGAACTTTATTTTAGATTACACACACTTATGAGAGATGAGAAGAACAGATACACAACTTGAACACTACATCACTGAACTGCTTATTTAAAATTTTCACTCTTCATGAACACTGTTTTTCATTGGCCTTGCCTCATTTTCTCTGTCAATGTCCAACATTTTCAGTGTTCCCCACATGATGGACAGAATGTGACAGTGTGCTTTCTGCAAATGTACTTCCTGCATCTCACACAAGAGGTAGTTGTTTTACTGTCATCTTGGGAGGAACAGACTTGGCATCATTTGCGTTTTTTTGCACCTGTATCGAAAGGTTCCATTGTAGGTTGGTCAGATGCCCTGCCCTGGACTTTTGCGATGACGGCTGCGGCTGCCAGGGACCGAGCTAGCCTGACTCGGTTCCAGTATATACTTGCAGGTTCCATGCATAACTTGATTTTGCATCACAGGCTGCCCATATTTTGATCCCATATTTTGCAGGCTTCTTTGGCATATACTGTCGAAATGGACAGCGTCCTCTGAATGGAATGAGACGCTCATCGACAGTAGGATGGGGTCCAAGATTATACAATAAAGGCAGAATTTCGACCCATTTATCCCAGACATCTCTGACTGCTGCAAGTTTGTCTCTCTCGCGTCGACCAGCTCTGGTGTCAAGGTTGTCAAATCGTATGACACGAGAGATCATGTGAAATGTCTCCAAAGACATTGTTGCTCGGAAGATTGGTCTTCCATTCTCTTCATTCCACAAACTTGCAGTTGCTTCACCCTTCGACCAGCTATACAGGAGTATACAGAATTCCGATGTAGGCATGCAAGTCAGTTGGATCCAGCGGTTTCCATTTTTCTTGAAAGACACATCTCCCCTCCAAGTTGGTCATCTCAAGAATTATCTTCTCTATGGGTGGGGATATGAAAAGCTGAAATGCTGATTCAATGTCATTAACTCTTGTGACGGCAAATCTTGTTGGACCAGGAGTCATTTTGATGACATTAGAAGATGACAATCTGCCTTGGCTTTGGTGTTTTGATGATGACCATCTTATCTTACCATCTTTAGATGTCCACGTCCCCTTTGTGGATGAGGATTGTTGCGTTTCTTGATTTTCATCTGATGAAGAATCGTCCTTTGAATCCTCCTCATCTTGGGAAAAATGACAATCTGGATCATCAACGGCATTGTCCTCTGGCTCTGAAGGATCTTCCATCTCTGAAATTTCTATGTCGACATCGCTATCCCAATTCAAAATCTGCAATGAAGCTTCTTCAGCTGTAAATCTTCTGGAGCTCATTTTGGATATATCTCTCAAAGAAAGGGCATGTAAAAGTGACAAGGAGAGGGAAGAGAAAGTCCCTCCTCCACACACACCTGGTTCTCAATAGCTATTCTGAGGCAATCAAAAAAATCACATCAAAGAGGCATGTCTATTTTGTATTTTAAACGGCTACTTTATGTCTGGGTCAAAATGACCCGCAACATCATCTTGTACACAAACTGTGTGCAGACACTCAACACATCAAAGACTCCAGAGTTTACTCAGAAGTTCATTACCCTAGATGAGGAAAAGTCACAAAATTTCATGGAAAAAAAATAAGAATAACCTGCACTTTGGTCAACTCAAAATTTGAAACGGGTCAAATTGACCCGAAACATAACACAAGGGTTAAAATAAATACCCTAACTATGACTGTGTTGAGTTTATTTTTAGATTTATATTGCGCAAAATACGTCTATGTTGTTTGTGACGCCAGCAGTTGACGCTAGCTGTGGAATCCAGCCCTTCGAGAAATCACGATTTCACCAAAAATAAATGGTTCAAGCTAGATAAAACTGTATTCAAATAACATTTCTGAAACGTGTACATTTAGGTTACATGTGACTAGTTTCATTTAAATAGTTTTTATACACTTTTACTGCTCTAATTTGAAGGATACGCTACTATACATCCGCCATTTTGTGTAACTTTACAGACGGACCGTTTAACAACAACAACGTTACTTTTACTTTTTGTTTTTTTACGTCATGTGCTTGTCATGTTGTGGGTTTTGTAACCGGCCGTCACTTTTTGTGACATGGACAGGCAGGAACACGCTGAGCTCATCGGCCGGCGGAGAGGGAGGGAGCGAGGGAACGAGGATGCGAGGAAGGGAGGAAGGGAGGTTGAGCTGCCGGGGAGGGAGCGAGCTGGCGCTGCGGAGGAATCCAGGAATGTTCCTGCTGCTTTACGCAACTTCTTATACAGTAATGAAAAACATGCAGAATGTTTATTCAGCAACAACTCCAGGAAAACAATCTACTTTCTGGAAGTTATATACATAAGCAAAATATTTTACATGTGACTCGTTCAAACCTGGAAATCATTAATTATTTTTTTTAGAGCCTGTGTGGCTGGAAACGATTCATTACAGCCTGAATCACTGGCGCTGAGTAAGAACATTGTCATGAAATGTTTTATTTCCTTGAGTTTAAATGATTAAATGATGCTGAGGAATGCTCTGCAGCCAGGGCCGGCCCAAGCTCCACAGGGCCCTAAGCAAAATCTGGTTTTGGGGCCCTCTAGTTCTGCTAACAATGTGGACCGGCTGCAATCAGCAGTCCGATCATTAGATCATTCAGGTCTGCACATTTACAGTTTACAATATTCATCCCACTATTGCCAACTCACCAACTTTCTTGCTATATTTAGCAACATTTCAGACAAAAAAGATTCATATCAGCCAAAATCAAAATCAGCAGGTCAGGCTTTTTAGAGATCGGTAATCAGGGATCAGCCAGAAAACTGCAATCCATGCAGCGCTACACACATATTCATAATATTCTATGATTAAATACATTTCTCTTAAGCATTACTCCAATACCTAAAAATGTAATTTATACCAGGTGAGCAAAATCTTAAAAATCATGCCAGCTGCATGATTTATTTTAAAAGAAAGAGAAAGATTTTATGGTTTCCTGCTCTTCTCATACTATATTGTTGTTATTCAAGCAATTAGAGATTAAATTTAGTGAAAACATAATGCTATACATGCTTTGGAAAATAACTAATACATTTTAAACTTACATTTCTTCATTTATTTAATATTTATGATGAGAGATGAATTCAGAAACTAATTATGGAATCGATCTTAAATGTTTATTTTATATTAGTTTATTCATTAGATCTAAAATTGACCTCCTTATGACATTTAATCAGCAACAACATTTTAGAAAAATATCAGTTTTGCTTCATGACAATGTTTTGTAATCTTCCCTGAGGAGGCAGGACTCCACTTCCCATGATGCAGTTCGAGGTAGGAGTCGTCCCGCACACGTGCTGCTGCTGGATAGCAAGCATGAAGTGAAGCGTTATTAATTCCTGGGTGCATTTTGCGGCTGTGTTTTCTGCCCGCGTGTTTTTCCACCATGGAGTCGGAGCAGGACGCCGCGCTGCTGCTTTTAATCCAGCAGCACCTGCAGGTGAGCGGCTACCGAGAGGCCGCCGAGCTGCTGGAGCCGCACGTCACTCAGGTGAGAACCTACCCTGGTCCTCCTCATCTAAGTTCACCAACACCATCTCGGGTTTCTGCTGCTGGATTTGGGTTAATTGTGTCCAGAGGAAGCGTTTTATTGGTGTTTTATGAGCTGACATGCGCGTCATGCAGGTTATATAACAGGATTGGTGAAGTGTGGATGCGGCTGCAGCAGGTTCTGGGCGTCAGGAAGCGGCTCTGCAGCCTGCGGCTCCTGGTTCAGGCCGAGCCAAAGAACAGAATGTTACCGGAGCTGCAGCTGCTCACACTCTGCATTTCTAATGCATTCAGCGAGCTGCTCGCTTCAAAATGACCGAATCTGTCCTCAGCATTTAAAAACTCCATTATTTACCTTTTTATTCCTGCAGTTTTTCTGTTTACGCCTGGAGGAAACTTAATCTTTGGTCACCAAACAGTTTCACATTTCAGAATCCTAAAAATATCAGTGAAAAACGTCCAACAGAATCACAGCAGTGTAAATAATCTTTAAACCAAAAGCTGCTGTTATTATTCAACATGTAAAACATCTTACTATCCTGAATCTAAAACTCTTGCTTCTTTTGTTGCAGTTTCATCACCTGTGTATTTTTAATAAGTAAATTCCATAAATGTAATTTAAAAAGTGGAAACAATTCAGTAAAATGGCTTAATGTTAGAGCTGAAACGATGCAGTTATTGAAATGATCGTCAACTCATTTAGCAATCGATTAATCGTTAACAAAAGGGCATTTGCTGAAAGAGCAGCAAATAAGACAATATGTGCATTTATGTCATATGATAAAAAACAACCTTTGTCTGTAAATATGTTCCACCCCAAACTCATGTGGAGAAGTTTTAAATTCACCTGCTTCGTATTTTCACAAAACAAAATCTCCTATTACCATATTTTACTATCAAATTATTAATTGGTTAATAAAAAACCAGATCATGTTTTTAAACTGTAAGAGTTTTTTTTTTAAATTTATTTATTTTATGTACAGCACTTTGTATCAGCTGTGGTTGTTTTAAAGTGCTTTATAAATAAAGTTGGTATGGTATGGTATGTTGCAATACATTTTTTAGCTGCAGACGCAATTTCAATGATCAAGCCTCACTAAAGATATAATGTGTTGTTGTATTTTAGGAAATAAAATGTTTATTTTCTCATTTAAAAATTAATGTAAATATTTATTTGCATCCTTTAATGTATTTATAAGATTGTACAAAGAAGGCTTACATGAAAAAAGTTCAGACTGTTCAATTTTTAAAAATCTAATTAATCGATTAATCATTGAATAATCAATTACTCAAATAATCGTTAGTTAATTTGGGTTTTTGTGTGTGTAGGTGGAGATGCCAGTGGAGAACTCAAACCTTCAGGACATCTACACAGGATGGATGAAGTAAGTTGATGCACACATCGTAAAAACTGAACAGACCATTTTATTTTCCACCATCACCATTCCTCAACTGGTCTCACTGGTAAGAGACTTTTTCACACTTACTGCTCTTTATGTAAAAAAATACGAGTAAAAATCGAATAACCTGGTGTTGCTTGTGTTATTTAGGATTAAATTCTGCATCCTGAGAGATTATTAATATTTCTATCAGATATGATCCAAATGGAAAGATTCCTGATTTTACCTCATTTATTTTTATTCTGTTATTAATTTCAGATTTTCTGAGATTTTCTTCTGTTGGAGTTTAAATGAAAATGTCTGATTCGCTGTGCAGGCTTTGCTCTCTGGCTCAGCGCGCCAAGCAGCCAGGAATCGGCTTGAAGACGGGAACCACGAAGCAGGACGAGGCTGCAGGCGTTGAACTCAACGGAGGAGAGGAGAAATCAGTCGACAGAACTCTGACTGGTGCGTTTCTGTTTTTATTTGCTGGGTCGTAGAACTGGTTTCAATTTTTACTGGGATTAATTCTTGCAGAGTGTGAGATGGAGGTCGCCGCGCCGTCGACTGCAAAGACAAAACAGGAGGACGATTCTGAACCCCGGGACGCCGCTGATGTAACCCAGACTAGGAAATCAGACGGCACCGCTAACGGTGAGGAGGAGGAGGAGGAGGAAGAAAAGCAGGAAGAGGAGGAAGAACAGGAGGAAGAGGAAACAAGGAGAGAAACAGAGGTCTGAAGCGTTGATAAAGAAACAAAAATATATTTTTTCAACACAGCAATTGAAAACGAAAACATCTAATGACATCACACACCCGTCCGTCTGTCAATCAATCATCCATCCATCCGTCTGTCCATCCATCCGTCCATCATCCATCCGTCCACCCATCCGTTCACCCATTCGTCCATCCGTCCGTCAGTCATCCATCCGTCCAATCATCCATTCATCATCCATCCAATAATCCATCCATCCACCCGTCAATCATCCATCCATCAATCATCCATCCATCATCCGTCCATCCATCCGTCCATCCACCCGTCAATCATCCATCCATCATCATCCATCCATCCATCCATCCATCCATGCTCATTTGTTTCTCTCTGGAAAACAAATGATGTTCTTTCTCATTAATTACTTATTGCTTATCTATTATTTTATCAATAAGGTTTTATTGTATTTCAGCACCATGGCGGTTCTAAGTGATTCACATCATAAAAACATTTTAGGACAGTTATAGATGATTGTAGTATTTACTCAGTTTGTTTGATTGTTGGAAAGCAGGAAGGAGTTTCAGTCATTAACTGGTGAAACACTTTTAAACTCACTGAGAAATCAAACATTTACAGAAAAGCTTTTCACAACTTTAATAAAAACTTTATCACCAGAATGAAATTGCTTTTAATCCAAACAAGCCAGAATTGAGTCAGTGAGGAATTATCTGAAAGTTCAGCACATTGTTGCAGCAGGAAGCTGTAATGAAAACAGACGCATATCTGCTGCCCAGCCACTGTAATAATTAAGTCGCTTCCGTTTTTCTCCAATTAAAGCCAAACATCCACAGAGAGAAACCTGCAAAATACACAAAGCTTCTGGTATTGATTTATAAAGACGTAGAAATTTATCCCAGCAAGTGTTTTTCTGTTAGCAAAACATTTTGAGGATCTCTAGCTACAACAAAAGAACCAATGGTATTAACTTTTCAGTAAGAAATAGGAGCTTGTTTTAAGTCAAATGTTCATTTTTATGAAAATGTTCTAGATATAAGTGAAATAATTTGCCTGTGGAAAAATTTATGTTTCACTTATTATAAGTGAAAAAGTGGAGCTAGTATGTTTTAATCAATATTAATAATTTATTCACCAAACTAAGTAAGATTAGTGGAATCAACTCACTCTCTTACTCTGTGGTTACCTAGCAACCACTTACCTGGCGCAGGAGCAGTTTCAGGTTTTCCACTTAAATAATAATGATAATAAAAAGACAGTATGGAGTGAAAGCTGGATAAAACAGGAGAGGTCACATCAATAGTTTGGCGATATTTCAGATATTTAAAACTAATCAATAATTATCAATATCAGTTCATGTGAAACACTAATATGTGTTTTTCTGCCATTTTGTTCAGCCCTAATAAATACACAACTCTTAACTTTCCTAGTTGTAATTGCAGCTGCTCTCTTGTCTCTTGACCTGTTTCCTTTGCTTCATCTCTTCCAGCGAGTAACTCAGAATAGAAGCCAGTTAATCTATTCAGGAATAAATGTTACTACTGTTGAGATTAACTATGGATTAAATTCTTAAACAGCTAAATCTTCTCCAGCATGGAGATTAGTTAACACCAACTCTGCTGCAGAACCAAACAAATAATAAAATCTCCTGGTTGGTTTATATTTGTTCAGCTGTTGGATAAACAGCAACAGGAAATTAACTCATTCCAGCTGTAAACTACTTCCTGTTTACTTTTATTTCCTCCTATTTATGTTGCAGCCGGTTTCAGCTGAGGGGAAAAGCTGCGTCTCCTCCGGTTCTGACGGGACATCTGGACCCGCTCAGGGCGACCCCGACCCGACCCAACGAACTGGAACCTCTGAGAGTGATGAAGAGGAGGAAGAGGTTGGTGGTTCCTGAATAGAACTTTAATCCGTCCGTCCGGCCACCGGAGTCCACTTCTGCAGACAATTTGCCATAAATTCACATTGAACTTTATTTTACATTTCAAAGTCAAACATTTGGTATAAATCTGAAAAACAAAAAATAAATAGAAAATAGAAAATCTATTATAGAAATCCTGTAAATTTGAGGCATAAAATGTTTTTTTTGTTTAATCACGAGCAGCAGAGTTTACCAGAGGCTGAATTATTGAGCAGCTTTTACTTTGTCTGAACAGGAAGCTGCGTTCTGAAATCCAATCCGAGTTTCTCTGTTTTCCTGCAGGAGTTTCAAGCTGCCAGAACCAGAAACTCCCCTGAAGTCAGAGAGGAAACTCCAGAACCGATCGATGCTGCTCAAGGAGCCGCGGCCCGCTCCACTGAGGAGACAGCCGCAGCTGAGGAAGAGGAGGAGGAGGAGGAGGCAGCTGCAGAGGTGGCAGCTGCAGAGGTACGACAGGAAAAACAAACATCTGAGGAACTCTTCAGGTCTGGCGCTGACATGTTGAATCTCCCTGCAGAGACCCGTTCAGGCCGAGTCCGTCTCCGTTGACAACGCCCCCGGAGAGGCTCCGCCTCCTCCAGGTACCACAACGAGGTCACCTGATTCTGTGGTTCACACTGTGGTTCATACAGTTACATGTTTACACACATCAATGATCAAATCTTTAATTTGTAATTGGATTTAGGTCTGGACTTTGACTAGGCCATTCTTAAAACAATGATGTTATGTAATTTAGATAAGTTCAGTGTAGCTGTATTTATATGCTTCCACTTTCTGATCAACTCCGACAAGTCCCTGCTGCAGAAAACCATTCCCACAGCATGATGCTGCCGCCACCATGTTTCACACATTTTTCAGAATGTGAACCAGGTGAAGTTAATACTATGCCATACTATGGGAGTTTCTGTTAGACCGTATTTACAGACAGATTTCTTTATTTCAAATACTAAATTTACATATTTTGTCCAGTTTTGGTTAAATTACTGCTTTCTGTTCTTTCAGCAAATGCTTTTTTGAGTCTGTGTGCTCCAGTCAACCATTAATCAATTACTAGATTAGACGACCGTTACTTCAATAATCGATTCAGCCCTTTAAACTCATCTTTAAGATGCAACACAGATTCCAGCTTTTATTTTGTAAAGATTGATCATCTGGACAAACGGCAGTCTATAAACAATTAAAGAGCAGTTTACTCCAGACAGGGGAGGGAAACATTTTCCCTTTTCTTTTCTTTGGCTTCACTCCGTCTCCAGCTGGGAAAGTTCAGAAGTTTTATTTTTACGGAAGGAAAATCCCAGGAAGACATGAAGCAGGATGTTTTATTTTACCTCTTGGTATTTGCATTTATCACCAAACTGTGACAGAAACACTGCGTAACTTCTCAAAGGAGTGGGTCGTTTCTATGTTGGTTGCTTTTATAATCCCTCACAGGCTCATCTGCTGAAACCTCCTTAATCAGTGTCTTTATGGGGACAAAATGTCCCTAATTTGATGGTCAGACAAACTAAATTGTCCACAGTTTGTCTATTTTTAACCAGTGTCTCTCTGTTGTTATGGTTCTGTTGAGTTGGGCTCAATTGTCCTTAAACGAGGTCAACAACGGTTAAAAACTTGTGTCCTTTAAACATTTTTCCATATTCTGTCTATAAACGTTGGTCAGAAATCTGTGGTTAATTGTGACTTGAGAGAAAAGTTTCTTCAGTATATTTCAGCAACAAGACAATTCAAAGCCATGAAAACATAAAAACGACAATGAAAAACATTACTGTGGCAAAACAAAAAGCAATGAAATGTTATAATCCAGACCAAAACTGCAGATGCTCCAGGTGTTGTTAGTCAAAGGCAACTCGTTTCTCTAGATCTTGTTGCTGCGTTGCTTTTACCTCAAAATCAGACTGTGCTGAAATCGTTCCAAGTCAACGAAGTCGGCAATCCAACATGGAGTCGTTGTTCGTAAAACGTCTTGGAAACATCGTTTATGATGCACCTTTCGCATCCAAACACCACTTTAACTTTTCAGTTGCAGGCGCTACCATGTTGTGACAGCATACCAGGCCAATGTAGATAAAGGGAGAGAGAAAAAAAAGTGAGTTTTGCCCCAAAAACCCCTGAAAGTTTGAGATTAATCTAAAATGAATTAATCTAAATAATTAAAGAGGATTTCTCTTTTGTATTTGATGAATGTACCAAACAAAAAGTTCAGAACGATTTGATTAAACATAAATATCTCCAAGTCGCATTGAAGCTTCTGGTTGTGTGGATGAATATTTTTAAAAGTAAATCGTTTTTTGGTGAAGCGGCAGATTTTACAACCTGGTTTTTAAGTCTTTTTTAAAAATCTTTTTCAGATGCTGATCTGACAAATCCACCAGAGATGAAAATTGAGGTAACAAAAAGCTGCATTTTTACCATCTGTTGTTTAAACCCGTTGGTTTTAGAGCTCCGTGATGATCTCTCTGTGTTTCATCAGTGGACCGAAGACGAAGAGACGAAGCCAGAAGACGAGCCGAAGGCGGATACAGCGGACCAAAACGGTGCCGATCCGCCAGCTAAAGGTAACTTAAATATTCTTTATGTACTAATTCAACTAAACTGGTAAGATAAAGCCCCCAAAAAACCCCAAAAACAATGGATTTTGTCAACACTGGACCTCTGGTTCCTTGATGGTTTATATCTAAGCTCTTTCTTAAAATCTGAGTTTTTTTTATCAGCAGCTTAGGATTTTAGCTGCTTTTACACTTTCTGTTTGTTAAAGCTGCTACACTCAATCAGTGTTGGGGCCAGAAAAATAATAATGTAAGAATGAAGTCGTATTATTTGTAGAATTATTTAATTTCATTAGCAACCCAACACCAAAAACTTAGACACTAAAATGAGAAATGTTGAAAGTTATATTTCCGTATCAGCTTTAAAAACAAGAGAATATTCAATATTTTAACAAATCAGCATCAAATTATCAATAAAATAAAAAGTATTTTGTATAAAAAAAGATTTTTGAAGAAACTGGTCAGGTGGGATCTTTTGTCTTCTCATTAGACAAAAAGGTTTGTTCTGACAGAAAGACGTTATTGTCAGAACAAACATCTTCAGTCCGGGCCTAAAGCTCCATCTAACAGGAAAGTCAGTAAAGAACCAACAGGAGTCTGGTTTAGCATTCATTGTCATGCTATTTTCACATTGGTATTTCAAAACAAGATGGAAACCATAAGAAAGAAGTTTGACATTTGTTGTCACGATACTTAAAAACAACACAAAAGCTTCATAAATTGAAATTTAAAGGGTCATTAAGATTTTATGGGATTTTTGGGATTTATAAGGTTGTTGGTCTGGGAAAAAAAGGAGAAAATAGAGTCTGAACAGTGGCGTAAAAACAAAACTATTCTTAATTCCTGGTGCTTTTTCATGTCAAAAATATCCATGAGGCTTTAGAAAGTTGCCAGAACCTGTGAAAACAAAACATGAAGTTATTTATAGGTAAATGTCTCCAATAACAAAGGCTCCTTTCATGTTTTTATTGAAGAAGAAGCTGCAGAAGATGAAGACGACTGCGTCATTATCAAAATCAAGAGGGGCGGCGACAAATCAGCCAATCAGGAACCAGTAGTGATCTGTGGTGACTCCATCACTTCCAAGAAGAAGAAGAAGAAGAAGAAGTCCAAAAAAAGTTCTGATGAGACATTTCAGGTTGACATCGTAGAAACACCGAGGACTGATGGAGACGCGCTGACCAGCCGGACAAAAAAGAAGAAAAAGAAGAGCAGAAATAATAGAGAAGAGGAGGATAAAACGGAGGCGGAAGAAGAGTCTCAAGTCGTTTCACCAAAGAAGAAAAAAAAGAAAAGGAAAAGAGAGAGAGAAGAGATGGAGCAAAAACAAAAGGAGGCTACATTTCCTTTAGAAAACACCAGAAAGAAGAAGAGAAAAGTGATGGACGAGGCTGAGATGAAAGGAATGGCTGAAGAGAATCTGGCAGAAACGAAAGAGAAGAAGAAGAGAAAAAGAGAGGAGCTGCAGTTTAAAGACGCACCAACAGAGGGCGAGAAAGAGGAGACGAACGCCACAGCTGGTGAGTAGAAACAAGAAGTTAAAATCTTCCTGTTGGTGCAGATAAAGTTACTTTCTGTCTGAAAATGTTTTAGACTCGTCTCTGCTCTCGTCTGGAAAGAAGAAGAAGAGGAGACTTCTGAGGACGAAGCTGAGCAAGAAGAAGAGGTTACTGCTTCACAAGAAAATGAGGACGACGAGGAACGGCCAGAGTACCAACCGGATCGTCGCAGCAAGAAAAAGGTTTGTTTTTAAATCTCATAATCTCTCTCTAAACCTGAGAAATAACCAAACATATGCATTCATGATGTTTATTTCCAGACAAAAGCAAAAACAAACTGTGAAGTCGCCAAAGACGCAAATAAACGCAGAAGAAGAAGAAAATTTGTCGAAGGAAAACCAGCTTCTCTGGAAGAGTAAGAAGAAACCAGTCAAGAACATCCTGGAGGCTCCTGAAGACCAATCCAGAATCTCTAAAGAACCCAAGAAGAAGAAAGTAAAGATGACAGAAATATCACCTCCTGCTGCTGTGACCCAACTTCCACCTGCAAAGAAGAGTAAGATTTACTTTACTAGAGTTTAAAAACTTTACTGATTTGTTTTTAAGCCTTTTTTTATAAAAATATCCACAGAGAAAGACACGTTGAAGATGAAACCAGAAGCTGCTCCGGAGGTAAGAAATGTTTAATATCTGTGTTTACGTCAAATATCGCATCGGAAAACGTTGATGGAAACAGAAAAACTTAAGTAACTTCCTAAATTCTGCAAAAGAGTTTTGGTTTTTCTGAAAGAGTTGATGTGCTGAGATGGAAAAGGGTTTGTCGAATTTTCCCATCCACTGGTTGGTCTGTGCATCAGTCGATGGAAATGTGTGAAATTTGCTTTTTTTTTTTTTTTTTGTGACATTTTAAAATTCACTCAAAATATGCAAGACAATTGAATGGTTATTGAAGTATCAATGCTTTCACTTAAAATTAGAGAAACATGATGTTTACTAACCTTAAAGTGAAGGCATAACTCCGCCCACCTGATAAATCTAGAAACGTTCCCTCAAAGTGGGCGGGGCTTAGAGCCACGGAGGGGCGTGGCCAAAACAAAGGAAGCACTGCTGCCAACTTAACTTTATTTACCAGAAATCTCTGGCGACTTTAAATCAAATTGACCAACTGGTGGAAAATCTAGCCACCTATTTTCTGTTGTTTGAGAATTTTATGGTGACAGCACTCAGCAGCAACCTTTTATTGAGACAGCTTATTTTATTTAACAGCAGACCCAGAAATGTTTTCATCTCTATTAATTTTTCAGCTCAAGCGAGTGAAAACATTTTTGTAAACTGAAATCAATACAAAAGGTTATTAATGTGGAAAAACTATAGCTAACTGGAACTATAAAACTAAAACATACTGAAATTATAGATATAAGATACTTCTTGTGGAAAAAATATTTTAATTTCACATCAATTTGAAAGGATATTAAATAGATTTATAAACACAGTTTATGTCAGCTGTCTGCAAATTACGGCACTTCATAATCCTCAAAACGGTTTAGATAAAACGCCACTTAGTTGGTTGTTGAATATATTTTTTGAAAATAGTATCTTCTGTTGATTATTCATTATCCAATCGATGTAGAATGACAAAATATGCTGCAGACATTTTTATTAGAAAGTGTTTTATTCATGTTATTTTGAAAGCGAAGTAATCCAAATGTTACAAGAGTAACATGGATTAGTATTTATGAAAGCCTCCATCTTCTGCTCTCTTTAATAAGTTATTCTGCTGTTGTCACATTTCCAGAAAAAGAAAAAATCCCACAAAAAGCAGAAAACTGAATAATCTTGGTGGGTATCAATCCAGACTCTAAGATATTAAAATGGAAGTGAGGATAAATATTCAGTGTTTTTCTCTTTTTTTCCCCAGACGTCACTAGAAGCTTTAATATTTTTAACCATTTTTCTGGTTTCCTCCCTGGATTTTCACCAACAGATGCGTCTTTGGACCTGAAAACTCAAGTCGTGCCTTTTTTCATCCTCCATTACTCTTGATTTCTGGAGTTATTCTCAGACAAACTGGTGATGGGTTTAATATCACTGGTGGGGATTGAAAGAGCTAAAAATAACCAAAAACTTTGGTGTATTTCAGCAATAAAACGACAGTGTAGCAGTTAATGAGTCTTAGAAACAGTTACATGAAAGCTTTAAATTATGTTGAGTAGTTTTGGATATTTTTCACTAACTTTTAACAAGTTAAGAGATAATTTACCTTCATCTTTTTTAAGAAGCTGAAACTAATTAATTGGATCATATGGGGATGATAAAACATGGCAGTAACAGGTCAAACATGCAGCAGGTTTTATATCTATTTTGTATTAATGTTTGAGTTAAAATGATCCTTAAGGGATCAAACTGTGAAACGGTTTAAGTTTTGATGTGTTTTTCATGGTGTTTAGTCTAAAGCTGTGAATTTCTGTTTTGTTTTCCTGTTACTGGGGACTTTTTTTCTTTGTTACATAGAGTTTAATAAACAGACTCCATTAGTAATACACTACATTTCAGTTTTGCTGTGATAAAACCTGTGAATAATAGTTGTCACAATAAATAAATTTATATACTATTGACACAGTTCAGGTCCTGAATGTTCATAACGTTTCTGTAAAATATTTTTTAAATTAAAGTATAAACACTTTTCCTAAAGACAGTGGAATGTGTTTACATTTTCCAAATTGTTCTTACGACTGGAGATCAAACCAGTGACTGTTACGTCTGACACTCCTGTAATTATTTCTGCTGTTGTTTCACCAATTAGTTTGTTTTTTTCTTCTTCTTCCTTTAAAACTGATTCCTTGTGCGCTGTCTCAATAAATATTATAATTCTCTATGCCAGTAATAAAGTGAAGGTATGTCTACATTGTTCTCCTGTGACTGACAGCCATCTTGGTAGGAATCTGTTACTCTCATGATGTGCTTGCCTGCCAAAATGGCAGTTCAGTGGTTCACTTCTGGTTCAAACTTGTGGGAACTATGATTCTTTAAAATGATTCAGCATTCAGTTAAACTTTTCACATCGGATCGTAGCTATGGTAACGCAACAATCACACTGTAAAGATTTTCTTAAACTTACAAAGTAAACTTCGCAAAGGCTCATTTAATAGTCACCATTAAATATATGTTTTATACACAATATAGGCCTAACTTTTGAAAGGTAGGCTTATATTTTCACAGAAATAAACTATTTTAAGTTATGTAAAATTCACTCCATTCATTTTAAATGCAGCTTTTACTGTGTTGAACTAAATAATTTTTAATTATTTAAATATTTCCCACTAACTTGCTTTGGGTGTTTTAAATGAATCAGCTGCTCATTTATGACCATTTACCTTCAATCAGAGTGTCCATGGAAAAGATCCGCCATTATCCTTCAATCTGCAACAAATAATAATAATGATTAACTCTTACACCAATCAATGAAGTTTCCCATACAAGCCATGGATCAATAAAATAATGTTTTAATATTTTCCTTTGCATTAAAACAAGAACAGTAAATGGTAACAACCCAAATAGCATTCATACAGATAAAGATCTCCAGATCTAAGCTAAAATGCTAACATTAGCTAAATGCTGCAGTAGCATGTGGGCTGTTTAAGCCATAATTTTTATCAACCTAAAATGGTGCTGAAACGATTAATCACAATGAATTAGTTAATGAAACAATTGACAACTAATTTATTTATCGCTTAGTTAACTGAAATATACAAAAAAAGATATTTGTAAATATGTTCTACCTGAAACTGTTCAAGAGACAATTTTAGATTTAGCAGGTTCACGTGTTAAAAAAATAAAATAAAATAAAATAAACACCCATTGAGCACTTTTTGCTATTAAATTATTACTGGTTAATCTGAAACATAATCACCAGATTATCCCTACTTTATACTGATGTTACATCAAGGAGAAACGGTTTAGAGATATTTTTTTAGCTTCTTTGCTACAAATGATTGTGTTTTAAATAAAAAATTTGCAGAATGTGCCAGTTGTTTTATCCAATTAATTGGCAGAAATATCAATAATTAAAATGACCATTAGTTGCAGCCCTAATATAAAATACTTGTTAGATTTGAACAGAGGTACTACATTTTTATTTCACAGCCTCAATTAACAGAACGCTCCTGAAAATCATCAAAAAGCCTGTAAACACTGAACACAGACATTTTACCGTCTGTGCTGCTTCAGTTTGTGACGAGTTAAAAAGCGGAAAACATTCTGTAAATTAAACCGTCCTCCAAAAAAAAAAAAAAAAAAACAATCTGTGAAATCTAACATTATTTTTTCTCTTTGATGCGAAGCGACGATTGTGTGTGATTAGAGGAGGACAGCCTGATCGGATCAGCATCAGCTTTACAATCCGACGCTTTCCACCTTAAACCAGCAGATTTGCTGGAAAAGCTATTGAGCGCTCGTCGCCCAGGGCTGAAGCTGGAAACTCCTGTTGTAATCTGCAGCTAATGAAAGTGAGCGTTTATAACCCAAAGCAGTGTTGCACATTGAGGCAGTTAATATGAACTGTGGGGCATTTCTGTGCAAATTAAGCTGTTCTACAGTAATTTTCTGCTGCAGCTATTATAGATTTTCACCAGTTTGCTGACGGCCGCATTTGCAGGATAAAAAAAAACACATTAATGAGGATAAAAGTGGGAATTGAAATAAATTGTTTTTTTTAAAAAAACAATTGATTATTAGCCTGAATCAGAGGCTAATAAAGAAGCAGGCATGCTGAATTACTACGCTTCAGGGAGACGGCGTAAAAATTTAAATATTCATCCTTTCTATGAGGTACTTACGGTTTAAAGTATTTCTAGGACACTTTGCTTCTTCAAACATCACACGTTTATCTCCCTTCTTAAATAGCCTAAAGTTTTACGACAAATTATTAAAGCCAGACAATGAAAATAAAGTCATAACAACAGAATAAAGACGCAATATTAACAGAAAAACGTAAAATTAATCGAACAAAAACATATTTAATAAAAAAAATCTTAAATATGAAGATCTGACCAAACATGGGAAAGTCCATGTAGTTCTTTCTTTGAAATGATTTCCACAATCGTTTCAAAGTCCTGATAATAATTTGATGCTAATGTGTAAAAATTTGTGTTTTGTTGATTGCAAAACTGATATGAAAATATAAATTACAACTTTATTCCTGTTATTATGACGACTTTATTCTTCTGGTTATCTTTCTACTTTATTTATTGGAATCATTAAGACTATTCTCATGTTGCCACTTTATTTTGTAATATCACTTTATTCTCATATTATTTCGATTTTATTATGGTAATATTAAAATCCATAACAGTCAATTATGACTGTAACTTCAAAAAGCAAAATTATCTTAGTCTTGCCTTAATACAGTAGAACCCAAAAAGTATCCAAGTCTCCAAAATAAACTTTGGAAAGCTTTGCTAAACATTTTATGCTTAATTTTATGACTTCAGACTGAATTACAATTTAACTAAGTTGGTAAAACTAAAGTTGTCGTTAATGAACATTTATATTTGGGGTTTTTATGCACAAGTGTTTAAAATCAATTTATAATTATACTGACGTTACAGACGGACTCTACTTATAACAAGACCAGAGCAAAACGTTTCTCACCCAGTTTGTCTGCAGCGTTTGAAAGCTTAGTAAATACAGACGGAGGGAAGAGGAGCTGGATGGACAGATGATTGACAAACGACTAGACGGAGGAGAAGCTACTTTCCAGACTGTTTTTGTTTTTCTAAACTTGTCAGGATTTTCCAGACTGCAGGATGTCTGCACCAGTTGTCTGTAAACGTCTCATTACGTCAGCTGTGTTCTTTTCAGCCCAATTACAGGCCGGAGAAGGTCGAGGATGGGCCGAAACAATGACTTTTGTCTGTCTCCATGGTAACAGATGCAACTGCCTCCACAAACAACTACAGGTTCAGCATTGATGGCAATCGGGCTCATCAAAACAACAAAGCTGTGCTAACAATTGTAATAAAGCTTATTTTATACCTCTGATAATGAAGAACCTTTGGGTTCAGTTTTTGTTTATATAATTCAGTAAATTCTAATTAGTTTTTGAAGTGTTTGCTATTTTTCTGTACACTTTTCACCGGTTTACTTCTCCATACATTGTGCTTTTTCAACCATTCAGCCATATTCTGCTCACTCAGAGCGGCTATGTGTTTTGGCATTATCATCTTCTACGGTTTATGAAAAATTCTGCTTTTTGTGATCATCTTGGGCACCATTGAAAGAAATCAGACACTCATAATCTAACATTTCTGAGTAATTCTGCTGAAAACATTGTACTCTTTCACAGGTAAATATTTAAACTTACTTTCAGTTACAAACCTCATTCAGCCTTTGAATGTAGGTTAGAGCCTTCAACTAATTTCAACCCTGCTTCAAACCAAACACTAATCCTAATTACAAGATTGAAACTGAAACTAATCTAGCCCTCGTTTCAGCTCCAATCCCAGTTCCAACACCAGTTCTAACCCTAGTCCTAATCAGTTTCAACGCTAGTCCTAATCCCAATTTCAACCTTAGTTCTAATCTTAATTCCAACTCTCATAAAACCTCTTTCCAACCCTAGTTCAACCCCAACTCTAACATTGCAACCCTCCATTATACCCTAATCCCAACCTCACTTCAAACCGAGGTTCCAATCCTCGTTCAAACTTTCAGTATGTTTGGATTTATAAATGCACACATAGTTGTAGTTTTCCTCCTTTATTTATTTCAATGAATTAATGTTTTCTGAATTTCAGTTTCGTTATTTTGTTAGTTTCAGCTAACTAAAGAACCCTGGTGGCCTGTCAGTCTGAGCTGAGTACAGAGAACATAAATAAATCACAAAAAGGAAAAACTTTGTGTAAAACCATACTAAAAATAAGAAATTTAAAGTTTACTTGAATCCCATAAAATCAAATCCCAACCAGTCCTCCTTCTCTTTCAAACCAAAGAGTTTCAGTCTGGCCAGCAGGGGGCAGTGTTTGCCTGTGTGAGCATGGCGCTGCGCACTTCTCTGTGATTTGTTTGTCCTGCTGAATGAGTTTGCTGCCTGTCATTAAAGCAGCCATGCAGGGAGGAGCAGTTTGTCTGTCACGGCCCCCCTGAGGCTGCTCCGAGTTCAGCGCCCCCCCTCCCCCGGCTCTGTTCCGTCTGTATCCGTCTCTGTTTGCCGCTCTGCCTAAACTACCGGCGTCACGCTGATGGAGTCATCCAGAGCAGCTCGTAATATCTGCAACTTCTTCATCATTACGACGGAGCGACGCACTGCAGTCACAGCAATAAAAGCTCAGAAACAGAGACAGAGCTGGAGCTGTTCATTTATAAAGAACAGGCCAAGTCAGGGGTGTTCAAAGTGTGGCCCGGGGGCCATGTGTGGCCCTTCGAATGATACAACTTTGAACCATTCAGCACAAGCAGTTGATGCAGATGGAGACTTTTTTATTATTATTATTATTTTTTTTAGCCGTAATCAGGTTAAAATTATTTCTGACATTATTTTTTTAAAACTTAAAATGTTAATAGTAACTAGTTACATTTACTTTTTGTAAAAAATTTACTTTTCGGAGCATTTTTTAACGCTGTATATTTTATTATGAAGTATCTCTCCTCTTTCTTAAGTACAATTTCTATATTTTCTACCCACTGAATGAAAAACAAACATGTCTTAACCAGAAATTCAGACACACATGTAGTTCTTGTTAAGGTTTCAAAGGTTTTTTTATTGAAAGAAATTGATCTGGAAAAATGTTCCTTTGCCTCATTTTGTTATTTTTTTGTTACTTACAAATGAGTCATTTTAAATTTCCACTCAATTTTATATTTTGTTCCGTCTGATGATGTAATTTTTAAATATTAAATGATTGATAATTTGATCAGTTACTCAGTACTTTTTTTAAAACTTTTACTTGAGTAATTGTTTGGACGGCTAATTTTATTTTTACTTGAGTAAAAACATGTTTTAGTAGTGCTACTCTTACTTGAGTATAATTTTTGGGTACTCTGCCTACTTCTGATTACGACACAAAGTATTTGTCCTTTTTGGTCCATGGTTACTTAGCAGAACATACTACTATCAAAAGAATTAAATTAAAAATGTAGATATTTCTGTAGATTTATGGCTTACTTATTGCTCTGGATGTGTTGCTCTTTCAGCAAATGACCTTTGTAGAGTCTATATATTTTAGTTAATGATTAATCGATTACAAAATTACTTGACGATTATTGAAATGATTGATTAATCGCAGTTTCTGCGCTTTAACTCTTTTTCGGAAAAGCCAAAAAAAACAAATTCAAATTTCTTTGGGGAAAATTGAGGAACTTATTTCTAATTCTGCCGTTTCCGTCAAACCTTTTCTAATGTGATATGTCAAAAATCTGGCTGAAGATCACAGCTTCACACGGCTCTGACGTGGTTTCTGTCGGTCTCAGCATGAATTTGCTGTACAGTCGGTATTTGAATGCGCAGGAAGCGCATCAACACGCAGCATTCCCCGGAGCCCGCTACTGATTGCTCACGCTGCTTTGGGAACGCGTTTTACCGTCTCATGCATATGCCTTCAGCTTACGCTGTAGTTGTGTTATTCCTTTATCAGAATCCTCCAGCTCCTCACATCCCATTTATAGGATATGTGGATCACTGACAGCCCATTCCGTAATAAACCTGTTTATTTCCCTTCCTTCCCTCTGAATAATCCCGGCGGAAACGCGCTCCTCTGTGCTGATCCGACAGTCTGCGCCGCTGCCATAATGGGCCTTTCTTTAAAGGACAAGATGAGATGGGGGACCGACACTGCCGCTGCTAGCTAATCAAGCTGTCAGTCTATTTGTATGTTTGCATTGTTATTGTTCTGCAGAGACTCAAATCAATTTTACAACGATCGCAACTGGTCTGTAAAAGTAGCAGCCCGAGATTGTCTTGTGCCAGGAATCGTCCAAGAAGAAAAGAAAAGTCATCAACGAGACGTTTCCCTTCCTCTGGGAACGCCGGACAAAACGAACTCATCAGGACGACACAGTTTGGTCTTTAAAGACACAAATATTTATCATGAAACAGCAGCAGGACTTCATCCAGTTCGCCACTGTTAAAGTTTTGAACCTGGATATTTAAATCAGAGGCCAATGAATGTCAAGATTTTACTGCCTTAAGATGATTTAAAGCGATTGTAAATGAAAACTGTTTGAATTTAATTAAAGAAATCAATACTTGACATCAGGAATAAAGGTAGAGATATTGGCAGTGGCAACCCAAAATGGGGGAGCAAAGGGGACCATGACCCCCTCTTGAAAAATGTTAACTACCCTAGAAAATCATGATCATAGAGAAGTCGGACAAGGAAGCTGGTCACAGTTGATGAGAAAATGGAGAAAACCAGTTTGAGACTGGTGTGGAGGTTCACCTTCCAACAAACACAACTGTATAGTTCGAATGGCCTAATCAAAGTCCAGAACTAAATCCAACTGAGAATATGTACCAAAGTTTGAAAACAGATGTTTACAGATGCCCTACATCAAACCTGATCGAGCTTGAACTGTTTTGCGAAGACAAATGGATAAAATAGCTGCAAAATGCAAAAATAAAAATATTGGCTTATTGATCGATTAATAATTATGTGAAAACAGAAAGTTTTCCTAATCGCAAATTAGTAATTTTCCTTTACCCAGTCGTTCCTTCATCTTGATGATCTGCTGAAAAGCTCCTGACTGACATGTCATATATTCGTCTCCATCAGGAAAAAGATAAAAAGTCAAAGGAATAAATGTCCTCTTAAATGATAAAAGTTCTTAGAGGCAGTTCCTGAGACGAGACCAGGCTGACCCAGACGATGTGGATGACATTTTTCATGAAGTATTTCACATTAAAACACTTTAAAACATGAACTTTCTATCCTCAGAGGGAAAAATTAAGCAGTTTGTTTTTCAGACTCATCTACTGAACTCATCCTAAACTTTCTTATAAAACCATGAAATAAAACTTATTTAAAAATCATTGATTATCAAGAAAACGATCAATTTTTGCTGTCAGATGAAACACTTCAAATTGTCGGACATGTTGTTCAATCTGCTTCTCCTCTAAACTTGCTAATATTTTGCCGTTAAACGCTGAAAACTTGCACTGACATTTTTTTCAATGCTACATAAGAGATTGTCACTGATTGGCTGGTTGCGGACATTCTTACAAGCATTCTGATTGGTTGAACGGGAGGTAAGCTAATTTCTTATTTTCATGTTTTTTTATTTTGTTTTCTGGTGTTTCCATGATAATTCCTAATAATTACATGATGATTGTTAATAAGTTTCCGATCAATTCTTTATTTTACGGGGCGCTGCATGTCCCAGTTGGTAGAACAAGCTATAGTGCTGGGACATTCGTTGCAAACATTTTTCCTGTCAATTTTTCTGTTCCATTCAGGCCACTAGTACAAAAGAACATTTTAAAAATAAGATAAAAATGTTACTTTTTAAAAATATTTTTCAGTATCCAAACTTCATGGTAAAAACTATTTGGCACTTTGGGGGGAAAAAAAATCATCTTTTTTTTTTTTTCTTTTGTTCCTTTTAAATTACAGAAAGGATTAGGGGCATGAAAATAAATAAGACTTTTTTCTGAGGAAAAAAAGGCAGAAATCTGAGATTAGGGTAAAAATTATCAGGAAAATAGTCATATTTGAGACTAAGGTCAAAATTTCTCAGAATTTTGAGATTACCATCTTATTTAATGATTTCTAGATAAAAAACACCAGAAACAATCATAAACAAAATAAAACATATAAAAATATTATGAAATTAGCTCAACTCTCATTCAAAACTCTGAGAAAAAGTCATAATTTGTCAGAATTCAGAGAAAAGAATCAGTTTTTTTTTTTTTTTTACTATTGGCCCTAATCTTCTTCCATACTTCATTGGAGCAATTCTTACAATAAAGATACATATGACCTCAAAACACTTTAAGTAGTAAGGAACAGAGTTCAATTTCCTCAATTTTGGGCGATCAACGATTGGCCGATACTTTCAACTCAAAGATTTTGAGGAATTTTACCAACTGCAATAGAAAACCCATTTTCAGGTTGCATGTTTGGAAGGAAAATCTGTTTTGATGTTTCTATAAAAAGAGCGTGAACATTGATCCAATGTGTGGAGTTGGAGCAACTTCTGCAGCAACACAGAAGAGTTCATTAAGATTTTACAGCGACATGCTGCCGACTGCTGCCCACAGAGACATCCATGCATTTTGCAGGAAAACAAAACAACCATCTTCTATTTATATTGTCTGTAATTAAATTAAAGTCAAAGAAGAATAACTCCACTGTCATTTTGGAAGTTTTTTTAGGTTTAGTTTTATGGCTCAGTGATGAAATCAGGAGCAGTTCAGTGTTTGGGGTTTAAACATAAATTCAACCCCAAATTACTGACATTCATCAGCAAATATTTAATAATTTTATATTGCGTTTGCCTACAATAACAACAAGAAGTTACAAATACAAATTAATGCAAATATCTTTCACTTGCTGACTAATTTAGTTCAATTATTTAATTATTTGTAATATTTTTACACAATAGACTCTTTCAAAAAGTTAGAATTATTATTATTATTGAAAATCCAATGTATTTTACTAACTCCATCACCACATTATATCGATTAATGAGACAAAGTTGATACCTTTAGTTTTCTTAATCATTATTTTAAAACTAGAATATTATATCAGACTAATAAAAAAGTAATTTTAAAATCAGAAATGTGGGCTTAAGTGAAAAGTATTTATTATTTTTAGACAGTAATTCTAATATGACTCATAGGGATTTATATTCGAATTTACTCATTGTGATTATATACAGTATACAAACATAATGTTCAGCAAGTGAGAAAATATGGGAATTTCTCTTTTAAAGCTGAACTACAAAAATAAATAACATTTCCCCAGATATTCTCATCTATTTAGCTTTCGCTGTACAGAAAATAATAATATTTTCCAACTGAAAACATCTGAATCTTGCCGTTTTAAGTCAGATACCTGCTTCCTGCTGTATAGCAGCTCTAAAGCAACATGCAGTTTATCTACATCATTTAGCAGAACCATGACGGCTCACTGAGCGCCGCCGTTTCCTGTTGTTCTACTTCATTACCCGTTCACAGAGTAAAACACCTATTTCTATCTAGGCTTTAATTTAAAACAAGTTAAGTTTCCCACTTCTAATTCATGTGATATGAGCAATTTGCCCGACACACCTCAATTTAGAAAAACCTGTTTCCAGTTTGAACTTGGAGTGAACCTATTGAATTATTGAAGCAATCAGAAGTTTGTTGGGTTGGGTGGTGCCAAACATCACAAAATAGCCGCAGGAAAGACGAGTTACAGAAGAAAACATTGAGCAACACCGACTAAGACGTTTATTTAATACGACAAAAAGAAACAGAAATGGTGAGTTTGAAATGTACCTCACCAACCACGGTGCTGCAGGGATTTCATTCCTCACTGCTCTGCAAAAAAAGCAAACCTGTCAGCTGTAAAGCAGGGAAATTTAATACTTTGATAACAGTGAAAGCGGACAAGAACTGAGAAATTTTTAAATGTAAAACTTTTATCAGCACAACTAACACGACATTTGAAAAATTTAAAGAAGCCTAAACTCCATAGAAAAGATGAGTAGGCCTGTCACAATAACAAATTTAGAATTTTAATGATTACAGTGCAGAAAAAGAGTTTAAATTGTTAATTTATGGTTAAAGCAAGAAAACTCTAACATCAATAACTGGTTTCAACTGTATTCATCTTACTGTCAGACTGTTTAGATGCAGTGATAAATTTATTTCTCCCAACTATTAAGGAAATTGTTCATGTTCTTAATATAAAATCAGTAGCAGTAGTAACAGCAGTTCTTTTAGGTGAGCAGAGTCAAATGACACAGCACATTTTCCTCCATTAGCTTTGGCCTTCATGTTAGCTTGTTAATTAGCTGCATCAGTTTGTTAGCAGGAGCTAACGCCTGTTGCTAACGTCCGTTTCCTCTGTTAGCTCAGCAAATACTTTTTTATTTTGCTCGGTAGATAAATTATTCACAAAATAACACGATGGAAAGTGTCGGAGTGGGTGGGTTTCACTTACCGTGGTTGTGGAAGATTATAGCTAACTGTTAGCCGCTAACAGTTCAGTGGGAGATGAGGACGGAAGCGCCGCCATGACAGCGATTTAAAACTCTTTCTGCTTGAGATAAAAGTGAAAAAAAAAAAAAAAACACTCAAAATAATGATTTATTTTCTTCTTTTTCTTTTAATAAATTCACACTGCCTTCGTAATTATTTGTATTTACTTCTCCCCAATAGCATTTATGTATGCAGAAACATGTTTATGTAAATTTAAAAGTTGCAATCATAAATGTACTTTTTGTCCTTTAGGTATTTTATTGTTTTTAACAATAAGATTGTTAAAAACTTCTGAATACATAAATAAATAAGTAAATAAATAAAAGATTTAAACCAAAAGAGAAAAAAAACCTGTGTGCTTCAGAAATACAATTTTAAAAATAGGATAATAATAATAATAATAATAATAATAATAATAATGAAGATTTGAGAATAATTCAAATACTCATTCATTATTCATTCAGCCTTTAGATAACTAGTCTGTTATCTAAAGGCTGAATTTCCAAATTTAAAATGTAATTACTTTTATTAGGAGCAGCTGCCGTATAACTAAACCTATGGTAGCTATCTTCTAGCTTATTTTAGATAGAAGCTACAAAAGTTTTTAAAAAATATATATGGCACTGTTTGATTTCTTCAGTGTACCTTCAGTATTTGAAATGCACAAAATGTAGAGGAAAAATAAGAAAATATGCACTGAATAAAAGAATTATTGACTTAACATATTTTTTTCCTTTTCAACAGGTCCTGCATAATTGTATTTTGTTCAAAGCAAAAACGATCTAATAATCTGACGTTATGACCTTATAAAATAAAATTAATGAATTTACTTAGCTACTTCAAATCACTTCAGATTGACAAAAGAGAAGTTGGTTAAACGTATCCCAATTGGGAACTTAATAAGCAAATCAGGTAAAAATTCTAAATGACTGTAAACATGTATAAAATATAGTAAAAGGTACAAGAATAAACACGTTCTGTTGATAGATTTTGTTCCCTGATACTTTTTACCTAACACACTACAATTTCTTTTATGAATATGTGAAGTTGTATAACATTTTGATAAATACACTGTTATTGGCTTGTTTTGCTAACTGTTAGGTTGGTCTACCCTTAACAATAATACTCTGATTTGTCTAACTACAGTTGGAACTGGAATTTGGGAATACCATCAATGCAGTTGAAGACGTCATAGCTAAAAGTTGATAAACCAGTGGGATTGTTGTTGTGCTAAATATTACTGACAATACAAGTTAGTAACTCTCTATTTTAGAGGTCAAAACTGACTCCATAGTTTATCTGTCTATCCACCATTTCTTTTCTCCTGAACCAGTTGGAGCTCCGTATCTTACTATCCACAGTCAATCGCCAACATTTGCAGTTTTACTACCCAGCTGTCTGGTCACTCTGCTTTACACTTCAGGCAGCAAAACTAATTATTGTTTGACAGTTTGCTGCAGAGTTTCTTGAAAACATTTCAAACTCTGTTTTGATTTTTCTCAGCCACAGCGGCGTCTCACTCATTGACCCGTGACTCTGCAGGTCAGACGGAGGGGATTCGCCGCGGGGGTTCCTCCGCTTCGATGCGATTCTCTGGTCTCCCTACTGTCCAGATCAGATTGTGTTTGTCCTTGTTTGAGTTGTTTGGAGTCTCTGAGGCGGTTTATCATCACCCCTGATGGCAACTTTGCATCTTCTAACTTCAAATTTCACACACCCCATGAATCCCCGAGAGGATGTTCAAAACACGACAAAGTTTCCAGCAGCGTATCCGTGACCGGGCCAAAGTGACCCTGGTGGGGCTGTTAATTTTCTTCAGCAGGGTGAGGCTGTTTCATTTGCTTTGGAAATCAGTTTTATTGTTCCCTGATGGGACATTCAGCTCTGTGGCATTTGGAAAATACACATTTTTGCAAGTAGATCCCATGAGGCAAACACACCACAGCACAACTGTGGACATGGTCACTATATGTAACGCTTGATGGTGTTTGGAAAAGACTGCAAAATTAGCAAATTAATGCCTCATAGTTTCTCAAATCAGCTTTGTCTGTTGGGAAAATAATATTATGAGTCCAGCTTTCTCCACCATGTGTGTATGTGTATGTGAATAAACTTATTTTTATTCATACAAAACAAGAACATTTCCAACCCTTTGCTCACGTAAATAAGCCAGCATTGCAAACATAGTCAAAGTTATAAACAACACGTTGCTGGTGACCAAAGCTAATTATATAAGATCAGGTTCAGATGGGAAACACACACATTCCTCTCTCCAGTGGATTCAAGATCTCAAAACATTCCCATGCCAAAAGAAATATCTCTTACCTTCAGCAAGTCCTGTTTTTGCCTCAGGCTCAGTGAGGCATGACTGGAAAACCTCCTGAGGGACAAAGGAGGTATAGTGAGATAAGATGGAGGTCAGCTATCTTTGAACGGCTCAAGCTGAAAAAGAAAAAGCTTATTTAAGCAGTTGGTAACAAGAAAATGTTAAGTTTTTGGCCACTATTATGACCATATGAAAAGAAGAGGGAAGGTTCACTTAAAAGAACCTTCAGAGCAGTAACATATTATTTTTATATAATTTCCCATTTTTACCTGATATATTGTATTTTGCGTTTATAAAATATTTTACAAACATAAAATATTTTTTGGCCACTTGAGGTCCCACAACACTCCCCAAAACATTCATCAATCTGGATTTCTTATTGTTTTGTAATTTTTAAATTTTCTTTGGCAACCAAGATCAGTGATTATGTGGCGCGACTTTGCAAATATTTGCAAGGAATTTTGCGATACTTTTTCCTCAATATAAAAAAAACAAGCAGACAAATTGGACATACAAGTGTTTTTATTCTTTTAAAAATTTGCATAGCTTCTAATTCTTTTGAATGTACAATATTTTTTTGGCTACTTGGGGTCAATATAAGCACAAATTCCCCAAAACATTTGACCTTAGATTTTAGTTGTGATTTTTTTGCTTGACTTGAGGCGCTACTTTAGAAATATTTGCAAAGACACACAAACATTTTTATTCTTCAAAAACTTAAATATCTCAATTTTTGTTATTTACCATATTGATCACAGACTTCAACTTGGCATCAAGTAAGGCTGACTTAGCAGAGTAGCAGAAGAAATACTGCCACCTACAGGTGGGAGTATTTAAGTCACTTAAATCCATTGTTTTTGGCATTTTTGCAGAAAATATACAAGAGACTAAAAATTTTACTTTAGCTTAACATGAAATATTAGGATCTGTTCATTTAGCATGCTGTCTATTCCTGCTTATCATTGCAGCATCACTGCTGTTAACACCAAGCAAAAATTAATGCTAACAGCACATTTTTATCATGAATGCTACAAACAAAGCAAAACAAAATCAGCACGTTAATTATGCCTCTGAAGTTATTTGTATACTTCAGCCAGTGATATTGTTTTTGATTGCCTGAGGAACGAATGAAATCATCCTGGTATGAATGCAAAAATGCAGAACATGTTCAGTAAATATAGAATAAATCTACTAAAGACACAATCAGTGGCTCCTGTGAAAGTTTATTTATTAATCACTAATATTCTGTTGAGCTGTGCAACATGAAAACATATTGTGTTTTGTTGCTGCATTAAACAAAGAGATGATATTAAAACCACTTCAATAGCTAAAAAGCAATTTTCTCTTTTTTTATTTAACATAATTTGATACAAATATATAAGCAGCTCTGTAATGCTGAAAATACAGCAGAGCTTTAGGCTGAAACATGCTGTACACCTTTGCTTCGTCTCAGTAAACATAAAGTTTAAGTAATTCTGGTTTTAGATAGAGTAAAACTAGAATCTCTGGTGTTTTTATCCAGTGGAAACACTGAAGATCAACAATGCTGGTAGGATTCAACCTTTGGGGCAAAGTTCTTATCAAAGTTTCCAGAGGGTAATAAAAAACAAACCTTCAATCTGCTGCTATAACAGCCTCAATTCTTCTGGGTTCAGTTTTTCCACCTGATTTTAAAGCTGGAATCAACAAGAACAGCAATGAGGTCAGCCACTTTTGTCGGATGAGAGGGTTTCTTGTTTCAGTCCGTCCCAGAGGCGTCGAGCAACACAACTGGAAGATAATTTATTTTGCGTTGCGGTGGTGGGACATGAAAAAGCTTTAGGAGGTGATATCAGGGAGCAGAGACTGGAAAGGACACATCGGCACATCAGAATTCAGCTCAGGTCAAAGAGAAATATTCAGCTTTTCAGCATCTCCATGGACCTAACAGGGAAGTGGAGAGAATTGTAGCAGCAGCAACGTCACGAGGGAATCTAGCCTTTGAGGCAGAAAAGAGAAAAAAAAAGATGGATGAAGATCCGATGGGAAGCTAAAACATGTTGCCCATCCTCACCTTGACAGCTTCCTGCTTTTCGGGGAATTTTCCTTCATCTATTTACTTCCTTAAGCCATCTCCACATGGCATTTTTTTTCTTGTTTTTTCAGCGTATATTCATGAAATGCAGGCAAAATCAGTGATGTTTGTACATAAAATATGGGAGTCAAGGTAGGTTGATTGTCAGAGTACAGTGGATTCAACTTTTTTTTTTTTTGTGGAAGATTACTCCTGATAATTCACAGAAAATCTGTCTATTTGGGAATTTTTTTAGTAGAGGATATTTGAAAGACAAGATTAGGTGTAGCTGCAGAGATATTTTGTCTTTTAAGGCCCACATCTATGTACAGAAACAGTACAGTACTGGTGTACAGGTACAGGAAAACCAACCAAAATAATGATGTGTTGGGCATAACTTATAAGTAGAAGTACTTTTGAGTGGAAACCCCAATTCTAATAGAGGAAAGGTACAGTACTGTACCTGTACACCAGTACTGTGTGCGTATTCTGAGACTACGCATACACTGTTGGCGGACGGCTGAAATTTCAAAGTCAGTCAACCATACCAATTGCAAATATTTCTCAAAACAAATTCCTTTAATTCCCACAATCTGAAAGGTTGCTCGCATGTTTGAGGAGCTAGTTTAGCACCTAGCATGGAGAGATCAAACAGCCAAACAACCTGGACACCATTGAGTGGATATGACAAAACCAGGAAGTCCAACCAAAATGATGATGTGTTGGGCATAACTCTTAGAAGTACTTTGGGCTGGAACCTCAATCATAATAGAGGAAATTTTACGTCCATTACGTTTCACCTCCATGTACTTTTTGTTCTCTGAAAGCCCTACTTTCAAACAACTGTACATAAACCAGGGTGGCCGAGTGGTTAAGGCGTTGGACTTAAGATCCAATGGGTGTATGCCCTCGTGGGTTCAAACCCCACTCCTGGTAGAGAACATGTAAAGCCTATCAATAGTCCTCCTGGGCAACCTGTGGCTTGGTACTTTGGTGATACTCTCATAGTGCAGTATTTTCCAACCCTGGTCCTCAAGGTACACTGCCCTGCAGGTTTAAGGCATTCTAATTAATTCTAACATAATTTCAACTGATTGCTGCAGCTTTGTAATCATTTAGTGCTTCTTGAAGGCCAGCATTGAGAAACACTGGTCTTGTACCACTTTCGAATGACAAAATTCAATGAAATGTCTGAAACGTCGCCTCATCCTTAATAAAGGTGTATCATGTTTAGATATTTCGTCCACAAATGGCACTAAAGCTCAACCCTCTCAGAGCAACTATGCATAAACCGAGTGGTTAAGGCGTTGGACTTAAGATCCAATGGGCAAAAGCTCTTGTGGGTTCAAATCCCACTCCTGGTAAAAGTAGCTTCTTTGTCTTTCAGGGCAGGAAAAATGTTGATTAAAGTCTGATGTTGAGATTTCTATAAGACATTCAATATGTAAGTTTCTGCAATTAGTAAGATCTTTCAGTGTTTTTGCATTCAGAGCTATTATTACTCTTTGTGGTATTGTAGTTTTGAGCTGAAATCATGACAAATCTTCGCACTTTAGTTATGTTTCTTAATAGTTATAAAATATCACCAACTTACCAAGAGTCAAAGAGAAATTTAGATCTGGCATTCAACATCCTGAAAGAAAAGCATTTCATTAATCAACTGAAGGTCAGAAAAACTCTTATTTTTCCTTTGTCTTTGGAAAAACTGTGTCTATAGAACTGAAAATTGCCTTTGCCAGCTTAGAGATGTCTGGTGAAAGACTAACGAGAAAAAAGAGAGAAACAAAAGTTTCAGTGCAAGATTTTCCCAAAATACTGAGTTTGTTTTGGGTTGGAACAACAAACCCTTTAAGTAAGTTTAAGTTGGTGAACTTTGAACTTTCAGATGAACCGATGTCAGAGGGTTTCAAAAGTCAAGATAGGATAAGGACAAAATATATAGAGCTAAATTGGGGCCATAAAGTTCAGTTCGAAACAAATAATTTTTTTTTTCAGTTTAAATTTTTTTTTGTCCTTTTCAATTTTGCCCCAAATTAGTTCTGTAAAAATATCTTTAAACATTTTGCGCAATTATATGGTCAATGGAAACACAACTACTGTTCCAGCAGTTTTGCAGTTTTCCAGAAGTTTCTTCCAAAGGCATTAACTTTAACCACATTAAAGTACCAGATGTGAATAAAGACAAAAGAAAACAAAAATAGTTCTGTTTTTTCTTTTGCGCCTTAAAATCCTGTACCGAAATAGAAATTAATCTGTTTTAAGTGTAATTTTTACCACTTATTGTAGAGTAAAATTTTGTATTTCCCAGTTTAAACAAAGCTCCACCTAAATGATGAAGATGTAAAGACTCATATTCGTCTCCTACGGAGGTGGAGAGCCGGAGTTTATTTGTGTTTTCAAGGTTCTCAGACACCCACATGTGTATTTTAGGTTTCATTTTCTTCTGTCAGCAAGGTGAAGGCTTACAAAGAGAAAACGGGCCGATGCAGCTTCAGTCACTCTGAGGTCTGTTCATTCATCTGCCTGCTGATAGAAACATCTCAGCTCTGTCTGAAGACCTGCTATCAGCAACCTGCAGCAACCTGAGGAGGAAAATAAGTGAAGCGGAGTCGCCACCGAGGCGTCCCGTCTGTAGCTCAGGTTTCTATTTTAGGCCCAAGGTGACGAGAAACCAGAGAAATCATTTCTCGCAATGAACAAATTTAAAAATGTTCTTTATTTTACATTTTAAATTTAAAAGATGCAGTGCAGATAAGAAGTATTCACCTTCTTGGATATTAAAAGGTGCCTATTGTGCTTCCTTGCACAGGTTAGGATAGATCTATGGCCTAAACAAAACATTCATAACCTTTTCTGCACAAAATTATTCTTTGATAATGAGATTTTTGCTGCTGCTGGCTGGACCCAACATTTCCCAACGCAATGTTTACGCTCACAAGTAAAAATAGCTGCAAACAGATTCACAATTATACAACCAGATTTTGGAAAAGCAGAAGTGGCGTCTCCTGCACAACCATCAAGAACACAGCAAGTGGTTTCTGAATACCATGTCAGCAACAAAACCTTTCCAGTAGGATTAGACAGTGGTGACGCAAGCTAAACATGCTGGAGCTCCGCCTCGGTTGCTAGGTTACAAGTGGAATTCCTCTGGGGTTGCTAGGTAACGGCTCATTTTCCAGACACCAAAAAACATTAACAAATTGCCAAAAAATGGCTGGGTGCTTTTTCTTTTTTAATTCTTTTTTTTCAACTCGTGCTTTTTTTTAGGAATAAGAACCCAAATGGAAGTACAAAAATGTGCAAAGTAGGAATTTTGTACAATAAGGTCCCTGTTAATCACATTTATTGCTTTTTCAAATCAGACACGATCAATAAATTTTTTTTTTTTTTTTTTTGACAAAAAATAGGTATCAAAAACCCTTTAATGTAAAAAAAACCAAACAGATTTCTACAAAATAATGACAATGAAATAAAAATATAAAACATAGTTCAGGAATTAGAATACTGCATATATTATATTGCAAAACTAAAAAAACTATTTTGATAATATTCAAACTAATTAATATCAAACAAAAAGTGTTTTTTAATCCAATATTCATAAGCTGAAAATATTAATTTGGCCTCCAAGCAACTGAATCTTTTTGAGGTTCTCTGTTTCTTTATGAAGATTGTTTTTATAAATCAGTGGAAGTTTGAAACTTTTGCAAAATAATTTGATAAAAACAGATCAGAGTTCAACATAAATTATGAGCCTTTTTATTTTTTTCTGATATAGACATAGACTCAATATAGATGTGTGAACATTATTCTGCTTATTTAAAGACAGTCTGAGGTTGTGTGTGTGAAAGAAAGATAAAAAAGCACAAAAGGTCAGGATGAGAAATACATAAAATCACAGTAAATATAAAAAAACCATCTAATTAACTTGTTCTGATCCCAACTGCAAGCTGAAATTTAGTCGTTGTAGTTCAACAGCTGAGATAAATATTCACAGAACTAAATTAGTGAGCAGGTATGAAGAGGGGTCCATCTTTTCCAGCGTGTTACTGAGTTACATTGTGCATGACAGAGTACAGTAGAATACAAAACAAACACTAAATTCAGACAGAATAATTAGCCATAAGGTGAAATAAAATGAATGAATTTGAATTAAAAATCAGAATTTAAAAGCTTACTGCTTCATGAAGCCTGTTTGTTGCCATTTCTAGATTTCTGTGTGTTTCTGCAGCGCGAAGGAGCGAAATCGGTTTCTGACCTGGTTGGGAGAAAGTCTTTGAACCGGTCGCTCTTTTTTGTCTTTCAGGCTTTAAAAGCGGTTAGAGGACAGTCACCGACTCATTCTGACATTTTTATCAGCCACTGCAGAGCTTTTCCTTTCAGCCAGCAAACCCACCACTGCCCGGTACATGCAAACACGCTCTGACCTGCAGCATAGCACCATATATGTTATATACAGATATTATTCAGAGCTGCAGCTTAGGTGTTCAGCTATTTGGATCCCCAGGAACTTAAAATGGAAAATAATGACAACTTTTTTCAAACATTTTACAATAAGAACCTAAATTATACACAATACTGCCAAATGTATTCAATAACCAAACTCAGAAATTTAATGTAGATGTACGAAGTCCAGACCCTCGCTGTGCAGAAAGCGAAGCTGTTTGTAAACAAACTGCAATAATTTGGGTGTCATATTTTCACCATGTCATCCATTAATGTTTAAAAGTCAGTTTCAAACTGTAAATATTTAATTAGCAAACAAAATACTAAGTTTACAAACTAAATATTAATTTTTGGGGGAAGCGGTGTGAAACAATTTTAATATTTAGTCTATAAACTAAATGTTTACATCCAAACTAAATATTCAGTTAGTAAGATAAATAAGCTAACTATTTATTTTGGAGCTAAATATTTAGCACAAAACTTTATTAGTTTGTAATTTCAATGTTAACTCCAAACTAAATATCAAGTTAACAAACTAAAAAAAGATATCAATCTAATCTAATCTAATCTAATCTCTACATATTTATTTCTAAACAAATATTTAGTTAACAAGCTACGAAGGTTTTGATAATTTGAGGCTAAACATTTAAATGTTTAGCTTCAAACTAAATATTTCAAGCAGAGGTTAATATTTAGTTTGTATTTAGATATGTAGTTTGCAAACTAAGTATCTAACTCGGTTGCTAGATATTTGGTGTTTGGAGCTAAATATTTAGCTCAAAACATAATTAGTTAGCAAATTAAATATTTAGCTCAAGACTAAATATTTAGTTAACCAGCTAAAAAGCTAAATATTTAATTTGAAGCTAAATATTGAACTTTCTGACTAAATATTTGCCTCCAAACTAGTTAGCAGGCTAAAAAAAAGATAACTATTTATTTTGAGGCAAAATATTGGAATTTTTAGCTTCAAATTGAATTTTTAGCATTTAGATAATTTTTTTTCTTTCTGCATTTTGAAAATATTGTCTGGTTATGCCATTTAGTACAACATCTGCAAGTGGCACAAATTGGACTTTTGGGGATTGAAAACTAAATGAAGTGGGTCACAAACTGCCGTGAAACAGTCAGATCTGGGTTGCAACATGGAAAACAAATAAATAAATAGGGTATGTTTGTATTTACCTGCAGGATGAACAATAAACAATTGGTGAATCGGTGATCATTCTCCAAATAAATAGGTAGAGAATGTTCCATGTTTATTTTTCACTATTTTATTGCATGTCAGCAAAAATCATGCCAGATTTATTTAAAAATATTCCTTAAATAAATGAACCTTTTCCGTGGATCCTGCTGCACTCGGTGTGTTTATCCACACAGTCATCACTGCGATGAAAGGTAATCATTCCGGGACTTTTTCCAGGTGAGGTGCTTTTATTATTTCAATTTCCCAGGAGCTTTGCTTCCTCTCAGCTCCGTCCCTGTTCGGTCATTCTTGCCTGAATTGTGATTCCTTCTCATTTCTCTGCAGCAAAAACAAAAAGGCTGAACAAATGAGTCTGCACCTCCATTTGTTCTTTGTCGATAATCCTCTCACAACGCCAGCCGGTTTTTCTTATTCTCTTCCTATATCATTTACTTTTATATCCCAGCTTGATGTGAAAACAACACAAGGCGACATAAATCACGGGTTTGAACACTTCCCATTCATGCTGCGGTTTGTGTTGCTGTCTTTTCCCAGAAGGCCGTTCGGCTCGCAGCCTGTTATCGTGTCGAGCCGCTGACCACCCACGGCTCCGCCCGCATGCCTCGGCAGGGCCCCAGAGGCTCATGGGTAATCTGTCTTCCACCTTCTGCGAGTCGTCCCGTGTCATCGCTCGCCAAGAACACAAATCCACTCCCACTCGGCCCTAATTAGCTGTTCAGCGCACAATCAAGGCCGCAGTTACTGCGGCGCGGCAAAGACGGGTCTAGAAAACAGGACTGGAGCTGAAATGAAGTTTCCAACCAGCCGTTGTTTTGTTGACACGCCACTTTCAATAATCTCTCAGAAATCAGCGTTTTTCTTTAATCTACATCAAATTTCCAGACAGAATGCAATCAACGCTTCCTCATCTCCAGAGAGACAAAGTGGCAGATCTGCATTAATTCTCACCGACTGGGCCGATCGTTTCCCGCCAACATGTCAGCGCAGAACGCAATGATTAAGAGTGACGCTGCGGGTTGTTTCTGGAAAACGCTTTGAGAAGCTGAATTTAAGAGGAGCAACGACTACAGATGGCAGTAATTCATTTATTATGAACTGCTCTGAAAATCTCTCAGAAGGTCATCAGGTAAAATGTTTGAGGCAAACAAGCGGAAGTTATCAGGATTGGAGAAATTAGTATAATATGAAAAACACAATGTGCTACAGCCACAAAAAGCAAAAAATAAAACTCACTCTCAATAGGAGGCTCTGCTTTTAGCATGACTGCAAGTTACAAAAGGTGCTAAATTATATGAAAACTGTGTCAAAAGTCACATTTTGTCACTTTAAAACTGCAAAACAGGCAGTATTGTGTAAAATTTACCTCTTTGAACTATACATTAAATATTATTCCCTCATCAAAAACATACCTGGAGTGTTGCTTTGATTCCTTCCTGCAAGTCTGAGAAATGCTTTAATCTCCATGGCAACCAGTCAGCTGTTCAAAACGCCTGGGTGGACCTAGCTCCGCCTTCGAGGACGAAGCTCCTCCCCCAGCAGCAATTAGCAAAGACCTGGTGAAACTGTTCATCTGCTGAGCTCATTAAACTTCTCAGTGTAACGCTGGTGGAAACGTTGCTAAAGAGGAGCCATGTTGTGATGACTTCCTGACGGCGGAGTTTCTGAAAGAGTTTTTAAAGAGACAGAGGCCCAATTTTAAGACATTAAATCACAAAGTCAGATTTATTTTAAAGTTATGTTTGACATAAATAGCATTTTTATAACAACTGAGGGCAACATAGTTACTTGTGATATAAATGAGTGCCTGTAAAACACAGAATTGCACCTTTAAGGTGTAAAAAGCTAAATTTAGCGACAAAGCTTTGACTGCTTCATAATATGAAAAAAAATCCGGTTCACTGGAGACACTGCCTCAGATAGAAATCAGCCTGAACCCAGAAAAGACTTCACATCGGCTTTTACATCAATTCCTCCCCTTGAAAATAAAAAAAGAGCTACAGAGAAAGTTAATTTTTGAAAGCTGCAGCATGTGAAGAATCTGATCAGATTCTTTCAAAGATAGAAAATTCACGAAGAAACACTTCAACAAAAAAAGCCCTAAAACCCAAATGAAAAGATTCTGCACTCTTCTATACAACCCAACATTTGCAGGCTGGATAGGATCATTTTCAATAACTCCCTTTGTAGAAAACAAATGAAAAATATTCCTCCACTTCTGATCTTTCAGACACTTTTCTGCTGTGGAGGCTCTGAGGAGCGAAGAGGAGCTCCAGAGGCTGACAGTCAGGAGGATGATGCAGCTGGACGCGTTGTTGTGCAGGCGTTCACTCAGTAGAGATGTGGCCAAACACAAGAAGCAGTAAAACGGAGGAGCTACTTTTCTGCTCAAAGAAAAGCAGAAAAGCAGAGATCAAAGATTAGCTGGAACAAGAAGAAGCCATGAATAAATTGATAAAAACAACTTTGGAAAGCAATTTCAGTCACTAAGTTTCACTTCAAATGATTGACTAGTTGCAAAGGGTCAATTGTGTTTGTGACTGAACTAAAAAACTACAAACCCATCTTCTTTCTCTCAGGAATAATTTTGTCCTGCCAGTAAAATGCTCACCACAGAAGAAATGCTTGCAGTCCTGCTTATTAAAAAAAAAAAAAAAAATTCCCTTCTCCCCCACCGCGGGTGGTTCTTATCCTCTGAGCTCAGGTCCTCTACCAGAGGCCTGGGAGCTTGAGGGTTCTGCGCAGTATCTTTGCTGTGCCTAGAACTGCACATTTCTGGACTGAGATGTCTGATGTTGTTCCTGGGATCTGTTGTAGCCACTGCTCCAGTTTGGGGGTGACAGCCCTGAGGGCCCCGATGACCACAGGCACTACTGCGGTCTTCACCTTCCAGGCCCTCTCCAGTTCCTCCCTGAGGCCCTGGTATTTCTCCAATTTCTCGTGCTCCTTTTTCCTGATGTTGCAGTCACTCGGTATTGCTACATCCACCACAACGGCTCTCCTCTGTTGTTTATCCACTACGACAATGTCCGGTTGGTTTGACCTTACCATTTTGTCTGTCTGGATCTGGAAGTCCCACAGGATCTTAGCTCGGCCATTCTCCACCACCTTTGGGGGTGTTTCCCACTTTGATCTCGGGGCTTCCAGTCCATATTCTGCACAGATGTTTCTGTACACTATGCCTGCCACTTGGTTATGTTGTTCCATGTACTCTTTCCCTGCCAGTATCTTGCACCCTGTTGTTATGTGCTGGACTGTCTCAGGGGCCTCCTTGCACAACCTACACCTTGGGTCTTGTCTGGTGTGGTAGATCTGGGCCTCTATTGCTCTGGTGTTTATATATATATATATATATTTCACATTAAAAAAAAAAAACACGCCGACTCCAAACAACTTTGGAAATCCATTTCAGTCACTCAGATCAATACTCCCATTCCTCACTTCCGACGTCCATCGAATGATTAGTTTGGGTCATGCTGAACTGATCTGATCGTTTCCATAGCAACAAACACAAGCAAAACATTCCCCCAGAACTACAGTGAGCTCATTGGAGCTATGACCTCATTTATGAGGTCATAGGTAGCTACGTTGTTTGATCTTTGATCTAGATCAAAGAACGTCTGAGGTTATAAATGCTTGTGTTTCAAAACATCATGTCCAACCAGCTCTTCAAACGTTAGCACAGTTTTATAACAAGGATTTCCGATACGGCAAAGATGTTCCTTCACCTCGGTTTTGGTATTGGTTACGCAGTGACAACAGGGATGAGCAAAGTCTGCGAAAAACTTTTTCCAGGTCGCGAAGAAGAAAAAGGCAGCTCCAAGGATGAAAGCACTTCTTCACGGGATGACCTTTCGGACAATTTTCTGTTCGATCCTTCCACGGCTTACGACGACTTTGATTCTTTTCTGTTTAACCCACCCACGACTGAGAAGAAAACCTCCCCGGCTGGGGAGGTTTGCCGGGAGAAGCAAACTTCCCCAGCTGGGGAGGTTTGCTTCTCCCTTTCTCCCTTTACTGATTATGACATTTTCGATTCTTTTCTTTTTAATCCATCGCCGACTGAGAAGAAAACCTCCCCGGCTGGGGAGGTTTGCCGGGAGAAGCAAACTTCCCCAGCTGGGGAGGTTTGCGTCTCCCTTTCTCCCTTTACTGATTATGACATTTTCGATTCTTTTCTTTTTAATCCATCGCCGACTGAGAAGAAAACCTCCCCGGCTGGGGAGGTTTGCTGGGAGAAACAAACCTCCGATTACGACATTTTTGACTCTTTTCTGTTCGATCGGTCCCTGTCTGAGAAGCAAACCTCCCCGGCTGGGGAGGTTTGCTTCTCTACTAAGGACATTTGTGATCCGTTTCTTGTTGGTCCTTCCCCGGCTGGGGAAGTGTGCCATACAAAAGAGACAGACTCTCTTGAAATGGCGTCTTCTTCAAAAGAAAAATTGAGATATTCAACTCAACTAACAAGATATGAAGAGACTACCAAAGAAGAAAGCTCTGTCCAAGAGCAAACTTCTCCGGCTGGTGATATTTGTTTTAAAAAAGAGACAGAGGAGGTTTCAAAGACGAAGACATTTGGGGACAACATTCATGAAACAAGCACAGTCACAGGGAACGATTTATACAATCAACTGAAAGAACAAAGTTGCCTGCCTGAAGAATTTTTATTGAAAGATCCTGCTGCAGGAAAAGATTCTATAGGAATATCCATATGGGAACTATTATTGTTATTTTTTCATTTTTGCTTATTTTGTACTCCCTTGGTTCTTATTTTATATGGTGGTCTTTTGAAGTGTTTTTTAGTTATATATTTTTTCAGTGGACTTTTTTATTTGTTGGAGAGTGACACATTTTTAGTTTAGTTTTTAATTTAGTTTCAACTTTAAAAAATCGAATTTCAACCGGTAAAACATATTTACCGGTTGAAATTCGATTTTTTTAAAATCAAAAATTATTTTTTAAAATAATTTTTTAAATTCAAAAATACTTGAATCCCAAAGAAAACTGTTGTAGCCCATCAAGATTTTTCAAAGAGCCATTGACGTTAGCGATGGATGTCGACAGGACTGATTTCCTGAAGCAGTCTGTACCACTCTGACCCTGAAGAAGCCTCTGACTGAAGACGGATGCTCTTCCCTCCCAAGACAGCCTCGTGAAGAAGATGGTCAGGATTGTCCATAAATTTCTTGATCCTATGAAGAATCCTTCTCTGCATTACCATCTCCAGAGGTTCCACAGAAGTCCCCAGAACAGAACCAGAACAGAACCAGCCGTCTTTACCAGCCTTTTTAGGTCCCTGGGACTGATGCTGCCCCAATAGATGATGCGCTCAACATCAGACTTCCTCCAGAAGTCCAGTCTCCTCTGTGCCTTCTCATAGATGCTTCACTGTGTCTCCAGTCCAAAAAACACAGAGGTCTTTATATTCCTCAACTTCTTCTGTCATGATAGAAACAAGCTTTGATCTAATCCTGTTCCGCCTGAAACCAACAATCATCTCCTTTGGTTGGTTGTTTGTTTCAGGTTCTCTCTGGTGCTCCGGCTTCTCCCAAATAATTTATATATTAAATTATAATAATAATTTATTATATATATATATATATGCATATATATATAGAAATATTAATTATTTATGATATAAATATATGATTATATATTTAGAAATATTAATTATATAGAGTTTATATATATATATAACTACATATATATAATATCTCTCTCTATATATAAATATATTTCTCTTTATATAATATATACATATATATATATTAAAGCCCCAAGCGGAGTCATGTGACCCTTGCAGCTCAGCGCCGCTCCGGCCTATTAGTCACCACGGGGTTTCCATCTCCGCCGCCCACCAGCCACCGCAGAATCTATTGCGCAGTTTAAGCGCCCGTCCACCAAGAGATACATATTGATGCGTTCGGCAGCGCTCCCCGACGACGCACAAAAAATCTGGTGCAGATCGGCCGATGTAGCGACAAGATATAGCTGATGGTTTAACCTAAGGGGCGCAGTGGAGTCAAAATACATTTCAATGTTGTTGGGCTCTTTAGAGGTGAACGAAGGTCATCCATATCCAGTTTGGCGCCAATCGGATGATCCATATGTGATTTGCACATGGGACTGCAATTCTCCATTTGGCCACGCCCACACGTTTCAGCCAGCAGCCAGTATTGACAGAGTTCATTATCACATCATTTTATGTCAGTTTGCACAGGATTAGTCCCATATAAATAATAGACCGACAGCAGAAAAAGCAGGTGACTTCCTGTCGGAAACGGGCGGGGTTAAGGTGATGTCATCAATTGACCATGACAATGTTAAACCCATAAATAGTTAAACTCACCTTTTGTCTAATGAACAAGGATTCAAGGCTGCATGGATCCAGGTGGAAGACAGAACAGCAGCAGGTGAAACCAATTACCTAATGCTATAATCACATCCACCTGCAGCACCAAGAAAAAACAATCTGAAAGGAAATAAATAAATCAAGACATGTGCGTCAATGAGGCTTTTATGCTCAATCGTGACATGATTTATTTTATTCTGCTGCCTACTGACCCTTTGCACGTGACGTCACTCTCTTTGCACTCAGCCATGAGGGGCGTCAAAAACACATGCGCTCCCATAAAGCATGTGGTAGCCGAGTATCGCTTTTATTTAGTTGATTTCACATTAAAATGATCACAGGATGCTGCGCGGTTGGCTGCACAAACAGAAAGGATGACAACCAAACTTCTCATTTTATTTTTATAACTTTTGATGAGGAAAGATGCGCGGTGGTTGACAGCAGGCAGCCATCAGTGTAATCACGGGTTTGCAGCGAACACTTTTTACAACGTTCGTATAGTTTATAAATAAATATTATAATAGATATCAAATCTTGCATTATGGAGAAGGTTTGCGTCTGACAGTCAGTAATGCCGACTGCCGCACCGTCATGTAGCCTAGCATGTATGGGGAAAAACTGGTTAGCATCTCGTGTTTTGTGGGTTTTTAAGGCAGCTGCGGTTTTTGGGGAAATCTGTTTATGACATAGTCATAAATCATGTGGTGTGAATTCAGGCAAAGTCGGTAATTTGATCAACACATCAGGAGGGAGGAGGTATGTGTCGGTTTCTAAGCTAGCTACCGCCGACTGTCAGCCCCAACCAGGGGTGTTATAAAGACGGACGAGTTTGATGGGAAACTTTTTAATATATATATTTATATATCTGAGCAACAGAATATGTTTTATTCTCCTGCTGAGAATAAAACCAGTAAGAGTTGGTTTTATTCTCAGTGGGAAGTGTTTGGAAACTTCTGCTAATGTGGGAGTGCTAATTGCTCTTCAAGTACTTAGATATTTATAGTCATGCTCTTATTTTGAAGTGGGTGAAACAGTTCCGTTTGCTCGACTCATGTTGTCTCTTTTTCCCCTCAATAACTTTATTTCAAACAAAAATTTGTTTTTTATTGGTCTTAATTTCCTAATTCATTAGTTTTATGTGGAAAATTACAGTAAATGGTAGACACACTTCCACTAATGAACTAAAATATATTTTTTTGTTTAACACTTTAGCTAACTTTGAAAACATTTAGCACACTTCGCTTCACCTAAATAAATTCAAAATATTATTTATTTGGCAGTTTACTGAACTGAAAGTTTACAAAAGTGTTGAAATTTTGGTCATCTACCATTAAGAATTTCTGATGGTCATATTCATGCTCTTATTTTGAAGGGCTGTTCCATTTCCTCTCTGCCTGTTCTTTTTTTTAAAATTATCTAAACACTTCATTCCAATCAACAAACATACCTGAAAAAAGGAAAGAACGGACAGTAGAGAACAAAATATAAAAATATGAATACAATAAGTTAAATTGAAGTTAGCGCTTTAGCATTAGTTTCTGTTAAATATTCGGTTAGTGTAGCACATTAGCATTAGCAGAACTAATGTTTATGATAAGTGCTTTAGACTTAGTAAAGCTAATTTTTAGTTATGGGTGTCCGCCACTGATGTCTTATTTCATAATAGTAATAAGCCCAATGAAAGATAATAATCTAAATAAGTGAGAATTTAGTATTTTTATTATTACTTCCATAAATAACGAACATCTTTAACTACAAAGATGGTTTGTTGTACAGGTTTGAAATGGATGAACTTACAGTTAAGTATGAAAGTGAGGACATTTCTTGATCCAAAGAAGCAAATAAACTGGACATAAAAACACTAAATATTGCTTGTTAAATTAACTTAATTCAGCATTTACAGAGAAACTATTTCCATGTGGTACATGGAGTCTCAGAGTTGATCAGCGTCAGATTGTTGAAGCAACGAATGCAGAAAGCTGCTGAGTTTGGTTCAAAAAGCAGAGCTATGATTGAAACCCAAGGTTGTTTTGAACTTGAAGCACCGTGTTTCTCTCATCTGACAGAAGCTGCTTGTCTGAACAAAGAAAAACTCGCTTTGTTGCGAATCTGACAGCTACATACTGCAAAGAACACAAGCAAATGAAAATAAGCCAACAAACGTGGAGATTTTGTAAAGTTCAAGCCAAAAGTAAAAACTAAAAACAGAAAAACCGAGCATTGTCTTTTACCTTGGGTCTGACAGTTCTGACGTTATAATCAGAATCCTGCAGAATGCTGAGTGCAGGTTTCCTCCTGACACACTTCTTCCTCCCAGAGCAACTCCATCCAGTCAGGAAATAACCGCAGGAAGCCTGAAGTCGTTTCATGTGTTGCTTGATTGTGAATTTATACGATAAAGATAAAGCTGTCATTCCTGCACCACAGGGGAGAAATACCCCGAGGCGTCAAATCTGGAGTTTTTATGCCTCTGCTGTGGAAACGAGCAGATCCTGATGTTCAGGCAGGTGGATTATCCAGGATCTGTGAGGCTCCAGCGGGTCACACTGGGGGCAAAGCCGCTGTTCCTACGGTACGTCAGATAATTAGATCAACAAATCTCCAGGGCTGAAGATAAAAATAAGGATGGGATGAAGATGGGAGATCAGTTTATTTCTATGGCGCCAATTCGCAACAAATGTTGAGATTCAAAGTCAATTCCAATTTGATCCAAGTTATCTAATAACACAAAAAGTCTCCTTAGAGAAACAACTTTCTATTTCTATTTTTTTTTTAATCTTTTAATGACTTTAAAACTCATAGTTATGACTTTCAAAATCAAAATTATGATTATTATGCTTGTAGTTATTGTATTAAAACTTGTAGCTGTGATTTTGAAACTTGTAATCATAACTTGATTTTGAAAATGTTTCTTTTTAAATTGCTGTGTTTCCCGTTAAATGGTGTACTTCATGGCAAAAATGGGTTTCCATAAATATGAACAACTTTAAAAACAAAAACAAAACAATGGAGTTGAGTATCAAGACTTGGTGTGAACAAAACTTAGCTTGTTTCCTGACAGAGTCTTGTTAAATCTGGGAAAATCATCTGTAATTATGTGTATTATCTGTTAATATCAAAATTTATTATTTGAAAAATATTATCTCAATACAAAACAGATCGTGTTGCATAGGAATGAGGACAAATTCACTAAAACAGAAACCACTCCAGTCAAAAACCTAAAGCAACCTTTTTTGCTAAAGGTGATCCATTATGCTGTCGTGAACAGGTTAGGATACAACTCAATGCTTACAAAATGGCTGCAAATAAGTGCATAATTATACAACCGTACATCTTTGAATGGCATTAGTTGAGCCTCCTGCGCAAATCACACAGAATGCAGCAAGAGGTTTCTGGATGGTAGGTCAATAACAAAACGCTCGTCTTTTCCAGCAGCCATTGTACGGCACATACAGCGGTAAAACCAGCTGACCGAACATCCTGGAACTCAACTGGGTTGCTAGGCAATGGGGCTGAGCTCCAGGGGTTGCCAGGTAACAGTGCAGTGTAACTCAACAATCTGGAAGTTTTTGAAACGGCTCATTTTCCAGACACCAACAAACATTGACTTATTGCCAAAAAACAGCCGGGTGTTTTTATTTATTTATTTTTTTAAAGTGTTTTAACTGTTTTTTAGAAGCAGTAGAAACTCAGAAGGAAGAACAAAAACATGCAAAATGTGAATTTTGCCTAATAGATCACCTTTAACATGGGATTGTTTGGCATTTTTGCACCTGATACAGCTACATACAGAAACCTGATTCAGGAAGACGTCCACACAAACAGCTGTTTTGTTGGCCTTATAAATATCTGCAAAATGTCAAAGAAAAAGATGATAAACTCTTGTTTCTTTGATGTAAAAACTGATCGAAGTGATTCTGATTGTTGTTTATTGTCGCACTCATTTTTCATTCACGCTCCTTGATCCTGTGAAGCGAAACCGTCTGCAGAAAAATCACAATTTCTCCCGTATTCACCCAAATCCGTCTCTGTCCAACACAGTCCAGAGCCGAGCTGAGCGGTAATCAATCACCGCGGCTCTGACCTTGGGACACGGACAGCATGGCGGCGGCGGGGCTGAACTTTAACAGCCGCTCCGACCGGATGGGCAGGAACATGGATGCTGCTTTCAGGTGGAATAGTTTCACTGCGTCACTAAAACATTCAGAGCGAGTTCTGAGGTTTAAATACCAGCTCGTCTGATCGGATCGGAGGGAGGAAGTGAGTGAAATCTTCGGGACGAGAGGCGAATAAAAAATACTGTCTGCACCGGACGCAATGCTCAATCACAGTTGTTTTCCTTTCCTCTCTTTAAGTTTCAATTTGTCACCTGGTACGGCGAAGGATTTCTCACAAGACTCTTGAATTTCAATCATGGTCTTGAGGTTCACCTCACCCGCCTTTGGCATTTTAGAGCAACTATAGAGGCTTCTAAAAGTTTTCTTACTCTTTTCTTGGACAATTTGTCATGTTGAACCAAAAACTTCAACAAGATTTTGGAGGGATTTCAGGCAAAGCAGAGGATGAGCCTGAGGAGGAAAGAGACGCATGGCTGCTGCACGTTAAATTAAATTAATTATTAAACGATAATATTGTTATTTTGAAACCATTTCCTATGCCAGAACACATTCCCAAATACCAAGAAGCATTTTAATGTTTAAAGACATTTTAAATATCTAAAAATAAAAACAAAACAAAAGCAATAGGAGATCTAATTTCTTTGCTTAGTGTTTTTGCTAACTTTCAAAACGTTTAGTGCTCTTAGTATTTATTCAGAAAAATGAATCTAAAGGAAGCTAAGAGTGCTAAACATTTTCAAAGTTAGCAAAAGCACTAATTCAAAAACTGGCTCTGCTAAGTAAATCAGCATTTTACAATTTATCTGGAAATATTAATTTGTGTGAAGCTAAGTGCACTAAATATAAACGTTAGCAGAAGTTAGCAAAAGTGCTAAGTGTAAAAACAGCTCTGCTATTAGCGTAAAAGCAGAAATTTGCCCACCACTGTAAATATGTTGTGTTTATTACATAGAAATCAAATTAAACACATTGAAGGTTTAATCTGTGAGCACAGCTTGTATCAAACGTCTTTCCTGACTCAGCATTAAACACGATTCTGGTTTTTCTGCACACTCAGTCACTTTAATTTGCACCAACTTCAATCGAAGCTGCGACTCAAACTGCAAAATACAATAAAACAAAAAAAAAAAGGTAACAATTTTAAAACTGTAAAATCCGCCTGTTGGGGAAAATTAAACAGCATTTGGAAGTCGGCTGTGCTGCTTTCTGTTAGCAAAACAAATAAATACAGAAACCCTTATCTCAGCTTAAATAGATCTCTTTACGGATGCATTATTCATGTGCCCTTCAGCAGACATTGCTTTAAATTATAGCTGGAAAACATTTCTCTTGCCTCGTTGCAGGGTGAATATATTGCCCTTTTAAAGCATCAGCAGGCCCGGTTGACACTAATGATTCCGGCTACAGCAACTATAACCTACTTTACGTATCTGTCGGTTCAGAGAATAAATCCAACTGTCACAACAGGAAAAGGTGAGAGAAGATTTGTGTATTTCCGTGAACCTCGGCTCATTGAAACACAGGAATGTCAGAATAACTTCCTCATCCCGACTCTTAGATTCCACTGGGATAAAAATATAAATAAATAGAAGATGAAGAATATAGGCAGCTTAGGGACATTATAAACAGAAAAAAGGAAACTGAAACTGAAATTTCTGAGTTTGAAAAGTTGAAACTTTGCCAGAAAAAAACATCAGAAATTTGATGACTAATCACAGAAAATGTTTCGTTAAAAAAAAGTGGAAATTTCAGAATCTGCAAAGTCGCAAATTTGTTAGAAGAAAAATCAGAAACTTAGAAAATTTCTACCACATTTATTGAATTTCTGAAGTGGAAAATTTGATAAAAACTGAGAAGTTTTGTGATTAACTTCAGGAATTATTGAAAGTTTTTCAACTTTCTGTAGCTTTTGAGTTTCATATGTCAAATTTTTGACTTTTGAAAACCAGAAATTTCTAAGTTTTTTCAACAAATTTCTTGTCTGATCACACATTTTCTAAGTTTTTATTAACATTTTTTTTAAATTTAGAAACTTTGAATTTTTTTCTAGAAAATTTCTGAGATGAAACTCAATATTTCAGAATTTTCTTCTCAAATGTTTGACTTTTCAAACTCGGAATTTTTCTAGACAAATCTCAGAAATTTCTGAAATTGATCACAAATTTTCCACTTTTCTATTAGCAAATCTTTGAATTTGAAAATTTAAATTTTTAGTTTTTTCTAGAAACCTTCAGAGACTAATCTCAATATTTCAGAATTTCTCTCACAACTTTTCCACTTTTCAAACTCTGAAATTTCCTAGTTTCTTTCTAGAAAATTCCAGATATCAATCTCAAAAATCCAGGTTTGGTTTTGGCAGAAATTTACTCCTCCTGTTTTATAATTTTTTTATCTACAATTGCCCGGGTACGCTGCCGTAGCAGCCTGTGCTCACATTGGAGTTATTTTCCGCCGGTTCAGAGAATCCTGACAGACGGAGCCGTAACACGAAGCTCAGGATGTACGATGGTAATTTGAAGGAGAATAAAGAAAGAAAAGGCCTCAGCCAGGCAGAAAATAGCTCCCCATTTCCCTCTGTGAGATAACGAATAAAGAGCTTCTGTAAATGTCAGTTTGTGGGCGAGGGTAATGGCAGGTGTGCCACAGGGTAAATGAGAGTGTTTAGCTGGAAAGAGCTTCATGATATTTACAGTAATGGGACAGTTTGGGTGATACCTGGAGGGAAATGGAGGCGTCCCGCTGGGATAATTATGTGGGCCGGTGTCATTCTCATAGAGTCGGTGCGGCGCCGCGCGTGTCGCATGTCACCTCACGCTCCAACTCGTTTAGGGAAAACATTGAGAAACTGGCGTCTGGGCAGGTGAGGAGATTTATTCAGGTTGCATCGAATCATGATAACGCAGCAGCAGAAAATTTTAAATATACAGAAAATCTGGGATTTTTATTGCTACGGTTTGAGCTGGAAAGGTGTTATGCTGCTTCTGGCTTCAAAACAGGAACAAATCTTCAAATATATCAAAATAAAAACATTATACAGCAGCTTTTCTATTCATGAGCATCTCTGGTGAAGATGTATAAACCTTAAAACATTAATCTTGGATTAGAGGTGGGGAAAACAATAAACTAAGGAGAAAAACACAATATTTTAATTTATTTAAAAAAAAAATTCAATCAGTAAAATCTATTGATGGCCCAGATCTCCATTCTAATTTACGTATTTCTATATGACACTATGGGAAGGAGTAGAGAGCAGGCCATCCACGTAAAGCTGACAGTGTTTCCAGCTCTTTAAGACAGAAAGTTGACCCATCTTGGGTCTGTAAATCCACAGTTGGACGTTCGAGGCTGCAGGCAGCTGTGTGAGAAACCACCCTGCTACCCTGATCGATATTTACCCCCCTGGGCTTCTGCTGAACCCAACCAGAAACCGTATCGCTGAAGGAAGAAACCACACAGCAGCTACGCTCGATTCATCCATCAGGTTCTCCGGGTAAAAACTCACACGGAAAGTCAGTGGACACGCCTTCTGTGGCCAAATCAGAGCTCGCGTTTGGGAAAATAATATCGGTTTCTATCACCAAAGGCTGAAATAAATATTTGTTTCTGTACGTTTCTTGTTTGAAATAAAGGTAGTGAAGTGAAAGCTAAGTGTGCTAAAAGTTTTCAAAGTTAGCTAAGGCGCTAATCCACAGACTAGCTCTGCTATTAGCGGATTAGCAGACGTGTGTCCATCACTGATTATTTCTTGTCTAGGCTTCAAAACAGAAATGATGAGCTGGATGTGGAAATAAACTCAAAGTTTTATGGGTTGGAAAATAACTTCAAAGCTGGAAAATTAAAGATTTTAAAAAGTTTTCTGCTGCAAGAAGACAAGCATTTTCCTGGTGTTGACAGTATCTGCTTTCTGCAGACACAAGCTGTTTCCAGCAACTAAAGGAGAGGATGATGAGTGCAATTTGCAATCACACCAAACAAAACAATAAAAAACATCTTGAGGTTTGAGTAATTTTAAAATTACCCAAAACAAAAACACACAATAAAAAATCAACCCTTTCTACTTTGCTGGGTCAACTACACCTCTCTTTCTTTGGAAATTGTTGCTGCTGTTTTGGAGGAAATGAAAATAACCCAAACAGACTCGCACGTTGAAGGACGACGATAAGTAAATAAAACTGCGTTTGCTTACAACAGATTCAAAGAGCTGCGATGGCAGCTTGTCCAAACATCCAAATCCCAGGATCCTGCAGGAAACAGGTCCGACACAAACCGGCACAAACAACAGCGCCAGTCTGTCACAGAACAAAGGAGCCTGGCTGTATTTATAGCCACTGCGAAGACGACAAACGCTTTGCAGGTGTGCAGCGATAATCTAAAAATGAGCTGGTGACAAGAGTGCAAAATGTTATTTTTCTCTGAGGTAAAGATGCATTTGGTCCCTAAGGAGGCGCATCGTTGTGTACATTAAGGCTCCAAACTGGAGCAAAGATTATTAATTCTCTGCTTCCAACTTTGTCACTTACTGCAGAGGTGAAAGTCAGTTATTTGAAACGTAATCTGCAAATTTAGAGTGAACTTTTAACATTTTGCACATATAGAATGCAAATTGGTGTTTCCATCTGCTGGGTTGAAGTAAACCAACCAGGCTAAAGCGTATTATCATCAGATGGTGATGCTACGCTGAGGCTGCAACGAACAGGAAGTAGCTTGGAGTCCCGTGGCTCTGGTAAGGCACAGACCAACCAACAAAGAGGAAATTTCCCTACGATAGAACTTATTCTGTAAATTTCCATTTCCCCTTTTCTGTATTAACTCTTTTCTTGCCAAAGCCAAAAACTACAGAAGTTTATTGCATTCAACAAAGAAGGAAAAGAAAAAGACGCCTTATCTCATAATTATGAGATCTGGATCTTGTACAACCAAAAACATTTTGGGTAAATGGGTGGAGCTTTGGGTAAATGGGCGGAGCTTTGGGTAAATGGGTGGAGCTTTGGGTAAATGGGTGGCGCTTTGGGTAAATGGGCGGAGCTTTGGGTAAATGGGCAGAGCTTTGGGTAAATGGGTGGAGCTTTGAATAGGCATCACGACAAATTCAAGGACCATTTTCTGTCTTTCTTTCTGGAAAGACTAAAAATGGCCAAAATAAATAAAGAAATAAACTTAAATGTGCATTAAATAGTCAAATCAACACTGTTGGTTTCTTTTTGAGTAGGTATTAATATTTTAACATGATCAAAAAGTCCCATAAATTCTCTCTTTAAATGTCATACAGGAAACATTCATCCTGTTCTGTCATCTTTACCCGAATGTTCTGCTTCTAGTCTTTCCACCTCATGGCATTTGGATCATTTTCCTGCCATAAATCTCTACGTTATTCACCTCCACGCCTGGACAGCCATGTAAACAGCAGCCCTACACTGTAATTACCACCACATCCAGCTGTATTAGTGTCTGCTCAGGTAATAGAGAGGTGGGGATGGGTTTACAGAGCTGCATGTAATGAGGAAAGCTGAGGCAGGAAAGGCGAGGCTGCTGTAATTAAAAGGCCATCCTGTCATACAGAAAGATGCAAGCAGCTGGGTTGTTGCTCATGCACGTCATCCAGAAACATCACTGGTGTAATTTCAATTAAACACCATTGAATGGATGAACAGCCAGTCATCTGAATAGCTATAAGTAGCTTGTTTGGCCCAGGAAGAGATTTCGTCAATCAGCAGTTACTCCCAAAGCTTCAGTGCTGCAATTAATGAGCTGCAGCTGATTCACATGTGATCTTTCTCACACTCAGAAGAATCTGGGCGGCCTATTTAAAGCACCTATAATGCTTCCTTGAACCGGTAAGGACAGGATTGAACATGTATATTATTATTTTATGCATGTATGCATAAAATAATTCTTATTTTCAGAGGTTTTATGGAGTCGTCACTTTAAATCTAAGTAAGCTGCAAACAGATGCGCAATTATACAACCACACATCTTTGAAAAGCAGAAGTGGAGCCTCCTGTACATCAAACAAGAATACAAAAAGCGGTTTCTGGATGATAAGTCAACAACAAAACACTTTGTCTTTTCCAGCAGCCATTATGGGTGTGTTGTAGATGTTATAGAGAAGAGGAATTTGAACATTGATGGTCTCTGGTTTGGGTAGCTGACAGATATGGGAAATTGTCCCGAATTAATCAAATCTACACTGTTAGATTAACAGCCAGTGTGAGAGGAACTGGGAATTCACATAAGCCCTGTTTAGTCCACTTTATGCGTTTGGTTCATTTGATTTGAATACATATGTGAACTGCAAGCGAGCCAGAGACCGCTCCAAAAGCAGGAAGCGAATTGTAATGCAAGGCATTCTGGGTAAATACAACCAAAACAGACATGCTAGCCTAGCGCTAGCGGGAGAAATGACTCGTGATCTTTAGCAAAAGACAAAAGAGAAATTCTACAATCGCTAAAATCTGACAGTACTCCACCTTTTGTTAAGATTTTGTGAAGAAAAAAGTTTTCATGTCATGTCCTTCACTAGTTTTTGGTGTAGTGCCTCCACAGGCGAGGAGGGGAACAGGTTTTCCAAAGGATTTGGCTTGTTTGACGGTTTGGCTGCTTAAAATGTAACAAATGTTACAATTTTGATTCCAAATCAAACTGAGTCCACTGAACTATCAGGTGTGAAATCACCCTGAGAGTTACGAAACAACATATTTTATCAACTAGAGATTGTAGAATAACTGTATGAAAGAGTATGTATATATGTTCTATATATATATGTATATATGGAACATGGTGCAGAGTTTGCAGAGTGTAAGAAGAACAAAGACGCACTAATAAAGTCTCTTCATGAACCAATGAGAAACATAAAACTCTGTGTCATGTTTCAGCTGCAGATGAAACATCAGCATTTTCAGAATATTTTCATCTTCTGTTTGCTGCACTCACCACGAACGAGTCCAAAAATCTGAGCTTATCTGATCGTAATGATATTTCCACATATGCTTAAGATGCCAGTTATCATCCTCACATCTGGTCTCTGATCTCATCCAGTAAGATTTAGATAAACTGAGTGGGGATTAGTGAATCATCTCGTATCCTCGGGCGTCTGAACATTAAAACAGGCAGAGAGGATAAGTGGCTCTTCACAGAGAATCACTCCGACACCCACTGCTCCTCAACGCGGCACATCTACATATTTCCTCTCATCTCTGGGATGGTAACAGCCGTCAGAAATGTCAGCACTGAAGGATGTGCTTCCTCCCACTGGAAGGAACACATACTGTAAATATGAAAGTAAGTAAATGACTTAAACGAGTATCAGGCTCATTTAACTAGTGAACTAAAGAGCTCATTGGTTCAAGTGTTTTACCTTCAACTTAATTTCTATGTCTTGTATTTTTTGTCTGCGGAGGCTAAATAGCTGCTATCAATGCAAAAGGTGAAACTTTGATGGGAGAAAACTTATAATTCTCGACAGTGGAATATCTCATCTTTTTTGGTTTCCTCAATGGTTTACAAATAAACAGGTTTTTAGCAATATCTTCTCACTCAAATTTGTATGTGAGTGAACACAGACCAGCAAATAAGTTTAGAAATAGAGTAGATTACAATATTTTGGTATGAAACTCTCTGATAAAACTCATTAAATTATTAAAATATTAATCAAAAGTTGTGTATGAATTTGAATATCTAATAATCTTTTCACATTGATCATTTTTTTGGATTTTTTTTTACACTAACTTAGAAATATTTGCAAGAAATTTTGCCATGTTTTTTCTTATATATGGCAGTAAATGTGACTTTTTGTTACTCGCCATAACAATCACAAGCTGTGTTTCGATTGACCATATAATTTACATATAGAAAATAAATTCGTTTAATGGAAACACATCAATTGGTTTTATGATAGAATCAAAATTAGTTCATTTTGCTCAATGGAAAAACTTTTTCACATCAAACGAGTCGCATAATCAAAAACAGGATGTTACTACTGGAAGAAGCTACAAAGAAGATGACAGGAAGTAGCTTGAGGATAATAGAATTGCATGGTTTTTTAACGACTTACTGCATGAACAAAGTTAATCTTTGTGATTTCAATTGCAATCCCTATTTAATGGAAATGTACATTAGATGGAAATTGAAAAAACTTTGCAGACAGTAGAAGAGGAAACACTGCCACCTGTAGGTGGGAGTGAGCATCACTTTGATGCAATATTTTTTGACAATCTTTGCAGAAAATTTGCAACAAACTAACAGTTATACATTAGCATGAAAAAGTGTTGAATTTTGTTGATTTTACGTCAATTCTTTTCACCATCACGGCTGACCGATGTAATTTGACAGTAAACAGATAAAATCTGCTTTTGTTTAATAAGATAATGTTTAAGAACAACTGTTATCTTTTATGAGTCTACAGGGACGCATAAAAGGTTATGGCGGGCCAGATTTGGCCCTCAAACCTCAAGTTGAAACATATGTGATCAATCTTTGGTGGAACTGACAGAGACAGTAAAATATTCTCTTCCTTAAAGATCAAACTGAAACCCCGCCCCCGACACATCATACCAAATCTGCAGTGGTAAAAACTCAAACTGAGAGATGAATTATTCACTTTGTGGATTTACCAACTTTTGTCATTAGAGTGTGATTCCCGGCTTAAGTCACAGTTCCTAATTTTTCATCACGTTTTTTTCCTTGTTGTACGATGATTGCTTCAGAAAGCCTTTCAGGTTATCTTCCTGTCTCATTTCATCACCAGAGCAAACAAACCACCTGTCAAGATCGAAGTAGATTAGGGGTTCAGAAGCACATTAACCAGCTCTGCATGCAGTCAGCTGTCAGTGTTAAAAGCTTTGCTCTTCAGAGCCATTAGCAGGCCTGAATGTGAAGCTCCCTGCAGGCGCGGAGCGGAAGAAAATCTCAACGGAACGAACATCCTGTGCAAGGCAATGCTAAAAAGCTACAAAAAAAAGGGAAAACAAACCCTTACTTATAAGAAAATATCTTCACAAATAGCCAAAGAAGAGCGCAGTACCCTCAAAACAAATGTGCGTTTTGCTCATTTGCATGATTGGAGAGAGAAGGACTTTGAAGATGCCTTTTGATAACTGAAAAAAAACAACAACAACCAAAAAACAGCACAGCAGCAAAAAGTCGCTGGAAGAAAATCACTCATGAAAATGTTTAATTCATGTGCCGACTTCAGTTAGAAGAACTATCTAATGTGATGGTATTTTATGGAGATTTTCTGGCTGAACGCTCCTTAAAAATGTTTTTTCTTTAAAGACCTCTTCCTCCTCCAGGCCCACTGTTCTTGATATCACTACTGTTTGCATAAAAAACATCAAGTAAAGATATTTTTTAAAAGTTTCCAAGGAAAGTAAGTAAGTAAAAAAAAACAAAAAAAAAACAAAACTTTTTTGATATGAAAGTGAAAGATGCTGTTATTTATTCATGTTTCAGATCTCACTATCATCTGCATAAAATGGTAGTTTTGGCAAACAAGGACGAGTCAGCAGGGTAGAAATAATTAAAAACCCCAGAAGTTTTGTTTTTTATGTGGAAAGTGCTAATTTAGTCCAGAAATAATACACTACATCACCTAATGGAGAATGTTTTCCCCAACAAAATGGTCTCATTGCTAAAGCTAGTGCTAGCTTAAGCTGTTTTCTGAAAAGTATTTGCTCTCTTTTGTCAAACAAATTTCAATATTAATCTAGATATATCCATGTGTTCCTAATAACATTCTGAACATCTGAGTATAAAACCTAATTTTGGTATATTAGCTACATATTCCACTATTACTAAAAGACGCTATGCTAAAGGGATCCACGATTAGCAATAGCAACAGACTTTAGCTGAAAACATTTAATTCAGATGTAAAAACAATACAGTAAAAATGTAGTAGGCTGTTTATTTTTTATAAATGTAAATAAAATTTATATTGTTTATGCTGCAATACATTCTGGGTAGATGACATATGCTAGGTGCTACAGCCCTAGCTTCATCCAACCAGAACAGTAATTATTGCCCAATAAAAGTAATAAAATTTGAATCAGAGCGCGTTCAAAGCAAGATGAGATGAAGAAGACAGCGATCAAATGAAGGAAGACAAGATATTCTGCAGAAAAATCTGATGTTTGTGCTGGTTGGAAATGCTAACACAGAAGATTGTTTGCTGTAACTAGCTTCAGTGTTTACTGTTCACAGTAAAAATCGAAATTTTGTGTTAGCTACTCCTAATGGCGTTAGCTCCTGCTCATGCTGTTAGCTCCAGCTAATATAGTAAACAGTTGAACACAACATAAAATTACAACATATTTAGGCTAAAATGTTTAAGTAGTCGTGGATCCCTTTCAGCAAAATGGTAAAAAGTTTTTGCTTCTTTTCACAAAAATGACATTTTGCTTGTGAAAATATCCGTATATGTTAAAAACTTTGAATCTGCGCCCTTTGTTTCTTGTCTACCTGCGTTTCTGCACCTTGGATCCTGCTCATCTGGTTCATGTTCAACTCCATGCACTACTTTGTCTTTTTAATATCTGGAAAAGAACGAGGAAGTGCATCCATTAGTGATCTGAAAGGTCAAAACACAGCAGGTGTGGCAACAAGTAGCCACCAAATTACTACTTTCAGGTTTCTTTGACATTAAAACATAAAATATGGAGACGAATGTAACTGCACTATGATTGGCTCACAGATCTACAGGTTCCAGCCTGTGAAATGGAAGTTAACGTTAAAGGTGAACTAAACGTTTGAGCACCTGAATCATAACAGATCACAGCTTCAGTTCTTTGTTAAATCAGTTAAAAAATAAGTGGGGATTTTTTAATATTTTATGGCTAAAATCCAACATGTAATCAACATTTTCACTTGTTTTCTGTAACAAGAATTACCATTAGCTTCTTGCTAATAATATTTAATGTTTTAAATGTTTTCTTTCTTGGATCTAATTTGGAAAATAATTAGTGAAATTGTGACCTACAGAAAAAAACCAAAAACAAATGATGGATATAAAAGAAGCGCCAGACTCCCGCTGATCTCCTAGTAACCTCATGATGAGACTTTTATTAAATTAATGTACAGTTTTGATAATAAACATTAATTTTTTTTGTGCATTTTTAAAATCCTCCTTTGGCCTGATAAAAAGAAAGGGAAATATTTCTGCATTTTGAAATGTTGCCCAAAGAAACATGTATGTTTGATCTTTAGCTCAGATTTTTTAGTATAGTTGATTCAAGAAGTATTTTAAATCTTAAAGATATAGTTTGATATTTGAAGTGAGGTTGCTGAGTTAGTAATGAGCAGTAAGTATCCTACCTGCAGTCAGCCGCCACAATGTTAAATTCTCATGTGCTAGTAATGTTAGCGGCTATTTGGAACCAAGCTAACAGCTACTCAAGGGAAGCTAAGAACAACATCGATTCAAGCTAACGGCTACTCTCAGGTTAACTCAGCAGGTCTTGGTGTTCAAATGAATGTTTTTGCTAAATTATGTTTAACAACATATTTTTTCCATGATGTAAGTGCAATAATCAATATTAAGGAATTATTTACTTCAAACAAACTCCATTATCTTGCTAAAAACCTGTTAGTTTTGTCTTATTTTAAGTGTACTAACATATCCGCACTAGAAACTAGATAAAAAAATAATTGAATCTCTAAACCTAGCTTACGCTGAGCGCTGGCTACTGCAGGTAAAATAGTGACTATTCGTAATTACTCTGCACAACCCCAAATGTCCTCTTAAGATATTCAAAAAGGGTTCAAAACATTTGAAGAGTTGACATTGTTATTCCACAAAGCAGCACACACGATAAAAAGGTTTGCATTTGCGCAAACAGCAGCTCAGACGAACTCCTCAAGAACCCCATTAAAGGTAAAAAAAATCAATTTACATACGCAAACATTCATTCTTTTCCTACAGAAAAAATGCCATGAATACGACAGAGTATTAAGGCCACACTAAGATTAAATTTAAAAATGAAATTAAACGGTAAAATCATAATAATTTGAGAATAAAGTTGAAATTGTTGAGAATGTCAAAATTATTTTTATTCTTCTATTGTGATATAAACAAGTCAAAGTATAATAAAGCTATAATATTACGAGAATAAATACATAAAATTACTGTTTTTTATTTAAAATGTTTTCCACTGTGAGATATATAAATTACCTAAGTGGAAATAATACAAGGATAAAGTTGAAATAATTTCAGAATAATGTCGTAAAGTTCCTTTTGTTAAATTAAATTATTTTGACAGTGTGACAAACAAATTAAATAAAGCATAATTAAATCATTTTTGGAGATTAAAGTCATAAAATCACTTTTATGTAAAACAAATCCACTGATATAAACAAATTATTTAAAGCAAAAATAATCAGAGAATAAATTCAAAATAATTGAAGAATGATGTCATAATATTTCAAGAATAAAGTCTTAATGTTATGACTTTATTTTCCATATATTTCAGTTTTATGACTTTATTCTGATAACTATGTGTTTTTATTTTCATAGCGTGGCCCTAACGCGCCGTCGTACATCAGAAACATTACAAAGTTAAAACAATCCATAAAACCACCTTTCACCAATGTTCACATTTTTAATATTTACAGTTGCTTAAACAAGGATTTGAACACCTCCGCTTCATATTTACACAATATACAGTAAAGGTCAAAACTTTGTGCTGTTCCATGTTTTTCCCGAGTCCATTTTTGCATCCATTAAAGAAAGTAACTGACTCGTAGCGCAGCGTGAAGTCCGGAGGCACGGTTCTGAACACCAGCGCATCGTCGCAGCCGGCCGCCGCTCACATGAAAAACTCCTTTGGGTTTTCGCCAGAGGCGTTTTTCCGGCCGTCAGTCTGGTTGTTGTAGTGGAAATCTTGGCTCTCTTCCTGTTTGGCCGCCTTGACTTCACGACTCCGATACGTCTCTTTTCTCCTGTAGAGGAATCTGGCGGTTATGGCGAAGGCGGTAACGATCACAAAGATGGCGACCGCTATGACACCTGCGGAGCAGAGAGCATTCGCAAACACAGAGACGATGTTTGGGTTGTGCAGCCCGGACAGAAAGAACCGACAACGTCAAAAATCCTTCATCATTTATGGACGGGAACTGATAGGAATACCGCTTCCATTATCCATAAGAATCTTCTAATTTGTGTCTTAAAGTGACGTTTCAATAGATCTGCATTTAAAGCAATAAAATATTACATATTAAATTTTTTTTACCTGTTTTTATATTTATTTTTCTAGCTTAAATAGCTACCAATTTGATTAATCAACTGTTAATAAATTACTCGATTTCTAGAATAATTGCTTGATAATTTAAAGTATTTATGTTTTTTTACACAGAATTTTTTCTATTACAATTTTTTACTCTACATATTTCTACTGGCTTAAGTAAAAAACATGCTGAGTTTTTATTTGATTAATCAATTAATCATCAGGATATCGACAGATTACTTGAGTACTAGAATAATTGATGATTTGAAGTATTTATGTGTGAAAAAAAATGATAAAGAAGAAACCTGACATTTCCACATGCTGAACACTCACTCCACATCATGAGTATTAATGCACTGTAATCTTTTTTTTGTGGTCAATTACACTTTCAAAGAAAGAAAAGAGAGATGTGTTGAGGTTAAAGAGGGCAGGCAATTATTCTCCAAACGCATAAAATGTAGAAATTGTCTGAACTCGGCTGATTCTCGTTGAATCCAGCAGTGTGGTCTTGGCATGTCGGGGTCAAATTGTCTCCTTTTGCTCTGCAGTCGGTTTCTTCAGCTAACTGTAAGTCAGGCCCTTCAGTTCACTCATTTCTCCAAGTTTATATTAATTGGAATTCCAGAATACGTCTGAAATCAATTTCTCTCAGTATCTTTGGTTTTAAAGCCCTGAAACATTTGAAGATAACAGAGGAAAAGAAAGAAGTTTCCCCAGTCAGCTCAGCTTTAATTAGTTTTGTGCTCTTTGTGTGCCGAGTACCAAAGTCGCAAAGATTTAGTCGATTTTAAGTGACTGGATTCGTGCGGTCATGGTTCCAACCGAGGCAGAGGAGGAGAAATTAAATGTATTTTTGATGGAATATTTCTCTCTATCTCCGCTGTGGGGAAAGTTTGATAGTTTACGGAGAACCTACCTCCGATTAATGCTGAGTCTGACTTCATGGCGTTCACCAGAGGCTGACCAGAACCAACAGAACCAGACTGGTCTGCAGCAGAGAGGGAAGGCAGAGAGACATTAAAGAAGAGTGAGAAGAAGCAAGATTTAGAGAATTAGAATATTTCTAATGAGAATAAGAGCAGGACAGATTATGCTACTGAAACAAGAAGGAAAACAAGAACTTAATAAAAAACAGTTGGCTTATAAGTAATTTTAAATACAGTTGATCCCCGTCTAGTTGCATTTAAATATTTTCAGATTTTCAGCGTATTTGATAAAATTCTAGTCCATTTTCCTACTAAGTCCAGTTTGCTTGGGGAGGTGTGAATGAAAATCAAACTCTGGTCCGCCTACAAGCCTCGGTTTTGGCTCAGTTAAAGTAAACCCTGGTGCAGTTTGAATAAATATGTGAACGGCAAGCGGACCGGAGACCTCTCCAACATCAGGAAATGGACTACAGCGCAGGGCATTCTGGGTAAATAAAGCCAAAATAACTGCGTTTGCTTAGCGGGAGAAATGGCTTGTGGTATTTTCCCAAAAACAAAACAGAAGTCCTATAACCACTAAAATCTGACGCTACTCCATTTTTGTTTACAGTTTGTGAAGAAGGAAAGTACGCACAGTGTCTTCTTCAGAGGATTTTCTGTCATTTCCTTGGTGTAGCGCCCCCACAGGCAAGGAGAGGAAAAGGTTTTTCAAAGTGAAAGTGTTTGTTTGACACAGCAGTAGCTAAAAATGTAACAAATGTTGCAACGATATAACTGAGTCTGTCGGACATACATGGGGAAAACTTCCTAAAATATTAAAACGGAAATGCACCTTGCAAAGCTGAGATATTTAGGCTACTTGACGCGCTATTGGCTAGCGTTTCATTTGCCTTTGTGCTGATTGGCTGAAACTACAAGAACAGAAAGAAAAACCGCAGATATTAGCTTCTGAATCAAAACTTTAATATGTTTTGATATTGTTGATCATAATTGATTTGTAAAAGCAGTAGGAAGGATAAAGCCCCTCAGTGGTTGTAACTATGTTTTATAGTTACTGTATTTACGTTTACATGTATAATTTCAATCCTGTGTGGATTAAACAACGTCCTAAATTCACTTAACCGTGTGCGTCTGGTTAAAAATAATTCCAGGCCTGAAAATCTCAAACCTTTTGGGATTAGAGCAGAAAAATCTCCAAGAAGACAATGAAAATATTGTCTAAGAAACATTTGTTTTGTTGTTTCCTCAGTAAATATTAATGTATTGCTCATCTCCTGAGAACTTAAACACCATCTGTGAATCAAGAGAGCATAAGGCTGGGCAATTATTTCCAGAACAAGGAAAAAGGGGCCTGTGCTTGTTTTTGAATCATATTTACAGCTGCGGCCTGAGGATAAAAACTCTCCACTGAGCTCCTACTGAGGCCCATCTGCTGTTTCACAGAATCCTGTCCCAAATACGGTCTGTTGACGCACAGATCGATCCGTCATTTAGGATTATTTTAACATAAACAGAAAGAAGACAATTTAAAAGCATTTTCGTAAATGTCGGCCCAAGGCATTTGAGGAAATGAAACTCTGAACGTGATAGTACATTAATCTAATTTATCATTCTCTGGTTTAACTGGTTTAAACTGGAAAACCTTTAATGTTGCTTGTATGAAACATAAACGGGTCACAATCCAACTTTCTGTTGTTTCTCGAAGCAGATAAGATATTTTAAGACCCACTTTCCTGATAGAAAATAGTGTGTGGTCACTTATTAGGACTCAGAAAAAATTGAGTGAGCGTTTTTACTTTTATGTCAGTTTCACTCTGCAGTAAAAGTTGGAGAAACTCACAACTTTTACAAAAGTAAATTTGATGAACTCCTTCTCCTCAATAAAAGTTTCTCAGTTCAAAATGTTTGTTTTTCCACGGCCATATAATAAGTTAATAACACAACTCATGTAATGTTTGGAGTCAGCAGCCAGGCCATATCGGTGACTGTGGATGTTGTTTGTGAGCATAAAGTTTCTCTGGTGTAATATTTCCCTCCAAGATTTTGCAATTTATTTGTGATTTTTTTTTACAATCAGAATGGCTTTACTTTACAAATATTTTCATGAAAATTTGCAATATTTTTTCTTCTAAAATCTGCATATAGAAAAAAATAGCTGGAAAAAAATAACAAGCAGACTGATTGGATACACCATCATGTTTAATCTATGAAGTACTTAAGTAGGTCGATTTTTCTGACTCTCCACATTGATCACAGACTATAACTTGACTTGGAGTACGGCTGAGGCAGCAGTGTGGTAGAAGAAAGAAATACTGCCACCTGCAGGCGGGAGTTTGCACCACTTAAATCCAATGATTTTGACAGGTTTTGCAGAAAATTTACAGTAAACTTACAATAGTGAATTAGCTTGAAAAAAATGAGAAATGTTGATTTTGCATGAATTTCCATGATGGAGGAACTGGGAAAAACTAGAGGGACTGGATAGTGTTTTGTTGCTATCTGCAGGTGATTACACTGCAGTCACACTTTACCTGACAGGTGGTGCGTGTTCTCAGCTGAGTAGGGATTGGCTGAAGCCGACGAGCCGCAGTTGGACCGGACCAAGGGTCCGAGGACGACGACTGGGCTGGAGTCTGGGTGGAGCAGAGCCGCTTTCAGAGGGCTGATGGAGTTATACCGAACCACAGAGAGACACCCGGCGAAGCCGAGCGCGCCGAGCCGGGCCAGGTCCAGATCCAAGGAGTCCGAATCTGAGAATCAGTCAATCAAGTTTATTTTTATAGCACATTTCAGCAGCAAGGCAGTTCAAAGTGCTTTACATGAGTGCCATTGTTAAAATCATCATCTCTGGTGATCAATTTTCTATAATTGTCAATCGAAACCCAAACCTGGTGTTTTCAGCCTTGATCTAAAGGAACTCAGTGTTTCATCTGTTTTGCTGTTTTCTGGAAGTTTAGTCCAAATCTGTGGTGCATAGATGCTGAATGCTGCTTCTCCTCGTTTGGTTTTGGTTCTGGGGATGCAGAGCAGAACCAGAACCAGAACCAGAAGACCTCAGAGGTCTGGAAGGTTGCTATGACAACAACTGGTTTTTAATGTATTGTGGTGCTGAGTCGTTCAGTGATTTATAAACTAACAACAGTATTTTAAAGTCTGTTCTCTGAGCTACAGGGAGCCAGAGGAAGGACTTTAGTCAGAACAGCAGCAGCAGCGTTTTGGATCCGACTGATTTTTTAGTCAGACCTGTGGAGACACTTTTGCTGTAATCAATGCGACTAAAGATAAACACATGGATGAGTTTCTCTAGATCCTGCTGTAACATTAGTCCTCTTATCCTGGAGATGTTCTTCAGGTGGTAGAAGGCCGTCTTTGTGACTGTCTTAATGAGGCTCTGAAGGACTCTGCCATCACTTCACCCAGATTTCAGTCTGATCTCTAGTTTCTAGTTGTAATAACTGAAGCTGTTTGACTCTAGATTGTTCTGCTTTAGGTCCAAAGATAATAACCTTAGTTTTGTTTCTGTTCATAGAAACAAAACTAATAGTCTTTATGTGTCTCTGAAGGTTCAGGTCTGAATGCATCTTTTTTTTTTTAGACAGAGAATTCAAAAAGGTTGTTTGAAAACCCCTTTGGTCTAGTTAATTATGATCCGCACAAACATTAGGCTGTCACCAAAGCTCATTGCTTCGTGTTATTACTCACTTCAGCTTTTAAAAACATTCAATCCAGCTGACAAGCTGCCAAATATGGAGCTTTAACGCCTGCATCCATCACTCCATGGGACAAATCTTCCCTCTCTGCCTTTATCTGTTAATTTCACCGACTCCATCCTCCCCATCACTCATCTGAACTCCTCACTGCAGCGTAAACAGCAGCTGCTAAAGCCGACAAACAGCTTCATCAGATGACTGAGAGCTGACTGTTACCTGAACACATCTGCATGTTGATGAGGAAACATTACAGCCGTCTTTCAGCTGTTGCTTTGCTCGCTACATCACGTCTCTCCCAGCCTCCCTGTGTTCCTTCTGGCTCCATTAGTTAGCCTGATGGATGACGAGGCTGGGGGGAAGCGACGGGGAATCCACTTTGCTGCTGCTTTTTCTGATTCTGATTTGACTTTGGACCCACTCTGGTTCGACAGATTGTGGGTCACATTTTGACATGCAGGCGGTTAAACCCCACGGACAGCACTGAGCTAGGAGGAACTTTACATCAGAGGAGATAAAATTTATATCAGCCGGGGTGACAAAAGTGCTCTGCAGGCAGATTATGTACAAAATATCATTAGGTCTGTCACTCGCTACAAATGTGCGCAAAATTGTATCGATATTCAGCTGAGGTCTAAAATTGCAGCGTTTCCATTAAAGAGGCAGTATCATGTATTTTTCAGACACATTGCAACAACTACAAAAATCAAATATGATTAAAAAGAAATTTGACTTCTTTGAAGTTGGGCCTTTGTCTCGTTAAAAACTCCAGATCATTCTGAAACGCCACCTTCAGAAAGTCATCACATTAGCCCTTTAACTACATTTTTACCAGTGTTTCATTGAGAAGTAGCTCATATAATGAATTCAGCAGATGTGCAGGTCCTCTAGGTGTTTGCTAATTGCTGCTGGCTAGTCTGAAGGAGCAGAGAGGGGAAGCCGCAAGCGATGGGTGCTCTGTTAAGTGGAAACTTGTACGTTTGGAAACTTCTGCTCTGAGGAGGAGGAGCTTTATACTCGGAGGCGGGGACTACGTCCACCCAAGCATTTTGCACAGTTGAATGGCTGCCATGGAGATTAAATGATTTCTCAAACATGCATGAAAGAATCTAGGAACACTCCAGGTATGTTTTTGGTGAGAGAATTACATTATTACATGCCTTCAAGTTCAAAAAGGTTGATTTTACAAAATACTGTCCCTTTAAATTTCTCTCAAATCATCTGGATTAGACCAGCTGGTAACGTATAAACTTACCTCTCAGAGCTGAGAGGAAAACAAGGCCACGCAGCCCAGAGACTGAGCTAACGAGTCAAAGTGTTTTTTAACCAAACGGACCTCCGTCCATCCTGACTTACCTGGCACTCGGCCCAGAACGAGAGACCTGAGGCTGCCAAGTTCTCCAGCGAAGCTCAGGTTGAAGTCCTCTCTGGCATTATCGTCGACCTGATGGGAAATAAACAGAATAATGCTCAGTATTTATGGCAAAGAAACAGGCTGAAGATCATTTTTATCTGAAAGGAGAGAAAAATACCTCAAACACGAGGAGCTTTAAAAGTAAATCTGCTGTAGGAGATAATTTTCTCCACAATCACTTCCAGCATCCTGCTTTCTATTGCAGAACACTAAAGATAAAAACAATTCACAACGATATAAAGGGATAAGAAGGGGCTCATATTTCACCGGTTCCTTGCAAACGCCATGAATCAGGAGGCTGCACCAGAGCAAGACGAGGTCACCTTCTTATTTATCTCACTATGTTTATAATTACACACACACACACTGGCTGCTGCTGAGATGCATTTCCCCTCGTATATCATCCGAGGTTGTTAACAAGATCGGTGATTCAGTAAGCCCAGATATGATTAGGAAGCTTCATATTTCATGGCTTTCGGCTGCTCTGTTGGACTTTCTTCCAGGAAGTGACACGTTAGTACTGAGCAAAGCTTCAGGAATAAAACGCACCTGGTTCTCCGTTGGACTTTTGAATAATTTTAAGTGTCCTTCAGATATGAATCTCACTGCCAAACGAAGGCTGAACAGGTTTAACATTAATTAGCCTTACATCTCGTTAACAGCGACTCGCCCTCCACCTCATCTGAACGGAAATTTACTCAAGCAATTAAATATTTGACAAAAAAAAATTAACAATGTGTTCAATATGTTGATTTCATATGTACAGGTACAGATGTCGATGGAGGGCAGACAGTTAATATTATGATCGTTACTTTCTCTATTTTTTTGTGTTTTTTAATCTCTATTATGGACAGGATACGGTATCTTTAATAAAATTGTAGTTTCCCATTGCAGTTTTGCCAAATGCACTAATTTTGGTGCAACTGAAAAAAATAACCTCATTCAAGCACAAAAAACTTTCCAGATATTTCACACTGGAAATCTGAGATGGCGCAAGTTTTTTAGCGCTTCTTCATTTGTTCAACAATAACATACATATTACTTTAAAATAGCAGTTAATGTTATTTCTTACTCTCTAAGTATGTTTTAGATGAAGGAATAACATCATAACATGATGTAAAGCTTTAAAAAAATCTATTTTACGTGGCGCTGCTCCTTTAAATAGGAAATGCAGTTAAAATGACATGTAAATAAGATTGTTCACGTGACAAGTCATTAAAAAACATGTTGCGCCGTAAAGCGTCTTTTTCATCCCTTTCCTCAGGAGAAACATCCGGCAGTTGATCATGTGACTCGTGTGATGCAAAAAAGTGTTGTGAAAAAAATGACCTCATCCAAGCGTAAAAACTTTCCAACTGAGATGAACCAAGACTTTTAGCACTTCTTCCTCTGTTCAACATTAATATACATATTATTTTTAAATAACAGTTACTACTACGCTTCCCTCTCCAGCTACGCTTTTGATATAATAATAAAACATGATGTAAAGCTAATAAAATATCTGTTTTACATAATACCAACCTTAAAAAAAAAAACACTAGTTAGTTTTTATAATTTTGTTTTTAGAAGTCATTGTCTCTTTGTGGAAGGTCCAAAGAGACGCCGGTTGCAGACCTTTGATCTAGTCCGACTTCTGGGTTCTGGTAAATTATCTCAGCGAAGCTTTGATGTGTTTTTCAGAGTTTGTGGCGTAGAAGCAGAAAGAGAGGAAGCTCTACGGGGATCCAGGTGCTGCTCGGTGTCTGTGCGTTGCACACTAATGAGGCGGTTTTACCTGCATGGACACGGAGTCGGCCGACCTCCTGATGGTAACGGTGTGCAGCAGCCCGTTGGCCAGCCCCCTCATGCTGCTCCTCAGCACCTCTGCAGCTCTGCCGCTGTCAAGCTTGTACCTCAGCTCCAGCTCATCTTCACAAGCAAGACAAAACAAAGAAACCATTTAAATCTCCAAAACTAGAGATGTTTTCTCGTCTCTGAGAAGGCAGCCTTGTTGTTCTGTGAGTCTTTTTGCCAACAGATTAGGATTATGTGTTTAATCTGTTTGAGAACTGCTGGATTAGAAGGATAATTCCCTCTCAATATCAGAGTGGATTTATTTCTTCTAAAGTGGAGATTTAACAAAAATGCTTTGGTCATTACTGAGAGCTTCAGCTGTAACCAAATACTTTCAAGAGAATATTTCTCTACAAGTCTTTTGCAAACTGCCCCCTAGTGGTCAGCATAGGACTGCGTGTAAATAACAGTTTATTTGTCGTGACTTGAACTCAAAATGCCGACAATAAATGGCTGATTACGAAATAGCTGTTGTTAAAAATAATAATGGATAACTAGCTTAGAACCGGGTCATTCAAAAGAAAAACAAAAAGAAAACAACGTCAGAAAAACTTACAAGATCGGAGAAAACCGATTCAGATCTGCTGAGAGTTTTGATTTTATGAACAATTCGATTCTTTTGGTTTAACTGGTAAATAAATAAATCACCAGTAAATTACCAGTAAATTTAAATACAATTGACAGAAATGTGTGGATAATTTTTACATTTTTATTTTTAATAGAGCAGAACCCTAACCCTATAGCCAGTTAAGTTTACCTTTCTTTTACTGTGCAAATAGTCCTAAAACATTATTAATGCACACAAAACCATTTCTTTTTGATTTCCATGTGGACATCATTGGAAAGCTTAGAATAAAAAACTTTCAGAATTTGGAAATGTCCCAGACTTGTTCATGGTTTTGTTGCAGCCAGTCACATTTTTTAAATTTGTTCTTTAGGATAAACAAATAAAAAACAACAATAAGCGCATTAAGAGAGTAATATTCTAACTTCAGGTTGTGTTATTGTTTGTTAAATGGGTTATGTGGTTCTCTGCTTGAACAACATTGGGTAATGATCAACCTAGCTGATGTTGCTACATTAATTTAAAATAAGTAGATAATCAGTAAAACTCTTGTGTTTGAGCTGCAGCGGTTTTATCTGGAGTCTTGGTTATCTGAAGGCAAAACAAGAAAAAAGCTCCTAATTGGTTGTTTTGCTTCTAGGATGTCAGCACAAAAGCGTAATGCCTCACTTGCTATCAGCTTCCTTAAGTCATTAACAGCAGGAAAAAAATCCATTAACAGCAAATCAAGCTGCAAACTGCCATCGTGTTAGATAATGAAAGGCTGAAGTTGAACTTCTGGACATATTTTACAGATAAAACGAGTTTCCAGTCTCTTTTTTACAGCATTTGACTTCATGAAAAAAAAGAACAAAAACAGTTTCTAGGAAATATGTGAACTAAACAATTGGTTACTAAAACTTACGGGTTACTGTCAGAATATTACAAAGGAAAGAAAATTACACTAAAGAGCAAAAACAAGTTACTTTTTAAGAACTTAAAAGTTACTTTCTAGAGATTATAGGTTACTTTCCAGACTATTTATTTATGTAAAAAATCCAGGTTATATTCTGGAATTTACCATGTTTTTATATGTTTAGTTTAACGTATTTCACAGAACTTTCACAGAACTTCATGGTTGCTTTGAAGAGGTTTTCAGGGCTACACAATTTTCAAGAATTTACATAACAGTTTTAACAATTAAAATAGTAATTTCTGGTACTCAAAGGCTAGTTATGTAATTTTCAAGAATATACAGGTTACTTTCCACGATGATAATATGAAAGTTCTATTAAGAGTACAACCCAATATTTGGAACTTTTTTCAAAATAGAAAGAAAATGCAAAGATTTAGAAGATACACAGAAATTGCATTATATTCACAGGATCTACAAAATTACAGAATCCATTCTGAAATTTACTTTGGAAAATTTACACTGTATGTTTTATTATTTATAGGCGGTTTACAGATAACTTTCACAAAACTCGGAGGCTACTCGCAGTTTACTTTTACAGAACTTGAAAGCAGTTTATAGGTTACTTTCATTGAGTTCAAATTATTTTTCAATAAGTTATTCTTCCTTTATTTCATTCTCCAGAATGAAAACTCACTGATAGAGTCAAAAGCAATAAAAACAACATTCACTGTATAACTGTATCATGTATAATTTATCCTTTACATTCAACCCTGGCCCTATGCTGGAATGACCTCCTGACCCTTACCGTGCCTGTTGATGAGCAGAGCGAGATACTCGTTGAAGTGGGAGCTGACGTGGAGCAGCAGCGCCGGACTCTGAGTCGTCCTGAAGCTCAGGGAGACGTTTTCTCCTCTGGGAAGCGGGTCAGAGTCGATGGTGGAGGGCAGGTCGCTGCTGTTTCTGCTCAGCTCGTCGGGCTCTTTGAAGGCGTAGCTGATCGACGTCCCAGATTTAAAGTCGGCTGACACTTCTGGAAGAGAGAGAGGAGATCCCTTCAGAGGGAGGCGTCTGGTTTCCTGATGCCTCACAGAAAAACAGCCAGCTCAAAGTCAGATTTTATTTCAACATATGAAGATTGAATGTTTGATGTTTAATTAAAGGGGACATATTATGCAAAATTCACAAGTAGGAGGTTTTTATACTTCTTTTGGGTCTCAATAGCTTCTAAAAAAACATCCTATGCCTCTAAAAATATAAGTCCAGCTGTTTTTTGGCATTTTCGAAAACCTCCCAATTGTTAAGCCACACTGAGTCGTTGCCTAGCAACCCCAGTGGAGTTCGTCCGTTACCTAGCAACTCAAGTTGAGCTCAAGTACGTTTTACCAGTACATATGCTGCTGGAAATGTCAAGTGTTTTGTTGTTGACTTACCATTCAGAAATCGTTTATTGCATTCTTGTTGGTTGTGCAGGAGGCTCCACTTCTGCTTTTCAGAGATGTACGGTTGTATAATTGTGCGTCCGTTTGCAGACATTGACACGTGTGAGTGTAAGCGTTGAGTTGGGGGCAGGGGAGGTGACCAGAAGCAGATTATTTAAATTTAACGTTGCAAGAGGCCCTAAAACAGCTAATTCTGAACTGACCAGACAAAAACTTTCATAATTTCAGCTTTACCTTTACTGTGCTGCTTACTCTCTCTTCCTCACCTTTGTCCTCACCTGTACTCTGCTGCTCTCTATTTAAACAGCTGCCCGTCACCAGCTCAGTGCGAGATCGTCTGTTGCCCCGTCACAGCTCTCAAGCCCTGATTCATGTCTGAGGAGTTTCTGGTTTTCTGATCCTGCCCGTTTTTGACCACTGCTTTTGCCTAGTCCTTACAACCTTGAGAAGAGTTTTTGACCTCTTGTTGCTGAACCTTGCTCGCCTCTGATCCTTCTTCCAGTCTGCTGAATATTGGATTTTCCTTGCCTGACCCTGGACCGTTTTGACTCCTGAGTCTCTGGTTGGATATTTGTCCCATTGTCCACTGACCCAACCATCCCAAGGATGAATTCTCTGCTTCTGTGGATTCCCCATTCCTGACCCACCAGTGTGACCACACCCTTCAACACCATCTCATTACTGTGGTAATCTATCACTTGTCTTTGCTATGTATTGGGTTCTGGCTGATTTTACTTAAACGTCACAAAAATCTCAGTATCTGAGAATGATTTCATCCAAAAAGTACATGTTTTGTATAGATCAAAGGTCAAATTTAATTTAGATTTTATCAATTTCTCTCTTAACTAATAGGAGAAAAGTTAATTTTCCAGGATTTTCACAAGTGGCATTCCTCCTGCGAAACGTTTAGCTGAGGTATTGCTGACATTTTGAGAATAGGTTTAATAACCTCAGTGTCTCTGACTCATTGTTCAGTGCTGTTATTTAGCCTCTAATTTACAGCTCGGTCCAGGCAGTAATTAAACGTAAATTAACTAAAAAGGTCATGTTGTTTATTAGATTTTTAAAAACCTCTCTCGTGCTTGCTAGGGGTGACTTTATACAAGACCTTCTAATGCATGTGGAGTCGGTATCATGTGGATTCAGTTGTTTTAATATGATTCTGTAATCATATTTTCTTCAGACTTCCATTTCTAAAATAAAGACACAGCGGCCCTGTAGGTATAGGTCGAAATAAAATCGAAGAATAAAACCAACATTTAGTTTAAAAATAATCCCTTTAAAATCAGTGAACAGAATACAGTATGACATTAATTAATTCAATGTTTACACTCGCACTTGAATATGGCTGCAAACAGATTTGAAATTATACAGCTGTACTTGTTAGAAAAGCAGAACTCGAGCCTTCTGCACATATAAATGCACAATTTTTACACTTGCAATTGAAAATGGCTGCAGACATGTAGCATCTAGAAACTGCTTTCTGCATTCTTGTTGGTTGTGCAGAAGGCTCCACTTCTGCTTTTCTAACATGGACGGCTGGGTACATTTACAGCCATTTTCACATATGAGTGCAAACATTGAGCTAGGGGGTGTGGCCAGCAGCAACTTATTTGGATCTAAAGTGATAGAGACCCAAGAACATCTAAGAATGATTTTGTGCAAAAAATATGATAAACAAGTTTTGTATTCTCATAGATCCTATTCTAAGATGTTCAAGGAGGTATAGCAGGTCAGCTTTAACACAGCAGGGTTTGATTGATATCTTTTTGCCCTTTGTAATGAAAGATTAACCACTGCATAAATTTTACTCGATTAAATTTTACTCGACTTATTTTAATCTGATATAAAATTCAGTTTGATGATCTGAAACATGTACTTTCGACAAAAAGTCTAAATAGTGTAAGCAGTATAATGCAGCTTGTAGGAATGACTGTTGAGTGAAAGAAAAGTTTTCTTAGGGCTATTTAAGCATAAAACTGTGTTTTCTTTGTGAAATAGTAAGCAGTGAGTGCGTCAGTGTGACTCACACACAGTGTGCATCAGCATGCAGTGGAGATGAATACAGCATGTCAATAGTCGGTGGGCGGGGGGGTTAAGAGGGTCCTTTTAAAGCGCAGAGACGGCTCAACTCTCAAGTTAAAGGATTTACGGACGGTCGGAATAACAATGCATTGTTATTCTCTTTGTTCTCAGTGGGTGTAGCAGCAGAGACGCTCCACCACCCACCTTCTGAAACAGAGGTGAAGTCGACCCAAAAATCTGTTCTGTGAATATAAAATCTGTTCTGTGAGCTCCAACCGAAACCAGTTGGTTGGTTTCACATCTTTACGGTTTTCACACGTTTCTTCTATTCATAGAATCTGTTAATTCATTCGGCCTAACAGATGTGGCGTTGACAGATTTAAGGGAGCTTTAAGCGAGATTTATTCGTTTTTTTCTCAGGAGATGAATGCCAAATTAGTAAAAAAAAGAAAAAAAATCAATCAATTAGGTTATTATCGAAAAGCTCATTTATCTCAATAACTCAAATTATTTAAACACAGATTAATGATTTCAAGTCTTTATTACAATTAGTTATGATCCGTTGGGGGCGCGGCTAAGTAAAAAGTTAGCTGCACTCATCAAAAAAATTACTTCCAGTAGTAAAGCGCAACATTTAAACAGGATTTAGCAGAAGCTAATGCTAAAGCACTAACTTCAATTCAAACTATACCTGCCTTTGAAAGACTACAACCCTCGAGTAGCAATGTCATTTTGACTTTATAATGTACATGTATTCATGTTTATATCATGTTTTCTACTGTCCCTGTTTTATTTTGTTCCTGTATGTTTCTTTTTTGAAATGAAGTTATTGTATGGGAATGATGGGGGAAGAACATGAGGAGAGGAAATGGAACTGCTGCACTCCCTTCAAAATAAGAGCATGAATATGTACATCTAACTACTTGATGAGTTCTTAACAGATGGTAACCAAAACGTCAACGCAAATGTTGAAGTTCATTCAACTGACAGTTTACAAAAGAGCCAAATAAATTAGCATTTATGTTTTCAAAGTTAGCATAAGCGCTAAAGAACTAAATGAAATATTAGCTCTGTTATTTGTACATCAGCTGATTAGCTGAATTTATGATTTTCTACTTAACGCTAATGAATTATAATATTACCTAAGGAAAAAAAAAAACATTTTACAGACAGGTGGACTTAATGAGAAGTATGTTTAAGACCTTATTTTAAAAATTTTAATCTGACAAAATTAGCCTCACCAGAATGCATTTTCTAATTTATTGAATATGAAAGTCTTATGGCTTTGCTTGGGGCCATGTACTGTATATCTGAAAATATCTAATTGAAATAAATGTATCAGATTTGCAATTAAGTACATGTACTTTAGCACAGATATCACATGTCCAAAACATTATCTGCACTTATTATTTATACCTGTTTGGCAGAAGACTCCAGTGTAAGCCGACAGGCTGCAGTCGCAGTGGAAGCCAGCGGCTCTCTCCACACAGCGGCCCTGGTTCTGGCACAGCGAGCCGTAGCTGCTGCAGTGACCCGGGCAGCCGGGCCGAACGCCGGGCGTGATCTTTGCCCTTTCCTCCAGGTCCAGAGTAACACCGTTCAGCTGCAGAGCGCGGATGCAGCCTCTGAAACCCCTCTGCCTGGACGCCGTGCCTCCTGAAAACAAAAAATATTCAGAAAATAAAACTACAGGTTGTTGAAATTAAAGATACAGCAAACTAACGTCTATTCTCAGATGTTTGTGTGGAATTCAACTCAAAATTATTTTTGGAAAATTTGTCTAGTTGTAGTTTCATCGACAAGATAACTGTACAATTTGATATTTCGAAAACAATTTAGTTAAGGGAATGTTGATAAAAAGTTTCCATGCTAAGATAAGGTGTTATTTTGGCCGTATCAAAATTGGTTTATTTTACAAAACTGCAATGGAAACACTCGAGTCACATGATTGACAACCGGATGTTGCCGCTGATGCAAACCACAAAGAAGTAGGCAACAGGAAGTAGTTGGAGGATCATGGTGTGGCATGTTTTTAATAATTTATCACATGAACAAACTTATTCAAAGATTTTAATCACATTTCTTATTTACTGAAAACAGCAATTATGAACTTGTGTTTTCAACAGTTGTGGAATATTGACAAATTTTCGCACAAATTTTGACTAGAAACACAGCGACAGAGTATAAAGTTGAACTTCTTAGACGGAAAGTTGTTGACACACTATTGGCAGCCAATCCAGGAGCTGCATTTGTTTTCCTTGCAGCTGATTGGCTGTATGATTAAAAACAGAGATAACGAAAACTGTAAAGAAAACCCCCAAAACATTAAGAAACCTAAAAGAAAGTCTTATAAGCAAAATAAGACTGTAATGGTTGAAGAATTTTGTATAATACTGCATGTTATGCAAGTGAATAAAATAAAAATATGTCCTTGCTTTTATTTGAGCACATTCAAAGAAACAGCAAACCTTCACAGATTCGCCAATAAATGCAAAAAGAAGCAGATTTTGTCTCTGCTTTGTCTGCAAAAGCCACTCAAAAAGTTTCATTTTGCTCAGAGAAAAGCTTTCGCAGCTGAAAATGTAGCAATCAGAAAAGTGAGGAAGTTTTACTTTTCATTCAGACAGATTTCTGTTGTTGTCGTTGTTCAAACATGGCAACCTTTCAAAGCAGAGATCAGGAGCTGAAGCTTTTATTGTCCTCGAAGTGCAAACTCATGAAGCAGCTGTTTGCTCCCTGAGGTTCAACATGACAGCTTCGTATTTTCACACCAATAAATCAGAGAGTCTCCCCCAGTCTGCGCTCTGATATTACTCATAAATTATTAAAGCAGACAGAAAACCTCCTTCAACATCTCGTCTGAGAAAACACAATGAAAGCAGTTGTGCTTTATTAGAAAATGACCAGCTTTAATGCATGGAAAGATAAATTGTTGCGACACTGATCCTCTTTAACGTACCGATCAGGCTTTTTATGCAAATATCAACAAAACAGTGTCAGAATCACAGCTACTGTTATCCAGCTTTCTGCATAATTATTCAGATAATTAAGCTGCAAATTCACCTGTTCACTTCCACTGTTCCCAGAAGAGCAACTAACACAGTTTCTAACACATGCAAGAAAATTTATATTTACAGATTTAATGAAGAATTTCTTTTAATTCTACGGTTTAATGTACCAGCATATAAGAAAATAACAATCTGGCTTTAAAGTGTTTTAAATTAATAAAAATTTTCATTTAGATGTTTAAAAATAATGTTTTAATGGTCTTGCTGAAACAACAAAACACAAATATGTGCAAAACTTTTTTGATAGTCTGTTAATGTTGGGAAAAAAACTATTTCGAAATTGCAATGTTGCCATTAAAAGAATGTAATTAAAATCACAGGTGATATGTTCAAAAAAACATATTTTTGTAAAAGTTCAAAACTTTTACAAGAGAATCTTTCTTATAATTCAAATTGGGGCAATTTTATAGTCAATGGAGACACAGTTAGACAAATTTTAACTACACGTAAGTGGTTTGAATGAACCAACCTTTAAATTTTTAAAGGGAAAGTTTTATGTTTTATGTATTTTTGTTATCTTTACATCATGTTAAATGTTTTTACAATGTTATTTCATTTTGCTCAGAGAAAAGCTGTTGTAAGTCATGTTTTTGTAAAGATAACTGGATTTTTGTCTTGATTCTTTCATGCATGTTTTAGGAATCTTTACATTTTTTGTGGCAACCATTCAAGATGACTAAACATTTATTTCCACAAAGAATGAAGAAACAATGTTGTGAAGTATAAAAGCTTCTTAAAGAGACAGAATCCCAATTTCTAGGCGCTAAATTGCAAAGTCAAATTTCTTTAAAATTATATTTAGTATATATTTCTACAACAACTGAAGGTAATATTGTTACTTGATTGTGCTACAAAATGGCACTTAGTGGTTGGAAAATAAGTAATACCGCCCCTTTATGCCTCATAGATGTTTTACCTAATATAGAAATTAAAAAGGAAGATTTAATAAACAAGTCCTCTGATATACATTTCCATTATTAAATGACTTTTTCAGCTTTTAGGACCATAAAACATCAACCTGACGCTCATTTCTTTGAATATACAAGTGGATTTCTACATTAAGATGAAATTTCTAGTGCATCAGTATGAAAAGTGGGGGAATGACAGCAGTCTTTGTGCTATTTTATATATTTTTTCTGTGCAAATTAAAGGATAGCACATGGCTGGCTATCTGCCTTGGAGTGCCTTCTTTTACATTTAATTTAAATGGTTTATTTTAGATTCCACCAGAAAAAACCATGAAGCTGAGATATGAAAAATCACTGAAAATCAACCCTAAGGCTGAACATATCAGATGTCTGCAGATGATTGTAGTTAGCATCAGATCACAGCTGCAGCTGTGTTTTTGTTTAACGTGTGAAATTTCGTCAATAACCACATGCCTTTTAACGCAGCTGCTCATATTTCATATAACAATCCACTCAAGGAAACTGCAAGGCTTTGAAGCCTCAGAAACTCTTCACTTGACCTTGTTAATGTTCAAGAACCAAGAAATATCTCATCTCATTTTCTGTCAGTAAAAAACCTTTTTGCAGAGCCGAGAGGATAAACGTGTGATTAAATACAGCGCCAACGATCTGCACACATTACCAGATGATCAAACCAAATATCTGTTGATAAAATTAAAATGACAGCGACAATAATGAATATGCAGCTAAAACAAGGAATTTAAAGCCAAGAAGCATTGTGGCAATAAAGCAAAGCAGAGAAAGGAGTGAAGAAAATACAGATAAAATGTCTGTGAGTGATCAAAGCTGCAGTTCTCGACAGACAGAGATAACTGTGTCTGCAGTGGGAGCACATTTGTTAATATAAAGGATGAAATTAAAGTTGGTGGATACCCAGAGAAGAAAATACCATCTGATTAATAACACTGTACACCAATCTGATGGCTGAATAACATAAATAAAAGATTAAAAACAATAACTATCTATGTTATCTATCTACTTATTCAATAATTTGGGAGCAAAAACTGCCTTTAAATTGAAAATGTTGCTTATTTTTATGATATAGAGTTTTTGATTACAATGTGATTAATTGCAATTAATTAATTAATTACATACTCTGAAAATGACGTGATTAAAAATTGTGATTGGTTTGCACCATATGTTTGTAAACATATTTTACTCAGAACTCATCAGTAAAATGAGTTCAACTGTTAAACTGATTTAAATCTGTTAAATCAGTTTAACAGATTTAGCTTAAACTGGTCCAAATTCTGTAAAAAATTAAATCTCTTATTAAGCATCTTTACCTGTCCATTTAATAATTGGTTAAAGCAAAAATTTGTCAAATAATCTACAAGTGATGAAGCGTTCTCAAAGGGAATGTGAAGTTACTGTATTTTAGCAACTTAATAATTATTAGCTTATTTGCATTTTTTAAAATCTCCTTCTGATATTGTATAAAAAATGCTTCAGTGATTAAATAAAAATTCTGTAAATTGTGCCAATTTTTCATTTGATTAACTGATTAATTGTCTGATTAATCATTTGAATAATCAATTACTAGATGTTTTATTTTTATTTATTTATTTTTTTTAGCATTTTAAGCTTAAGATTCCCAGAATTTGATGCTTTTTAGTCTTTTTTAAAGAGCATAAACTCTATAAAAACATTTTAAAACACCAAAACAAAGCTGGAGGATTGTTTGGAAAGCTTTACGGTTGAAACAACACTGAGCTCATGTCTTACTGCGGCAGATTTTAGCACCAATCAGAAGCAGCGGTGCAATGTTGGTTATGAGTCCATGCAAGGCAATAACACGGCTTATTAATCAAAACAATAGACTACACCACCATGTAAAACAGAGCAGGATTATGGCCTATAAATACAGCTGATGAATAAACACAAGAAGACACAGCATCTTATAAGTCAAACAATGGAACAGTTTGCAGTTTTGTAAATACAACTCATGTACTGAAATATATTTAAACGACAGCATGAAGGAGGCTTCAACGTTTAGTTTTACATAATTCATGTCAGTGGGGAGGGATAGGATTAATTAGCTGCACAGAGAGAAATGCCTGTTCTCCCAGGAGTGGCTTGTTTAGCAGGACAGTTGATTCGATGTGAATCATTTTTTGGTAAATCATAAACTAATTTGTTTTAGAAAAGTTTAGGAGATTTCTGTGTGTTTGGAAACATGCTGTGAAACTGCGCAAGGTGCACCTTATGTTTTAATATTTTGGGGGGGATTTGCTCCGAAGTTACAATACAGGAAATGTTCATTTAATGAAAACAATAAGAACACTTAAAAAACAATTAGTTTCTTCATTTATCCTGGTTTTCTTTGATTTATCCAAGTTTTCTGACTTGGAATTTGGAAATATTTATCACTAAGATTTGGTTTTTCTTTACTTATCTTTAAGATTACTGTGATGAGATTTAACAGAATTATACAATTGATAACAAACTGGTATCATAATGTTTTTGAGGTCAGAAACTACTGTCTTTTTCTTAATGTGCCCTACAAAAGTATTCAAACCATTTCTTTTAGAAATTTAGGTAACAACCCAAACTAGTAAAGTTTTTAAGCAATAAATTAGTTAAAATAAAAATCTGAGAAGTAAATCAAAGATATGCAGACCCTTTTATTATGATACCCATAAATAAAATCCAGTGTAGTCAATTTTCTTTAAATGTAAGAGAATCAACCCTTACAATATGGACTGAAATATGTAGTTGCAAAGTGACAAAAAGAAAAAAAATCAAGGGGAGAGAATATTTTAGCAAGGCTCTCCATATACAGGGTGTCTATATGTCTTCATGTTTATCTGGACTCAATTTCCCAGCATTCTCAGCCTTGTCTTAACCACTGCAATGAGTGAACTGTAAAACATTACGCAATGTTCTTTTCACAAGCAAAACAGAAGGGATTTCTTTTAACCATTTAACCAAATTTTAGGAACTGAGTTTGCCCTGAACAGTATAGCTCAGACCATTTTACTAAACTTTATTATTAGCCTACAATAATTTTAAATAATCCTATTTCCACAGATGAGAATTCAATCAACTCAAATGTTTATCAGTTGAGGATTGAACAACTTTTGGTGAAGTAGGAATGTAACAAAATGAAACCCAAACAATCTTATATTAGCCCAGCTACCATACTTAGAATAACATAAGGAGGAGTGACTAGGGTTAACTTCAGTGTGATAGCCTCGAGTAACAAGTTAATAATTTAATTGCAGCGTCTGCTTGTTTACAACACTGATGCTAATTTCTTCTTGTTTCAGCAAATTTTTTCGGGGTTCCATCTGTTCGTAAGTGTGTGCAGGGTTAACGTATCTACAGACGGTTACATCTGTTAACCCAGCAAAAGAAAAACAGAGCTGCATCTGACCTGGAAAGACTAAGAATAAAATAAAAATATACATATTTATCATGTTATAACGCACATATTTTTAGTTTTTTTATAATATAGTATACGGTAAACACCAAATATTGTCACTGGATGTTCTTTTTCTTTCAACCAACTGTAAGTATTGATATTAATAAATATTTTTTAAAAAGTATTTGGAAAAAAATTGCATTAGCAATAAAACCAGCTGATCAGTAGTGCTAGATTTCCTTGGGGTGCTAAGTAACCCCTTCACTGGGGTTGCTAGGTAACGGCCGGAACTTCACTGGGGTTGCTAGGTAACGGCCGGAACTTCACTGGGGTTGCTAGGTAACGGCTGAAGCTTCGCTGGGGTAGTAGGTAATAGAAGGGCAGTTACCTGCTTAATATGACCTACAGTTAACTTATATTGGGTTTTTGGCAACTTATGCTGCATTATCTTATGTTTAAGTTATGTTAACATTTTGCCAAGAACTGGCTGGGTGTTCTCTTACACTTGCTGGTTGTAGAAGCAACACAGACCCAAATGGAGGCAGAAAAACATGCAAAACATGAATTTGTCATACTACGAACCCTTTAAAATAAAGCCAGTGACTTATTAACTACAAAAAATTTAACTTTCCACATTTGAGTAACCAAAGTGACATTATATATACAACAAACATTTGAAAATGTGGTAAAACCAGTCGGTTGGTTGTTTTAGAAAATTCTTTGCATGAACTGCCATGAAGGTGATCTGTTCTACATGATACAATGGATTTTTTCATAAAGTGGCTCCTGTTGTTAACATGTATGTGAAACAGAGAGATTTACTGTTGGGAAAAACAGGCTAAAAGCTTTCAGCAGCAAATTTCCTGGAGATCATAGAAGATATTGTGTGAGAAAATAAACAGTAGATTAGATTTATATCCAGGAAGCGTTCAGTAGAGAGATATGAGACGGTGAAAAGCTCGAGAGAATTAAAGGATAAAGAGATAAAAGCCACAAACGCTGCAGCTGAGGAAGAGAAATGAGGGGAAAAACGAGCTGTCCTCACCTATAAAGAGCTGGCTGTTGAGCTGCAGGTGGATGTGTCCGTCAGCTGGAGCCTCCTGGGTGGCGACTGGAAGGTCGTCCAGACAGAGCGACGCCTCCTTCACGTTCCGCTCGGCTCGGATGCGATGCCACCGGTCGTCGTTGAGCGGGTAACTCGACTCAACGATAACCTCCAGTGGGCCGTTTCCAACATCGAAGGAGAAAATAACCCGAGTGGAGGCTGAAATGATAATGAAAAAAGATGTGATCAAGGTGAAGAGCAAGAAAGCAGAAGCAAAGGGAACTGAAACCTGTGGAATCCCGTATTAAAGCTGCAGTATGTAACTTTCATAAAGAATATGTGTTTTACATATCTGTCAAAACTGTCACCAGGTCGTGGCAGTATAATATGAGACAGATAATCTAAAGAAATGCTCCAAAAGAAGCCAATAAGATCCAGGAGGAGGATCTTAGTGCCGTCAATCAAACTCATGTACTCGCTGCTAAATGGGCTCATGGCAGAAAAACAACTTACTGTCACAGGAAAACCGTTTTATCATTGTCATCATTGGCCATGCTAATTGGTACTCATGAAAAGCTGTGCCACATGGAGGGATGGTTGACAGCAATAAGACCCGCCTCCTGGCTCTGATTGGTTCGTTCTAACTTTTTCAGGAACATGGAATAATGTATAAAATCATAAAATAATTAAAACTAGATTGTCAAATTAGATCAATATGTTTAACTGAAGCACAGGTAATTAATTCTATATTTAACAAGTTATTTTTTTATATCCAGTTCTAATATATTAATAACAGAATTAAATAATTATTTGATAAGTGTTATTTATTATAATTCGGCACAATTGACTCTCCTTATTTAATGTCTCTATTTTAAATTAAATGTTAAATGTTGCTTTACAGTCACACTAAAAGTTTAAATTGAACAAATCTAGAAAATGCAGATCTAATTCCTTCATGTTTATCAGCAGCAGAGACAGAAAATACATTTATTCTAATATTCTTTGGTGTAATAGAACAATTTGTGACAATAACTCACGATTGATGATTGAAATAAAAGTAATTTTGTTAAATAAATGTATTCTAGTACGTTCTACTGTCATCCTGACCTCCAAAAGTAAAACTATTAGATGAAATCCAACAATACAAGACATGAAACAGAACAGAGAGTGAAGTGAGAGTAAGAGAAGGAACTAGCAGAGACTGAATGAACCAGAGGGCAATTTATCCTGAGGAGAGATGATTAATGGACCGAGATAGAGTGAGAGCAGCTGAGTGATTAACTGAGAACAGAGACAGAGGGAATCTAAAAGGAAAGAAATGCAGAACACGAACAGGGACAAATAATACGCCCGGTCAGGAGGTGCTGCCAAAAGCAACAGATAAAAAGGTTCACATAATGAGCTAAAAAAGGAAAACAATAATGAAACACGGGCCCAATGTTTCCCCTTGTGAATCACTTCTGAGAGCTGAACAGTTGACAGTACTGTTGCCTTGCAGTAAGAAAGTGTAAGAAAATATAAGCAGCTCATTTTCAAGAAGTCCCTCTTGAAAATGCGATCCAGATACCTGGTTTACCTGGTTAAACAAAGGAAATAAAAATGTTCACAATGCTCTGTCTAAAGAACCAAATCCTTTGAAAAGCCTGCTCCCCTCCTCTCCTGTGGGGGCGCTGCACCAAAAACACCTGAAGGAAATGACATGAAAGCCTCAGAATAAGACACTTAGCACAACTTTCTTCTTCACAAAACATAAACATAAATGCAGCATCATATTTTTGTGGTTATTCCACGAGTCATTGCTCCCGCTAGCGCTAGACTCTGATGTTTGTTTTGGTTGAATTTACCCAGAATGCCTTTCACTGTAGAGCACTTCCTGCTTTTGGAGAGGTCTCCAGTCCGCGTGGCATGGCAAACTGCATCAGTTTACATTAACTGAAATTAAACCTACGCTTTCAGGAACTTTATTGGTCCACAACAGAGTTACATTGCACATTCACACCTTTCCCGCTCCAAAAGCAGGAAGTGAACTACAGAATAGGGAATTCTGGGTAAATACAACCAAAACAACACGTAAGTCTAAGGTTCGCGGCAGAAAAGGCTCATTGTCTTTTAGCAAAGATAAAATCTGATGCTTCTCAGATTTTTGTTTAAGTTTTGTGAAGGAGGAAGTTGTGCTCAGTGTCTTCTACCGAGGTTTTCATGTTGTTTCCTTCAGTGGCTCTTGGTACAGCACCCCCACAGGTGAGGAGGGGAACAGGTTTTTTAGTGCAATGCAGTGAGAAAGAGAACCACAGCAGCTGAAAATGTAACAAATATTGCAAATTTGGTCTCCAATCGAACCAAATTTACTGGACTATATATTCGGTGTGAAAATAGCCTCGCTCAACCTCAATAAAAAGAGCTCAAATAAAGTCCAGGCCCTTTGGTCCGTCTCATTCAGGGAATTTCAGATCAAAAAACAACATTTCCTTCCCTGCAGGATTTTTCCAACCACACTGCATTCTCTGGGTGTGAGCAGATTAAAGCTTCCAGGTTTTACTGGCACATCATCCTAATCCGCGTCAAATCCGCGCCCTCGGGCTGCCGCTGCACTCACAGCTCAACTCGATGCGGATGAAGTCTTTGATGCCCAGGTTTTCCAGGAACACCCCGAAGGAAGCAGTGGTCTTAAAGAAGAAGGAGACATCTGCGCTCAGCTCTCCGTGGAAGGTGGGGAAGTGGAGATACGACGTCTCCTGGTCAAAAAACGCAGCGTTCCAGAAGTTTTCTGTGAAAAAGGAATATGGCTATCACACAACAACCAACAGAGCAGCCATATCTGACAAAATAGCTCAGAGTTACATTGACAGTTATTCAGATTTTATTGCAGCTGGAAACAAGGGATCAGGTTTTCATCTGATCCAACATGATGCCTACTTTCATGCCAGAACATGAAGGCTCATGTTCTGGCCTTCTGAGCCACATTAAGACAGTTACAAAGTCAGCCTTCTATCATCTGAAGAACATTTCCAGGATTAGAGGACTAATGTCCTCTAATCAATCAGATCCAGAACGCTGCTGCTAGCGCTCTGACTAAAACCAGGAAGACAGAGCACATCACCCAGTTTTAAAGTCCTTCCTCTGGCTCACTGTAGCTCAGAGAACAGACTCTGAAATACTGTTGTTAGTTTATAAATCACTGAACAGCTCAGCACCACAATATATTAAAGATCTGTTGTTGTTTCCACCTTCCAGACCTCTCAGGTCTTCTGGTTCTGGTTTTGCTCTGCATCCAAAACCAGAACCAAACATGAAGAAGCAGCATTCAGCTTCTATGCACCATAAATCTAGAATAAACTTCCAGAAAACAGCAAAAACAGCTGAAACCCTGACTTCCTTTAGATCAGGACTAAAAACTGACCTGTTCAGAGTTGGTTATGGTTAATAATAAATGAAACATTAACCAACATATTTTAAGATTTTGATGATAGCATTTAAATGGGATGCCGAAAAGCCATAATACCTTTACAGGTGAATTAAACCAGTGATGGACTTACTGTCGCCATGACATTGGAGCGACCCCACCCTGTAAGCCGCTTCTGAACCGGGCCTCTGAACGTCACCGAGCACCAGCGATCGGACCGGCAGGCTCTCCTTATGGGAAATAAAACCAGAATCTTCGCTCCTTTGAGAGGAAGAGGAGAAAAAGATCAGATAGGAGGAGATAAACTGACACGATACAGATGAGAGGAATCACTGTAAACAGTTTTTGTATTTTTGTCCCACAGTAAAATTTAAGCACTTTCCAACAAAACTTTGGAGATAAAACAATACAAATGAACAAAAACAGAGTTTCAATTTATGATTATATGATATTATGTATTAATTGCTGTTATTAATAATGTCTAAAATATCCCATAATTTTATGTTTTGAAATGTATCTTTCACTTTATGCACCTTGACTCGTCGGAGAACAAGACACTAACTTAACAAAATTAATTCTCCAATTTAAATAGCGTAATTCAATGTAAAACAATATATGCCAATAAGTCATTGATCCATTAGTACTAATAAATATTACAGTCCAAACAAATCACGCTATGGTAAATTATCTCCCCTCTCAAATAAAATACTTAAACCACAATATACAAAGAGAATTACAAGGAAATCTCTAAAAAAATGTTTTTGCTACGCTTTCTGGCTTCTAGCAAATAAAAATTATTTCGGTGATTCTAACCGTCAAAAAACAACAAAAGAAGTTTAGTCTGATTTACCTTTAGAGAGTTACAAAAAAAAAAAAAAATGCAACTAACCATAAATAACTTTTTCCAAATTTAGGCTTTTAGTCAAACATTCGCTTGTACTTTATTACAAAACTGAGCAGTTTGAATATCAAGCACTTTCAATGAAAACACATGATTGAAATTCAGGCATTTTCAAGAAATTTCAAGCTCCCGTATAGAATAGAAATCACAAGAAGTGATGGAACTAAGAGAGAGATGCTAAATTAGGTGAAAAGAGATGAAGGCATGAAAACGTGGTGACAAAAGGAGATGATGGAGAAGTAAAAGTGTAAAGAAAAATGAGTCAAACACGGAGGAACAAAAGAGGAGATGAGAAGCAGGAAGGTAGGAGTAAAATGAAATGAAGCTGCAGGATAAATTACTGTCTCATGCTTCCACATGTTTCCTAATTAGACTAATTAGTTTGAACAAAACCACAGCAGCAACAGCTTGATTTGGCTTTTTATTCAGCTTTTTCTCTTGAGGATGATATTCTTACTAGCCAGCCAGATTGAATCAGATCTGACAGTTAACTTTCCGTCTCAGCCGAACGAGCGTCTCTGCGTTTACACCTGTGTTCTACCTGAGAGCAGGAAAGTTTTTATAGTAAGGTATGGTATTTTCCAACTAATTATATCTAAAAAATATTCCACATATTAGCTCTCCGTTGTATTATTGATAAGTCAAACAGAAAGGGTTGAGCTTTTCACAAGTTGATGTTAGGCGTATTTCTTTAGCAGCAGGTGAATCCTCTGATAGAAATGATCGAGTGTAAACTAAAACATTTCAGGCAATGAAATGTTTATCGTTTTGTTTTTTATTTTAAAGTCAAACATAGAGGAACAAAACTTTTATTATATGTTATATATTTTAATTTAATTACAACATAAATGTTTTAATTAAATGATAACATCATAAATATTATCAGTTAATTACTTACAAAACATTTTATAAAATAAAACCCTTAAATGGTTGCAGAAAAAACTATAAACGTTTTACTTTAATTAATTAAGATTTTTTTTTTTTATTTAAAAAAATATGTCATTTAAAAAAAAATGGTTACATAAAGTTTCTACAGAATTATTTTGTGTTAAAGGTTGTTAGTACCAGTCCATCCGGTCGGCGTCACAGTTGCAGTAAAGCTGTGGATCCACGCAGTCGCCCTGCAGGCCGCAGGCACACTGCTGGCTGCCTGGATGAGCTCCTCCCCAGTAGGTCTGGACCAGTCCGGTACCGGGCCCGCCGAGCCACCAGCTGAACGGAGACCCCTCTGGAACACAAACCGCACCTCTTTATTCGTCATCCAGAGGCTTTTTAACTCAGACTTTGGCTTTAAACTCTGCTTATGTTTGTCATCTAAAATAATTTACAGTAAAACCTAACAGTGGGAAAACTGAAGAAACATTTGGAAGGATCTGGACTGGACCAGGCTGCCGTCCTCGTCTCCAAGTCTCCATGAAGTTGAAACAGAGGGTTGTTTGCCAGCTCCTGAAAATAATGCTGTGATACAGCAGATGATGACAGTATACACACTGTGAAGGCGCTGAGTCGGCGCTTCTTTTGTTTTCCAGCAAGCAGCGAGGAGGTTATATTGAAACTTCTATTCCTCGTCTCTTTCTTACTCATATGTCACTGTCCACTAAGCTTTCAACCAACGTTTCTATTATATGACAGAGAAAACGTTGCTTTGCCTCACATATTTCTGTAACGTTCTCTCTTATAATTTCTTACTTTTGGACAGATGCTGTGATGCAGAACAACCGCGGCAACAAGGTGTTGTTTTCTTACAGCTGGGAGCAGCTCATTAGCATCTATAGAGCTCAAATAATGGTTGAACTATGACCCCAAATCTCAGAGGCGTAAATAAGAGCAGAAACAAAAAGCAGAGAGAGGAGGAGGAAGTTCAAACCATCACTTCTAATGATCACAACAGGAGCTTCAGAGCTCGTTTCTAGTCTATAATCCATTAATATTGATGAAAAAGTGTGATTACTTATAAAATAAGAAAAATATCTTGTAAAGTGAAATAATCTGCCAGTGGAACTAGTTATATTTCATCAATTAAGGAATTAATTACTTAAAACACGCTCATATAGCTTGATGAAAAGTTAGTTTAATTTTATTTCACATATACTCAACTCCTTCAGACTAGCCAGAAGCAATTAGCAAACACCTGGTGGAACCACGCATCAGCTCAGCTCAGCTCATTATATGAGCTTCTTCTCAGTGAAACTCTGGTAAAAACAATTCTTAAAGAGACAGTCGTCGAATTGCAAAGTCAAATGTCTATTTTTAAAATGCTGTATACTTGCAGCATTTTCACAATGAAAAGGTAACATAGTTACTTGATTGTGCTATAAATGTGCCTAGAAAATTTAAATTCTTCCCTTTTTGTCATGATGTGTGTTTTGATAGTGGATCCAAATGCCGAAAGACTTTGCATAAATGATGGACAAACATCCAAAAATCACAGGGAGCACAGGGAGCCAGAGCAGAACAAAAATTATAAATCCAATAAAAAGACAGCAGGGAACCCAGGGAAGAACCGGGGCAGATAACAGGGTATAAAGGGAGGAATCAGCACGGAATAAAGGAGAATAAGTTGTGTACATACTGGGGAAATTGATTACTGAACAAGGATCAAATGGATGATTAGAAACAGTTTGCAGGTATGAGGGGAGAGAGGGAAATAAATCTAACACTAACGATTAACCAGACCTAAGAAACTTAATTGTCAAAGAATAAAAAACAAGAAATAAACATAATAAACTGGAATCTCTGACAAAGGACTGAACCAAAGTAAAACAGAAACATGACTGATCGAATCAAAGAAAAGAAAATCAGGAACACAGAAATAAACAAACCTCAAAACCAACTCAAACCTGAGATCCTGACACTTTTAAGTTTAGCTCTATCATATTTAGACATTTTTCATTCAATGAAACCTTTAAAAGAAGAAACACAGTGCTAAAATACCAAACAAGATACTGCTAAAGGAGTAAATTCTGTCACTTTGAACACAATCTGTGTTTTAGCGAGCTGTGTTGTTAATTCAGAAATCTGAAGCTACCTGATGATCAAAGAGATTGTATTTCTGTTTCAAACATGACCATCGTTTAATATTTGCAGCCAGACTTTGGGCAAACTGAAGGAAAAGCCGTGAAATAAGATTCTTTATCGCCCCTAGATAAGATTAGGAGATTAAAGGAATTAGGATTAGATGGTCGAGTAGTGAGATCAACCTTTGAATACTTAAAATATGACCTCAAATACAGACTGAAATAAAAACAAATAAAAGCACCTGAAGGGAACTTGGTTCATCCAAAGATAATATTCAGCAGCGACTGGTCGACTGATTTACAAACATAATCAAAATTGCATAATAAATAACTGTGGAGTTGCTCAATATTAATTAAAATGATCAACTAATTTTACAAAAAAGCTTAAACATAGTTTATGATTACACCTTTAATCACACAGCAGCCTGGAGATCACAACTGGACATTGACTCCAGATGGATGAGCAGAACCTTTATTATGGCTGATGCTTTTCTTAGCTAACATTGTGCTAGCAGGTCTGTGTGACCCAAAGTAACAAGCTGCAGAAACTCTGACTTTTACTGAGGTGACGACACCATTAATCCATTAGTCATGACTTACTGAAGAGTATTTGCATGTGATTAGCAGCTGCTGACAGCTACTTTCCCTCCTTAATTTTTTTTCTAGTTAGCAAAGATCAGTTCATTCAGATCATAACCTGATCATTACAATCACTTTTACTTTAATTTGTTGTGTTACAGTCGTTGCTCTTTCAAATGTCTGTTTTAAAGGCTTTACCAATTTAAGTTTTAGGTCTAATTAATCTAGATAACCAACATGAAGTGGCGGGCACACTACCAGTAATCTGCTAATGCGCTAACAGTGGTGCTAATTTTCACTTAGTTTCCCGTCATATATATTTTTTTAGGAAAAACTCTTAAGCACTAACTTACTCGTATGTTTTAAAGCTTTCAGCTGAATAAAGTTTGTCATCTGTGTTGAAGTTTTGGTTAGCAGCTGTTAAGAACTCATCAAGTATCTCGCTGTTTAGATTCATGCTCTTATTTTGAAACTTGCAGGAACAACATAAATACATAAACATAAATATAGTATTTAAGGGTGTTATAAAACATGTCAATTGAAATGTCAAGAGTTAAATTGGTACTTGAGAATTGTAGTTTTTCCTTGGCCGATATAAGCTAAATTGAAGTTAGTGCTTTGGCATTAGCTTCTGCTAAATACGGTGTTAGCATAACTAACCTTTTAGTTTACGGTGCCAATCAATGGCAACTTGCATAATTAATTACATCAACTCTACCTTGCGTGTTGAGTAGGCGGGACTTTCTGCACTGATAGGACAGTTCCTGTTGGCAATGCTCTGATTGGTGGATGATGGCAACAAGTTGCTCCTCTTCAGACATGTAGTCAAAGTGAACCAAATGCTGGTTTTCCCCCGGAGAGGGTCGAACTTTGGTCAGCTCTGTGTTGTTGTGCTGGACCACCATCCAGGTGTTCTCATCTGGTGAAGAATATTAGTGATTATCACTGAAAGAAACATTGCAGCGTAAAACGTATGTCCAACAGAAGCAGAAGAAGTCAGAAATATATAAATAATAAAATGTCCTCGTCACAGACAAATGTCGAGGGAGAAAAACTTCCTGCTTTGAAAATTATTATTCCTTTTGTTTCAGAACATTAACTCTGTGCTTCTGAAGAGTTGAAATAAAAGTAGTTTATAACTTTGTCCATTAAATTTGTATGAAGTAGCTATTTATCTAAAAGTGTGTCAAATAAATGTTGACTCTGTTAAACATGTCAAGGATCTGACATCATATTAAACATCTTCTGGGACAAATAGAAGACAATCGAAGCAATTAAAAATGTATGAGGACATGACAAATATCAAACATGCAACACCAATCTGTTTTTACAACCAATAAACAAACAGGACAGACGTGGTTATGTAGAATAAAAGATGAGGATGATCAACTGTAATTGTGAAACCCTGTAAAACATTAATTAGGAATGATGGACTGAGAGTGTGTGTGTGTGTCACCTGTCATGTTGCAGTAGACCAGCTGTGGCTTGATGGGACCGCTGCCGTCCACGTCGATGTAAAAATATCCCGACGTGTTGCCGCTGTGTTTGTACGCTTCACAGGACTCCTCATACGCCGCTGGGAGGAAAAATAATGAGAACAATCGTCTGAATGCTGGAAAAGGAGAAGGAAAACCGCTCAACCTGAGGTGACTTCATATGTAGTGATCACAGCAAGAAAAATAATCTGAGGTTTTATGTCTGAGGAATATCAGCAAACTAAATTGGTTTATAAAATACTTTTATTCAACACATACAATGAAGAGATAGAAAAAGTTTTTCATTGAAACACAATAAATTCCATCTGGAACCTTTGAATTTGTGTGTTTCTGGTACTCCCATTAATATGACGCACAATTTACATTCGGTAATGAGAAGAATCTTCCCTCAGCCAACTGAGGGTTCATTTCTGTTGAAAAAATTCATCGGATTGGACGCTGGGAAAGACTATAGTTGTGTTCAAGTTGTGTTAAATGGAGATAGCCTACAAGTGAAGCTATTCACATGATTAGCATCTCAATGCTAATCATGTAGCAGCAGCACAGACACTAATATCAGCTTCTACAGCTCCAGATGCTCCAGAATGGCACTTTGCAGCAATCTGGGATGAAATAACATAAATAACAGATAAAAATGATAAATAACAATAAATTACTTTTTGTTACTGGGTGCCTGTTTGTCTTACGGGTCACATGATGATATTTGGGCATCAAATGACTCACAGCTGTGGCAGGTGGCGCCGCTGTAGCCGCTGTCAGAGCAGTTACAGTGGAAGACAGTCCAGGTCTGACTGCAGAGGCCGCCATGTTCACAGTGACTGGGAGAGCACCTAAAACAGAAAATTATTTTTTTACCAACCCTGTTCAGATATTCTCGTTAACTCTAAAATATTATGTGGAGCAAAGTGCATTTAAATCACCCACAGACGGTATCTCAAATATCTATAAAACGCTCATCACGTGATTCACAGTATCAGTCTCCTAATCCGCTAATCCACTAACAGCAGAGCTACTTTTTTTGTTTAGCGCTTTTGCTAACTTTGAAAATGTTTATTGCACTTAGAGATTTTTTCTAAATAAATTTTAAAGCGCTGATTTACTTGGCTGTTTTGTAAACTTTTAGTTGAATAAAATTCGACATCAGTTTGACTTTTGAGAATTCCTTCATTAGTTAGACCTTCACATTCATGCTCTTATTTTGATGAAGACAGTGTACGCATCATTCGTATCCAAAAAAATAGTAAAATACCACATTTAAAGTTCAGTTACAGCTACACAATAATTTTAAGTTTCTCCGTTTCATGTGCAAATGTGACTGATTACAGTAAATTGTCTCAGAGAGCTAAAGAAAGTCTCAAGAAACTCAAAGCTTCTGAGAGTAAGACAGTTAAAACAAGTCAAACAAATGGGCTCAATGGAAACTTCTAGCGTTCAAATGTTTGATCAGGAGGTCTGACAAGCTTTCAACATCACATAGAGAAAATCATGGCAAAGAACAGAGGCATTTTGCTTCTTTGTACCTAAAGAAACTACCTTCAAACTGAGTCCATCATCACTGAAAACACAACACTCCACATGCACTGAAAGTTTAGTAATGAAGGAAGGAAAAATGTCTAATGATGAAAGCCGGAGCTTTATGTTTTGAGGTGAGTAAAAAAGATAAAAAGGGCACAAATAGGCGTAGAAAACAGCAATTTTCTGCAGTTTCTTTTTCCTCTATAACTGTGCTTTTTGAAAGCAGATAAATGTGCTGGTGCTTTATGTGCAATTTGAAGGAAGTTTTCACACCTGATAGTTGGGTAGACTCGGTTCAACTGAGGTCCAAAAATCCAATATTTGCTTTATTTTCAGCTGCTGTGGTTCTTTTTCACACTGCAACCAAATTAATCTGACATGCAAATTAATCAAATAATCAGCAAAATACTTTCATCTACGTCTCATCTATGTCTCTGTTGCAGACATAACTATGAATGAATTGAAGGTCTCTACAATATCAAAACAGAACAGTCAAAGGCTTGGTAATCAACATGACTGTATATATTCTATAAGATCCAATGGACAGATGTCCTCGTGGGTTCGATCCCCACTCCTGGTATCTTCTTTAAGGGATAAACTATATTCCAGTCTTTCTAGCTGAGTCAGTTGAAACAAGGCTGAATTTGAGCTAAAATAATTCTTTAGATGGTCCACCTTCTTAAATCACATTAGCATTAATATTAGACAATATGGTGGGAAAATTTAACGCAATTTAAGTGTTTCATATGAGTCAATAATTATTGATTAAGTTTGGGTTTTTTTTAAATGGTGGTGTGACAGTTACAATTTTATCACACACATTATCAGCAACTCCTGACATGTTGAAGAGGTAATGTAACTTCTGGTTCATGATGGTATCGACTGGTGAATTAAAGCTAAGTTTGTTTTTCCACCTGCTAGTCTAGCAGATTCGGTCTGATTGCAGACCAAAATTGCAACACATCTGTCAAATGAACCAAATGCGTTAAAAAAACCTGTTCCCCTCCTCACCTGTGGTGGCGCTGCACCAAGAATTAATGAAGGAAATGACATGAAAAACTCTAAAGAAGACACTGAACACAACTGGGGTTTTGACACCCTGCTTTAAAGACAGAAAAAATTAGAAGTGAGACCAGCTGGTATCATCAGGGTGACTGACTGCCACGTGACTCAACTACATGTGTTTTACACATTGTGACAAGTTTGTGTATAAGCTGTGATTTCATTAAAGAAAGTAGATGTAGCAGATCTATAGTCCTATCTCTTTACAGACAGGAAGTTGCTAGGCTTAATTTTCATAAAGAAAAAGCGAGTGCAGCACATACTACAGTTAAAATACAGTAAAGTTACTTTCTGATAATTTCAACCAAACTCTTTAGGATGAAACAGCAATTTAAAGTTTTCAGGTTTTCCAAAGAATTCATCAAAGACGCTAAGCAAAGCGTTTCTGTCAAAAGTTTTGCAAAAAGAGCAGAGCTGCTGATTCAGTTCCTGTCATCAGACTGATCGCTCTGATCAATTAAATGCGTGGCTGCTCCTGTGTGTTGCTTATTGTGGGGGTTGCTTTGCCCTTTAGACTGGACACAAGACACGCAAACACAGATGTAATAGTTTGATCTGAGGTCAGACAAGCGTACGGAAGGTGGGTCCGCAACTCAATTTTCCTCATAACTTCATATCTCATGGACCCTGAATTTAATCAGAGTGGGAGTGTGGAGAGCTGTGATTTTATTTCTCTTTTTCTGTTTCAGTGAGCAGTCAGATTTGTGTGTGGGAGCTGAACATCACAGCGGTGACATTCTTGTAGTTTTGTTTCTTAACTTTATGGCCTTTAAGGCTCCAGAAAAAAAGATTTAAGGTCAAAGCAATTCAGATAATTCAGAGCAAAAAAGGTATTCGGCTATTACATCAGACATTATCAGTGTTAGGACATAACCAAAAAAGTCTGGATGAAAGTTGACAAACAATAAAAATGCCCAAGTTTTTCCTTCTCATTTAGCAATTAAAAATATTTTAAATATTTTTTCCATTCCAAAAGGATCTTATTTTAAAGTGTGCACATTTTTCTCCCAGTATAAGGGAGTGTTGTGCTTATGTGTGATGGCAAATGTGACTTTCTGTTCTTTGCTGGTGCAGTAAGTAGTGTAGCAGAAGAAATACTGCCACCTGCAGGTGGGAGTTGGCATCACTTAAATAAATCCTACATTTTGTGCTGAATTGGGTTTTAATTGTTTAAAACTGACAAAAGTTTAAACCAACATGGATAGTTAGAACTTAACATCAAGAGGGATTCCACTGGAAACAGAAAAAGAGACAAAGATGGCTGCTAAAGAAAGGTATGGAAACAGCTATTGCTGCTTTGTTGCATGTGATTCTGAGCTGATGGAGATCCAGGGTTTCCTGCTGGTCAATGTCTATGGTTTTGTGTGAATGATGAATTGTTGTAGCAACCAGGATGGCCGAGTGGTTAAGGCGTTGGACTTAAGATCCAATGGACGCGTGTCCTCGTGGGTTCGAACCCTACTCCTGGTATTACTCTTTGATTGATAACCAGGATACAGTTTTTCTGGTAGAGGCAATAAAAACCAAAAGAGGTCAAATATAGTAGCAAACTTGAGTGAAACCAAATTACATTACAACTCAAACAGTATTTTTGTCATATGTTTGGTCTGCTGTCACTTTAAAGGTATGAATAATGTTTCTATAAGCCACCAAAGGTCAACCAGCTTCCTAACAATAACAAGATCAAAAAACTTTGGTGAGAATCAACTGTGCTACAGCAATTTAACCTGGAAAAACCCCAAAAAAACATTCAGTTTTGTTTGATTTTGTTAATGCGGGAGTGCATGGGGACGGACAAGTTGATCTATGTTCACCCCTACAAGCTTTACTTTTAAAATGTTATAAATGATATCGGCACAAACCGGCACAAACGCAGCATTTGACACAAATTTTGTTTAATTTGAAGGTGAGTTGGCCAACTTCACTCAGGTGAGGAGTAAGTCGTAAAAATTGAACTTTAATGATAAATAAAGGTGTTCATTCATTCAATGTCCTTCAATTTTGTTGAAGGCTTTCAGGAATTAAACATTTAACAAATTTATCTTTTTTTCTGTCAGGTTTCGAGTCAGAGCACCAGGATGGCCGAGTGGTTAAGGCGTTGGACTTAAGCTCCAATGGATTCAAACCCCACTCCTGGTAAATCCTCACCAGTTATCTCCTGATAAGTGTTGAGGTCGATGTTGTACTAGAAGTAAACTGCTTCTTACCCAGCAGGTTCTAGGTAACCAGTGAGTGAATTAGTTGGTGCCACCAACCTAGCTTAGCTAAAAGTCTTTCCTCTGTCTACAGCTCCCAGAATGCTTTGCAGTTCTGGATCAAGGTCCAGTGAATATTTAATATTCTGATTATTGATTTTGATCACATGTTGACCTTGATATGAATGATTGTACATCCATGATTAGAAAGGACTTATAATTTTTCAGATAACATCAAAAATGAAGGCAAATACAGTCCTGTTAATTGATTTTGTGAATCGTTGTAACCAGGAGGAAATGTATCTCTAAGGTTTTCTGCAAAACTCTTCTGTTGGACAGTAAATAATTTTCCAGCAGAGATAGTACATTAACTCTGTACCAAATCCATAACCATATTGGCCACAAAATCATTGCAGCAAACACAGATTTGGGTTTACTGAAACCATCTGAAAAATCCCGTTCTAACTGCAGACCGACAGGAAGCATTCTGGAGGCTCTGACCTGTCGATGATGCCGCACATGTCGATCTGGAGTTGGCTGTAGTTTCCCAGAAGCCTTTGCTGCACCATGATGAGGTCGACTGGCTGGTTGTCCAAAGCGAGGAGACGCATGCAGCCCTGGAAAGTGTCGTGAGGGTTTTTACATTCCTGATTATAATCGTCAGCAGGACAACCTTGAAAAAGCAGCAGAGAGGAGATTAAAATGCAGCAGCAAAGATTATATCGATTAAATTTATGAGAATAAATACCATGTGAAATTACATTCAAAACTAACATGAAATTAAATTGATATACATGCTTTAAGTTAAAGTAACCCTCTGGTTTGTGGTGAGTTGGTTCTTATCATGTTGAAGTCGATACCACTCTAAGAAGAGAAACTATTTTTTTCTTTTGTAGTCCTTCAAATATGGAGAAGGAGATACCGTTTAAACTTGTGAATATGCATGTGTGAGATGATGAAGAGCCCTAAGGCAGATATAAGAATATGTCTGGAATAGAATCTTGCTTAGTGGGCGAAAAAAGGTCGGCCGTTTAGGCGGTGAAAAATGAAACAATAGGAGAACAGAGCGAACAAAAGGGTGGAACGGGATAAAAGGAAAGAAACAGGAGAAAGAAAATTGGCTTAAAATTAAGCAAAGGAAGATTAAAAGGGAGAAAAATTAGGTAAACCCTTAACTTTAATAACTGTAAAAAAAGCTACCAGTGGAAGCCATTTTACATTTCCTGTAACAGATATTTTATCTGCTACGGGAAATGAGCAATCAGTTCTCGAGCCCAAACTTTTGGGCCAAAGACACCAAGTCAAAAGCACTGATATCCAATCCTAACAGGACTTAATATCACAAAAAAATTTTTTTTTCTACAAAACATTAGTATTTTAAAGGTGACCTATTATGTTTCCTTGAACAGGTTGGAATAAGTTTATGAGTTAATTCTTTTACACAGTCATTCTGAAATAAAGAGAATTTAGCCTGCTCAGTTCTGCTTATTTTGAGATGTTTCAGGCCTCTTGTCCTTTAATTAAATCTAATTAAGCTGTTGCTGACCGCGCTCTCTTACTTAACGTTTACACTCAGAAGCGCAATTATGCAACCGTACATGTTTGAAAAGCATTAGTCGAGCCTCCTGCACAATCAACAATAATGCAACAAGTGGTTTCTGAATGGTAAGGCAACAACAAAACACTTGTCATTTCCAGCAGCCATTGTACAGCACACACAGTGGTACAACCAGCTGACCAAATGTGCTGGGGCTCAGCTTCTGTTGCTAAGCAACAGGGCGGTGCCCACAGATTGTTACTCAGCAATAAGGAGGTTTTTGAAATGGCTTGTTTTTCACACACCAAAAAAACGTTTGGGTATCACTAGATGGATGTGGTTCTATTTACTCTACATGATTATTAAATGACAAATACTGTACCTAATTAAAAATAAAATGTCTAAATATGCATCAACCGCCAGGTCAAACAGGCTAAATTTGGCGTCAGTTGGAGTTGGGAGCCAGACAAAATCTACCTGACGACAGAAACACCTGGCTGGCCGAGTGGTTAAGGCGTTGGCCTTAAGGTCCAATGGACAAATGTCCTTGTGGGTTCAAGGGTTCAAACCCCACTCTGGGTAAGCATCATGAGGAATGATGGTGTTCAACTCAAGCTTTAATTGCTCCCTGACTTACAAGACAGAAAAGTCTGCCTTAAAGTTGTGGTATGATAAGTGCTTTATGTTAATTTAGTGATGCATTTTATTTTAAAGGTCTGTTTGGGCATGTAGCAGGAAGTCAGCCATCTTCTTTAACTTTCAGTATCAAGCTCATCCATCTGCCTCATCACCACCGTCTGTAAGTTCTGATTCATATTTAGGAGTAAAAGTTTAATTCAGACTTTAGTGAGAATGTTTATTGTTAATGTTTGTTGTGATGAAGCCTGTGGGTGCATGCTGGTTGCTGGGATACAGATGAGCCTTTGGTAATGATGCTAAGTTAATACTAGCTTTTTATTTATTCATTTTTTTTTTTTTATACAGATTTACTCCTGGAGTATTGTGTTAAACAATGAACAATGTGTTTAATTTAAAAGCAACAAATCATTTTGAAAAATAGTAAAATATTGTTTGTGATTGATTCATCAGTGTTTTCATGCATTCTCTTTACAGCATATTATTAAATGTTTTAAGTTCATTGGCTGCAGCTTAATGTGTTTCTTCTCAAGTGAAATATTGATTAGTAACTTCAAACTGTACGAAAAACCAAAAGGAAAACAATCAGTATTACATATTGATAGACAAAAGACTTAACATGTTAGGTCAGATGTAAAAAACTTTTTTTAAAAGCTTAATAAAACACATACAAATGAAAATAGTACACATTGTTAATTATGTTTGCTTTTATTTAACATACGTAAGAAGATGTGCATCACATTTTCAGAAAAATATAGATTATTTCGCTTGCTATATTTATATCAGTGTTGATAACCATCAATCACGACTGTAATAATTTGGAAAGGAAAAACTAAAACATTTCTTATTTGGTAACTTTGCCTTTCCTGTAAAGTGTCTCTTTTATATTTTTATCTTTGTATGTGAATATGAATGTTTCCATTTGTGTTTTACTTACCTGAATACAATCTAATAGTGAACTCAATTATATTCTATTGTAAGGAACATCAGAAATATGAGCCTGGATTTGTTAAGAGTGAAATATAAACAGCAGCAGGATTCAGGTTTGGGTTTGGTCTGTTGCCGCAGAGTTTCACATTTACCTCCAAAGAAGATCTGGTTTGACACCGAGACAGGAAACGAGGGAGAAGCGTGAGCGTCGCCAGTTTCCTGTTTGTCCACAGAGACGGTGAGGCGGCCGGGCCTGGAGGTCAGATCCACCGAATGCCACTGACCATCATTCAGCCCAGATCCTAGGGAAAATACGCAAGGGCAAAAATCGATTGTACAGATTTTAAAGGCAAGAACACAAAACCTTATCCTGTTCTTTTCAGTGGTTTCTCCTGCAAATAAGACAAAACTAACTTACAAACAACTTTTCAGCAAGAAAATTAGCTTGTTTTAAATAAATAATTCCTTAATATTGTTGAAAATGTATTTCATTCATTTGCAGATTATTTTAGTGAAAAAATCTGCCAGTGAAACTAGCATTTTTTCATCAAATTTACTGAATTATTCAGAGAATTTTTATTATCTCTTAATGAGAAATTACTTGTAAGTTAGTTTTCTGTTATTTCAAATGAACCAAGATATTTTCACTAGTTTTTGCAGTGTTGATTGTGGAAAAAGTGAAACTTGCAGCTCATTCAATTTGCCATCATTAAGTTTTCCACAACTTAGCAGAACTTGCTAATGAAAAGACTCTTGATTCACTTTTTGAAAGAAAAGCGAGTTCTGACTTTAGAGTATCTTCCTGACAGCTGTCTGAATTTTAGCTTTTTTAAAACTGAGATATTAAGTGGTATTTTGTGTTTTTACAGTGCAGTCCAATGGCCTCAGAGGAGGAAAGACACTGTGTGGAAGTTTGTGGTTGTAAAGTAATAAAATGTGAGAAAGTTGATGCATCCTGCAGACTGACCGGCGCTGAGCTCCAGCAGCGCTCTGCCTCCTCTCTGGATCTGCAGGCGGAGTCTCGCCTCTGCCAGGTACAGCCACACCTCGCCTCCTTGCCTCGGGAGGTCAAAGGTGAGCAGAAGCCCAGCCTTGTTCCACGTCCTGAACTGAAAACCTACGGACATCCCTGATGACGCCGATGGCATCGTCCACGGCAACCGGAGGAAGCTGTGGGGTCCCGGGAACGTCGCGGCAACGTGAACTGGCTCGGCACAAGAAAAGGTCACGTTGCCCTGACAGTAAAGAATAAAAACTGATTACTGAAGGAATAAAACAACAGAAAACATGAATATTAACAAGCTGCAGGGGGCGTGTCTCATCAGCGAGTCTCCTTGAGAACAGAAGCACAAACTGAAACGTCTCATCGGCGGCGGGGTGGAGTGTGTGGACTCGGCCGTCGCTTCATTGCAGTCCATTGTTCTGAGGCGTAATGACACAGCAGCCACCGCTAAAGCTGCAGCGGTAATATATTACTGCGCCGGCTCTCTGCTGGGAATATCACCCTGCTATCTTTATAATGCTCTGGAAACAGAGATGACATCTAAAAGCCCTTTGTAGAGCTGTTAAAGTGATATATGGACGCGTGTGCTGCAGAATGCATCATCACGGCAAAAAATAAAGTAAAAATTGGACCATAAAAATCCAGCCAAGCTACTCACCCCACACTAAACCTGCAGAACGGCATGCACTTCTGCATGCTAGGACTTATGAGGGTTCTGCATTAGAGGCGTGTTTTAAATTAATCAGTAACTGAGTTAACACGCCATCACTGAGAGAGCAACAGCTTCTGTCAGGAATAATGCTGCTCTGCACTTTGAAAGGAAAAGCAGCTCACACTTATTGCTGCTGCTGCTCCTTGTTTTTCTACCATTGCCACAGAAACAGAGAGTTTGAACCAGCAAACAGCTGCACTGTAAAACATTTGAAGGTGGTTTAACTTGAAAGTGACGGTAATGCCTTGGAAATGCACGTAAAGTCAACAGGAAAATTTTGGTTTTAACTCAGAAATGAGTTAATAAAGTTGATTTAACTACAAGGCAAGTTGTGTAAACATTGTTTTTCTTTTAGTTCTGGTAGCTCATGTCCACTGGAATGGATATGGTACATTTCTGGGTTTAAACTAATAAACTTGAATGATTTTTGCTAGTAGCTGCATTTCCATTACAAATGTGTGCAAAACTGTCTATATTCCACTAAAGTTAAAAAATCACAATCTCGCAATTGTTATGTGTCCATAAAATAAGAAATTAGACATTAATAAGTTTGTTCAAGTCACTAAAAATCATGTCATTCCATCATACCTCCTACCACTTCCCGTTTCTTCTTCGTCTTTTCAGCCAATAGTAACATCCAGTTTTTGATCATGTGACTTGTGTGATATGAAGAAAGTGTTTCCATTGCTGTTTTGGGAAATATACTAATTTTGCTACAGTCCAGAAACTACCTCATCCTAGCGCTAACTTAAAAACCTTCATTTGTTCAACTCTTGGAGATTTGGAAAAGTTAACACAACTTACTGCGGTGAGTGTATCTTTTGAAAAGACAAAAATTTAAGTTCAAAATCTGAAACTTAAACAGATGCAGCTGAAATGTTTAACAGAGTGCAGTTGTTCCTGAAAATATCTGTAAATCCGTTGATGTCGAGTTTTTTTTTAACCTGAAAACAACTGAAGGAACACGGAGCACCTCGTTTCATGGGCTGACTGTGAAGAGTCATTTTCAGTCTGTATTATTTATTTTCAGAAGGTTCGGCTGCTGCGATTGATTCTTTCTTCCTTCACTGTCTGATATGAAAGCTCAGCGCTCAGGGAGTTGAGGAAATGAACATCAAAGCTGCCTCTGCAGATGGTTTATATGTGATGTGTCCGCCTCACAACAGATGATCTGGATTAACCACTGCAAAAACACAAAATCTTATCGAGTCATTTTTGCCTAAGTTCAAGCGCAAATATCTTTGTGCACTTGAAATAAGACAAAACTAACTTACAAGTAGGGCTGTTGTAAATTATTATTTTAGGACGAAATGTAAAAATTGTGCATTATGCTAGTAGCACTTAGCTTTGGTCAACAATTCATAGGCATTGCGCAACACAAATAATCACAGAGTCGGAACACGGTGTGCTAAATAATAAAACATAATTTAACAAAGCTTCAAGGTAGATCATTTTCCTTGAGGAATTTTAATAATCGAGGTACTTGAATCATTCGAGGAATCGTTATAGTTCTACTTGCAAGAAATAAGAGCTTGTTTAAGTCAATATTTCCTTAATAGTAATAAAAAAAGTACTTGTTGCACTGGCAGATTATTTCACCAAATATTCTTGGTATTATTTTGTGTCATTTGCAGTGAAGATGTCAGCAAACTCGACTAACTTTGTAACACTTTTACATGTAATTGAGTATTTTTTTTATGTTGTGACACTAGAGTTACTAAATCTTCAAGATTTTTTATGTCAATATTTCAAACTTTTCCACAATTCTAGAATTCTTAATACAAAATTACAACATCAATTTATAAAATAATTGTCTCCAACATCAGTTTTTAGTTCTTTTAAATATTTCAGATATATTTATAACATAACTGTGTTGACGGTTATTGCATTATTTTCCCTTTTTTTTTTATCTTTGGATACGGAGCACCTCGTTTCATGTGCTGACTGTGAAGAGTCATTTTCAGTCTGTATTATTTATTTTACAGACTGAAAATTCTGAATTCACAACATAAATTATCTAGTTATGTTGTGATAGTTTTCTGATGGAAAATGCTTTGATTATAGGTTAAGAAATTTAAATCTTTTTAGTTTAATCCCTCACTTTCTCCATCTTTTGGGCTGGTCCATCCATTTTCATGGTCCTACAGAAATGTCAAAGAAAAAATTAACCAGCTAAACTGACTAGAATAAACACATTTTTCATTTTTAATATTTGTTGCTTTCTCTTCCGTACTGGATGGAGGATTTATATAAAACAGAAACAAGAGCTAAGGGTCAAAAAGTTTATGTAAAATGAGTTATTTAACTAGCAGCAACACTTCAAAACTGAAAAAGTGACTAGAAGAATTAGATTAAATGAAATCTGTTGGAAACACTGATGTGTGGAGGGTTAGAATAAAATAAAATAGGAGATTTTTTAAATAAAGTGTACTTTATAATAATACATGTTGTACTGCTTTTTAATACTTTCATACATGAATTATTGTGTGGAGATCTGAGAAAACTTTTATAAAACCAACACAAAACCTTATAACGTAATAAATATGACTATTTTGACACTACTTTTTACAATGTAGTAGAGCCCAGAGCAGCACTGACTATGTAGAAAGACTTTATTAAAATCTTCCAAGGTGTATAAAAAGTGGTTTAAACAAACTATGAATTAGGAGAGAAGGATTTATTTAAAAAAAAAAAAAAAAAAAACAAATGTCAGGACAAATATTGAAAATAATTGTACTTCAGTTAGAGGGACTCAGGTGTAGAATAATTGTGAGGAGTTAAAACTGTTTTTCACTCTTAACATTACATACAAAAAGGTTATAGAAATAAAATGGTAAACGAATACAATAAGCTTTGATGGATTTCTTTTAGGAGTTTATCTGCAGATCTCGCTGGAATTCCTTGGAGTCGTTTTAGAAAATAAAAGTGGAAAAATAAGTTTGTGTCTATCTTTATTTTTTTCAGTGCACACTTTGTGTTCTTGTCACTGGCAGGAATTTAAGTATTGTTTATCTGTTTCTATACTAGTTTCATCTTGTATTTTTCTTCAGCATTGTTGTTTTTTTATTTTTGAAAAATAAATAAACGTAAACTTTACTTACCTTTATGCTAACCTGCTGGTCGTTGTTTTTAGCTAGTTCTGTTACGTTAACACCGCTGTACATCAGGTTTTCCAGGCAGCCCTGGAAGTTTTTCCTGACGGCGCCTGGATTCTGCGACGCTCCTACAATCAGCTGAACATAATATGGATTTAGTGAGTTTAAATCAGGTTTATGTGAAGGTTTCCTGGCTCCTACGCACCAGTTTGACGTCCCAGAGGCTGAATTCTTCAGCGGTTTGGACCGTCTGTGTGTGTTTGTCCACGGTGAGGTTGAGTTGGGAGTTTCTCTGTCTCAGGATGACGAGGTGCCAGTGCTGGTCATCCAGCAGGCTGCCGAGGGACGTCAGCCGACGGGGCTCAGAGGACGAAGAGGTGACTGGAAAAAAACAGAGCACCAAAAAAGAAGATAGAAACCACGTGGTGAGGAGAATGTGGGAAAACCAAACTATGAGCCACATCACTGACAACTGAAGCTTTTTATTTATTTAACTTAAATTTTTACAGTTTGATCATTTAAAGTCAAATTGTAGCTTTTGAGAACAAGTTTCACTCTTTTCACTGTAAGTAAATAAAAAGTTAGTTGCGCTAACTCTAAAGCGCTAATTATAAAATTAGTTCCACTAAAGCTAAAATGCTATGCTAACATGCTATCTAGTGGAAAATAATGCTAAAGCTCTAAACTCAAAAACCTTCAAAATACATATATATATACATATATATATATGTATAACGATAACAGTCGAAAAACGAAACTTCAACATAGATATCAAACTTTATTCAATTGACATGTTTCAGAACAGCAAAGCAAATTAATGCTTTAGAAATTATATTTGGGGAAGCTAAGTGTGCTAAACATTAGAGTTAGCAAAAGTGCTAAAAGAAAAATTTGCTTCACTATTAGCATGTCACCACTAACTGTAACTTTTATTTTAAATACTGAGCTTAGCTGGCAAAAATAAAAATGACAAATTTTTATGTTTTTTTTTTCCATTATTTTATTGATTGAAAAAGTTTAAAATATCAGAATTAACGTCTTTTGAATGAAAATTTGCTTAAGAAGTTTAACTGAAAAAGTCTTGTTACATAATAAATAATACTATTTGTACCTGAACGTGTGAAACCAAACTCAAATTCTGATTTATTTTTATGTTTTGATCCACTTTTTCTTGTGTTATTTTGTCCTCTTAAGCATAACAAAATTATAATTTTGGGTTGTTATTTTTTAGGTTTTCATCCAGGTTTGTTGTTTTAATGTGTAGTTTTTATCCTCTGCTCCTTATATGTAACATGTTTTCTGTCTATCTCTGATCTGGCAGCTGGCTGCTCCATTATCTGACCTCCATGTTTATTTTCATTCTCGTTATTTGACCTCTTCATCTGCTGCTTTGTGACACTCTGACCTGAAGTCAAAACTACGGAAAAATCCTTTAAGATAAATTAAAAAACCTCTTCTTTTCTCCACTTAGAGCAGGGAGGGTCACTGCAAGGCCGTCTCATTAGAAACCCATAAGTACATCTGCATACTTGTCTGGAAGCTGAAGCCAAATATGTGAATACAAAGGAACATGGTGAGACATCATTAATGATGAATGAGCAGCAGCCGGTCCTAATAAGTGGATCTCCACTTGGGACGTGAGAGAAAACGTTGCGGTTCTGCTGAGAGAAGAAACTGGTGAGAAGGCGCATTAAAAATGCATCGTGCATTCTTCTGGGGGGGAGGCAACGTCAGAGACGGAGAAGAAAGAGAGAAAAAGAAACGAGCCGGCAGCTCGAAGGATGACGGACAAATGTACCTTTGATATTTGAGCTCATTCCAGGAGAGGATAGATTTTCCTCAGAAAAACAACTTCATCCAGACAGAGAAAGTTATGATTTTCATCTCATGATAGAGAGGAATGTCTGTACTGTCAGCGCGGCTATTGTGTTGATTTATTTGATTTCAGTGCGGATGAGAAGAAAGAGACAAAAGCAATCAATATGAGAGGAAAGACAAAACAAATTGGATATCTTCTCTGGCATTGATTAATAGGACAATTAATATGCTGTAGGTTGTAAAGAGGGAGACTTCACTGGATGGATGTTTCATCAAATGGATGATGTGATTACTTCATAAGTGAAGGGAAAGACAGAGATCAAGCTCACATATTACATTTTCAAACTGAGAAAATTTCCCTAATGATAACACTGAATATGAATGCTTGAAGCTTTTTCAGACGTCAAAAATCCAGCAGTTTGAACTTGTTTTGAGAAGTCCTGATTGGTGAAGCCGAAAATCAACCAAACTATTATAATTTAGCAGAATCTTAAACTCAAATGAGCCATGTGTAAACAGGATTACAACACTTGCATGGAGTTATGCAAGACTGAATACAAATGGAATAAATCTGTTTTAATGCTTCTGAACACCGGTTATGTTCTCTTCAGTGCGTATCGTAGTTTTAGGTCTGGCCCATTTCTTTGTTTTAACCGGATGCAAAATATGTGGATGAAGCTAAAAAATTAGGGTGATGGCAAAGAGGCGTTCAGCCAACAAGGATTTAGAGTTCAGCATCAAAGATAAGTATAAAAATAAATACTTTTAAATCACACAATATGCATATTTTTTTAAGTTGACAGTCCGTTTATATTAATTTTTAACTCTTGGCCAAAATTGGAATCGGTGCACCACTACTTTCAGCAATCACTCTGTAGAAGAACTGATTGACATGAACAAAACAAAACACATATTTAAGATTTATTGAAGAAGTAGTTTAATATGTTTTGAGTATGTCTACATATTCGACAGAACCAGGGTTTCTGCAGATTTTACAAGATCAAGTTTAAGACTTTTTATGAAAATCATTAAAGATATTAGACCTGTATCACAACAAAAACTCACAAAAGAAAATCCCCACTAAATAAACAGACAGAAACTGACAATGTTTATTTTTGTTAGTGTCTTAAGAAATACCTTGAGTGTTTTTAGGAATGTTTGTAAAGGATTCTTATAGGAATGTCTGGTGTGGTAGAGACTAACTGGGATCCTTAAATAAACAAAAAAACAAAAACATATGTAATTGAGGCTTTTTGATGAAAACGAACAATGAAAATCATTTTAATAAAGATATGCTATTTTTTGAAACTCCCTTATTTCCTGAAAAAGTCCTTCAGAAAGCACAGGACTCAAGATCATTCCTGTCTTCCTTTGAAAACTCAATGCTTACTTTTAAAATCTGAATCCACTTCAATGAATAAAAAGTAATTTTGGATTAAGTGAAAGTATAAGTGCTTTTCAGATTGAATGCTGATCTGAAGGACATTGGGATTGACCGCTGTTTGTTTTATCATTCTGCGCCTGACCTCCAGGGAAAATCGCTTCATCGTATCTCTTCTGCCTTTCTATTAAAACACCTCTAAATCTGATCGCTCTTATCGGGAAAACCACTTGGTGTTACATCTTTTCACCGGCTGACTCTCGTAAAACTCAACCTCCGTCAAAGACGGCCTGTAACGATTCAATTCAGATCACAAAACGGAAGGCTTGCAGCTGGATCCGTTTCTTTTTATTCCCCGATAGAAGGGACTCACATCTTTTTTAAAAAAGAAGAATCAGATTTGGTTTGACAAGGCTGAATAATAATAATTATAATACATTTTCTAAAGCTGAAAAGAAACAAATGAACCAAAAATAACGGGTGGGAACTGAGTTTACAAGGGAGATAACTTCAGATGACAGAAAAGCTCTGCGAGGTATTTGCTTCTGCTCCAATTGAATCAGCTCTGAAGTTTCTAATTGGAGATCTTGGTGCTGCCGTTATTCAGGATCATGTTGCAGTTTCTGGGCTGTTGCTCAGTGTTGCCTCATAAAGAGAGGAGCGGGATCTGAAGTGAACGGTGGGAGGAGAAAAAGGGCCTGGATGTGCTGGCGCTGCAGAGAACAGCAGGCATGAACTCAGGGTCGGCAGGCGACCTGAATTATGAGCAAAACAGTAAAATGGGCGATAAATAAAGCAGAGAGCTGAAAAAATATACAAAAAGCCTAAAGCTGCTTCTGAGAAGCAATGAGAGAAGAAGAAAACCCAAGAAATGAGCATCAGATCAGAGTTTAAATGGGCTGTGAGTCTTATGATGGAGCATTGGAAAATAAAGTAGTACAAAAGTGAATCAAAATAATATGAGAATAAATCTGTAAGGACTCAAGAAAAAGTCATAATAATACAAGAATAATGTTGTATTGCGAGAAAAACGTCATATTGTGGGAATAACATCACACTATTATAGTTTTAATGTTACAAGAAAAATGTAATAATGTGAGAAAAAAATTGTAAAAGAATTAGGTCAAATATTACAGTAGCATGAGTCGGTAAAATAATATGAAAAAAGTCTTTATATTGTGAGCAAATCATACGAGAATTAAGTCAAAATATTACAAAAATAAATGTTACAAGAAAAAAGTGATTGCAAGAAAAAACGTCAGAATATTGTGAGGAAAAAATAATAATATAACAAGAATAAAAGTGGACTATCATAAGTTGAAATATTACCAGAAAAAAATATGAGAAAATGTTTAAGAGAATTAGATCCAAATATTAAAAGAATAAAGTCACAATATTACAGGAATAAAGTCGCATGATAGTAAAAAGAAATATTATAAGATTTATGTCATAATAGTACAAGAAAAATTCATTATATTGTGAGAAAGTAGTACGAGAATTAAGTCAAAATTTGATCCAAATTGAAAAATATTTTATTGATCCCAAAGGGAAATTTAATAAAATAATACAAGAAAAATTTCAGAACATTATGAGAACAATGTTGTACAAGAATAAAGTCGATATATTATTACGTTTATTGATATAAAGTTTAAAAAAAAGGAAAATAAAAACAGCTAGAAATGAATCGGAGGAAAACTTTCCTCCATCCTGAACTGTGTTAGATATTTATATATGTGAAAAGAAATAATAAATCTAAAATGTAACAGCAGGAAACCATTTAAAAGAAGAAACACTCCAGAGTTTGGTGTTAAATATGAGAGTTAACGTCTTAAAGTTTGGCTGCCAACTGAATGATTTTTAATTTCTGGACAAGGTAAAAAAAGAGCCGACGACTCAATAAAAACCCACAAAAGACTCAATGTTTTTTTGTTCGTTGGATGGACCAAAACGTTTATTTTTCTGGTAATTATTTTCTAACTCTAATAGATGGATGTAGAAAGATCTATTTTTCATCCCAAGGCTATGCAGTTCATCTTCCTAATTGGACAGTTTTCCAAGGTGATCTACTCGTTACAGAAACAGAGACTTTCCAAAAAAATACCCGGGTCATTTTTTTTTTTAAAGGTGACACAGATGCAGGAGATAAAGGTCCTACAGAGAGCGCTCAAGGTGACATAAATTAGTTATTTCCACAATGTCAGAATCTTTGTTTAGAAACTTTTATGCCTTTTTAGATGCTCCATCGCACTTGAAAATGTAAAAAAAATTTTAAAAATATGAAGAAATTGAGCCAAACATTCTTGGAAGATGAACCAGTTGGAAACTGGTTTAAACTCAAAATGTCTGCTGCTCATATAAACAGACGGTTTTGTACAGATTACAAGCAGAGCAGAAAGTCTTGGTGAGTCCAGACGTAACACATGGTGCCACGAACCAGAACCATCCATCATGGCAGTAACGAGATGGCGATGCAGCCGCCAAGAGAGAGCCGGGAATTAACCAATCAGAGGCCAGCATGTGAGCTGGCAGGCAGTCCCTCCCACTAAAAAATACATCACAGGATCTCGTTCTGGTTTTTTCACGGACCTCAGTGTCGATGAATCAAACAATAGATCTGCCTTTCATGCATAAACTGTTTTTCCCTGATGATTCAAAAGAGTCCAAGCTTTTTTTTTGTTTCACTTTTGAAGTTTCTTTCTTTCATAGACTTATATTTTAAAGGTTTTCAGTTTGTTTTATTTTGGTTTCTTGTACAAACAGAAACTGAGTATTTTTATAACAAATGCCTGAATCTATTTGTATCAGATATGATCTTAATCTGAACCTGAAAGTCCAGTTTCTTCCCGGATCGGGTAAATATTCATTTACCTTCTGCAAGATTTTTCAGCATCTTGCCAAATTATTCATATAGCTGCTCTAACCTCAAACTTTAGAGTGGAATATTGGGGTTTTATCTGGTTATCCAAAATAAAATAGCGTATAAATGCTATTTTGCAAGTAAAACTATGCAAATAAAAATCTGAAAAGTGTGGGTTGTAAGTCTTTTAGGGTGAATATCCACTAGCTTTACAGAAAAGTTTTCTCTTATTTCAAGAGGACCAACTATCTATCCATAACATAAAGTGTTTAATTTTTCTGAATTTGCTGCATTAGAAAGAAAAATCATAAAATTTTAACATTATTTTGTGTTAGCTGTATTACATTCTGTAGTATTACCACTGAAAAGAATAAAATATGTGAAATACTTAATTTCTCATTAACAGAAATATTTATACAGAGGTGCTGTCTGCAGTTGCTCTTAAATTAATGTTAAAACTTCACTTCAGGAAGTGTTTTAACTAACGACAATCCTCAAAATCAACCTTGCTTATAGGCTTCCCGTTTTTTTATTTTTTTATTTTGTTCCATTATTTTCTGCTTTTCTGTCATTACCACATCCTTGCTTTCATAGAAAATCAATAACGTTTGGCTGAGAAGTTGACACTGCTCCATCATGCAAATTTATATTCCAAAATAGAACCACCTAAAGTTTACTTTTCACTCCACATCAGAATCTGTTTGGACCGTTTCTCTTTCCTGTTCTGGTATGGTCCCGCCACCTTTATTTCTGTATGAACTGGGTCCACTTAAGGATGACCAGCGATGCCCTCTACTGGATGGTGCCCAAACTACAACATTAAAAGAAGCTCTTAAGTGGATGTTACTAGTTAATCAAATTGAACTCATTTCAATCTAACAAACTATTAATCAACAATTGTAAGTGGATTAATTGTTTTCATCCCCAGTTCTAACCCATCTCACTGTAGTCTTGGCTGCTCAAATACTTTATATGGACCATTTCGGTTTAATTCTTAGTAATAAAATGTCTGATATGTTGGCATGATAGAAAAAGTGCTGAGCATGACAATCCCAAATAGCTGATTCTGTCTTTGTTTCTGTATGGGCGAACCCAACAACACACAGAGGAAATCTTTGTCAGGAGGAAAAACCGCTTCATGTTCTCTGCTTTTATTCCCTCCTCTCTGTTTCTCTGGTTTCTTTTCAGGTGTTAACAACCTGATTACTTTCTGCTCAGATGGTCTGGCTGCTAATTGGATTCCTGTGGTTTCAAACCGACCAATCACCACAGAGAGCCGTCAGTCAAACGAGAACACCTGAAGAGCTCTGGCCGTCTCACTGCGTCCTGTTTGTGTGAGCAGCTGATGCGTTGGTCGCCAATTAGCCACCAAGAATGTTAAAGTTGCTCTCTTCCGACGAGGCTGAATGCACCTTTTGGCTTATTTTTGTTATAAATAGTAATGTATTTTCTGGACTATAAGTCACCACAGAGTTAGTTGCATATGTCAAAAAATTATTATGAAGAGGAATAAACATGTGTAATAATACACCAGCCAAACAGACATAGTCTGGAAAATACTGTAAAAATATTTACAACTTTCTTTAAATAATAATTTTTTACTGTTTTTCCTTCATAAACTCTGTCCTGTTTTTAAATTACTATTATAAAATATAAATTAAAAATGTTATTTGCCAGGCTCCTTTTTCTGATTACCTGCCAGTCAAGCTAGCATAGCTAGCATTGCTAGCATAGCTAGCAAGCATGAAATGAAAACATTTCTGAGAAGAAACAGACAGAAGGACTCTGTTGAAAAAAACCAGCAATTCACGAAACTCTAAAACTGGAAAGTATGAGGCAGCATTTATGTTAAAAGAATGTAGAAAATATTTAAGTGGATAAAAGTAGAAAAAAACACTCTAAAAGTTTATATTTTTTACATTTTTGTACCATTATCTTTGGGTTTTTGGAAAGGGGAATTAGCTTCTGACTGGGATTATATGTTAATTTATTCAATAATTTAGCAGCAAAAACAATAAACTTTAAATTCCCAGCACTAACATCAAGTGTTGTACCTTCTCTGAGCAGCAGCTGCAGCTTCCCCCTCTCCAGCTGCAGGCTGAGGCCTGACCCTTCCCGCCCTTCGGCGTGCAGCAGCGTCCCGGAGTTCCTCAGAGTTTTGAACTTCAGGGAGATCACCTGTTTCGACCCCTGCCTTGGCACCGGACCCGGCCGGTACGTCAGGCTGCTGCCGCCGTCGAAGCTCATCACATCTGAGGCTGAAAATAAAAATAAGACAGAAGCATCCTCAGCCTTTGCGCTTGCAGTGAGTTCAGCTTGTTACTGGGTTACAAATGTTTTCTGTTTATCAAGCACTTTCTCTGCCGGAGTCCTCTGCCGGCTGGGGATTTAGACTGAGGCGAGACGATGGGAAAGAATGGACTGCAGTTAAAAAGAGCACCTGCTGAGCTCAGCATCAGTTTTCTCTTCAGTTGTACAACTAATTTCCCTTTCTCTTTTTTAATGAAGTTGGCAAGTCTTTGACCTCACTTAGCTTGCAGTAATGTGCTTATTGCACTGTACAGTGCATTTCCTGCTGATTGCAGAGCAGCTCCGAGCACCCGACTCATCCTTTGTGTGGAGCTGAAAACGCTGTTTCCAGCTTCCTTTATGTACAACCGAACATGTTCATCTAGCTCCCAGTTAATGTTTTTATGTTTTATTCAACTGCAGTAAGGCCCAACCCTGTAATTATTCAAAACAACATACGTTTTCTAGCTGAATCGCAGTCTGTGCACTGTAAAAACACAAAATCTCACCAAGAATGTTTGGTCTTGTTTTTAGTGCACTTGAAATAAGACAAAACTAACTTACAAGCAACATTTCAGCAAAATATGGGTGCTTCTTTGAAGTCAATAATTAATTCATTAACATTGATGAAAAAGTCCCTGTTCCAATGGCAGATTATTTCACTTATTACATGGGAAAAATGTCTTGTTATACATGAAATAATCTGCCAGTGGAACTAGTAATTTTTCTTTTATTAATCTCAAGAAATTATTGACCTGCACTGCAAAACCTCCAAATCTGACCAAGTATTTTTGATCTAGATTGTTGTGTAAACATATCAGTACATCTGAATAAGACAAGCACACCTGTCTTATTCAAGTAATTTCAGGTAACTGGGTTGCAAGGTAACGGGAGCTTGTTTAAAGTCAATAATTTCTTAATATTGATGAAAAAAGTTCTAGTTCCATCAACGGTTACCTAGCAACGCCAGCCAAGCCCAGCCCGTTACCTAGCAACCCAGTTCTAGTTCCACTGGAAGTTTACTTCACATATAACATGGAAAAATGTTTTGTAATAGCTGAAATAATCTGCTAGTGGAACTGGTAAATCATTTTAAATTAATTTTAAGGAATTGTTTACTTACACTGCAAAAACACAAAATCTTTGTGTCATTTCTCGTACAAAGATCTTAGCACATTTGAAATATGAGAAAAGTAACTGACAAGCTAAACTGCAGCATAATAATTATTCAGTTATTATTAAGAGAATAATTCCTTTATATTGATGAAAAGGTACTAGTTCATCTGGCTGATTATTTCACTTGTAATAAGACATTTTTTGCTTTGGGGTTGCAAACTGTTCACACAGAAGTCTCATTGAGGTCGCATTTAATTATGCAAAAACGCAAATAAAAAAACTGAATTGAGCAAAAATCTGATTTATAATTTATAATATTTTTATCAGAGTATATTCATCAACAAATTTTAAGTAGTAGGTCTGAGAACAGATTAAAAATACTGCTTCAGCATTGTACTACCTACATGCAAACATTAGAAACATTCCAAAATTTTATATAAATGAAATGTAGTTACTTTTAGCCCTTTTTAAATACTTTTTAATACCTTCTAGGAAAAACAAAGCATGCATCTGCAGATAAATGCTGCAGATTTCCAGTTAAATTCATCAGGCAGTGCTACAGTGTCAGCATGAAGTCTCACTCTCCCCCCTGCAGGTGCAATTCTCTCCGCCGTTCAGCGGGTGACAGAGAGGAACATCACCTCGAGTTGAGTGCTTGGCAGCAGACATAAACCTGGGGCTTTTACTACAAAGCAGGATTAAAGGCTCAGTGAAGTAACTTCATGTTCAGCGCCGGGTTGTAGTGTCATAAAACCTGGTTTACCTCATACTTCTGTTGAAATCAAACCTTAGGGGGGAAAACTACTCCTGTTTGACTCTTATTTTATACAAAATGGTAAAAACCTTCAGAAATACTCATTTAACATGCATATGAATAACAATAAAACTTATTTGCATATGCATGTAGTGAACATTTTTTTGCAAAAAGCCCAATAGGAATAGATTGACCAAAAAGAGATGTTAATTCTGATCACTGAGCTGCTGAATATTGTAGTAACTGAAGTCGATGGTTTGAGACTCACTGTAAGGACATCCGTAGGCCTCCAGGCGCAGTCCGATCCGCCCGGCGGGATTCCAGTCCAGAGGAACGAGGCGCAGGAAGCGAGCGACTGCAGGCTGCTGCAGCTTGGACTGAACCACGCTGTCTGCGTTAGAGTTACCTGGAAAAGACTGGAAACCCACACACATGTACAGACACATTAAATATTTCTACTATAAAACTACATCATTAAATAAGCTTCAAATATGACTCCTGTTTACATTAAACACTGTATCACTTTTAGATACAGTGTTTAAGAGATCTGTAAGAGATCTGAGTCAAATGGTTAAATTCCCTTATCAGGATGAAGAGGCATGGAAACAATCCATTTGTTATATTCAGGTGTGATGGAGAAACGTTGCAGATATGACAAAAATTAAATGAAAAAATTGCTCTTCTTGTGAAATATAACTTAAATAATCATTTATTTAAAAGATATTTGCATGTTTTGCTCAAACCCAACAAGCTAACAAAACTAGGGATCTTAATTTCTGACTTTTTTACAGCTACCTTTCCTTTGAAAGGGACCTATAGTGCAAAATTCACATTTGGCATGTTTTTGTACTTCCCTTTAGGTTTCTATTGATTTTAAAAACAGTAAAAACGCTTAAGAAAGCTGTTTTTTTGACAATAAGTTCATGTTTTTGGGTGTCTGGAAAGTGAGTCATTTCAAAAACCTATTGATTGTTAAGTCACAATTGAGGGCACTGCACCGTTTCCTCGCAACCCCAGCGGAGTTCTGCCCGTTTCCTTGCAACCCAAGCTGAGCTTCAGCACATTTGGTCGGTTGGTTTTACTGCTGTATAATGGCTGCTGGAAAATTCATGTGTTTTGTTGCAGAAACCACTTGCTGCATTTTTGTTGGCTGTGCAGGAGCCTCATCTTATGCTTTTCAAATTTGCATGGTTATATAATTGTGCTTTTGTTTGCAGTTATTTTCATGTGTGAGTGTAAACACTGATTTGTGGGGGCGTTGGCCAGCGGCAGGTTATTTGAATTTAAAGTGACAAGACACCCTAAATCAGCTCAAAATAGTCAGAAATGACCAGCGTAAAATCTCACTGTCTAAGAATGATTTTATGCAAAAAATGTACAGTACGTGTTTTGTAAAAACCTATAAACCTACCATGTTCAACGACACATAATATTTCTCTACTAACATAATGCTTGTAAACACAAAGAATTATGAGCACAAGTTAGAATCTGGTCTCTGAAATGACAAGCTGAATGTCTGATGGATTGCTTTCTGTCTGTTTCTTTGCTCGTTCATTCTCCTCCATCTGGCAATCTGTCCTAATTGCTCAACTCCCTTGAGACTGACATGCAGGTTAACAATCTCCCCCACTGCTGAATGCAAGCCTAAACACATAATTAACTCATTCAAATTAGCTCTTAGTTACTTCAAATCAGTTTGAGACTCAATCGACTGTTTTTTTAAATCACCACGTAAATTAATTTGAGCCAAAAAAAAAATCTAACTAATTTATCATTTTACACTATTTTGCAAGTTTGAAAAGTGGGACTGAAGCACAATTGTTTTAAGGGTGAAATGTTTTATTTCTTCACTTTTCTTGTGTTTAATCAATTCTTTCCCAATATACCGACTGACAAAAAATATCAATGAGTGCAACGTCATAACTGTAACCGTGGTGCAACATTAAGTAGGTTAGTTTATTTCAATATACATGTATATGACCAGATAAAAGGACTTTCACAGACCTTGATGCACAAACTTTGTACAAATTTCAGTGGATAAAGTGCTTCCTTAGACAAAACTCCAATATTTATAATTGGAATAAATATGACCTGATTGAATTGGCTGCATATTTTTTGTAAATCAAATGAGTGTAAAATGCTTTGAAACATTATTTGTTATCCATTGGCATTATATAAATATAGGCTGAAATAATTCATTTAATGATTTAACGCTCCTTAAAGCAAATTATCTGCCTCAGTGCTTCATTAAATGTATGTTTTACTCCATAGCGGATTGTGTTTGGGTTAAAACTAATTTTTTATACTTTAAACTTAAGACTAAAAGTGATATTTCATCCTCCTTATTCACTTTATGTGTTCTTAGAAAACAATTGAAAGAATAAATTATCTCTAATTTGCTCTGCAGCAGGGAATCAATGGGTAAATTAATGAAAACTTTATTAGTTTTCTACATTTTATGTAGAAGAATAAAAACCTATACTTGCTACCGTCATATGTTTTCATATGAGAAAAACATCAGATTTCTTTTTTTAATGCTTGAAACCATTAAGTCTTGTTTTTTAAAGCCACACTGCAAAAAAGTTCTAATTTGTAATGCAAATATCTAAAACTAATTTATACAAACATGTCACATAAAGCTAGCACCACAGAGACCCAATATAGCGCTGATTCAGAGATTAGTTACTTTCACAATGCAAAAACACAACATTTTACCAAGTATTTTTATCTAGTATTAGTGAAATACACTTGAAATAAGACAAAACTGACTTACAAATAATTAATCAGCAAAGTATAGGCAGTTGTTTTAACTCTGTAATTCCTTAATATTGATAAAAAGGCTGTAAGTGAAACAATCTGCTAATGGAACCAGGCTTTTTCTACAATATTAAGGAATTATTGACTTAAAACAACCTTCTATACTGTGCTGAAAAGTTACTTTATGTTAGTTTTATCTTATTTTAAGTGTATTATGATATTTCCACTAGAAACTGGACGAGAATATTTGTGTTTTTGCAGTGCAGATGGTGACTGGACGTGAGCCAACCAGCAGGATGCAGAAATATATTGCTGAAAATATGTCACAAAATTAACTAAAATACTACATGTTGCATGTTAAGAAAATAGATGGAAATGAACTGTTGAGAAATTCAATTTTCAAAAGAAGTGATGAAAGAAATTTGAGAAAGAGAGGAGAAATAAAACAATCAGGACTCCGCTCTCACATCCTGAGCCCTCCAGGAGGAAAGAAACAAACAGATAAAGAGGAGCAACAATAAAGGAAAGATGGATTGCAGTATTTCCAAACACCAACAGGCTTCCAAGGAAGGAAGAGGAGGGAGGAAGACATCCTCTAACACACAGGAAAACAACATATTGCCTCCTCTGGTCCACATCCCACCATTCTGAGATCTGAAGCCCAGTAGGTAATGTGTTGTGCTTGATCCAGCGGCTCTGAAATGATTTTTCCCCCTCTGACAGACTCCCTAAGCTGACTCCTTAAGAGAAGTTCAGAGACACTTTGAAATGCGGCTGGGCTGCTGCAGAATTTATGTATAGTGCCAGATCAACACGTTTAAAGCTGGATCCCCAGCGCTGAGATTAGCCGGATTCCCTCCACATGGGAAATTGCCTCGGCTGGGCTTCTAATCAGAAAACTCCTCCGTGCAGCAGTGTGACAAATGTGGCTTCAACCTGGGTTAATGTTCATGCTCAGAGTGGGGGGGTAAAAATGTAAGTTTGTTGCATTATTTGGAGTTTCTGCAGAAAACGAGACTCAGAACTCAACAAATCCGAGGCAGGCTCACTGGGCTGATGGATGCAGCACTGTGTTTTGTTACCACATCAAAGCTCGTTGGTATTCCTGGACGATAAACAGCAGCAACGCTACAGCAGAGGACATACAAGACAAGCATGACAGACGCACCCACAAAACACAAATAAGGAGTAATGTGGCGATAAGAAGGCAGAAACGTCACAGTCTGTGACAGGACGGAAACGATTAATCAGAATAATCAGTTATTTAAATGATGATCAAATGATTTAACAATCGATTAATCGTTAACTGGAGTACACAAACTAAAAAAAAAGCCATTTACTGAAAGAACAACATACACAGAGCAGTAATTAAGCCAAAACTGCACAAAATATTTTTATATATTACATCTAAAATAAAAAAATGTTTGTTTGTAAATCTTTTCTATCCAGAACTCCTTTAGTGGAAGAACTTCACCTTCACCTGGTGCAAAATCTGTAAAAGAAATCTTTAGCTATCTATTCAGTAATCCAAAAATATTAGCACCAAAATGACTAATCAGATTAATTGTGATTAATTGATTACTGAAGTAATCATCAAATGATTTAGTAGTCATTAACTGGTTAAGACTTTGTAAGAAAATCTCATATTAAGTACATTTTACAACTCAATTACTAATAACAACAGATCGGCTCTACACACTGTTAATGTTAAACAAGCAGAAAGTGCTGAACTTTTCTCTTGTTGATGTTAGAAGTAATTATTTATCCACAAATGCAACTGAATTATTTGTTTATTTGTATCTTTTCATGTATTTCTAATACTGTACACAAAACGATTAAGCAATAAAAAGAAAAATCCGCAGAACTATTATTTTATCAGATCAATTGATTAATAATTATAACTGATATTATTCTAAAGAATAATACCAATTAAAGATGTAGAGATGTGCAAGAACAGCTCCAAAAATTAGAAAACCCTGGAGGATGAGGATTCCTGTTTGTTTATGCATGGCTGGGTTGTTTCCACTGAGCCATTCCACTTGATTTATTGTGCATATGAGCTTCTCTCTGCGTCTGCATTTGGGTCCTCAAATCACGTCCTTATAACAATAGGAACATTTGCATGTAATTAAGCTTAGTAAGGATTAGCACGGAGCACAACCTGAACTTGAGGAACAGAAAAAGAATTTGAATTGTTATTGGAAAAGCTTTAATAAGCTCTTTTGTACATCAGCAGCATCCTGTCACTAGACTGACCTTTTAAGAAATTAAAAGGCCAAAGGGATACAACACTGCTAATACATATTTTGACTTAAAACCAACTAATAAGATCTAAAAGATCCATTCTATAATGGTAACAACTGGTGCAAAGAAGCTAAGATAGATGATCTGTATTAAGAAAACATGGGCTGGCTTCACTATTACAGTCTGGATTAAATTAAAAGGAACAAGTTTTGACTATTGAGAATATCTCAATGCCAAAATAATTAGAACATTCAAAATTACTCCAAAGGATAATTTCTGAACACTTCCAAATGGCCAAGTTCACCACAAAGAAAAGAGGGAAAGTCATAAAGCTTTAAAGCAGTGACTCTATCACTGTTCTTTGACTTTAGGAAAGCTTTTAGACATTAATGCCTTTTAAATACCACAGCGCAGCAAAACCTTTTCAGACTTTGGTGTAGAGGTGCACTGATTGCCGGTTTCTGGTAGATCAATAAGTTTTAAAACAGCCTAATCTGCTGATTCAGATTTTGGTCAATACAAAAACTTTTTGTTGTCTGAAAAATCACTAAAAATACCAATAAAGTCACCAAGATGGCAATTTGTACGCACAACCTGATTGATGCAAGGCAACATTGCTACCAACTGCTCCACTGTGCAGCCCTGGTTTTAATAAGCATTTTTCTGACAAATAGTTATATTTGTATATGTAACAGCTTGTATATTGAATGCGTATGGAGCATCTTTTTTCAGTTTATCTGTTTACCTCTGTGCATGTTTCTCTTCACTCTGTCTTCACAAAATCAAAAGGGAAAATGTGAAGCTGTGATCTGATGCTTTGGCAAAATCGTCTCTTGAACTTAAGACGCCAGCTAAACCCTCAACAAAAATGACAGAGAGGAGCAAACAAGACGTAAAAAAAGGAACAAATTGTCCCACTTGACTGCGTCTGAGTTTGTTGTGTTCAGCCAAATGGTTTGTCAGTAGAGCTCCAACACCCGCTGACACATTACAAATGAAAAGATAAACTCCTGATGACTGAGTTTATCTTTATGCATAGCACAGCAGACGCCAGAAAGGAAAAGGAGTCTGTAGGAATGCAAAGCTATAAAAATAAAATCACGTCTCATGATTACATTCATAGTTTTTAATTAATAAAAGAATAAACCAACCCCTATGCTGTCCTCCTGTCTGTACTGCTTCCAGTTGTGTCCCGTGTCGCTGAACATCAGTTGGTAAGACGTCAGCCAATCAGAGCTGCCGTAGCGGCCCTGTGTGGCGACAGCTGTGATCTTGGTTCGCTCACCCAAGTCGACCTCCAGCCACTGATACCTGTCCGAACTAAGAGGAGACCAGCCTCCAGCGCCTGCAGAGAGGGGGAGAAAATAGCAGGAGACGTGTGATTTATTAGGTTTATCTGCGCAGGAGGATATGAAATATGTTTGTGTAAAAAACAAAAATAATAAATCACATGGCGTAGCCTCTCAGCTAAATTCAAACTCCTACACTACAACCAGAACAATGAAAATCGATAAAAACTTCAGCAAAAACCTTAAAATTCATTTTGTGTCTATAACAAACAATAAATTGCGCTTTAAAACCACAACACCAACTGGAATTTGTTCCATTTTGGTCACTGCTGATATGCTAACATGCTACGTATGAGACTAGTTAGCATGTTAGCAGGAAGAAAAAACAGTATAATATTGTACAAAAGTTGAAAGAAAATCATGTTTTTAGATTCTTGTTTTATTTGAGCAAAAATGCTGGTGTAATGCTAACATGTTAGTTAGCATGCTTCTAGTTAGCATGCTAATATGTTTGTGTAAAAAACCTAAAATAATAAATCATGAGACTCAGCCTCTCAGCTAAATTCAAACTCCTACACTGCAACCAAAACAATGAAAATTGATTTAAAAAAACTTCAGTGAAGACCTTAAAATTAATTTCATGAATGTAACAATAAGTAGTGCTTTAAAACACAACACCAACTGGAATTTGCTCCTTTTGATTGCTGCAGTCATGCTAACAGGTTAAGTATGTGACTAGTTAGTAGCTATTTTAGCAGGACACCACAACTAAAATAAAACAAAGACCATATTTTAAAAAAAAACAACAAAAAAACCCCCACAGTACTGGAATATTTTATGAGAGATGATAAAAATCAGATGTTTTAGGTTCTTGTTTTATTTTAGTAAATCTGTTGATGTTATGCTAACATGCTGGTTAGCATGTTCCTAATCTATTCATTGGTTTGACTCCCAACCTTTGCTCTCTTCCGCATTTTATTTCTGCCCATTTCCTTTCCAATTACAAGCAACAAAGCACAAAAACATGTACTAATGTAAAAAACATCAGAAAAGTAAATATCTTGTTTCTTTCATGCTAATATGACGACTAGCATACCACTACTGGTGGATCTACCTCTCAGCACACTAAAACGGTGTTTAAAAACATTTTTAAAAGATCCAAAAGATATCCTGAAACAAATTATAAAAGTACAATATATCAATAATACTAAACATACACCAAAAAAACAAACGAAATGAAAAAACAAATGATAACCCCCCCTCTCTTAAACAAATTTATCTGGCAATGGGATCATGAATGCCTCATTCTTCTAACTATTGTTTATCTTTTTAACAATAAACAAAAGTTTTAACATACTGATAATTCTTTTTTCCGTGGTTCTAATTCTCTTCTCAGAGAAAGCTTAGAGAACTGTTGATCAAAACCAATTTTAAAAATCAAAAGGAACAAAACAATGAGTAACTTAAGTCATTTGGATAAACATCTACATGAAAAATAAATTTTTTAAGAATGTACGTCAATGTATTTTCTTGCTGAGTGTCAAGAAATCTTTTGTTTTGCTGTTTTGTGAACTACAATAACAAATTAATTCTTAATTTGGTACCATATAAAAATAATTAATATTTTAAAGAGGTACAGATGAGTGAATTTGCCCTCCCTTGTTCAGTGATTGAAAAAAATAATAAAAAATTAAATATATTTGTTTCCAATCCTCTTCAGACTAGAAGCAGTGAACAAGAACAATCAGGTTGTATGAAGATTAATAGTTAAGAAAAACATTTTGTTAACTTAGAAACTGAGTTGAAACATACAAGAAGCATCAAGTTAAAGGATCTGATATAGATCCATTTCACCAACACACTGACAGTGACCTGAAAACCTTACAGCTTGCAGCAGCTATGTGATTTAATTTCTCATAAAAATCAATGAGAAGCATTGATTAGTTTTACAGTACCTCCTAACGTGTATATCCTTCCTCATGTTGAATGTCATCAATAAAGAAGCTGTGCTGCGATTCATGCTGGATTTCCCAGGATGAGAAGTTTTCCCACACAAATAAAAACCGAGATAAGGGTGTGAATTATTGAGATGTGAGAAACAGATTTGCAGGAGTTTTGAACCACTTTCTCCCAGCAAGCTGCTGAAAAAGCAGCAATAAAATCAGATACGCATGAATAAAACAGGATGCAGGTTGGTTCAGCTAACCTGCATCCTGGTAGCATGTTTGCTGCAGAACAGTAAAGTCTAAAAATAAAAACAGTTGTTTTGTTGTCATTTGTTATTATTAGCTTTATTAGCAGATTATTATTGTTATTTTATTAACATTATTATCATTAGTTTTTATTTGTTGCTGTTGTATTTGTTGTTATATCACAGATTATGAAGAATTACAGAGTGCACTTTGGGAAGGAGTTGTTATTTACAACTGCTGTTATTATTATTATTATTATTATTATTATTATTATTATTGGTCAGTAGATTTAGAGTTAGTTTGCAATAATTTTGTTTATGTAATCTCATTTATTTATTTATTCCATAGACCAGTTTATTATACAGGCATATAAATACCACAGCATGGTTTTAATTGCAAGTTTCTGATAATTACTGAGTGATATATCTTATTAAATTGAAATAGGATTAAATAAGTGTTCACTGCTTAGCTTCTTTTTCAAACAGAAAAGTAGTGGTAAGATAATTTTTTTTTTCTTGGTTATGTATTTACGTTTTATCCTAATGATTACTTGTTTTCTTGCTTGTAAAAACCTGTTGGAAATAAATAAATCTAAACGCAAAATGCGCGCGCGTGCGTGGAAAATATTTAGTCGGGCCAAAACGATGACACACAGAGCTTAAACACCAGATGGACGGATTTTGCAGACCAGAAACCCACTGAGCCCACGCACGCACATCCACAAAACACACACACACACACACACACACACCCACACACCCACACCCCCCACACACACACACACACACACACACACACACACACACACACACACACGCAGGCTCATAAAACGAGCGGCAGAAAGCTGTACAGAGCACAAACACACTCAGAGGGACTTCTTTCGCTTTTTGCACCTCGGAGCCAGTTCTCTGACAACCTGCTGCTCTTTACCTGCAAGAACATGATAAAAAAAATCCCTCAAAAAGTTGTAAAATAGATGAAAAACTATATATTTTTTTTTATTTGTATTTAAACAATATTTGGCAACTTGATATGAATATCTATACCAACGTAGATCAATATGAGTCGACATTTATGTACCCAGATGGCCACAAACCAACTGCTGCGCCGGAAATTATTATCTTTAACTCTTTTGAGGACTGGAGGCAATCCACTGGCTATAAACCTGTTTTAGTGACAACATGTTTTCAGATAATTTAACACATTATCATTATATTACTCATAAAAAACATTATAAGTCCTAAACAGCCAAAGATGATATATTTTAAATAGATATTTAGTACTGATATGCATGATCAAGTTCCGCCCATTAAATAGCAACCCAAACTGAGCTCCAGCACATTTCGTCAGCTTGTTTTACTGCTGTCTGCGCTGTACAATGGCTGCTGGAACAAACAAGTGCTTTGTTGTTGACTTGCTATCCAGAAACCACTTAATGCATTCTTGTTGGTTGTGCAAAAATCTCCACTAATGCTTTTCAAAGCTGTGAAGTTGCATAATTGCACATCTGTTTGCACAATTAGTGTGACTGTAGACATTGAGTTAAGGGGGTGTGGCCAGCAGCATCTCATTTGGATTTAAAGGGACAAGATGCACAGAAGCACCTCAGAATAGACAACTGGCCAGAGTAAAACTGTATATCTAAGAATGATTTTGTGCAAAAAAACTTATAATTAATATGTTTTTCACTGTCTGCAAACCTATCCTGACCTGTTCAAGAAAGCAGAACAGGTCTTTAACAGACAGGACATACTGAGTAACGTATACTGGTTGTTTTTGTTTATTTATTGCTAAATCTGTATTTGCTGATGTGTTTGCTGATACAGAAACTCTCAGCTTGTGTGTCATGTAAAGCTGAAGGCAGCAACAGGTTGAACAACTGATGTTTCTGCCAGTGAGACATAACTGTGATCGCTGTGTGACAGGCAGAGAACAAAAAGCAGTGAAAATGAATCGGCGTCGGTCGGGTAGCCGATCTCTAAAGAGCTAAAGGCCAGGGCTAATAATCACTTGACTAAAAGACGTGTTCGGTGGCAGCAGAGAAGAAAAGGGCAGACACTCTGACCTTTCCACATAGCGATTAGACTGTAGAGGAAAGGAGAAGGAGATTAAAGAAAAACAACTTGGGGAATGAGAGGCGTACAGAGACTCTGTGTCCTCGCCGTCAAAATAACTGCGACTAATATAATGGAGGTGAACCTCCGGTGGACGGTCTGAACACTTCAAGTCACGGCTGTCGCTTTAAATCAGAGAGATATCTTTGGCTCCTTTCTCCCATGTGTCTGTCAAGGTGGCAGATGCAACCACCCAGAGCTGAAAGTGAAGATTAATGGAGGTCAGGACTGTGACATCACTACTCCGAGGGCCGAACTGCAGCCTGAAAAATCCTGCAGCCTCAAACTCAATAGTTTCAATTCAGCGGCTGATTCAATTTTTAGAGTATCAAACCGGTTAAAACTTTAACTGTTTTTTTCTTCAGGATCTTTCACTGGCAGCCTGCGAGAAAAATGTTAATCTTTAAACTGGTTCTAGGATTTAAAACTACATTCTGCATTATTCCAGTGTATAGTATTGAGCTACAGTGTTGCTATGACAACGTCAAGATTGCTGGTGATATGTGAAATCTGAAAAATCCATCCATCCATTGTTTCATCATCCCTCCATCCCACCATCCATCTGTCCATCCATCCATCCATCCATCCATCCATCCATCCATCCATCCATCCATCCATCCATCCATCCATCCAATGTTTCATCATCCATCCCTCCATTCCTCCATTAATCCGTCCATCCATCCACTGTTCCATCCATCCATATCATCCATCCATCCATCCATCCATCCATCCATCCATCCATCCATCCATCCATCCATCCATCCATCCATCCATACATTTCATCATCCATCCATCCATCCATCCATCCATCCATCCATCCATCCATCCATCCATCCATCCATCCATCCAACATTTCATCATCCATCCATCCATCCATTGTTTATTTTGTATACATCAATAACAGTATTTATTTTCATTTGAATGAAACAGTTGTCAGTTCAGTAACTATGACAAACTGCAAACATTCAGCTTCAGATGAATTGAAACTATTTATTCTGCTTCTTGTTGTTGTAAACATGTGAAATGGATGCAGATTTATTTTACAGATATGAAATGTTAATCAAGCTGCACAATGAGCCGTCGTGGAGGTCAGATAACTGAATATGAACGTCAACAACCGGTTCGTCGGCTGTTTGTACACAGCCCCAATACACAGGCTTCAATTAAACTTTAATTCAGCCTTCAAATCTCTGAGGGAAGAAAGATTACTCTGGCGTAGCAATTCTTTTCAAGTCACATTTCAGCATAATTGTAGCAGAGTCACTGATAACTGTCAGCTTTGCCTACAGAAGAAAGAAAATGTTTAAACGTGAAGAGTGCTATTAACATTTGGCAAGAGGACAACGCCGGCTAAATTAGTTCCTGCTAGAGAAAATGAAACTTAGCGTAGAAGGAGCAGAAGATTGGCACGAACATTTTGGGCCCAACAAAAGGAGAAGGAGAGGTGAGCTGAGGGATAGTATATATATATACAGTATATATATACACAGATGAATAGACAGACAGACAGACGCCATTGATGTCAGCTCCATGTGGCTGGCAAAAAGCAACACCATCTGTGGCCTTCGATCAGATCTTATTGGAATTGGTTGAATGGCTCTAAACTGTAATGTAATTGTACATCTATTGTGCTTGAGAGGACATTTGCTGTCAATTAAAGCTGAACTGAATTGAATTGATTTGAACTTTGGCGACCCAGTCAGTAGATGTATGAATCTTTTCAGATGTAGGACATTTTTGACCAGTCTTGGTTAATCAACGACGAGAAAATGTCAGCTTCATTATAGCAGTAGACTTTAAAGCAGCAAGTGTCGAGAAAGGGCAACTACAAAGATGAGGTTTTCAGGTGAAGAAAGTACAGGAAGGACCGCTGTGACCTTTTTTAATTTACTGCTAACAGAAGCATTGGAGATTTAAACTGAAATTGAAAGTTATTTAACGCTCAGTAAAACGCAAAACTATTCAAAGTTAAATGGTTCAAAGATATCAGTTTGATACTTTCTGCCATTTAGAGGCCAAAGTTTTAAAAAAGCCTGAAATGGTGTCAGCCTTCTTCATGTTCACCAGGTTTTTGTGTCCCGTGTGTTGGGAATGGTTCTGATCCAGGATAAACCCGTCTTTCCTTCCCAGCTGGTTCTGGGTTTTGATGTCAGGATGAAGCAGTGAAACAAGAATCTTTATTTTGTCAAAGCCGCATTCCTGCTCCCAGTTGGGATTTCATGCTGGACGGGCAAATACTATCCACATTTATCCTCCTTATATAAGCCGTCAACACAGACAGCAGCAACAGTGTTCGGTTTTCTTTCATGTTATTTTAAAACTCACCTTTCAACTTTTATAAACTCAAAAAGAATCTCCTTGATTAAGATTAATTGGAGAGGTTTTCTTATGATCCTTTGGTCATTTCTTTGTTGTTTTGTATCTTGACATATTTAACGATTTATTCTGTTAGAATTGTATTTATTTCAGGGTTTCTTTCCCCTTTTATTCTCTTGTTTGTTTAATTTTTTACCTTCCCATCCCAACTGTTAATTATTTCTTCACTTGTCCCAACCTGCTCCTTCACACGTAGCCGGATATCTGAGAAACCAATATATTTTTGGGCTTTCATCCACATGAAAGCTCTGCATAATATCACTAAAAAAGATTATTTATTAAAACCAAAATTTAAGGTCCAAATAATGTGCCAATATATAGCCACATACTTTCTTTGACATTATTCTCAATCAACCCTAACCCATTTTCAAGTAAAATAATGGTAATGGTATAATAATGCAACTCTAAAAGATCAAAAAACTTTAAATACTAATGGATATTTAACACTGTAATTGGAAGACATTTTAAATATACAAAATAGATTAACAAAACAACCAAAAAGTAATTATGAAGTCGCTGTAAACAAAACTGTCCTTCAAAAAAGGGTTTAGTTGAGACCAAAGCGCCAGACTGAACATTTCTGTTATACAGTGTTTGATAGAAAGAGATAGAAACTCAAGAAAAACAATTATGGAAGTACAAATGATTGAGCACGTTTTAGTTTATCATGCGATTAATTGATTTATTGTTTGCTGCGATAGGCTTAGTAAAAGCTTTTCTGAAACAAATCCTGTGTGCACAATATTAATATTTATGCGATGTGGTGAAATTGTTTTTTTATAAAGTTCTCCACTGGCCATTACAACCTACCATAGATCTCTGCTGGGGTTTTTTTGTGAGTTTTTGTTGGTTTTAATAAACTTTCATCATGTTCATTCCCAAGTCCAGTCTGCATTTTGGTCCAAACACAAAACCAAACTTCATGACAGGTTTCCATTTAGAAAGAGCAGAATTTCAGTAGGAGACAGATAGATCGGTCCTAATGCCTCCACAGTGTTGTCTCTATTAGTTACATGCTCTCCACTTCCACACATTTCCTCTCAGAAACACAACAATGCGTCAGGCTCTAATACTCAAAGCAATTACAGTGCTTTCAGCTTTCAGCCCACTTAGAAATACACACCAGACACACAGGCAGACATGCATCAAGTGACTGTTGGTGCTCACCGTCTCTCCGGTTGAGCTTGGCGAAACCCGGTGCATGGCTGCTGGACAGCTGGGAGGAGCTCCTGAAGGATGACGGCGGTAGATTGGAAACCAGCGCGCTGTCACACACTTCTGCAAAACAAGAAGGATGAAGCAGAGACTGTTACAAAAATAACTGCAGGTGTTTCTCATGTAATCCTTAGACAAAGAGCTTGTTTAAATCCTTCACAGATTCCATTCAGGTGATGTCAAAAGTTAGTTCATTCGTTCATTAAACTGGGAGTTTTGCAGAGGAATATTCAAACTGGTTAACCTATGCTTGAAACTGAAGAGTAGAAATTATGAAAAACCTTTTTCCAGACATCAACACTTCCAAATACCTCCTAACTAGACAGTTTTTAAGAAATTTGTTCTTTAAATATGGCTGTACAAGTTCTTTCCTGAAGGAAAACAGCAGAACTGGTTGTGTTACTTCAGGTGTAAACAGAAACCAATGATTCAACAAGGGATTAATGAGTTAAAATGAGTTAATCTAAAGTTGATTGATCTTATAAATCGAGTAAGTGATTCATTGATAAGTGGAGATTTTCTTAAAAATCTGAGCTTTGCCAAATGAGCGCTATCAAGAGGAAACTTAAAAGTGTTAGATGAGTGTTTATATTTCAAAACAAAATCGCATAAAGTGCATTCCGCATCCCCCACTGGACTTGGTTTGGACCGTTTCTCTTTCCTGTTCTGGTTTTGCACCACCATTATTATTTCTGTATTAACTGGCTCTGCTTAAAGATAACCAGCGTCACCCTCTGCTGGATGGTTGCCACACCACAACACAACTATAAGGTCTAAGTTGATGTTATTTGTTAACTGAACTGACCTGATTTTAATCTATTAAACCAATAATCGACAATCATAAGTCAATTAATAGTTTGCATCCCATTTCACTGTAGTCCCGGCCAGATTGGGACTAATTTCAATATAATAATCCATTGATTTATAGTTAATCTTAAGTCATTTAACTGTCTGCATCCCTAAATCTAACATCACTGCACAGGTTTAATTAGCACTGTAGTACATCGCTGCCACTCAAACCTTTCACAGCTCCATCTCCACCTGATAATCTGATAAGGAGGGACTCTTTTGTATTCTTCATTTTTCCAGCTGATCTTTAAAAACCCTGACCTGCCGACTCTGATTTTGGTCAATACCAATCTTGTGTGCAATTAACACGGTCAGGTATTGTTGCCTAAGTCCCCTATAGCCCAAAAAAAGTCACTAGATGCATTTTTGAATAAAAAAAGTAGCAAAAAATCAAGGGAAAATGGCTGATTTTCAGACTTTTCCAGAGTCAATCACCAAAAATAAAGGAAATCGGTGCCCCTGAATGACATATTGAAGCCAGCCATGAGTCTCTCTAGCAGTCCTGGGTCAGCCTCCTCAGGCTTCTTCTTAATGGCAAATGTCTAAGACATGCATCCTTCTCCAATGCCTGAACTTCCCCAGAGCTTTCCCTGAAGAGCCAAACCCTCTCTCCCTACCCCCAAAGGTGAGTTCAAATGTATCAATATTTCGATCTAAGTCAAGTTCTCAGAAGTCAATTACAATTTCAGCTTCCAGAGGCCCTTTTAAACGGCCCAGAATCTGAGTTTTGGTTAATGCCTGCTAAGTGAAAACAATCCCTGTTGTTTCTCTTAGCAGGAATATAAACAGTCCCATTGTTCAAAGTCACGAAAGTGAAGACATCGCAAAATGTGACACAGCTGGAGATGGATTATGGTCTTTTTCCCAGCCGAGGGGAAAGACAGTTAAGTTGTTAAACGCAGCATGATGGGAGCTCACTGGTGCTGAGAAGTCAGACACGTTTATCTCCAAACCATCAGCTTTTTTAAATGAAAATGGTTTTATTCAAATAGGTTTAGGTTTCATCTGTTTCTCAAGCTTTTACTCCCTGAAAATAAGGAAATATAAAAGGAGAGAGGATTTTCAGGAGTGTCCAGTTACAAAAACATAAAGGAATATGTGGAAAACCAGGACTGCCAAAGTTGGAAGTAAATGTTGAAATATGGAAATTGCTAGGATCAAAAATCACTTGGCTAACAAATGTAATAAAGGTCAATTTAGTCAGTAAAATGTAATAAAAATTGACTCATTAAATCTTTCTGAATATAAAACTTAAAATATGAGTATGTTATTCCTTTACTCTTGTATTCTTTTTTATAATGAATTATTTCATTCACTGTTTTTTTTCAGAGGAGAAATATTAGTGGAGGAAATGAATCATTAAATGATAAAAAAAACCCAATAAAAACAAAGGCTAGATTAAAAAATACGGAGAATGACACTGATGTAAATTATAACAGTTTGAAATTAAAAGTAGAGCTGCATATTTTAAAAATTAAAAAAATTGCCAAACTTGTTTTCGCCGTCTTGTTTCACTTGCTGCCACAGAACATATTTCTTTGAGTCGTTTAAGCATTTTTCTAGATTTTGTCAGCAGAAAAGATCTGTTCTGTTGGATTATGCTTTGTCTGTTTTTGTGTTTGATTGGATGAAAGATAGGATGCGTGAAAGGCGACCTTCAGCACCATGAATATTTGTTTTTGCTAACCTTAAGCTACATTCAAAAGAACAATGCCTCACTACTGATATAACAGCTAATTAACATGACTCACCCTGCAGAGCGAATTGGGTTCACAACTCTGACAACAAAGCTTCAGGGTTTGATAACTCTGTCAACAAGCATTAGTAAATCTTTTTGATAATCCCTGCCGCCTGATAATTTGGAAAACTAAAGCTTAATATCACACCAACTTAAAAAACAGTTTTAAGACTTTACAGCCAGAAGTTGTTTCCAGATTTCCTTAGGCATCAAATATGCACACTCACATTTGAAAGGACCAAAATTAACATTATATCAAAGCAGCACACTTAACTTAATTGCAACTTATGTTGTAAAACTCAGCAGGATTTCCACAACATTTCCAGTCAAATCTCCATAGTTTTCCAGCGTTTTATGGTTTGATTAATATGGTTTGATTAATTTAATTAGATCACCAGTCATGACTTACATCAGTCAAAATGTACAGACCAAAACAATCTGTGCATCATTTTCCTGAATTAATTGTAGATGCTTGAAACCAGTGTTTGTGACCAGCAGTACATGTATTTCTCAAAACACAGAGGAAGTAGGAATTCAAATGCCCTGATTGGGTTGGAAAATCCAGATAAAGATCCTTAGGTCTCCCTTTAAACACACAAGTTTTTCTTGACTTTGCTTAATACAGCTGAGTACGTTTCATTAACAGGTTCTGCTAAGTTGTGAAAAACTGGCGGTAAGTTAAAGCAGATGCAAGCCTCACCTCTTTATCTACCCTGCAAAAACATAAGGCCTAGCTAAAAGTGAAATAATCTGCCAGTCGAACTAGCACTTCACCAACATTAAGGAATTTCTGACTTAAAACAAACTCCTTGTTTTGGTGAACTGCCAGGAAGCCACTCCCCTCTGCTGCTTCTTTCTACTCTGCCTGCTAGAGTTGAGAACCTGGTGGAGTCAATCTCCTGGCAATCAGGGAGTGTACTTGTGGTGTGGCTGACCTCTCACTCTTGTTTGAGAAAGTGGCACAGCATGTGTGGCAAACAGTGCTGATAGCATGCAAGGTGCAAACTATGCAAATCTTTAAAAGAAAAAAAAACTGTGAAGGACAGCCAGTAAGCTCCTAATACTGTTTCATATGAACTTTGACTGTTTGATTGTTTTAATATTAAAAAAAAAAAAGAAAGAAAAAATAAATGTATATATATTTATATACACTTGGTGTTTATTAGTTAAAGCAGAAAAAATGCTAATTTATTTATTTAATTTTACGATAAAATACTTAATATTTATTATACTTTAGGATTAAATGATTTAAATTAGTGGAAATTTATTTTGGATTTTCAGTGTATTTATCTTGTGTTGAGTTCACAATGTAATTAGATGTTTCTGTTTCTTTTGAAGGTTTTCACCTGTATGATTGGAGCATCATATAAAAATAAATATAACTAAAATGAAGACTCCTTGAGTGAACCCCAGTCATATTTCACAAAAGAGACCATCCTTTTCAAGTTGGGATTGCACGGTGAAATCAAACAAAAAAAACTTGACACTCCTCGATCTTGTAAGTCAGTTTTGTCTTATTTCAAGTGTAACATACTTACACTAGAAAGTAGATCAAAAATACTCAGTAAGATTTTGTGTTTTTGCAGTGTATGTGGGTTTAACTGCTCTATAGCAACGCAGGTGTCAAAATGTTGTCACCAGACTTTCCATTTGGAAACGTTTCATTTCGCCTTAAAAAGTCACTTCAAACAGGTGCTACATGTTGATAGAGAGCAGCTAAAGAGAAGTGTCATTTAGCTCAGACACTGAGGAAAAAAAAGGCCCTGCAGCAGCTAATAGTTGAAGGGAAATGTTTGCAGGACGCAGAGATTCCTACAAAATGGTTAAACTTGAAATCTCCAGTTTGCAGAATGTGTAAACACATATTTCCTTATGGTTAAACTTACAATAAATTGTTAAAATACTAGGTTGAAGATTATTTCCTCTTGTTTCTCCTTGAATGTGGTTCTCTGATGGTCCTTTTTATAGTTTCTATCCCTGGAGCCACTGACCTGACAGATACTTGTTAAAGCAGACAGTGGGGAGCTCTTATTGTGAAAAGCAGGTGAATTACAGTGGCCTAAAGAGGAAAATAAGAGGTTGGCTCTCCAACCAGGAGAGTTGTAATCCCTGAGGATATAACATGGGGTAAGCCTTGACAAGGAAACTCAGAGAGAGAGAGGGGGGGCAGCAGAGTTAAAAAGCAGAGATGTTTTTTTCTTTTGGCATTTAGGAGCCGATGGCCCTGATGGTGTGACCAGTGGAGCACAAACACAGACAGCTCAGAGGAAAATGGAGGTAAATGTTGAATACCTGCTGGCCTCTGCAGCCAACCAACCTCAACACTGACCCTGGCGATGTTGAATCAAGAGTGTCCCTGAATATTAAGCTTTTTGACTCAAACAAAAACAGGTTCTTTGAGCAAACAATGACGCGTCCTCCGTAGCATTTACAACCTGCATCTCCAGCTAAAAACATAGTTACACAACACGATTTGTTGCCATTGATGTCAACTCATCATTTATAAACTCAAGTTATCTGTATGTAATAATAAAACTTTTAGGTGATATGACAAAAAGGAAAAATGGAAGAGAAATACTTTTGACATTTATTAAAATGTTAATGGCACACTACTTAATTTGGGATGTTCAAGTCACATTAAAATTTAAATGCTTTGTGTGAACTTTTGCAGGTTTTTTTCTTATCTTTTAGTTAGAAAAACCATAAAAATTGTACTCAGTTTTTAAAAATATTATTTTTCTTATAGGAATTTTAAAAGATAATTTTTACCGGTGAAACAGGAAGTTATTCAGCAGCCATATACAGTTGCAGTGACATTTGATTGATGGGGAATATTTTTGTTGTACATTCAAATTTCCGCCTGGACATCCATCACTCAGCCTCTTGACATTTCGTCGGCTGCCACAGTGTCAAGTTTATCTTTTTGCTGTGGTGACAAATGGCAAGTTTGACTGCTTTAAGAAGTCCAGAAGAAGATTTGAAACAATATTTGGAGAGAAGAAGCCAAGTCCATTTAATTCGACCTGAAAAGGCAGACTACCCTTACAGATAAGGAGGAAGATCTGGCCTTATTCATGAGCTTTTCCCACATTTTCTCACTGGATAACAACGTGTCCACAGAGTCCATGACAGATTGGGAAACCCTGAATACTGATGAGCACCATCCATCACCCAGCAAACAGCAGAGAACGTGAAGTCATGCATTTGGGAACCTGTAAGCCCCACAAACACAGATTTCTGAGCTACTCCGTATGAATGTCGCTCGGCTTATCGGCTCAGAGCTCATCGCAGTGAACAATAATGAGACCCAGGAACGGCTGTTTTCTGTCTGGGGCCAATAAGATTTCTTCAAGCAGAAAACATCCCAGTGCGTTTAACTAATCTGGGCAAATTTAAATCCAGTTTGACCTGCGAGAGTTCAAACCTCCTCCTTACTGGGAGATTGAACAAAAAGCCAATTAAACCGCATTATTATAAAACACTGCAGGTCCTATGAGATTCAAATGACTGAAGTGAAAGAAAAGAGTGATACGTAGTTTTAAAAATCTGTTAAGTTTAGCAGGTGCTAAAGCATCCCTGGATGACTGAAAGGGAGATTAAAGGATTTCTCAAACAAGCATGAAAGAATCAAAGCAACTCTCCAGGTATGTGTTTGATGAGGGAATAACATTAAAACATGACATAAAGCTCAAAAAAGATGATTTTACATAATGATCCCCCTCTAAAGAGTATCTTTGGTAAAGCTGAAAGCGTAGTGGCAACATATTATGGTCTGCACGTGAACCAAAACAAACTCTGGGGTCTTTTTTAATCACCAGAATGCTGTACTGCCCCTCTCTATAAGTCCACATGCTAAAACTTCATTGAATAAATCCAAACGTCACAAATAAAGGATTAAAAAACATTAGACAATTTTTTTTTCTGGGCTCTTTGAAAAACTTGTTCCCCTCCTCGCCTGTGGTGGTGCTATACTAAGAACTACGGAAGGAAATTACGCAAAAACCTAAGAAGAAGACATTGAGCGTAACTTCCTTCTTCACAAAATGTAAACAAAAATGCAGTTGCATCAAATTTTAGCAGTTGCAGAATTTCTATTTTGGCTTTGGCTGAAAACCATGAGCCATTTCTATCGTGAGTCATCCTGCTAGCGATAGACTCACACGTTTGTTTTGGTTGTATTTACCCAGAATGCCTCGCAGTGAGGCCGTTTTCTTGCTTTTAGAGTGGTTTCGGATCTTCTTGGCATTAAAATTATGCATTTGAGTTTCCTTCAACTGAACAAAGACCAAGGTCTGTAGGTGGACCAGAGTTTGCTTTTTTGCAGTTTGTTCACACCTTTACAAACGAACTGGAGTGGACTAAGCAGGGCTGGTGTAAACGTAACCTTAATATTGTCAATAATATTTAGTCGTACGTTCACATTTCCAGTCAACATTTAACACTTTTAACATAAGAATATTCTAGTGGACTGCTGCTGAGTTTAGCTAGTTTTCTGGGGGAAACCTTGTTACTAATACTCTCATCTGAGCTGTAGATCTCTGCAGCTCTTCCAGTCACCATAGGGCACTTTGCTGCTTCTTTGAAGGCATTGGTTATTTACCGTACCACAGTTCTTACAATGTAGAGACCAGAAAGTGGGAACGTCCTCTGAAGTGAAAATAAAAAGGGTTTTTCACCTCCAAAGCCCTCGATCTGTTGTTTCAGACGATTCTGCTCTTTTACACACACTCAGATTTAAAACATTCTTCAGTGTTTGCCGCTGCTCCGAGGCACCCGCTCGGTTGTGAAACCTCAATACTTCAGCCCTGACCTTCTCCTCCTCTCTGACAGTCTTTTCCTCAGGAGAGCTGACACCACTGGCCAGATAACAGTCTGCCTGTCTGACAGCTACTAAACTGAGTGGCTCAGCACTTTGTCTTTCAGACTCAGAGTAACAAAAAGAACTGTTCTGTTCTGCATCCTTAAGTCAAACACACTGCTAAATCACCCTGATTTCTTCATCTGACAGTCAATAACAATCCCACTGCGCTCATCAGAATCTCCATATACGAGCATGTTCAGTAATCCACCCATTCACCAATCTGTCGCTGCCCTTAGAAGCAGAAAGAAAATCCTTCTTCTTATTGAGAATAATCACACTGATCAGCAGTGTGGGCGTCTGCGTGGGAGACAGACATCAGCTAAATGATATGATCAAAACAAAAAGCTGCGTTTCTGTGGTTATCTTAAATCACCTCATCCTTAAACTGCCAGGCGTGACTGATGGAAGAGCGGAGAGAAGCCAGAAGACACGACGAAACACTCGTTTTCACTGCAGAGACGCGCAACAATCCAAGAACCATAGAGCCAGAAATATGCAGATGTGAAGGGAACGCTGTGCACTGCAGCATCCATACCAATGAACCCACCAGGAGTTACCAACGATAAAATATCTGCTAATTCACAAGCTCCAGGAAGTAAATGCTGCTAACATAGTTGACATAAATTTCTCTTAATGGAGGGTAGCAGACCAACAAGGTTCAGTGGGAAAAAGAAAACTGTTTTCTTTTTCCTTATTCATATGAAAATACAGGCACACATCACCCAGCACCTCTGCAAATGTAATTTATTTCAGAAAGGAAACATGAAATTGGATGCTGGGGATTCATAAAATGGAAAACTCTGCATTGCAGCAGTAGAAAAGCTTATACTACAAACTATTTTTATGCAAATGAGCTCTAGGGGCAGCATGGCGTGTTTGTAAAGGGTCTGCAGCCATCAATGTAATGCTTATGTTGCAATGTGAGACCAGATCCAGTGTTTTGTATCTGAGCTGCATACATTTATTAAGTGCAGATTCAGCATTTTATCTTTTTTTTTTTTCTGGAATTGGTTCTAACTTACGGTAAACATCTGTGAACTAATTAAACAGCAACGCTTCAAAAATTTGGAATTTATGGGGATATTCCAAATAAAGTGAAACAGTATTTTAATGCATAGACAATGATGTGATGGAAATAAAACTTGTTGCTATTCCAGAGGTTTTAAATATTGACATTTTGTATAAAATATTCGCAAAGTGTTTATCTGCCAAAGTTAATCTGAAGGAAACAAACAAACAAACAAAAAAAAAGCGAAAAGAGCAGGTCAAGATTATCTGTTTGCTGCTTGCAGGACTTCTAATGGGTTACATGTCCTTCCCTCACACAAAATCAAGGTTTAATTTTTGGAAACGTTTCCAAAATCTGTTTTACCTTTAAAAAAGTCTTTAGTTTGCAATAATAACAGTATGTATATATATTTTAAACCTTGGATGCATGTATGGATGGATGGACAAATAATGGCTAGAAGGAAGGTCGGATGGCTGGATGGACGGACAAGCATTGTTGGGAGGGAAGGATGGGTGGATGAATGGACAGGCAGCTGGATGACTGTCAGAGCTGAGTGAATCTTCATTGGCGCAGACAGAGCATCTGCATGGTGCAGCATGAGATAAAGCAACATTTTCACTGAGTCACTTCTGCTAACTCCATAAGATTCATATCAGTATTGCCTATCTGCATTCTGCAGGGCATCTTCGTCACGACACGGATCGCTCTGATGTATAAAAAACCCTCTACCATCTGATCTTAGCTGGGAATCAAACGACGTATGAGATGTGATGTTAAAGCAAACCTGGAGGGTTTTGTACTTGAAGTTGCATTACTCATCAGACGTGTCGCAGTGTGGGAGGGATAGTAGGTTAATTGGCAACTCTAACTGGCACAGCAGAGATTTCCATAGTACGGGATTCCTTTTATGCATATTCCTCAACATTTGTATAATGAGCCTATTTTGCTAATTAGTTTGCAAAGTCATGCATAAAGATCCAGCAGACTGTTTCATCAGCCATCTGAACTGCTGTAAGTTATTTCATTTCTTTTTTCAAACCTTCAGTTCGTGCATATTTGATAGGGAAACCGTAAACCTTGTTGTCAGGGTTATTATAGCGACTGCATCTGCCTCAATAAAATCAAGAGTCAGTTTTGGTCAATTATTCATCTGAAACACAGATTTCTAATTTGCTAAAATATTAATAATTGTTTCAGAAATGTTCTCTCTATCTTCATCAATTGTTAACATTTAGATGCAGATAATTTGTTTGGGGGCACAGAAGCATCTTTGTTTGCTTTAAAGGAACTTTTTTAAATAAAGATGCTAAGAACGATGCTTAATGAGCTGCAGCTTGACGCAAAGCGACTCTGACAACATGATGGTGAGTTGTTGGAAGTGAATTTGGACTCACAGTTAAAATTAGCACATTAAATGTAAAACCTTTGACCCAGATTATGCATTTTATTCTGCCGGAAAGGACCCTGTCACTGCAATAATGTCCTTGAAATTTGGTACGACACCATGTGCATTACTGTTGAAAATATCGTCACGGTTAAGTGAGCAGCAAAGAACAATTAGCCAGACAAAGTTAGTCCAACTTTCTTCCTTCAGTGAATTTGAACAGGGTGAAGCTAAAAGTTTACTTCTTGTGGAACTTTGGCTAAAACATATTTACAGACAAAGATATATTTTTTTCTTCAATGGATAGTGTTTGTACAATATGGCTTAATTACTGCTTTGAATTTGTTTTATTTTTTTTTACCAAATTGTATTTTTTTAGAGTCAAGTTAACGATTAATTAATTACTAAATTTGTTGGCGATCATTCCAGTAGTCAATTCATCACGATTAATTGTTTCAGCTCTAAACAACTTTATGAAGTTCAAGCATTTTGAAGGATTTCAAGCACCATGAGCCTATTTTTGGATTTATCAGGAGCAACACGCATCCATTAACAGGAGCTGTTTGGAGACTTGGGAAGTGGCCTGCGTGGAAACTCTTGTTAAGATAAGGAGCAGTTTGCAGATCAGTCTGCTCCACAGAGACCAGAAGCCCCAACAGCACTGAGACTCTTATAAGAAATAGCTGTGCAGAAGAAAAATGGGATGTTGTGACTGACTGAGGGTGTGCATGAATCACAGTCTGTGCCCTGATGTGTTTGTGTGCACGGCTTCCAGACCTCTGCTGAACCACAACGGCAGCCGCCGCGGCATCAGCTGAATTCATCTGCAGCCGTCCTCCCTCAGGAAACATTAAAAGATAAGTGCTCCTTAAAAAAACTTCTCTGCAGATAATTTGATGCTCTCCGCCTTCCTCTGCCTCTCCAACAATCCCAGCTCAGCTCGCCTGGAGGCTGAAGTAAAATCGGAGGATTTCTTTGATTCACAGAGGAATACTTGGGATTTTCAAAAACTAATGGTGACGAGAACCGAAGCAGAACTTTTGGCCTAACATGTAAGCCTTCGCAGGCAGCAATTATTGGGTAGGATATAGGGTTAAAATTCTGTCTCTGTTCAGGAAACCTCTAAGAAAAAGAAGAAATGTGCTGTCATAGCATGCCAGTCAAATTCTCCTTTAAATTGTATATTTTCTGTCAGAAGGACAGGGTGCGTATGAGTCTCCTAGGGAAATGCAGGTTATCTGCTGGATTTATCCAGAAGAAGAAAACGGACGTTTATAAAATTGTTAAAGTGAGTCAGTGCTTGGATATGGTCTCCTTTGTGGTTCCACCGTACAATTTTTCTTCAGGTGATTGATCTGGGATTCCTCTGTCCAAACAGATGCAGGAGAGGAACCCAGACATCTCTTTAAACAACTCTTATTACAGATGATCCCAGAAGGAACATATAGTCCTTTCAGAGAGTTACGGGTCTGATAAGTTAGCAGTTGGATGTGCCTGGAAAGCACCGAGCCAACCTACTGATTCTTTGCAACAACGTCACTTAATCGTTCTAGGCACCATGATGGACGTCTGAAATGAGGGACAGGAGTACTGAACAGAGCAACTGAAATTGTTTTCCAAGTTGTTTTTGCCATTCATGGTTTCTACTTGTTCGAGTCGAGCTAATTTGTCTGTGAATGTAAAAGTTTGAAATAGCTAGCTTAGAAACCGACCCAAACCTTTCCCTTCTGATACCAACTTTACCTTTCTCACCACCAAATCATGCGGTGTGTCATAAACGTCGTTCCCCTTACGTCGGAGCAGCCTTAAAAACATGGGAAAAAAATGAGACGCTAACCAGTTTTTTTTATACATGCTATTCCACATGATGGTGTGGCACTGTCACCATGGTTACTAATGGTTAGATGCGTACCTTCTCCATAATGCAATACTTGATATCTTTCTAATTGTACTTACTTATAAACTGTATGAACTTTAGTCTTCTCACCTTGTAAAAGTGTTAACTACAAATTCGCAATTACACCGAGGGCTGACAGTCATTATGATTAACGACTGCTATCGCCGCGTATTAAAAGGAAAACAAGAATACAAGTTTAGTTTCTATTATTGTTGGTGCAGCTGACCACACAGCACCCTATGACCATTTCTAAAGTGAAATCAATCAAATAGAAGCGATATTAGGCTACCAGGTATTTGTATTTGACAGGCTTGACAGGAATGCCGTGGTTGTTTTGAAGTCCATCATGGCGGCGCGTGCAGAGTTCTGCAGAGCGTGACGTAACGTGCAAAGGGTCAATAGGCAAACAAACCAGCTCGGGCTGGATGATATGGCTGAAAACGTATTATGATATAAGTGTTTCATATTAGTTTACAACAATAATTATTGATTTAGTTTTTTTACATATTCCAAGCACTGCCAAACTGGTGATGTGACCTTTTGTGATAACTTCTTTTACCTCGGTGTGGAGCTTTCTCCTTGTAAAAATCTGAACTTTTCTCAGTAACGGTGATGCAGTGAGAATAAACTGTCAGTCTGTTAGATGGCAGTCGATTTGACAAGGATGATTTTAATTGTATGTAATAAAGGAGAAAGCTCAGTAAGAACGACCTGTTCTTCCTCATTTTGTCTGCAAACTTTTAATTAACAGTCTGGTCGGTTTGTCTCTTCAGATTTCTTGTGCTATCAAAGAAATTAGATCCATTCTAGCTGCTCTCATCTAGCATTTTTTCTGTTTTTGTTGAACAAATTTAAGCTTTTTGAATTTTTAACATTAATTGGCACTTTTAAATAAGTCTTATCTGTTTAACCCTTCTTATTTGATTTTTGTAAGTTGTGTTTTTCCCCAAGAAAGTGGTACTGCAGCTGCTTTTCATCAAAGCTAATGATCTCTCAAGATACATGTTTTATAAGTGGGTCAAATTGTAGGTTTACTATATATATATATAAAAAGCACATAAAATTAGATTTTTACTTCATTAAATGTGCTTTGAACAAGAATTGACCTAAAGCAACACACATTTTAACATTTTACATCCAGTTTAACCAGAAGCTGATAAACGGGAGTCTTAGTGAAACCAAAGTTTCACTCCAGTTCCTCTGCAGGACGACCTTTCTGATGGTGTTGCTGGAGGTTTTGGGGCAAGGATTGCAGATGGCATCGCTCCAGACCAGTATTGCACACATTTGTTCTCTGCCTCGCTAAAATTTAATCTCCTGCTGGGACTCAAAGTGTTTTATCTTCAAGTTGATAATAAGGCTCCATACAGGAATTCAATTTTTTGCTGTTTGGTTGCAGTGGATGAGAATTTATCACACTGTTGCAATATAACTGATTGGGGCCTGGAACTCCTGCAGCTATACGGCGTTGGCCGCAAGGATAATAGTTTTTGGAATATGGTGGGAAAAAGTACAGCAAGTTATGAAATTAGGGACAATAAATGTTCCAGCAGCTGCCATGGATAATTTCAGATGGTAAAAAATCTCCAGCTCAATCATACCAGGACAGAAATGTTATGGGGTTTTTTTCTCAGGGAATTTCACAAAGCAGCATTACGTTTTCACTGGACTCATGCAGCTGTGAACAGACTCATCAAGCTCATCATATCAGAGCAATTTGCACTTATTTTTAATCGTGTCTAAGCTGGGTCTAAGTAGGTGTTAATTTATCTGAATTTTGCCACACATTTTGCTGGGAAATGTACAAATTATGCAGTTAGCAGCAACCACATTACAAATTTAGGTTTTACAATTTATTTGGTTAGAGAAATCAATTGCAGCAATATCAGCAAAAGGATCAATTCTACCTTTTGTGGTTAAAAAAAGAAGATAGAATTAAGAAAAACAGTGTGTTCATAACAGTTTTTCTTCACACACTCAGCGTGACATAACCACCAGACATTCAGAGACAACATGCTTCTAATTTACAAGAACGTATAAATAGATGGGGAGATTTTCCCCAAACTGCAAACATAAAATCTATGACTGCATTTCAATTTTTTAGCTGCATATCTTCCTTCATATGTGGTTTCTGCTTGAAAGTGACTAGACTTTACTTCCACCGTTGGTCCGGCCCTTTTGTGCAGGTGAATACACTCAAGTGAACCCTGGTGCGAACCAAAACCATTTTTTGAGGTGATCTCTGTCCACTTCCAAACGAACTCTGGTCCAGTTCGCCACTGGTGTGAATATAGGCTGACAACAGGACATATGCCTTTTAATACTTCACGTTGCTAACAGTGCTGCTGCATGTAGTGATTATACTGAAAGCGTACTGATCTGCCGTTTTCTTACAGGACACATTTGCTGACACCACTACAAAATTAGATTTATAATATTGCGAAACCAGCATTGAATGACTTTGTCATGAGATTCAAAATGTGCACAACAGAAAGGCAGCAAGCAGGACTTGCTCATTTGTTTTTCCAGGTCAGTCTCACCGGCGTCATTTCTGACTAATGGGAGCAATGATGGCATGACTCTGGTTACGAATTATAGCCCACTAGCAAAAAAGAATAATAAAGCAAACAGCTTGAAACAAAAAACCAAATGGACCAACAATCATTTCTGGTGTGAATACATCCTGAGACTGATGTGCAAACTCTGATTTACACATTTGCCCTCTGTTACTTTTCTGGATCAGTGAGTTTGAGTAGTTTTGATAAACTTGTCTACTAACACTTTTTTTGAAAGGGTGCATAAGACTGACATGACACCGTCAAACATCACATAACACCTGTCATGAATATGAAGGAGTCTTCATAAATGTTTATGACTGTTGTTATAAAGTGTCATTCGGTAAATAATGACTCTTTTAATGCAAAAGTTGACATTTTTAATGGACTTTTAATGCAAGTTTTAATGTTTATGATAACAGTCGTAAACATTTGTCAAGAGACATTTATGTTCAGGATGTGTTATGTCATGTTTATGACAGATTCATGTCAGTCTTATCCACACCCCTTCAAATAAAGTGTTACCACTCGTCTTCAAAGCAGATGAAGACAACACTTTGAGAACTTTTACCTGCATGACCCATTAGAATGTTGCAAATTTGGAAGAAAACCAAGAAATATTTTTAAGTACCACATTTTGCTCCATTTGCAGCGCCAAGTCTCTGCCAGCTTTGCATATCTTTGCAGAGTGCATGTTAACAGCGACGTCAACACATTCCCACAGTCAATCAATTAGACCGAGGTCTAGACTTTGACTGGGCCATTCTAAAATATCAGCAAGTCTTGATCTAAATCCTTCAGCGATGGCTGAAGGCTAACTGTAATTCTTATGGCTTTCTTCAAACAATGACTTTCTTCCCGTCGTTCTTTTGTAGCGGTCAGGTTTGTAGGTTTCAAAGTATTTAATAATTAGATGATTTCTGAAGTAATTTAACTGGATTTCATGTAGAAAGCAAATATGTGTGACATTTTCTTTTTCTATTTCCATTTGCATTCACAATACTCCCCGAAAGCTCTCTCCATCATCCCGCAAAGATTCAATCTTAATCTTTTGTGAATGGGCCTGAATATTGATGCATGACTCATGTTCATGTCCTCAGAAACTATTCAGTCTGGATTTAACTGTGAGAACAGAAAAAAATAAATCCATGACTTATTTTTGCATCAGAAAAAACTCTAAACCTAGTGGTGACAGTGACAGCACTATCAGAGATCAAACCACTTGGAGAAAACTATCACTTGTCTTTCCATACGCTGATATTTTTAGCATTGCTGCTTTGCAAAATTCATGTTCCTCTTCTGCATTGAACGGCGAACGGAAAAGAAGAAATTTATGCTCCCTTAAAAGCCAGCAGGGGTGAAATTGTAGAATGTCACAGGAGGGAAGAAAGACATGGGGAACTATTAGCTAGACACGGAGTCTTATCTTCCCATTTTCCTCTTCTTCCCTCGCCTCAGCCTAATCCTCTTCTCCCACCTGGTTCCTCTTCACTTAGCCTCTTTCTGCTCGTCTTCATCATACCTGCTATCCTCTGTCATCCTCCTCCTTCATCTCATTAAAGCGAATCATCTCGGGGATGTGAGGCAGTGCATCTTAAGAGCGGATGGTGGCTGCGACACAAACTTGGCAGAAGAAAATGTCACTGAGTCTGTGAGCAACACAGAGGGAGTAATACAACTAAAAAGCCCGGAGGTTTGAGCCTCAACACTCGATATTACTCTGCTTCCTGTCCATTTTTCTCTTTTGCCCACTTCCTCTGCTGGTTCTGCTCTGTTTCACTTCACTGCTCGGCTCAAAACTTTATGCCTCCTTGTTCTGTTAAATTTTAATCCCGCTCCTCTGATTTTAATGACCACTGGCTCAGTTCTGTCCTTCTCCGCAACAGAAACTGATTCGTTTTGCTTCTCCTCATTAGCAGTCGCTGGGGAGCTGTGGTCACTCGGTTCATGAGAATTACACAACAGAAAATCATAGTGTGAACAGCGTCTATCTGCATGTGTAGGAGGAAGCACACCATAAAGCTTGGAGCAGCACTTAAAAGTGTTGAAGACACACCAGCTGCTCCAACGCCGCAACTGAGGCAGGATATATTACTGTTTTTATATTCTATGTTACACAAAGTTGATGAATAATTAACAGATGCTGATATGGATCTTAGGGTGTTTTAACACCTGATAGTCCGGTAGCCTCGGTTCGACTTGGGACCAAAAGTGAAACATTTGTTACATTTTCAGCTGCTGCAGTTCGCTTTCACACTGTACTGTCAAACAATCCAAACCAATTGAAAAACTTGTTCCCCTCCTTGCCTTTGGGGGCGCCAGACCAAAAACAACTGAAGGAAACAACAGGAAAACCATTGAAGAAGACACTGAGAACAAATGTCTTCTTCATAAAATTTAAACAAAAATGGCGTAACGCCAAATTTTAGCAGCTGAAGGATTTCTCTTTTGTTTTTGACAAAAGATCGCAAGCCATTTCTTCTGGTAGCACTAGACTATTGTGTTTGTTTGTTTGTATTTACCCACAATGCCATGTGCTACAGTCTGCTTTCTGCTTTTGCAGGAGTCCCCGGTTTGCTTGGCATTCACATATGCATTCAAACCACACCAGAATTCACTTCAACCGAACCAGAGTTCCCTTTATTGGTCTGCATCAGAGTTTGATTGAGATATTTTGGGAGCAGATTCTCCATTTTGTTTAGCTTCAGATTTGGAAGCATGTGCAAACTCAGGTTCGTAAACATTTAGCACTAAACATTAGCATTAAGATATTGGCTTGAAGCACTCTTCTGACAGGTTCCCCACCATGAAATAATTATTTTTTAATTTTTTTTGCATTGTTTTATTTAGGGTAATCATGTTTCATTCACCAGAATAGCCTGTAATGCTTCAGTGTTGTTTCCATCCATCAAAGACTAATCTCTAACGTAATGGAGAATAAATATAGCACTATGGTCACCTAAGTGACTAATGCCGATTCACTTGGTAAGTTTAATGTCCCAAAATTATGCCAGCCATAACTAACACATGAGCTGCTGCAAATAGAGCTGTGAGTGTAAAATCCATTTACGGTGTGAGACTCCCGTCACCCCCAGTGATGAAGTACGATGACCTACACACATAAAAACTGATATCTGGAGCAACAGCAACTCATCTTCAAAGACGACGTTTGATAAATGGCTTTGTTGTTTTTCCAGCTGCCAATTGTTGTGGGGCTGGCCCTGAACAAACACACCGGTTCATGATATTAAATGAATGGATGGAAGTCATGTGGACCCCCGGTTCAGTTCATGATGGGTGGTTTCTCATTTGGTCTGTAACCTTGACCTCCCCACACCCAGTTCGGGACTCCAGTTTTCCTTTGTTCATTTCCATAAATGACACTAAAAGAAAAGTATAAAGGGGATTTATCCTCAGTTACTTTCCTTTCTCTGCCATGCAGTCCTCTCATGAATCATAACCAGCCCAGGGGTTCAAAAGGAAACTTCAACACATATTAACACGAAATAGCTGTGGTATTGTTCCTCTCGGCCAGCGCGCCGAAAAGCCATAAATTCCCACAAGACGGGACTCCGCAACACTCAAAAATGAGTTCAGATTTACACTCTCCACCCTCAGCGTTTACCAGATTAATCTCAGAGCAGATGAGGGATACTTCAGGAGCAGGGAGATTTAATCAAGCCGTCCTAATATTCCCGGGAGCCTCCACAGCTTAAATAACCAACTCTTTCTAAAGGCACCCAATAGCCTTCAGTGGATGAGTAATAACACCTCTGACTTTGCCATTCAGCCTCCAACATCTCAATAATTTACTGCAACTCATATTAGGTCTCTGCAGCCTGAAGCAGCGGAATAATAAAACTTTGTGCTGCCACACTGAGCATGTAGATGACCAAACCATGCAGGTTTTACAGCATAATTAACCTAGACACTCTATCTATCATAACCACCAATTTGGGGTTTAATTGTGGCATAGCTGAATGGAAACTAACTAAACTCGATCATCTTTACGGCTCTTGTACTCTTTTTCCACAGTAAAATTCAAGCACGTTGAAGGTAAGTTTTCAAGCTTTTCCAGCACCAACAATACAAACTAATTAAAAAAGACTGTTTCACTTCATTGTTATATAATATCAATCAGTACAGTTAATAATAATTTTTCTGTGATAGCATTCAACATACGGAAGGGACAGGTAGATTAAAATATAACAATTTTATGATTTGAAATGTCTCTCTCACACACAACCTTTACTACTGACTGGTCCAAGTAAAAAAACACACACAATTTAACAACAAAAAACATCTGCAGATTTCAATGATGTTGCTTAACGTATAAAATATAAATCCAAATAAAATTTATTTATAAAGCACATTTAAAAAACACAAGTTTGCCCAGTGTTTTAAAACATTAAAAACATACACATAACATCAAACAAAGCAATAAAAAGAGCTTATCAACTCACATTGGGCCAAACGCTGTTGAGAAAATAATGAAAATGAGATTAAAAAACAGGAAGTGATAAGGATGTCTGTCAACAAATTTGAAGGTTTAGGAGCCACGACAGAGAAATCTTGATCTCCTTTCAGTTTCGCCAAATTTTGGGGACAAAAGCAACTGATGAAATAAGTCTGAAATATAGTACACGTGATATCAGAAGAAAGATACAAAATAATCTCTAAAAAATGTTCTTGCTGTTTTCTCTGACATTTAGCAAATAGAAATAATTTTGTGATTCTAACTAACCTAAAACAAGAACATTTTAGTCTAATTTAACTTCAGATAGCGAGAAAACGTCTCGATTCAACTGTAAATAATGTTTTCCAAATCAAACACTAGATTGCATTTCATTATTTGAATATCAAACACTTCCCAAACATTGAAAAAACCTCATTAAAATTCAAGGATTTTCAAGGATTTCAAGCACTCGAACGAACCCTGTATCCAGTTCCAGACAGGACAGTGTGTGTCTGATCCATTCTGGGAAAAAAACGACTAAAAACCTTTAGTTTTATTACTCCAACTGTGAGCACAATGAATCACCTCGACCAGTGAGCCGTTAACGTTTAAACAGCCTGGTAAAAAAAAAGGGGCGAAAATGCAAATCAGCATGCAAAACACACATGCACCCACAGTTGGAGTGTGGTGGTATTATCTGTCATTAAAACAGGATTAAAGTCATTTAGTATTCGAGAGATAATCTGTCATTAGGCTATGATTACAGCACACACTCCAGTGGCTCAGAAGCTACAAAGAGGGGAGATAAAAACCTCGAGGAAGACTGATGAATCTCTGAGAGTTTTAGTTAAGATGACGACAAGTAATGAAACCTCCTTTTACAGCTGAATGATTCAGGAGTAATGCTTTCTCTTTTTTTGGCAGGTTCTATATGTACTTTTTAACAATCCTGCAGCAAAAATAGAAGTAGTACCAGATGTGTTGTCTTTCCCTGAACAGATGTGTGAAAATCCTTATATTTATTCAGTGTGTAAATAAATCTCAATAGACTCTATAGCGTATGAAGTACTTAGCGTTATTTCTGGAATAGATAGGTGTGATTTTCACCTACAGCAGGCTAGGTGTAGGTGAAAACTTTAATGATGTTGTTATTATTATTAAGAGGAGACACAGGTTTATTTTTTTGCAGGAAAGAAAGTAGCGTGAATGTGTGCAACATGTATGCACCACAGATTTCAGCTGTAACCTGATATTACTGTACTGCACAATCTGCAGACATTCTGTCTGCACCGATGAAGATTCCCTTATGACATGTCGAACAGCTGACAGCAACAGAATTCAATTTAAGTAAATCTAACATTTGTTTCACCACTTTAAATGTGCTTAAAACATTGAACTTTCAGCCCAAGACGATCAGGCAATTGTTCAAGGTGAACTATTGTTCTTCCTTGAACAGGTCAGGATAGGTTTATGGGCAACATAAAACATGTTCACAAGATTTTTTTTGTGCACAAAATCCTTCTAAGATGATGAGATTTTAATCTGCTCATTTCTGCCTATTTTGAGCTGTTTTTATGTTCTCTTCTCACTTTAAGTCCAATTAAGCTGTTTCTGGCCACGCCCTCCAACTCAACTTTTACCCTCACATGTGAAAATGGCTGCAAACAGAGGAGCAGTTATGCAACGGCACATCTTTGAAAAGCATTAGTAGAGCCTCCTGCACAACCAACAAGAATGTAGCAAGTGATTTCTGGATAGTAAGTCAACAACAAGACAATTGTCATTTTCAATAGCCATTGTACAGCGCATGCAGCAATAACAGTGCCTGTTAAATGTGACTAACAATCAGGAGGTTTTTGAAATGGCTCATTTTCTAGACACCAAAAAGCATTAACGTATTGCCAAAAAATGTCTGGGAGTTTTTTTAAAGGCTTGGTTTGTTTGTATAAGAAGTATGGAAGTATAAAAATGTGCAAATATTAAGATTCCCTTAAGAAGGTTCAATAGTAGGTAAGTTGTAGCAACATTTCAGTGTGCATGCAATAGCGTAGGGCAATTTGGCTAAAAATACATATCACAATATAAGCCTTTAATATCAGTCCATATTGACAATAATTAATTCGTTATTTGTTTTAAATATTCAAAATACTGCCAAACTACTTTTACCCACAACTGCCATACTGATTTTCTCCTCACGCCACCCCAATCTCTTGTAGTTATGGATCAATATGAGTTAACATGAAACTACTCATTGACTGCCTATTGTTTTTTAAAGAACAATTTAACATATATAAAACACATACAATTTTTGTATATAAATAGCTTATTAAACAAAACAATAACCATATAAACATAAATACATACATGTATTTGTACTGTGGGAGTAATATAATAAGAAAATATCCACATTTTACATCTGAAGTGACCATTTACTGATTTGTTTATACACATAAACACCTCACTGGACCCCAATACTCTAAAAAATGTAACTATTTGCAATTTACAAGTCATCAACAGCTTTCAGCATCTAAACCGGAGCCAATTTTCAGATTTAAATATCCTGTGTCAACGCTCACTGAACTCCTACTTTATGTTAAACTAAACCCAACAGCTGTGTGCAATTTTCAGGGTTTCTGTGTCCCTCTGCATCAAATTGCTTATCACTCACAAGGCTGCAATTTAAACTAGTTTGCTTAAATCACTGCATTTGAAGAGGGGATATTACATTTTATGAACTGTAACAGGACAGAGGGCAATTTCAGCATTCTAGAAAGTTCTTTGCGCAGTAAACAAACTAAATCAATGGTCTAAAACTCAAGAGCAGAATTAGCTGGACATATAGTTTTGAAGTAGTTTGAAAAGTGATCCAACTTAGAAGTAATTTAAGCTACCGAAGTGCTGAACGATTGAGAGGAGAGGAACATGAACACCAAACCTCTCCGGATGTGTTTAAGACCCGTTCTGGCTCTCTGATAAACTGCTCTAGTCAGACCTTGCCCCTGGCTCTGTTGGAGCGCTGAAACAAATGAAAAGTAGAGTGGAAAACTTGGCGAGGATGATTATTAAGTGAGCGATGTTCTATAGGTGGGCTCTCTGAGGAGCAAATAGCTGAAGGACAGCTTATTGGTTTCAGGGAGCCAAGGTTTGTGGATTTCCTTTTGGTCGTAGCTTTCAAATGGCAGACCTTTGGGTCTGAGAGCTTTTTGCTGCACGACGGAGAGGCTTTTCGTTTTCAGATGACTCACTGCAGATTCAATCACAGCTTTTGCTACCTGTCCATTAAACTCAAACCTTCACTGATATATGGCACTGACTGAGCCAAGATAGAGCTACGTTTCATAGCATCATAACCCAGACTGTAATCAGGAAACTGAGTCAGAGTAACAACCTTAAAGCTCCATTAAAACAGTCTTTTTCTTTTATTCACATCTTTAACAGGAAGGTAAACCAGACTCTTCTGTGAAACTGCTCTTTTCAGATGTACTTAAAGTTTCATTCCTCTTCTTTAGCATTCCAACACATCAACTGTTTTTGAGTCCTTAACCACTTAAAAATGAACAACTGTTTTATATTTATAGAATCTAATGGCAAAATGTGGTGGTGTAAAGTGATAGTGTTTGTATTTAAATGAACTCAGCAACCTGGTATTATTTATTTACAGCGAACCGGTGGTATTCGCTGTGGTCAGGAACCGCAGCCGCTAGCAAATATCTTAAATTTGCAAATACTTTCAAGGTTTCTGCAGGTTTCACTAACTCATATTTAACATCTTGCAGGACCATTATGAACTGAATTTATGGCATGTTGAAAGACACACAAAAGGAAATGGCATGCAATATAAATATGTTAACGTGTGAGATTGACTGAACACGTCATCACATTCTTAGGGTGTTTTCACACCTGATTTTCCAGTAGACTCATTTGTTACAGTTTCAGCTGGGATGGTTTGTTTTCACACTGCGAAGTATTTCAGCTTCCCAAGTTGCATTTTCTTTTGAATACTTTAGAGAATAGGGCAAACAACATGGACGAGTTTTATGTTTTATACCGTGTACATGAACACAACTTTTGCAGAAATGTCCTGGATTCTGGACATCAGTTTAAATGAGATTGATAAATACGAAAACTTCAAAATCTCTTTTTTTTAAAATCATTCTAACTGCTTTGCTGTTTATTAAAGGTAGAGATGTTAAACATTTTTAGGTTAAAGCACAAACAAAAAAAAACAAAACCATCTTTGACAAAAGCATAGTCAGATCGATAGAAATTTTAAATTTCAGTGAAATGAAGATTTCTTCAACTCAGAAAAGCTAATTAAATTCAGAAAATAATCCAAATTCTTCAACATGCAGACCACTGCAGGATGTGGACGGATATAAAGCAGGCCAGAACAAAACGAGCCTTTTGAGGCCGTTGTTAGACACCCAGAGAAGGAAGGTTGTCAAGGTGAAGAATAAAGACGGAAAACTTTAATGATGCTGTTATTATTATTCAGAGGAGAACTGCATACCTCTCTGACTGCATTGCTTCATTTTGCATCATTTATACACTGTCAGCTTTGCAAAAAAAAAAAAAGAATCCTTTGATAGTAAAGCAGCGGCTCAGTAGGGCGTCTTTTTCTAAGCTTAACTTCTGTTCCTTAAAAAGGAATTTGGCTTCTGGATTAGTTTATATCTTTTTTTTTTTGTCTTTATAAAGTCGTTTGCTATGTTCTGAGAGTATCTGGAGAGGAACTTGATTCGCAAATTAATTATTGAGTCAACAGGACCCTGAGAGCCTTCATTGCAAACTCGATGGGGCTGTGGAAAACCACCCTTGAAGCCAACTGCAAACCACTTGCACAAGTGTCCATCAAATGTGGCATATACCAAGGAGATGCTCTGTCCCCACTGCTGTTCTGCATAGGCCTGAACCCCCTCAGCCAAATCATCAACAAGACTGGCTACGGATACCGACTAAAGAATGGAGCCAACATCAGTCACCTCCTCTACATGGATGACATCAAGCTGTACGCCAAGAGTGAGCGAGACATCGACTCACTGATCCACACCACCAGGATCTACAGCACAGACATTGGGATGTCATTCGGACTAGAGAAGTGTGGTCGGATGGTCACAAAGAGAGGGAAGGTCATTCGCACGGAAGAGGTCTCACTCCCAGAAGGAACAATAGCAGACATAGAGAACAGTTACAAGTACCTGGGAATACCACAAGCAAATGGCAACCTCGATGAGGTCACAAGGAAAACAGCCACAGCCAAATACCTCCAACGAATAAGGCAAGTCCTGAGAAGCCAGCTCAATGGCAAGAACAAGATCCAGGCAATAAACAGCTACGCCTTGCCAGTAATCAGATACCCTGCAGGAATAATTAGCTGGCCAAAGGAGGAGATACAGGCCATAGATGTTAAGACACGAAAATTACTAACAATGCATGGAGGGTTCCACCCCAAATCCAGCACCCTGAGACTGTACACGAGCCGCAAGGAAGGAGGCAGAGGACTAGTGAGTGTGAGAACCACTGTCCAGGACGAAACATCCAAGATCCATAGATACATCAGGGACAAAGCCTCATCAGACAATGTGCTCAGTGAATGTCTCAGACAACATGCCTATGCAGGCCTATGCAGAACAGAAGTTGAGGTGCTGAAGGTACCATCATGGGAGGACAAACCCCTACATGGGATGTACCACCGGCAAATAACTGAAGTGGCTGATATCAGAAAGTCCTACCAATGGCTGGAAAAAGCTGGACTCAAGGACAGCACAGAGGCCCTCATCCTGGCCGCCCAGGAACAGGCCATAAACACCAGAGCAATAGAGGCCCAGATCTACCACACCAGACAAGACCCAAGGTGTAGGTTGTGCAAGGAGGCCCCTGAGACAGTCCAGCACATAACAACAGGGTGCAAGATACTGGCAGGGAAAGAGTACATGGAAGACATAACCAAGTGGCAGGCATAGTGTACAGAAACATCTGTGCAGAATATGGACTGGAAGCCCCGAGATCAAAGTGGGGAACACCCCCAAAGGTGGTGGAGAATGGCCGAGCTAAGATCCTGTGGGACTTCCAGATCCAGACAGACAAAATGGTAAGGTCGAACCAACCGGACATTGTCGTAGTGGATAAACAACAGAGGACAGCCGTTGTGGTGGATGTAGCAATACCGAGTGACTGCAACATCAGGAAAAAGGAGCACGAGAAACTGGAGAAATACCAGGGCCTCAGGGAGGAACTGGAGAGGGCCTGGAAGGTGAAGACCACAGTGGTGCCTGTGGTCATCGGGGCCCTCGGGGCAGTCACCCCCAAACTGGAGCAGTGGCTACAACAGATCCCAGGAACAACATCAGACACCTCAGTCCAGAAATGTGCAGTTCTAGGCACAGCAAAGATACTGCAGAACCCTCAAGCTCCCAGGCCTCTGGTAGAGGACCCGAGCTCAGAGGATAAGAACCACCCGCGGTGGGGGAGAAGGGAATTTTATATATATATATATATGCCTTTCATTGATCTCTCCAACATTCTGTGTTTATTCAGATTTATTTTAACCAAGAATGTTAAACTGGGATTATGAGACACCACAGTATCATCTTAAGCAAACATGAAATATTTCTTGTTCCTTCAAGCAGAAACAGATTAAAACTTAGCAACAAAACTTTTCTGTCAAAAAAAAGTGAGCGAACAATAAATTTTTGCCGCTTAAAGTTTCACTTTTTTGTTTCAGATGTTTTGCTATTTGGACGCTGATCCAAGAGCGAGTCTGAAATGTTGAAATGTTGATTTACAGGAACGAGATTTGACAGAGACAAGGAAGGAAGGAAAGATGAAAGAAAGGAAGGAGAGAAAAAAAGGCTGGTAGGAAAGGAAAAAAGGGAGAAAGGAAGGAAGGTAAGAAGTGAGGGAGGAAGGGAGGAAGGAGGAAAAGAAGGGAGGAAAGGAGGTAAGAAGTAAGGGAGGGGGAAGAAAAAAGGAAGGAAGGAAAGACTCAAAGATTCAAAAGATTGCTTCCTTTGATTCAAGATTCGAAGGAAGGAAGGAAGGAAAAGCTGTAGATAGAAGGAAATAAGGGATGAAGGAAGGAAGTGAAGGAGGAAGGAAGGAAAGATTAAAAGGATGAAAGAAAAGGGGACGGAATGAAAGAATGGAAGAAAGAAGGAAGGAAAGAAGTGAAGGAGAAAGGAAGAAAGAAAAAGTAGGAACTATAGAAGGAAGGAAGAAAAGAAAGATGGAAGGAGGAAGGAAAGGTGGAAGAAGGAAAATAAGTGAGGGAGAAAGGTTTATTGTATAGATCAAACGATTCATAAATACCAGAGTAAAGACATTAAAAACATAATAAAAGGATCAAATATAAAACAGGTGGACTCCACTGTTCGTATCAACTTGAGATGTTTCCTGTTGCTCATCATCAGATTTTTTCTCCAGCTTAAAATGAAAACAAACTAGAAAAATAAGATCCAAACAGGAGAAAGGATGTGATGTTTTTTACATATAAAAAAGCAAAATAAGTAAAAAGTAGAGGGAACTTTTTGAATTAGAGGCAACAGAGAAGAGAGGTTTTGTGATGTACATATCTGAAACAGAGAGAGACACAGTGTCTCAGAGGTCAAAGGAGAAGAAAGATGGAGCTGGAAAAAAAACAGTTTGAAGGAAACACAGCAGGAAGAGAATTAAAAAAAAAGTCAGAAAAAGCAGGAAGGTAGGAGAAATATCAGGTGGAAAAGAAGGAGAGAGGAGGCGACATTTCAGCCGAAGCTGGAGATGTTTTATTCACGGAGGAAGAACAGAGAGATGAAGGATGAGGAAACAGACAGAAATCAACTCTGAGAGTCTCCAGACAGCTTTGACTACATTCACCAAGATCATCTATCAAGGTGAAGATGCTCCACTCTGAGGGGAAAGCAGCAGAAAATCAAACAGAGCAGTGACAGATCCTTTTTAATCCAGAGCTGTTCCTTAACTCAAGTTCAGGTTTCACTTCATGATGCTCTAAGTTTAGGGACTTGACACCGATAGTGTCAGAAAGTAATGCCTTAAAAAGTCTCTAATTTATTTACTTTGCACAAACTTCAATACTTATTGAAATATTGGGATTTTACATGACGGGACAACACAAAGTAGTGGATAAGTGAGGAGTGAAAGGGCAACACTCCAAAAACACAGTCTTATATAGTACTTTTGGTCTTTTTTTCTAGTGCAAATATTTTATTACACATGTTTATTACACAAAAACTAACTTAGAAGTTTTCAGTGAGCTATAAAAGCTTGTTTTAAGCCAATAATTCCTTAATATTAATTGAAAAAGTACTTGTTCCACTGGCAGATTATTTACCTTTAAGACATTTTCCCCTTTAATAAGTGAAATAATCTGCCAGTTAAACTCTTTTAGATAAATTTTAAGGAATTATTGACTTAAATAAGATCTAAAAAGTTAGTTAAAGTCGCCCTATTCTTTTTTAGGTAAATTATGTGTTTATAAAGCAGAATTTTGTTTTTGTTTTATTTGTGTAATGTTGTTTATTTACCAAAATAAAGTGAATGAATCTACAGGTGAAAATACTACAGGTGCACCGATTGCCGACCTTTAAAAAGTCTGGCCTGGCAATTCCGATTTTGGCCGATACAATTCTTTTTTCGTTTGACATGTCGCTGAACATAGCAAGAAAGTTTGTCAGTTGGCAACAGTGGGGTCATTGTTCACAGCAAACGTGCAGACATAACTTGGTGGGCAGTCAAACCTCTCTCACTGCAAAGCAGAAGGAGGACAGAGGCTGATTTTTAGACCTTTACTGAGGCAGATAAGATTGGTGGATAAGATCGGCTCCACATGCAAATTCAAACCGATCTTCCAGAATTAAGGAATTAAATCAGTGCACCCCTAAAAAAATACTTGGTAAAATGTTGTGTTTTCGGAGTGAAGGATGAACAAGTTTTCAACATTTTCAACAAAAAACCATCTAAAAACTGTAGTGCGCATTTGTCTTCACCCTCTCTGCTTTGGCCTGTTCCTACTGGCAAATTAGTTCAATCTCAACTAACGATTATTTTATACCCGTAATGAAAAGGTAGCAGCTTATAGTGACGAAACACATTAATGTTGGCGGTCAGACGGCTGCAACACTGTAACAGAGCTATTAGTTACAGCTATTAGTAAGTTGATAATAAACAACTTACTAATAAATCACTGATTGTTGCAGATACAGCAGCTGGACTTTTTAAATCTAATTCAAGCATCAGAGAGCAGGTTCCTAAAGCCATGTTGAAACAGCAGCCAATTTCTTTTGTGCCAATATCCACCTTTGTTGGATTGTGACACTTCCAGTTGTATCACTGGAAGTGACGCAGATCTGATGTAATTGGATACATCATATGTGTATCCAATTGTTTTCAAAGAATTTTATTCAACTTTTACATTATTGACATGAGATGTGCATCATAAATCTGCACCAGAAGAAGCCAGACAAGGTTAATCCACATGTAAACAATGACTACAAATTATAATTCCGAAATTGTGAAGGAAGTCTGTGTCAGTGAAGTGTATCACATCACGATCCCACCAGTCTTGGTTCTCACTATGCATCCAAACAGACTTCTCCACAAAAGTTACAGTCACTCAGATTAGAGCAGAGAACCTAAAACTGTACTCAAGTAAGAGCAACACGACTACAAAATATTTTTACCCAGGTAAAAATAAAAAGTAGCTGTCCAAGAAATAACTCAAGTAAGCCTAAAAAAAAGTATTTGGGAAAACATAATGAGTAAAATTGAAAATTATGTGGAAATTTTGGTGTTTTAAAGATCAATTTGATTCCTGTAAATAACCTTACAAAATAAAATCAGATCAAATAAACATTTTTGCAAATCAGTTTCTTAAAAAACAAAACAAAAACAAACTTAGGAAACTAACAAAAACTGCAGGTGTGTGTCTGGTGAATTTTTGGTTAAAACACATTTGTTTTTCATTCAGTGGGAAGAAAATCCAAAACATTTTACTCACGTAAGAGTAGCGGTACTTCATTATAAAATTACTTCAGTTAAAGTAAAAAGTACAGCATAGTAAAAATACTCCTAAAAGTAATTTTTTTCCCAAAAGCTATTCAAGTAAATGTAACTAACTCTGAAGTCACTGCTCGACAAAAGGCTGTTTCTATTATTTCTATTTAATTTTTCTTCCTTTGTCTTGTTATTTTATGATGATACTGTTGGCTTGCGTTGCTAAAAAACTTTAAAAATCGATCCAAAGATGGCGCCGTCCATTGTTACTTTTGAAAACACTGCACTGCTGTGTGACATCAACGTTCTGCTTCTGCCTATGCGGGTCGCTTTGGGGTCATAAATTGTATGCGCAGAAATCTGACAGTAGTTGCATTTAATTAGTAGAATTGCAGCAAAATTAATCGGAATTGAGAATTAAGATCTGCTGTGTGAACACAGCATAAGTTGCTCTGCTTAGGTTGTGTTTTGTAGCCTTCACTCTGCAGCAGCAGGTTTTATTGGCGTCCTTCAGCTTTACTGTTCGTCCCCCTCATAGTTAGCCTGAGCACTGACTTCCTGTGACTGATCAATGTGAAAAGAAAAAGTTATCAAATGCAGCGGCATCTATTTATTAATATTTTATTAGCTTGTTGATGTTTTTATAAATGCATTCCGGCATAACCGGGCCTTTGGGAGTATTTGTGATCTTGATGTGCCCCAAAATGAAAACGAGTTTGACTCCCGTGCCTTAGGTGAGCAGGAAAAGGAGATGCAGAGCAGCTGCTGAGTGGTGGGTGAGAATCACGACAGAGGAAGAAATGAGCTGCATGGGATATTCAAGGGAGCAAAAACAGATGAGTTTGAACATAAACCTTTCTGATCACCATCTTCACAACTAAGCTTTGTTCCAGAAGTTATCACAATAAAGGACAATACTGCTGTTTTTGAGACCATTTTCAAACAATGATAATGGAAGAAGACATTCTCAAGTTCTAATAACATTTAACACTGGAAAGGGACGTTATTTAAAATATTCACAAATAGATGAACAAAAGAACAGAAACAAGAAATCAAATGAATTATGAAGTCTTTATAAACAAACTTGACCTTCAGAAAAAAGGGCTTGTTGAATGAAAAGCACCAGACTGAAGGCTTTTGTCATCCAGTTCTTGTAGAAACAAAGGTAGAAAATACAAAAAGACATAAATAATGCAGATGGAAATTATTGAGCTTGTTTTAATTTATTATAAGTTTAACCAATTTATTGCTTATAGTGGCAGGGTTAATCATAACAGCACCCTTTCGCCTCAGATTCAGCAGCAGGTCACACAGGACTCTGTGCCAAATTCACAGCCATTGCCTGAAGCCTCACCTCACCAACCTGCTTTGTGGAGCAAAACCCAAGATGCTCCTCATGCTGCAGTGAGCACAAAACTAAGCAGAAAGCGAACAGATTAAACTAATTTTACGCGCAGGAATTGCTAGGAATTGATTAGAGCACTCCTTTGCACCACAACTGCAACTCTGGTAATTGCAGGACACAAATGAGGATTAGCGGGATAATCAATGCGATTTGTCCTCAAAGTCAAAACTCCCAGCAGCGCAAAATGCGCTACAATCTCCGCACTGAAAACTCCTGAATAAATCTTTTTCAGTCCGGTTTGCCTCCATCCAGAAACAAAGTAAAGAAATCAGAAAAATAAATAATAAAAACAAAGACATTGCAGAGCTCGGACTCACCTTGCGCTGCTGTCCCGCTCACCCCGCACAGCAGCAGGGCGACCCGAGCCGTAATCCCAAACACCCTTATAGTCCGCAGATCCATGGTGAAGCGGCGGAGAGGCTGCAGAGATGCCGACAGACCGCCTCTCCTCTTTGGTTCCGACTGAGATCTCCTCTGATCCAGCTGGAGGAGGACAACCAGGGAGGGAGGAGAGAGATGGACGGAGAGAGAGAGAGAAACAGAGAGCGGATGAAACGCCTCCTCCACCGGAGAAAATACGGAGCTTTGCAGGAGTGCGCCCGTTTATTATAAAAAAAGAAATAATAAAAACTTTACTTCTCAGAAACAACAGTCTTAAAGTTGGAAGAACTGGGTGACAAAACCTATGAACCAACTTATAAAAGCTGGAAAAGTTCATTATTTATTTACTTTTTTTTTTAAATAATGTGGCTGTAAACATGTGTTCAAACAGTTGGGGGCAATAAAAGCCTGGAAAGATGTGCTTACAGAAAAAACAATGGTGAATCTTTTCATAGCTAATGTGTATTAACAACTGACAAACAGCTAAATTTAGGTATAAACAGATAGTAGAGGCTGCTTAGGACACAAATTTGTCATTTTAAACTCCTCTCAGGTTCGAGGTTCCGTTTGTAAAGTTGCAGTCAAAAGTTAGCAGTAATGATTTGGGTTATTTAGGATTTTATAACAGAAAAAACGGAAGTTTAATTCTTAAAGCTATATTTCGCTATGTTGCTATTTATGAATATGACAGTTTCCGAATAAACATTTAATTAAATATTTAGTTTTGAACTATTTAGTTAAACATGTAGTTTCAAAAATATTTAGCTATTGAAGGTAAGTAACATTTACCTTCAAACTAAATATATAATTTGGAGCTAAATATTGATCTTGAAATGAAATATTTAGTTAGCTAATTTCGTTAGCTTCAACCTAAGCTAATATGCTAATTGTTTGTCGATAAGCGGAAGTGGACTACCGAAATAAAAGACGAGTCTAGCGAACCTTTAACTTATGTTGCCAGTGTCATGATTCTTTCTTTTCCTCTCGACATGTTGAATATTTCAACTTCAAACAAATGATGAGGAATTTCAACGGCAATACAAACGTTTACCCCCGGATGTACAGCGACAGTGACAGCGCCAGTTCACCTGCAACTTTATATGGAGCCAGCCGGATTTCCGGTTATCGGCAAGTGAGCTTGTGTCTTAGCTACTTGTTTGTTTGTTTTGCTCTGAGCTAATAGCCAAGACCTAATATTTAATGCCAAACGGAGTATTACACTAAATAAATATTTAGTTTGCCAACAAAATAGTTTCAAGCTAAATATTTGGTTTGTAAATTAAATGTTTAGCTTGCTAGCTTATTTATTTAGCTTGATAACTAAATGTTACTCTTGAATATTTAGCTTGCTAACGAGGGTTACATAATGCAATTTAACAATGTTAATGTTTGTTTTGATTTACTTCAGCTTTCAGTCCTCGAGTTGACACAGGAGGAAGGAATAAATCTAGTTTTAAAAAGCATTGCTTTAACCTCTAACAGTTAGAGGTTAACATGAAGGTCCCCTCGTGCTTTGCTCAGTGTGAGCCACACAGGTTACTTTTTTATGCAATAAATAATGTAATATTTAAGTAAGCCTGACCAAAACTATAAAAAACAACATAAGGAGGAAAATATACACAGCACAAACAGTGATTTTTTTTTTCAATTTCAAGCCATTTTACAGTGTATCATTTTTTACCTTTCCATACACAAGTGAAAAAAGAAAGAAAACACAATACTGAAAGAAACATAAAACCAAACTAGGACATAAACAATATTTAGATTCCTGCCAATGGTAAGAACACAAAGTGTAGAATGAATGAATTATTACGCTTTGTTATGTATGTTTTCTAAAACATATTTCCAAGGGAATTCCAGCAAAGTGTGTAGAGAAACTCATGAAAGAAAACAAAATCAAACCTTACAATGAAAAAGACAACAGGTGATCCAAATAAAAAAAAAAAGATCACAAGTAATCAAATTAAGATTATCCAAGTTGCTATATAATGTTCATAAAGTTGTCATGTTTAACAAATGTAAATAAAGTAAGTTTGCCAAACTCAATGTAACAAATTAATTGATTAATTATTTTAATCTGGTAAATGTTTTGTTATAGCTCCTGTGCATTTATCATTTTATCAGTAAAAAAGTAAAAGTAAAAGATTATTTTGGAAGATTTTCTGAAATTCACCATCATTTGGTATTTTTCTGTTGAGGGTTGGAAAATCTCCTGGTTCTAGAACATCTGAAGCTGGGTTCAGTCCAGTTTAAATCCAAACAAACAAATGCACCTTGAGGAAAATGGCTGCTGGCAATTACTTCCCCTCCATCCATGACAAGATGGAGATCCACAGCATTCGGTCTGTTTTCGACACCAAACTGAAACAGATCAACTCACTGCCCATCAACGCCAGGCGAGACAGCCGGAATAAAACCGGCTCCATTAACTGGATCTGCTCGATGGGTCAGCGGGCCGAAGCGCCGTCCGCCTGCCAGGCATCGAACCTGCTCCTGAAGGTTCCTGATTACCGGCCTCTGGACGCCTTCGTCGTGACAGCAGAGGATTCCGGCTCGGCTTCGTGGAGCGACGAGGACGAAATCTGCGAACTGTGCATCAGGCTGAAGGAGTTTGAGCTGCTTGAAATGATGCAGGACTCTGCAAAGATCCAGTGCAGTAAGTAGATTCTGATGGTAAAAAAACCCAGCAGCTTTGATGAAATCACCAACAGGAGTTCATCAACCTACGACTCAAATACAACGGGATGTTTTCTGATGTAGCTTCCAATTACAGGTTGGCAAAGTTTCCCCAACCTCACCAATTAGTGTCTTAACTTATTGAAAACCTGCTAGTGTGTTTTCAAAACAAAACAAAAAACAACAAAGAATCGAAGTTTCTCTAAAGCTACGTTCACACTGTCGGCCTTAGTGCTCAATTAAATTTTTTTGTGAAATCTGACAAGGGTTTTTTGTTGTGGTTGTTCACATTTCAAAAAATATCCAACTAGTATGTGATCTACTGTGTGAACCACAAACGACCTGAAAGTCTCCTGGCATGCGCAGTAGAGGGTGCAATAATGTCAAACAAAGGCTATTTTCACACCCCTAGCTGAAGGGACCCAATTTTTTTGACTTAATGCGGTCTGTTTTGCCTTTTTATGGCAGTCTCAACAGCACAGGTTAGATTTTTTTCAGCAGTTGGATATCCAGGACTTGAATCGAATCTTTCAAATGTGACCCGAGTCTGAACGGTTAGGATCTGAACATCGTCGATACACGACAAGAATCATTATTCTGCATTATGACAACGCGAGCAGGAAGAAAAACAACAAAAATGGCGGACAATAATGAGGATTAAGTTTTTAATATGCTGGCTCCGATCGGACTTTAATAACACCCAATTAAATCGTGAGATTTTGAAATTGTCATGCAAATGGATAATTAGCATCCATGTTTACTTCTGCTAACACTGAGCACTTTTTCTTTTTTATGGCGGTTGGCAAAAAACTGAGCATGCTCTCTTTGTGTGACATTATTGCGAGACACTTTCAGGTCATTTGTGCTTCACACAAGAGACCATATACAAGTCACTTTTATGTGGAAGTGTGAACGAACACACCCAAAAAAATCGTATTTGGGTAACTGCAGGCTGCAGTGTGAATGTCGTCTAAAACAGCTTAAAAAGAAGTGAAATGTTTGACTTGAACATCATGGAAAGAATCAGAAAAACTCAAAGATTCATAACAAATAATACTTTAATTTGCATCTTTCAGACACATTTCTGAGGAACATCAGGATGCGTCAGATGAAGCCCATGGAGACAAGAAGGAGATGAAAAACCAAAACAATCGATGAATAAACTTCAAGCAGCTCTAACATTTTTTAAAACTAATCAGTTTTTCTGCACTGTAAGTTCACCAGATCAACAGTAAAAACTAAAACATTTTAAACTCAGGTCACAGTTTTTTTTTAATAACGTCTGCAACATGCATTAAGCATTCAGAGTAAGGATATGTGATTAAAACTCTGCCAAAGAAATATAATTTATTGCATCGTTTGTTAGCAGGGAATGGCAAATTAAAAAAACAGATTAATTCTTTGTGTCAGAAATATGAAGTTGCCTAGAAACTCCATTATGTGTCTCAGATGAATGGTCTTCCAAATTACGCTGCTGTTCACTAATCTGTGGAGTTAATCTGTTATCTGCGTTCAGCAGATTTCTGTATCAATGTTTAGTTTTCCTCTGAATAGAAAACTGGCGTTCTTTAAGCTGCTGTGAAAAAAACAAAAAGGAAAATAGTAACTTGGAAAAAAAACCTCTTTGTAACATTTAATACATTTGCAAAGATGAATAAGGCAGAAAAACAAAATCAGTTTTATTACATTTAGCTGGGTTTTTTTGTACCATATTTGATGCGGCAAGAAGGCAAACGTGGGTAGAATACCCAAAAATTGTATTCCAGTAAAAGTAACACTATTTCAACATATTTTTACTCAAGTAAAAGTAAAAAATAGCCGTCCAATAAATTACTTAAGTAAGACGGTGTGGTAGCTAATACACGCAAGCACTAAGTTATCTGGGCTAAATTCCCGCTCTGCAATCTGTATAGGTAAAAACATTGATTAAGCCATGCTATGCAGTTCATTTTTTCCAATTAAATATCAATTCTTAAAAGCGTGAGAATGGATTAGATCTCCTCGCCACCATGGTGAGCAACACCATCATAAGCAACTCGGATTGTCACAATTTCAGCTCAACATTGTATAAAACAGTTCTTCATCTTGAGTTGGGCAATAAATTGGACATATTATTAATAACCTAAATCAACCGATCACAAACAAACTCAGCTGTTCAAATGCACCAGTTTACCCCAAAACACAACTCACAGCTCTGGTTTGTCTGAAACTAGACTAGCCATAGTTTGCCGTCATTTGCAATCAGCGCATATATTTATTAGATAACTGTGAACTAATTTCTCCAATTCAGACTTAACATAACAAAATATGATTTAATATAAAAAATACTTATCTACTCTGAAAGATGAAACAACTGTAGAAAAAGCTTAAAGGTTTCCTGTGTCGAGTGTTCTGACGTTTACAAATGTCTGAAACCAAACTTGTTCTCTCAAACTGTCGCTGGTAGACCGTTAAAGATACTTTTTTCTTCCTCCAGACGACACAAAGCTTGTTACAAGTGAATTAAAGAACAAAACGTTCTATTTAGTTTAATCTTTTAGCCGTTAGTTTGCAACCTCTTTTTCTCCAACACAAAAAATAACAGTCGGGAAAATCGTAGGTTTTCTGGAAACTCGGTAAAAGTCGTGCCGCACAGCTGGCGGCCGGCTTTGTCCGAGTCATAACTGAATATTCTCCGATTGAAGCAGCCGCAGTTCTCCACGCGGCGGGGGCTTCGGACCAATTTGTGTAACACAGAAATGCCCGGGGATGAGGTGAAGGAGTCACATGCAACACATCAGGTCTGGGGCAGAATATCAAGTGAACGCATTTGGAGAGAAAAAGCCTGAAGTCGATATTACACGGTCAAGAAAAGAGTCATGAAGACAGAGAGAAAGGAGAGGGGGGCATGCCGAGAGTTAGCAGGGGGATCAGATAATGAAGAGCCACTGCGAGTGTGGATGGCAAATGTAATGAGATGGTAAAAAAAACTTGTTGAGCGCAAGCGCAGCATGGGAATCAGATAACACACTCAGCATGGCCATCACACACTTAGACGATCTGCAGATGTTTCGCACACAGAGAGAGCAATGTTCTGAAAACGAAACAAAGAAACGAGAGAATGAGACGCGATCAAACAGCAGGCTTCACGACGCCGGGAAAAAGGTGACGGATTAGTTTAGACACAGACAGCGACACATAAAGTCAGAAAATCTGAAGTGAGACACAAAAATTATTTCTGTACATGTCGGGATTTCTTTGGAAAATGTGCTCCAATTATTAAGCGACAAATTGTGTAGATCCAAATTACAAATGTTACGCTTGGAGGGAATAAAGGACGCATTTGAAATAAAGTGAAATTATTTCATTTAAAGAGTCCTAATAAAGAGTTTTTTAAGTTTGATGTAATTTCAATTCACTTAAGAGAGAATGTTTCCAAAGTAACTCGTCATTCATTTTCTACTGAAAAGCTGATAAAAGGGTTCAGACATCAATGTTTCCTCCAGAAAACTTGCTAAGCCCGGTGGTTGGGTCGGGCAGTCATTCATCCATCGTCTTTTTGAGTTAAAAACTGTTTAAAGTTGACAAGAAATTTTAAAATATCACTTGATAATTATCTGTCATTAAAAGATTGGAAGATTAATACCTGAACACTAACTATAAAGTCTTAAAAAAATGCAAACATTTTAAAAAGACGCTAAAAAAATAAGCAACACTTAGCCCAGTGGGGGCACAAGTGAAGCCTGGTGGCCCGCCAGGCTTCACTTGGACATGTTACGTTACCTATAGATTAGGGCTGTGGTAAGCAATTGATAAATCTGACAATTAATCTAGCAATTGAATAAAAAAATAGGTACATAATCTAGTGAAATAAAAGCATGAAAGAGAAAATGTTAGTAAAAATACAATTCAGTTCATTTTTAGTAAGAAATTGTGGTAACACTTTATGTGACGGGTTGTGAATAAGACTGTCATGACACTGTCATAAACATGAGTAAGTCTTCATGAATATTTATGACTGTTGTCATAAAGTGTCATTCGGTAAGTCATGACACTTTTAATACAAAGTTGACATTATTCAAAATGTCTTCGTTATGACAACTTGACATTAACCAAGAAATCATGATTTGATATAAATTTGTTATAAAAGTATTGCTGATTAAACTTTAGCTTTAATAACATAAAGCTACATAATTTTTAAAGTTTACTCATGTTAATGGCAGGTGTTGTGTCGTGTTTAAGACGATGTCATGAAAGTCTTATTCACAACTCGTCAAATAAAGCGTTACTGAACTTGCTTAGCCATAGCTATTGCTAACATACATATGCGCGGAAAGCACCACAATAATTAAAAGAGAGCGATTCAACCAGCCCTGTTTTTATTAAAAGCAAACATTTGGACACTTTTTTTACTGAATCCCTAGGAAGCTCAACATGAGCTTCACTGTGTGCAAAATGAAGATTGAAAACTTCAGGAACACAGCAAATGAAACGGCACCAAGATACAATGGAGCCAAGGTAAGAAGTGTTGTGTGAGTCGCTCTGTTCGATACTCCCGTCCCTCACTTACGTCACGGCGGACATAGTTGTGACGTAGTTGCAAACGGTTAATTAGAGGACATCTTAATGTTAGGTGAATGTTGTTTTTTCACTTTCCAGTCATTTAAAACAAGACATTTACAGTCAACATGAGCAAAACGACACCAAATCAGTGAGTCTAATAACAGATACCAGCCGCAGTGAGGATGTTTGTGTCTTACTTTGTCCCAGAAAGGCCATGGCGTTCTCAGCCGTTTCTTTAATGTGAAGCCACTTCAACTTTTCTCTGTTTCTTCAGCCACAGTCACATCGTCGCCTCATCTCTGCAACTGAGCACACAAGCCGCAGAGCGCTTGAACAGCAACAATGAATAGATCAAAATAAGCAGGAAAAATGTGGCAGCAGAGATGTAATAAGTGGTTTAGTGATTCAACAATCTGCTGTCCAGACTGGAGGCATGCAGATTGCAGGAATGGAGCCAAACTAAATCCCACTGCTTTATTTTGTAAAGAGGAGAGATTTGCTAAACAGTTGCTCAATGAATGAACACCCAGGGACACAGTGAATAGCGTTTCATAAACTTTAAAACTTCAGATAATAGTGGAAATAAAGCAGCAAACTGTACATTTTACCATCATCTAAACCATTTACACATCAGATATGTTCTTCAGTTTGCCACATACGACTTATCAAAGGTGAGTTTTTAGCCTGTAGTTTTCTGGTGTTTATTCCAGATTAGTGGTGGATAGAAGCTGAATGCTGCTTCTCAGGCAACATTCACTTTTATTGTGTTCAATGAACACTTTTCCCTTAATTATCCTGCCCTAATTAATATTTTTTCCAGACTGTGGATGTACCCTGCGAAGTATTCCCTGAAAAACCTCCAGCTTATTTAGATGTTAGTAAACATTTCGACAGTTTATTAAGTAAAACAGCCAAACTGAAGCAGTGGATAAACTCCTTCCAAGTAGTTTTTATTTGAACGCTCATTCAGCTCTGCTGGACCAAGCATCACTAAAGTATTCCCTCCTTTATCTCAGCCACTGAGGAGGAATTTCTGTTTCAGGCCTGCCAGGTTTGCCGGTCAAAACCCTCTTTTAGGTTGTGAACCTGCGATTCAAATGATCCCCGTGGCAAAGCGACACATTTGTCACTGATGGAGTGTTTTTGCTTTGCCATAGAAACAAAAAAAAAAAAAAAAAAAAAGGAAAAGAAAGAAAACAGCTAAAAGGAGATCCAGTGGACGTCTGAAAAGCGTAGAGAAGAACTGCATAGAAATGGGGTGAGAGAGAGAAAGAGGAGTGAATGTGCCTAAAAGACTTAGTTTTTAAGTTTTTATTAATCTGGTCTGGTTGGGTGTTTAGAAAGGTTATAATAGTTTGTGGGTTTTTCTTTGTAGTTTAGTTTTATTTTGTTAAAACTAAACAACTCAGTTAGTTTTAAGTAGTTTTTAGGGTGTGTTTGCTAGATTTTATTAGTTAAATATTGTTTAGTTTTAGTGGTAGTTTTATTTATTTTTATTCTTTGGTTACTTTTAAGTTGCAGAATTAAGAAAGAGGTATTTTGTTTGATTCTGTATTCAGTGAACCCTCGTTTTTGCATTCCGAAAAGAGCCAGTGATAGGCGAAATCTGTGAAGAAGTTACCTTTATTTTTTTTACAATTATTACACAGCATAATTAAATACTCTATGTTGAAACCAAAGAACAAAACCTGTTTTCATGCACAAGCATGTTTTCCAACAAACAGAATGCTTTCTTACAAATAACTACAGTAAAATAATCAATATAATCATCAATGTGAAGTACAGTAGGACAAATTGTGACTCCGCTCTGAAGTGTCTTTTTCTTCTGAAGCCTGTGGTGTAGGTGAGTTTTTTCGAGAGAAGACCATAGTAATCGGTAGTTGCTGTTGCTCTTTTTCTTCTGGGCAAAAATATCTGCCAAAATTTACCTGTGTGCCAATACTGTAACGTTCTTGGCACACAGATAGAGAAGAAGCGCAGAGACAATGCACTGTGAAAAAAACTGCACAAAAAAAAGGCCGTGAAAGGTGAGGGTTCACTGTACATTGATTTTGTGATGAATACCCAAAAGATAACACATATTCCCAAAAATGTATTAGATTTTTCTGATGTTTATCTTAATTTTGCTGCCGCCATTTTGCAGACTAGCATAAATGCCGCCATTAGGATTACGGAGCGCCGTAATTTGCTGACAGCTGACTTGGAGTTGCTTGTGTGTGGAAAAAATATCAATTTCACATCAGTTCAAAAGGCTAATAAATACATTCATAAATGTAAATTGTCAGTATGTTACAGTCAGTTTTATAAACACATGATAAAGTTACAGTTAGATATAGTTTTTCACCATTAACTACAGTTTTAATTTGCTTAAGTTATTGAAAAAGTTTTCTGAATTTCAGTTTCTGTTATTGTGTTAGTGTTTAATCTGAAACTCTTCATCTTTTTTATTCCTGACTTTAGACAGATTAACCTTTTTTTTAGTGATAAGATAGAGTCGAATATTGAAGTGAAATGTATGAAAACAGAAAATCTGTTCGGTGCTTTGCTTTAAATGTGTTGACCACCCAAAAGGCCGTTTATACAACAGCTCACTGACAACCCAACCACACACTGACCAGCAGATTGAGGCCAAAGTGTTTTGCTCAAGGTTCGCTTCAGTATATGTTACAAACATGCCGGGATCAAACCGTCAACCTGACAGATGACAGTTTTTCTTCTTCCAAGAAAGAAAAACAGAAATAAGTTATGAAACCAGTTACAAGCAAATCACACACAAAATGAGACCTGTAGACAGTCAGTTTTTTTTTTTTAAATTTACGGTTATAAGTATTTTAACTGCACTGTACTTACTATTTTAACTTCAGCACATTTTTAATGAAGTATTTTTACTCTCACTTGAGTAAAATTTGTGGATTTTCTACCTGCTGAGTGAAAAACAAATATGTTTTAACCAAAAATTCACCAGACACACACCTGCAGTTTTTATTAAAGTTTCATAAGTTTTTTACTGAAAGAAACTGATTTGAAAAATATTTTCTTTCGTCTTGATTTTGTTTTGTTTTTTTATCCTTAAAATACCAAAATTTCCACATAACTTTATATTTTGGTCCATCTAATGATGTACTTTTTAAATATTAATTCATGGATAATTTGATCAGTTACTCAGTACTTGGGTAGACTTTTTACCAAATACTGTTTTGCTCTTACTTGAGTAATTTCTTGGCTATTTTTTACTTTTACTTCAGCACATTTATGTTAAAGTATCGCTACTCTTACTTGAGTACAATTTTCGGGTACTCTGCCATATTCTGCCTGTAGACATAAAAAAAACAAAAACACACAATATTGTTTTACCCAGCTCCACTATGATTTGGATTGCATCTTTAAATTTCATCTAGAAAAAAACAAGCAAAATTTACAAAATACTAATTATCTAAGAAGTGAAATAAAGCAAAAAGGGAAATTTTGCCATATAAAAAGAACAGAAGAAGAAAAGTGAGGGCGGTGCTAAAGGCTGTAGATGTTTCCAGGCGATGAATGCATTTGCAGTGAACGATATGAGCCTCAGCTTTGCTTTTTGTCCACACTTTAATTTGTGATGAATTCCAGAAGGAGTGAGCTGGCGATCAATGATCTTTGACTCTGTTTTATATTCACAGCAGCAGCTGCAGGCTGTTGGAGACCTGCTGCCCAACCACTCGGCCAATTGCATGAAAGAGAAAAGCGATGAAGAGATTTTTTTTTTTTTTGCTTTTCATATTGAAAGAGAAGATGAAGCTTTGAGAATCCAGAGAAGAAGAAGAAACAACTGAGTTTTCTGTGTAGTTCTACATATAAAAAGGTTTGCCAAGTATAAAGCTATGCAGTGTTTAGGCCTGACAAAATAACCAATAAATCAATTAATCACATGATAAATTGAAAGGAGATGAATAATTTCCATTTGCCTGATTTCTCTTTTTCCACCAAAAACTGGATGACAAAAGTCTTCAATCTGGTGTTTTGGTCTCAACTAGGTCTTTTGTTTAATGATTGATTTAATTAGCCATTTCTGTTGTTTTGTTTATTTATTTTTGGATATTTAAAATGTCTCCCAGATCCAGCGTTAAATATTTAATAGAATTTAAAATTGATTTGTCTTTGAGAATGCCATACCATAACAATACTTGAAACTGGTCTCAAAACATTAATATTATCGTTTATTGCAATAACTTCTGGGACAATTTATCGTCCAGCAACATTTGTTATCGCAAAAGGCCTTTGGGTCTTTGCAGTGTGTTACACCGCCCACGGCAGAAAAGGACTTAGAGATCCCGTGTTTATTAAAATGTCCTTAAAAAGTATCAAAAATTGTTTTTACAAACAGCTTACAGTCAAATAGCATAATAATCAGTACCAATGACTGATTGGATGAACAAGCTTATTCACGTGTGATTTTAATTTAATTTCTCATTTAATGAAAACACTGCATTTGCAAAATTGTGGGGGTTTTTCGACATTAGCAGAACATAGACAAAGATTTGTGCCAATTTGTAATGGAAACAAGCTTATATGAGAAAGTGAAGTTGTAGGTTAGGGGGATAAACACCAAGACTTGTACAAAACCAAAGTGTTGACAAAGATTGAAGGAGTCTTCATGAAAGTTTTATGACTGATGTCTCGAAGTGTCACTCGGTAAATGATGACGCTTTAGTGCAAATATACATTAAAAGTTGCACTAAAAGTGCATCAAACATGTCAACTTAGCATTATTTGATAATTACATTTGTATGCAAAGTTACATTAAAACTTTTATTAAAATTCAATTAAGATTTTGCATTAAAAGTGTCATTATTTAGTGAATGACATTTTATGACACCAATCATAAATATTCACAAAGACTCCTTCATGATAATAACCCTTTTGTCATGTTTATAACAATGTAACGTCAGTCTTATGCACACCCCTTCAAATAAAGTGTTACCAAACTCATTAATGAAATGATCTAATATTTGCTAATATTTCTAGCATCTATGAAATAAAGATTATTTAGGTAATCCTAAATCCAAACCCAGAAAATGTCAGGCAGCGAGAAAGAAAATGTGTCTTTTTATAGCCCAAGTATGTAATTGGATTTAATTGTGTTTGTTAGATTTAACATAGAATAACAAGTCTTTACTCGTTTTTAAAATGTATTTTCTTAAGCTCATGGTGGTTTTTTCCAAACGTCTTTTGAAACCTGGCTTCAAGGTTTTTTTATTATTTATTTGAGTCTGGTGTTGGTACAAAGCATTGCCAAGTATCATATGTTTTCTTACATGTTTTCAAGCAGAGGTGATTTTCCCAGGAGCTTGCTTCATTATCAAGTTAGTGGGCGAAGGCGCTGCAGTCTTAACCTTCAGAAATCCAGTAAAAGCCGTTGCTTTGGTGCACTGCCTTATAAATAACACATTAGGACAGAGGTGCAGGCTGGAGGTGTAATAATGTGTTTTCAGAGTCCTCATCCTTGATATTTAGGTAGATCAAAAACATTCCTGCAGCCTTTACAAACTTTACGCGCCTTCATGTCTGGCTTGTGAATTACTGAGAGTGAATGTTTAAAATCTAACAAATGTTTTAAATTGTGTTTTCACAGCCGGAATTCAATTAAAGATTGTTTCTTGGGTTTCTGCTTTAAAAGCTTGTAAAACAGATAAAAAAAACATTCTCAGCTTCGATTCAGTCAAGGCTTTGCCTCCCATTCTCCAGCAGCTTGTTTTGTTCCAGTTTTATATGGGGTAAATAATTAATCTAACACATTTAGATTTGGCACAGCAACACAGAAAGTTTCCCTCTGAGATTGAACTCCTGTTTTTGTCGGCCAAAACTTATTCCATTTTTTTTTTTAGCTTTTAGTTTGTCTTTGAAGTTACTTTTGAAGAATGAGATGACAGATTGATTATATCTCTGAGCCGTAACCACATTTTCTCCATATGCTTAATTTAAATGCAGCAGATGATGATGAGAAAAGCTTCGCCTCAGCTCCAAAACCCTCCTTTATCACAAAGATTAAAGCTAGTTCTTTCTCTAGCTCTCAGTTCAGAAGGAATGGGGTCCAGTAATTGGCTTATATTGCATGACAGAACATGTTTAATGGCTCCTTATCATCTCATCTAACATGGACTGATGTCATTCTTAGTGTTTTAAGATTACAGGTGCTCTTAAGTAGAAAGCCACAAAATCTCAGCAAGTATTTTTGGTTTAGGTTCTAGTGAAAATACACTTCAATTAAAAAACTAACTTCCAGGTTTTAAGTCAATAATTCATTAGTATTAATAAAAAATTTAAAAAGTACTTATTCCCATGGCAGATTATTTCACTTATGGGAAAATTGTTAAATAATTTGCTAATGAAACTAGAACTTTTTCATCAAGATTAAGAAATTACTAACTTAAAACAAACCCCTATATCTTTCTGAAAAGTTACTTGTTAGTTAATTTTGTTTTACTTCAAGTTTGCAAAAATATTTTCACTAAAACCTAGACTAAAATAATTGATGAGATTTTGTGTTTTTGCAATGTATATAAAATAATCGGTTTTGTAATAATAGAATAAAGCAATTTTAGAAAGTTTTACCTCAATTAGTTGGGCCTAATGTATCTTTTATATTCATCTCACAAGTAAATTGGTTTTTCGAAGAATTAAGCATATGAAAACTCACCAAACTTTGCATGTATTTTAAGGATTCCCCAAAAGCCACAACAAAACAGCGACCCCTGGATTTAACTTTTTTATCATAAAAGTATGAAATTTTATACACTTGTAATACTTCCAATGCTCCACAACAAACAGGAAGTCGGCCATCTTGCTTTGAATTTTCCAAATAAGCAGAGGAAACATTTTAAATGAAACTTTGTTGTTGAATGTAAATAAATGTTTTTTTTCTTAGGGTACGTTCGCTATGAAAACAACAATTTTTAAGTGTTATTTACTGCAGATTCTAACATGACAAAATTCACCAATATTAGCAAATGTTGCATGATTTTCTAATATAAAGCCATACTTTATTGTCCTGTCTTTTTTAGACTTTTGTCTTTGATGTTATTTGAAGACAACAGGAGGTTAAAGGTGAGATTAAAAGGTTCTCAGCACTCATGCCACAATGTGAGTCTGAAACACCAAAATGACATTTTCATAGATAATAAAACAGATAAGTCCTTTGAATGGGACTTCACAGACATTAGAAATAAAATCCCAAAAATAATTAATTACAAGGATTGGAAACCCAAAGAATAAACACAGAGCAACTATTCAGTACTGATTTTAGTCTTCACTCAATTAGGAAACGTACTGAATGTAATGGAAAATAAAGACATAACAACAGACTGAGTTTAAAAACATATAAGCACAATAAACTTCTTCCCGAGCTTCAGTGCTTTAAGTTGCATAAAGTAAACTCAAGTTGATGCAACTATTCAACACAGTACTATCACACAGGTTCTTATCTAAAGTTGTGTTAAAATGGCTTGTTGAACACAAACCTTGTTACCTCTAAATATAAATTCACTATTTGGTCAAACGCTCTCAGTGGATAGTTATCAGTAGAAGCACAGAACCATGTAAAGGTTGATCAATACAGTTGATTCTCACAAGAGAAATCTATATTGTAAAAATGGAAATACAAGTTCTTTTTGCAAAAAGGCTACAGTATGTATTTACTGTCTATTGGATACGCCAATGAAGTGTGAAGGTAACGTAATAAAATATTTTCAATGAATAAATGTTCATTTACAGCCAGGGTCAGTAGCACAAAGTTTGAACTGCACTGATGCTGAAATGTGCAATACAAATAAACTTGATTGATTGATTGCAACAATTAGTTACAGATATGTTTTGTTTTTTTAATGCTTACCAGACTCTGTAGTAAAATGTTTGATTCCCAATTTATTGACTTACTTAAATATTACCCACTGTGTTGTTTTTAAATTGGCTTTAGTTTTCAAAAGACTATTTAAAACTGATCTTTCTTGTCTGACCTTGCCTTCATCTCATTGTATCGATTCAGACTTTGTCCGATTCCTCAAATATGAATGATTCTGTTACCCAAGTTGTTCCATTCGATAATACTTTTGCTGTTTTTCCATTTTGTGAAGCCAGACTCAAAAACACCCAGAGGCTGAAGAAACAAGAAGAAATGAAAACAGGATTAAAACCCAACTTTCTGTAACTTTCATCTACTTTTCCACTGATGGACTGTTACACAAGTGTCTAACTGATCCGTCTGGTTTCACAATACTTTGGGTCTTTCTTGTTTTTCAAACAGAGCTGATCTAACCTGAGGCGTCCTGGAAGATTAAATCAGAGCTCATCTCTCTGTAGCACCACCTTCATGCAATTCCCCAGCAAAATGAATAACACCATCCTAAATTAAATTTTCATTTTCTGTTTTTCCTTGTACATTAACCTGGAGGCTATAATTAAATTAGAAAACTAATCAAAAGGATACTTTTCTTCCAGTGTTATTTTTGTTTGTGAACTTGCAAGGATCCAGTGCCTTTATTTGGTAAAAATAGCAAATGGATGGAAAATTCAAGATTATTATTAACCAAGGTCAATGCTGTTGTGAAAGAGGCGGGTAGATAATTTATTTTCTATAGATTGTATCACCCTTTGCTTATAATTCCACTTACTAAAGTAAGATGATATCCTTAAATGTAATAAAATGACCAACTCTTACTGGAATAGTCATGTTTTAGCTCGGCTAAAAATAAAATCACTTAGTGTTTAATAAGAGGGCTGCAGAATTTGTAAATTTGGTTAGCTTGGTGCTCTGGATTAAATCTGCAGAGAGTCAAATTATCAAATAAATCAATCAAAGTTTATCTGTTTATTCCTTTCAGCAACAAGGAATTTCAAAGTACATCAAAAAATACAGTCATAGAACACAAAATGTAAATGAAGCATTACATTTTGTGTCATCGTTACACATCAGATTGTTGATTAATGTTTTATTGATTATGTTTCAAAAGTAAGTCTAAAGATGTGGGTTTGTAGTAAATATTTAAAGGAACTCATTCTGTGGTTATTTATTGGAAAACTACAAAGTACACTGCAAAAACTCAAAATCTCACCAAGTATATTTGGTCTAGTTGCTAGTGTTAATAGAGTACACTTGAAATAAAACAAAAATAAGTTATAAGTAACTTTTCAGCAGAAATTAGTTTTAAGTCAATAATTCCTTAATACTGATTACAAAGTATTTCTTTCTTTGGCAGATTATTTTACTTACAACATGGGAAAATGTCTCATTGTAAGTGAAATAATCTGCCAATGTACTAAGTACTTATTTTTGAATTAATATTAAGGAATTATTCAATTAAAACAAGCACCTATTTTCTGCTGTAATTTAATTTCTTGCTGTGTTACTTATAAGTTTATTTTCTTATTTCATGTGTACAAAGATATTTGCACTTTATTTTAAGACTAAAAATACTTGCAAAAATGTTGTGATTTTGCAGTTCAAGTGGATCCTTACACCTAAATATTTCAGACCCTCCATAAAACAAAATGCATTCAAGACAAAACCATGTCTTAGCCTTAATTATCAACTCAATTGCAAGGAGTAAATTAATAATCTCTAAGAGTTTTGCATGAATTTGCTTGGGTTGTGTATTTCTGTGGAGCTGATTGGTGCAGTCACAGCTGCCATGTGTAGTTCTCCCTCTGCATCAGTATGACTGCATGTAGCTGTACAAAAATGGAGAATAGCTTCATCCAAAATGACTCAATTATCCGGAGTATTGGCAAGAGAACAAAGCGTGCAGACAGGCAGCAAGAGAGAACGACATGAAAAGAAGTCAAACTGATTTTGGTGATGGATGGCTGGGGAACAACCAAAGCAAGAAAGATAAGAATGACTAATCATTTAAAAAGAAACATCTTACAAGACCAGCTTATGCACTGCAAAAACACAAAGTCGTACCAAGTAGTTGTTGTCTAGTTTTTTGTACAAATACCTGAATACATTTAAATTAACACAAAACTAACTTACTGATCATTTTTCAGCAATACATATGAGCTTTGTTAAGTCATAATTAAGTAAGTAAATAATTTCACAATATTGATGAAAAATTACTAGTTTTATTGGCAGATTATTTAACTTATGACCAGATATTTTCCCATGTTTTCAGTGAAATAATCTGTCAATGAAACTAGAACTTTGTCATCAATATTAAGGAATTATTGACTTAAAACAAGCTTCTATATATTGCCGATAAATTACTTGCAAGTTAGTTTCCTCTTATTTTCAAGTGTATTTGGATATTTGCACTAGAAACTGGACCAAAAATACTTGATAAGATTTTGTGGTTTTGCAGAAAATAATCTCTTCCAAATGAAAAGAAGAAACTAAAAAGGATGAGGATGTAAAACACAAAAATTTTCTCATTTATTTTATTTAATAGCTATTCTCATAATTACACTTTGGTCAAAGTGTAATATTTCCATGCCTTTTGTTTGGAGTGAAGACTCGTAACATTAGAAAATGCACTAAGGGAACAGACGGCGGTGTCAGCCATCACATCAGGTTTAATTAGCTCCTTAAATTAGGGACATACTCTGTAATCTGATCATTGCATTAATGTGGACTATAGATTAGTTTCTTCTCTCTGCCTGTGGTCGTGAGGGACAAACAGATGCCACTGGAAGTAGTGAGGGTTTGTTGAATAAAATGTGATATTTTTCTGCAGAAACAGAAAATTATTATGGTGTCACCTTTCCTGAACAGGTTTTGCTTTGAGCTGTTTCAGCAATAAGTCTCTTTTTTATCATCAGCTTACTTAGATAACTTAAAAAAGTATAGAAAGTATTTTTGTTTAGTTTTTAGTGCAAATATCTTAGTGAAATAAGACAAAATAAAGTTTTCAGCAATATATTGGAGCTAGTTTTACGTAAAAATTCCTTAAATTTGAAGAAAAAGTGCTAGTTACACTGGCAGATTATTTCACTTATAGCAAGACATTTTTCCCCCGTTATAAGTGAAATTATCATCAATGGACAAAGTAATTGTTCATCATCAGTAACTACTTAGTGAGTTTATATGACAACATATTAAAGATCAAATATCTTAAGATGCTGTCGGGCATGAATGTGGGTTAACATTTGTAATGCTGGAGCGTTTCTAAATAAAAATAGCTGCCAGAAAAACAAATTTCACCTTGAAAGCTGAGAAGTGAAATGTGATTTGTCATGTCAGGTCACATATGCTTCCTAAACGACACGAGACGGGCTGAGAATACAGAACAGCAGCAGCTGCATCAGTTTAGTGCTGCAGTGTTTTTATCATAAAACAGCTAAATATCATTACAACGACTGTAGCTGCTTATAATGGCCTAAAGAACAACGATTTGATAGGCATCCCATCAAATAGAGGTACTGGTTTATACTTCTTGAACCAGTTTATTAAACCTGTTTATTTTACACAATCTGGCCTTAATGAACTTTTATTAATATATACTCGCTGCACATTGTGAGGAAAAAAATCGTTACAGAAGTTATTGCGATAAACAATAGTATTGTTGTTTTGAGACCATTTTTAAGTATTATAATGGAAACAATAGTGCAAGAACACATTCTCAAAGATCACCAATGAACATTTAACACAGGTACTGAAAAACATTTTAAATATCCAAAATAAATAACCAAATCAACTGAAATAACAAATAAAATTAATTATGAAATCTTTGCAAACAAAAGTGTCCTTCAAAGAAAACATAATTTGAAGACTTTCAAGTTTTTGGTAGAAAGAGAAAATCAATAAATCATATAAATGGAAATTATTGAGCTTGTTTTAATTTATCATACAAATAATTGTTTTATTTTTATTGTTACATGCTTAGGCATTACTATCAATCAATCGTTTATTTGTATGGCACATTTCAGCAACAAGGCAATTCAATGTGCCTTATGTCAAAAAACCCCCCACAAATACAAAGTCATAAGGGATGCAACAATATAATCTAATATTTCTTTTTTGCACAAAATGCTTCAGATCATAATGTAGTTTAATTAAAATTATAGAAAAAAATGTAAGTTATTTGTGTAGAAAAGGATTCAATAATAAAATTGAGACACTTATTACAACTTTAATTCTTTCCATTCCTAATTTATAACTGACTTCTTCCAGGCCTTTACAAATTTTCAGGTCATTTTTGTATTTTTGGATCAGCTCTTCAATTTCTAAAATGCCAATTGAAGCAAAACCAACTCTCCTGACTGTCAGGACTACTGTATTGTGTAGTTTGTATCCAGCTGGGCCGCCCAACAGAGACTTATGAAGCGTGATATTGGACCCCGAAGTTCACACCAGGAGGCTCGTGAGTCCTAACGATCTATAAGCATCTGCGACCCATCAGCACTGACTGGCAGCTGGAACAAAACATTGCTCCAATCATGTGAAATGAAGGGCAGGAGGTCGGCGGACCGAACCTGCCGTTAGGAGAGACTGTCCGCAGGTTGCTGAACAAACTGAAAGCGCCGTCTGCTTTAAATGGTGCTTAGCAGAGTTGTGGGGACAGTGGGCAGCGGACACAGATCGGTGGACGGTGTGGTAGCGCTGCTGAGAATCAAACCGACGGGGAGAGACACCCCACTGTGCCTGGAGATGTGGAGAAGCATGGCTTCACTGAAAGGAGGAAACTGATGATTTCCTTTCTATTTATCTATAAAAACATATGATACACTCGTAGAGATTTTTACTGTTATTGTTTGACATCTTGATGCCATAAAATGCTCTTCAATGAAATGTAAAGAAAACATGTTTATATGTTGTGGCTAACCTGACGATTCCCATTTTGGCTGATACCAATTTTTTGTGTGAAATCTACTTCACATTCAAGTACTGGCTGATCACCGATCTCCCAAAATTAAGGAAATCGGCGCAGATAAATCAGTCAGACAAAGTGCTGTCTCACCTATCAGCACTGACTGATGGGTCGTAGATGCAATAAACAATTAATTAATCAATTAATCTCATGATGAATTAAAATGAGCTCAATCATTTCCATTGTTTTTCTCTTTTCTCTCTTTCTACCAAAAACTAAATGACAAAAAAGTTTTCAGTCTGGTGTTTTGGTCTCAACTATCCCTTTTCTTGAAGGACAGTTTTGTTTACAGAGACTTCATAATTCACTTTTTGTGTTGTTTCTGTTTTGTTTATTTATTTTGGATATTTAAAATGTCGCCCGGATACAGACCCCTATATTTACCAACCACAATATCTTTGTGAAAAGTGTCATAAAACGTAAAATAAGGAAAATTTGGTAAATTTACTGGATTGGATTGTTGCACATGTTGGTTTGAATGGTTTTGTGCCGGACTCTAATTCATTCAAACAAACTTTCTTACATAACTATTTGAACAAACATTAATTTCTAAAATCCTTTCCTGCTCTTCACTGGAACTCGATATGTTCAGAAAAACCTGAGGGGCATCGTCCACTCAAATTAAGTTTCTGCTTCATGTATAGCTCCCTCCTTTCCCATCGTATCCCTGTCTTCATCCGTTTTCCTTTCCCCCCATCTCTCATCAGTCAGCCTGTTTTCCTTTCTTCCTTTTCCCCTCCGCTCTCCGTCTTTCTGTCAGTCATTTTTCTCAGCAGGGTCTCTTCCTGTCATGGCTGACACTTGCCCCCCCACCCACCAATCTCCCACTGACAGCCCCAGCGCTGATCTGAGCAAACTATTTCTCCTCCATTGTAAACATCCATTACTGACCACCAGCGGGGAGCCAGTCAGAGGAGGTGAGAGGATGTAAGATGCCACGAGGCGTTTGCATCGGCAACAAAACAAACACGCTGAAAGCTTTGACCTCAATTTTGCAACAGGTGAGAGTGGCATTTTGCAGACGCCTGATTCTATTACTAAAACGTTGAGGTTCAGTTGGCTGCAGAAGCACTTTGCCAAAAACATACATTGGAGGCAGAAACTGAAATGAGATGAGTAAAACCTGCCTAAATTCAACTATTTTGTTTCAAAATATTAACACTTTAACAGTTTACGCTCAAATATCAGCCTCTTCTTCAGGTGTAAAATTCAAAGTAAAACGTTAAAACAACTGTTGTTAAAGCAGAGGATTACAGGGAGGCCTGTCACAATAACAAATGTTAGTGAGATAAACGATAATATTGTTGTTTTGAAACCATTTTCAAGTAATAAAGTGGAACTGGAAGACATTTTAAATATCCAAAATAAATAAACAAAACAGAAACAACACAAAAAGTGACTTATGAAGTCTCTGTAAACAAAACTGTCCTTTAAAAAAAGGGATAGATGAGACCAAAACACCAGACTGAAAACTTTTCTCATTTAGTTTTTGGTAGAAAGAGAGAAAACAGAGAAACAATTAAAATGATTGAGCAAATTTTAATTCATCATGAGATTAATTGATTAATTAATTGCTTATTGTGACAGGAGTAATCACAATGTCATGCAACGTATTCATACCGCAAAGTCTGTTTAATTGCATTATATTAAACGTATTTGAAATTTTGACCAAAGGATACATCTCTACTAGATTTTCCCATTATTCTTTATCAAATTGCTCAAAAAACTAGATTTTATTTACAGGTATTAGAGTAAAGGGCGTTCATAGATGCCGCATTTTAAATTTTTCATCCGTAAGTGAATGTATTTGTGACTGAATTGTTTAAAGTTTCTGAAAATGTGGATTCTAAGCTTTCTAAAGATATTAAAACACATAAAAAACAAGAAATTGCTATTTGAATGTTGGCACTCATCAAGCAAGATCAGCAAGAAAACAGCTCTCATCATTTCAGCAAGATGTCAATAAACCCGATTAGCAACTTGGCAAAGTGAACAAAGACTTTTTATTTATATTACTTTACTCCAACCACAGCAGACTAGGAAGGGGTGCAGACAAAAGTGAGTTTCTGTCTGACTCAGAAATATATCTATACATCTATATATATAAGTTTTTTGGTTTTGCCATATTTGTCTTGTGCGTTTGTCTCACAGAGTCATTTTTCAACCCTGAACTTTGGTGGAATTAAACCAAGCTTAAATACACTCTGTTTCTCGCCCGGCCTTGGAATAAAAGGTAAACCCTTTTCTTCTACTGTTTATATTCACTGATTAAATGAATATGTTCCGATTAAAAAAACTGTTGATGTATGTGCAGAGCCTAATGAGACAGCAAAGCAGTAAAATGACTGACACTATCTGAGACTCTTTCAGGGCAAACAGCCGTTCAAAACAACTGAATTATTTGTGAACATTACATCAAGTCCTGTAGCGCAACCCAAGACAAAAGGAGGATAATAAAAAATACATTAGTTGAACAATGTTTTATTTCAACCAAGAAAACCTGAAATAGATGGTAATTTTATTTTATGTGCTACAGCTACTAGATGCAGTTAGTCAGCATGGGGCGCATCTTGTAGACATTAATGCCTTCAGTTTACTGGAAGACTTCTACACAGCTCTGGAAAAAAATCAGAGACCATTGCAAAGTTATCAGTTTTTTGATTTTACTTTTTGTAGGTACAGGTTTGAGTAAAATGAACATTGTTCTTTTATTCTATGAACTCCTGACAACATGTCTCCAAAATTATGAGCAACATGTTTTATTTGCTGAAAATGAGAAATGGTCAAAAATAATGAGAAAGATGCAGTGCTTTCAGATCTTTAATAATGCAAAGAAAACAAGTTCATATTGATTTAGAAACAACAATACTAATGTTTTAACTCAGTAAGAGTTCAGAAATCAATATTTGGTGGAATAACCAGGAGGTTTTCAATGGGGTTCAATGCAGTGGGATCTTAGTTTTTACCAGAGCTGCACTTGGCCGTCTGCATTTCCAGCTTTTTGGTAACTAACGATCGGCTTTGTGTTGTTATGATAGGAGAGAAAGATTTGGTAAAATGTTCCATAATCACACTTGTTACAGTAACTGCAATAATCAACATTAATGTTGAAGTTGGATGTTTGATATTGTGCAGGCTTAGTCATTCCCTTATGATCTACGTGCGAGCATGAAATTGTCAAGTCATTTTTCAGGTGAATGTAATTATTTGCCAACACTGAGGTTTCAAAACAGGCTCAAAAAGAAGTCGATAGCTCATTTTCCAGAAGCACTTTAAAATGCAATCTATGGAAGAATTCAGCCTTTTCCCTGGCTTGCTGCTGCATGTTTTAAAGCTCTGCACAAACACAGCAGCCACCTTCAGAATGTCACTGATCATCTTTTCATTCGGTACCCGATGCTTGTCCCGTGCTGTTTTGTTTGAATTATTACTTTTGCACCCAGTGTGAAGGAATGACTCTGCTGAGGACCGACGAATTTAGTCCACAGGCTGTTTAAACTGTTGTCTGCAGGAGCTGAACTGCTGAGGGTGTGATTAATGGGGACACTAATGACTCAGAGTGAAGCTTTTTGTGCTTCAGTAGCTGCAGGTTCGAAGGGTTAATGGATCATTTCTGCTTCAGGGTCAGGAAGGCAAATCATGTAGTGAAATAATTCGAAGAAAGGAGAGCTTTCACTTTGTTTATTTCTCATTCTTTTACTCTCCATCCAAAGGTTAAGCGGCCTCTTGATTTTCTTCAAGGTGTTAAATAGCCGGAACGCGGCTGGTCATTTATTTTAAATTGTTTAATAGTGCATTTTAAAGGGGGAGTATTGTGTAAAATTGACTTTTTTGAGTGTTTTCCCCTCATTAAAAACACACCTAGAGTGTTTTCTTGATTTTTCATGCATGTTTGAGAAATCCTTTAATCTCCATGGCAATCATTCAGCTGGATAGATCCAGTCCCATCTTTGAGACGCAGCTCCTCCTCGGAGCTGTAGATTCTACGTCTCTGAGATTCTGCCTCACAGAGCAGCCCTCCCCCGTGACTCCGTCCCTCAGCTCCTTCAGACTAACCAGCAGCAATTAGCAAACACCTGGTGGAACTGCGCATCTGCTGAACTCGTTCTACAAGACACTTCTCACTGTAACGCCAGTAAAAACGTTACTAAAGGGATAATAGAGGAGCCATAGATCTGTTGTGATGACTTCCTGGAGGCAGAGGTTCAGAAAAAGCAGGAGTTTTAGAGAGACAAAGGCCCAAATTTAAAGCATTAAATTACGAAGTTACAGTACTATGTTTTCAGGCTTTATGTTTATTTTGCAATTATTAATAAGTGAATAACTGAGCTGTAGTAATAATCTAACACAACAATGGTTGATTAGGTAATTTAAACCCCTGCTCTACTGATGATCTGTCAGATTTGGTGTTTAGGTCGCCTTTGTTTTTACTTTTTAACTGAACCAAAACACAACAAATTCCACAGTACATCTACATGTTATGGTTGTCAAAGCCAAGCTAGCATAACTGACCTACTTTCCTCTCCTTTGCTATTTTTTCTACATTAAAACCTTTACCTGACCTTGTTATCAAGCAGTTGTAGTGTTAACAAATAAAGAGCACATCACTGCATCCCTTTTTCTTTTATATTTATCGTGGATACATTTAAGATTTAGCTCATTATGGTGCCAACTTGACGGCTACAACCAACGCTAGTCATCATCGGTAAGCATCAGGGAGATGGGTGCACTGCATCATGTCTGCTCAATCTTGTTTTTATATTTTTACCTAAGGAAAATATGCTTCAACTTGCTGCTGGCACACCTGAATTTCACCACTGTTGGACAATGAAAAATATTATTCCATTCTATTTAGTTACAACAGATTTTAGATGGTTTTAAATGGCCTCTTAACCAAACCCAGTTTTAGTGAAGCAGTGTTCAAACTGATGATGGTCAATTAATCAATAACATTTGATTAGCAACAACTAGCTGCTACATTACCTCATAAATACTACTCAGCAAGGGAACACTTAGTTTACCCCATGACTGCCTATTTATTGACACGAAACTAGATTTGAAATTAGATGACGATCGTGATATCCTCCATCACGTTCTCATGCCTGTCTCTTTAAGTTGAGCTCTCTCAGCTAGGTGTTATTATCGCCCATTAGACACAGTCAGAGCATCCTGTCTGAAATATAAATGAGAAGCTAAAAATAAAGAGATCACAGTAAACTAAAGCCTCATACCTAAAGGAATTAGCAGCGCTCCAATTCCCATTAATGTTCTCATCAAATGCCTGCTAACAAACAATTAGCTCATCTGTGGCCACTTTGCCTCCCTTCATCTTCTGGCTTCTTTTGAACATGAATCCCTGCTACAAATGGAAAATATTTGCCACCACTGCAGTCTGCTTGGCTTGAAGCCCAGCCATGCAATTGATGTGTGTAGGTTGTAGTGATGCATCTAATCACAGTTTAACGATTTGTGATTTTGTATGTTTAGTGTTTCAATGTTTGCTCAGCTGGGAATGTTTGTCTCATTTATAAGGAGGCTGAATGAGCAGTTGGTCATTTTCCTGATATTTGATGAATCATAAAAAAAATATTAAGCCTTTGCACAAATGTATAAATCCTAATTTATCCAGATCTCAACAACGTCTGTGTTAATAAATCCAAATGTCCAATTTAAGCCTTTTAAAAAGCTGATTGGGTGGAGAATAACAGAAAAAAATATGGCCAATGTTTGCACACTTTTTGAATTAGAAAGGCAGAAAATACACTGATTTTAGATAACCTAAAGTGTTTAATGGTTAAATCTTTTCATTAAATGCTAGGAAAAGTCACGGCAATGTGGTGATTTGCAGTATAAAAAGCTTAGTGTTGATAATCTACAAAAACTCCATAAGAAACAAACATCATATTAGTTTTAAATGTAACAAAGGGGCTATCAAACAATATTGAATATTTTTTCCCATTTGGAGTTTTAAACTAAACAGCAACATGAAAACATTTTAGTTTGCTCAGTTCTGAATATTTTGACCTGTTTTAGGGTGACTTGTCACTTTAAAACCAAATTAGCTGCAGCTGGCCGAGGCTCCTAACTCAATGTTTACATTTGCACATGAAAATGACTGCAAACAGAAGCAAAATTATGCACTGTACATCTTTGAAAAGCAAAAGTTGGGCCTCCTTCACAATCAACAATTATGTAGCAAGCGGTTTCTGGATGGTAAATTAACAACTAACCAGTTATATTCTCCCACAGCCTGGGTTGCTAAGTAATTGCAGTGCATATAAATCAAATTTGACTCAACAATCAGGAGGTTTTTGAAACTGCTCGTTTTCCAGGCACCAAAAAACATGAACTTATTGCCAAAAAACATCTGGGTATTTTTTGAAGCAGCTGAGAACCAAGTATAAAAATGTGTAAAATGTAAATTTTGCATAACTGGTCCTGTAAGACACATTTGTATTTGGATGCTTTTCCACAAATATTTTGCATTTCTGCAAGCACCAATTAAGGTCTTTTATTTCACTTTTTGGATGTCTTTGTGACCATTTCGCTTTTTATCTTTTTGCATTTGTGACAAACTGAAAGGGATGGCCACCCTTCAATAACCTCTTGAGTCTAATTGGAGGTTAATCAATGAACCCTGTCGCTGTTTGGCGCTGCAGATGTCTGGCTGAACTCCTTGAATCGGAGGTTAACGCAGCTCCATTCAGGAGTTAATGGACCTCCGAAACACTGCCGTCAGGTACGGTAGAGGGTTTCATTGAAAACAAAACAGAGAAATAAAGCTATACAGACCAGAGTGGAAAGTGATAGTACGATGGAGAGATGATGCTGAAAGAGATGTCAGCTGTTTTTATGAAAATAAAAGACAGGGGATATAGAGAAATTATAGATAAATCAATGATGATCCTTTAAATGTGTCTCTCTGGCACTTGGGGTAACTATTTCCATTTGTTGTGTTGATTAAACAATGTGTTCTTGAAAGTCGGATAGATGCTTACACAAATGATAGTGAGAGTAAACTGAGTAGACTTGAAATTCCCTGATGCAGCTCAGATTAATTCCTTTTCTATCCTCGTCAAACGGTCACTGAAGTCCTCTAAAGGCATCTTAACATTCAGCGCGTGTCCTTGGAGAGAGAAGAGCCTCTTTGTCAGTTTAGATGCTCATCCAATCAGCGCCCTTCAGACGCTGCTCTGATTACTCCTCAGAAACAAAAAATCTTCACTATGTCTGGCTTACAGAAAGGATACTCTGAGTGTCATCTTGAGATTCCTTCCCAAAGAGTCTGATTAGGACAATTTCAACTTATCATCATCTTCAAGAGGACAGAAAATTATCCTCACACACAGTCTCACACTCACAACCACAATTCGGCCCCTTTCAGATGAGATTTCACATCCAGAGCTCAAGGTTTAATGCTGAATAAACACTCAGCTGTGTTTGTTTTTTTTAACATATTTGATATACATTTAAACTATAATGAACAATTCAAGCAGCATAATTACACAATAGAAGTTGGAGAAATTACATAAACATTAACCAAAACACTTTTATGTGATATGTAATAATAAAAAACAATTTTTGGTGAGGAATAAATTAAACATCCACACATTTACTGCCACTTAAAATGACCAAAATTGCACACAGGCATAAACATGAGATGCACATGATTAGAACATAATTTGGCATTTTGAAGATTAACCTCAGAGATCGAGTTCGGTTTGCGCCTGATTGTTAAAGTCAGAGTGAATACAAGTTTGAGGTTTTAAAAAACAATGTTGTAGGAACATAAATTTGAAATCAGCCATTTCTGCTGTATGGAAAATAGTCAACAAGAGGAGCACTGCAAAAAAACAAAATCTCAACAAGCATTTTTGGTGGTTTCAAATGCAAAAATTTTATTACACTTAAAATATGACAAAATTAACTTGCAAAATAGCTCAGTTTAAGTCAATAATGTCTTAATATTGATGAAATGGTGCTAGTTCTAGTGGATTTATTGGAGAACAAGAATTGGTAACGGCCAAAATTGGAATCAGTAGGTCAGGCTTTTTAAAGATCGGTAATCTGCACTCGACTGTAAAACTGCAATTTGTGCACCTGTAATCTATTTTTGTATTTATTCATTTATTTATTTCAAATTGCTTTTTGTTTTTTTTAAACTGCACTATCCATCAACACAGTCACATCATGAAACAGAAAAAAATGTGGATAACTGTGATGGCAATTCAAGGAAATCAAAACATTCCTTCTTTTCATTTAAATCATAGAACATCATGTTAATTTGATGGCGACATGTTTTCCTTGAGGAGACGATAACAGCGCTGACAACACAATAATTTCTCTATTTGAAAGTCAGGAGGGGGGGGTAACCGCTTGCAGGTCACACTCCCACACATAATGGCCTCTTTGGGAGCAGATTTGATGGAGACTTAATTAATGATTTGATAACTGATGAGGCATTAAACTGAGAGCGGGGAAAAGAGGGACCCCCGTATGAGATGTGAAGGCAGAAATGAGTTTTTAATATAAAGCGAAGTGTTTCTCACCACTTGCTGAATCACACGTTTCTCCCTGGTTTGAATCAATCTTTCTGTGGCTCCCTCCTTTCTTTCTGCTTGATCTCTGAGTCAGAGAGGCGCAGCAGGACGCCTGCAGCGCGCTCCCGGTGATACAGTTAAAGAGGAGGAGGAGAGCTCTTGTCTCTGCAGACTCGCCGCTCTCAAACTGTTTCATTAGAAAGTAGCGGCAGCGCTTTCACGTGGACAGGGTCGGGTTTTTAATGAAATCATTTCAGTGAAAAACTTCAAAGAAAAGCTCCGCTAGCTCTTTCAGAGGAGAAAGGTCCGGCCTGACACCGGTCACTGCAGAAACTTTTTGAAAGACGTCGTTAATGCAGCCAGCTGAAGGTGACTGTTCGTACAGCTTTTAAGGATTTAAGGACAGAAAAAGTAAAGTTCAGTGCTCAAAACAACAGAAAAACCATCAATAATTCATTAAGTGTAAAAGCTACTGAGCCAATTGTTTGACGAGGTACATTTCTGAGCTGAAATTGAAAAATAAAAGCCATAACAGAATGGAAGCAACATCAATCAATACTTTGGTTGTTGCATTTAAGAACTCAGTATGCAGTTTTTCCTCTGCTTTATGCTTCACTTTCACCATCATCTCATCGTAATCTGTTGGGAGTTTGAGTTGTTAGTTATCACTCCGTCATTTAGCTCAGTGCTCTTTCTTAGAGCGTTTGTGTTTCGGTTTAGAACTGGGATTTTGGTTCACCCCAGTCCGAAAGTCCTTCCACTATCTCCTTGTAGCTCAGACAATAAACTTAAATTGTCTGAGCAACAGACAATTTAAAAATGACTGAATGTCTTAGCACCACAATACATTACAGATTTGCTGTCATCATAGCAACCTTCCAGACCTCTCAGGTCTTGTGGTTCTGGTTCTGGTTCTGCTCTGCATCACCAGAACTAGAACCAAACACAGAGAAGCAGCATTCAGCTTCTATGCACCACAAATCTACGACAAAACACTGAGTTTCTTGCCCACCAGGCTTATAATAAACTGGGGGAAACCCTGCACGGTTTATAAGTTAAATAGGAATGAGACGAGAGCTCGTTCTAAGCTTGTCGATTGTTTATTGTTGTCATAGCAACTGCCTGCCAAGATGGCTGTTAGTTCTTGGAAATGTGACGTCACATGAGAACTACGTAACAGAACAAGCTGATGAAACTTGGCTACTTTGACTGGAAGTTTTCCAACTGAGAAAGGACAACGCAACAAAAAAATTTAGTTTCTTTTGCTGTGATGGACCCTTTAATACATGTGTTTGAATGTATTGTTGACACTTTTTGTTAAGAAAATCGTATAGATGACAAAGTACACATGATTATATTTTACCAATTTAAATATATGTTTATTTATTATTTTTTTTTTTTTACATTATTCATTTAAAAACTGCAAGCCCTAAACACCAACACTGTCATTATCTGAGGTTATTCCTTATTTTTTATATACATATATAATATTGTGATAGTTGTCATTGTGTTAAGGATCCTCTATATATGTTAATTTAATTTAATAAATCATGAGAACTACATACTGGAGGACCAGTAATGTTAGCTTTTACAGTAGCACTAACACAGCTTCCCCATATTAATACATCTTAGGGTATTGGTACACTTTAACCGTTAAGTGCACAAAGTTACATCTAAATCACACTGAACTGTGGTATTTTTAGCATAAAAGATGTACATTATCATTTAATGGCACGTTGTTTTGAAGCTATCCATTAATTCTCTAAGTAAACAGAGCAGGACTCCTCAGGCGTCGACTCCTGCAAACCAACGTGGAAGTTGATAAAACAATTACAGCACTGAGTCACGCTAAGTCTCGCAGTATGAAAGAGGTTGACTACTGACAAACGGTGACATACGAGTTTCCTGCTGTGAAGCGACATGTCTCTGACGTCATGAGTGAACCGAGCAGAGTAGCAGCAGCAGTCTGCTGATCCCTCGGTCTGAACTCCTATTAACAAGCCGGCCACTGCTCTGTTCCGCTCTCTGAGCTGCAGGCAAAGTCAGCTAATAAAGAAGCAAGCCAATTACCAACATAATGAATGCTGCCGAGAGGAGAAATTAAATTTTAAACTGAGCCAGGTGCACTGCTGAATGAGAAAAGAGTCAAGCAGGTTTATTAAATCAGACAAACGATATTGGGGAAAGTTGGGACTGAATAAACAGCCGGAATTTATATTTCCAGATCAGAGAGTGAAGCAAATAATACAGAAATTAAAACAGAACATTAATTTTCCTACAACAGAAGATAAAGATCCAACATTTTTACAATTAGTTTCTAGAGCCTCACAAAGGCTTTTACTAATTACACAACTAATCTAGACTTTTTCTAATCTGACTGTTTAAAGATAAGATTTGAATTTAACTGCACAAACGTTTTCCTCTCCTTGATGACCTTATTTTGTACTCGGCTTTAATGCACAGGTCCCCAGTTAAGCTGCTTTTTGATCTAAATGATGTTATTAATCAGCGTCTGGAGGCTAGGACCATAAACGACCTTTATAATGAGAGAGTCGTGCTCAACATGCTGCTTTTCTCCTTCTCCCACCTCCTGCCTCGCGCTCATACTCCTCAGTGGATTCTTCTTTCTCTACCCTCGTTTCTGTCTCTCCTCCACTTTCTCTTCTCGCCTGATGGGAGTTTTGGAAATGAACAAGAAAACAGAACAAAAGAAAAAAAAAAATGTTTTCCGGATGCTTTCATCTTAAGTTTTTGTACATTTTGTAGAACACATGTTCCCAGTAGGTAGGAAATCCCAGCAGAGATTTTCTACCTCCCAACTTCAGAGTCTTTGTGCATTTGAGCAGCCGGTGCAAAACGAGATAAATTATATTTGAGAAATTATTATTATACTGTCTTTTTTATTATTTTTTTTTTTGACTTTTATTTATACAGGTTGAGATCCAAGGTCTCATTTACAAGAATTTGAATTATTATTTTATTTATTACTTTTTTTTTTTTTTTAATAAAATTAATTAAATGAATCTTCTAACATGTTATAAGTAAATTTATCTGCCAAATGAACAAGTACTTTTCATGAAGATTAAGAACTTATTTACTTAAAACAAACTTCTATGTCTTGGTGAAAAAAAATTTAGAAGTTAGTTTTGTCTTATTAGTGTAATAAAAGAAAAGTGCACTATGAACTAGACTAAAAGTACTTTTTGACTTTTTTGTGTTTTTTAGATGATACAAACATAATATGCTGTTTGATTTAAAAAGTGAAGAAGAAAAATATATCCATTAAAGGTAAGGTAATTTTATTTATATAGCACATTTTCAGCAACAAGGCAGTTCAAAGTGTTTTACAAGAAATACAAAAAGGTAAAAGTATATTGGTTCCACATGTTTAAGAATAATAATAATAAGTAGTCCATAATTTATAAATTAGCAGGGTTTCTCTGGATTGTTGTTCTGATAAAATTAGATGTTGGTTCTCCATGTTTGATTTCTAGTTCAGACATTCAATGGAAGGACAAAAAAAAAAGTAAGATGCAGAACTGGTAAACATACTGCATCCATTTGTCTAGGAAGTCTGATCTGTTTTGTGAGACCTGATCACTTCGGCAAGTAGTGGTGAGTCTGGTTTCCTTACAGTGTCAGAAACAGATTTTCTCTACAAAACGATTAAAATGAGACAATCCCATGTTTCTCAGTAGACTTCCTTAACCAGATGGGACAACAGGATGTCTATGGTTTAGAGGGAAACACCAAATGTCAAAACAGATGCAGTAAAAGTAATAGTATTGATATTAAAACTGATATAATATCACAGCTCAGAATGATGTCTGTTTTAAGCCAGAAAACAATTACAATAATTAAAATTTTTGTTCTCAGTGACCAAGAAATTTCAGTGCTGGAAACCTTGGAGAACAGGTGTTTTATTTAAAAATGAATTTAACGTACCAGTTAATACCATTAATTGCGTCATAGTGTGTAGGGAAACACATCGCAGTCTAAGTAGTCTAACCACATTCAGATTCATATCATCAAGCCTACGACTGCCCACTAATCTTGCCTTCTTCTTTCTCAGCATGGACTTGTAATATTTGCCAAATGTGTTTCTGCATTTTGTTTTTGTAAAAATGCAGAGCCATGTTAGGGAAAGATGTCACCTTGAAAGCAGCGAATGTTTCTAAAGTGCCTTTCCACACAGATACGACCATCCCTGAAGTGTGAATCACTGATTCAGCCTGTGCTGCATGGACACAAAGTCTCACTCAGCAAAGGTCTCAAATGCTGATTGTTGAATTAGTCTTTTTAGATTTTTTTTTTTAGCCCAGAATGTTTCCTTTAAACAAGGTTATTCAAGCTTATTGTTCATGAAGAAGAAAGTAAGCTGTGTTTGTAAATTTGTAAGTGAAAAGTGTCTTGAATTTTTTAAGGTATTTCTTCTCAGGTAGAAAAAGTGACATTTGCACATATGCAACAGCAGCTAACAATGTGTATTTATTGTAAAACTTTTCATAAATGACAGTCTCCAGCAGGGTTTTCAGTTTTTAAAATATCCAGTAACATTTAGTACTGACTGTGTACATTTAATCTTAGTGTTTGGAGACCTTGCAGGATCTTGGGGATTCGCCTATTTAAGCCTTAAGCAAAGATTTGTTTATTCTATTACTGGAAAGTTTTCACTAAACTAAGGGTTTGCCTGAAGGCATTTGCATGCTGTGTGGTGCTGCTATGCTGCAGCTGAATGACTCACTGGGTTACACTAACAATCAAAAGGAGCTAATTAACTGGGACTGAATGTCCATTTTGTTTTACTCATAATTAGTGCAAGTTCTGCAGGAACAGTCCTGCAAATTTACATCCAAATATAGTTTTCTTTCAGGGATATGCAGTTTCTATAAAAAGTATTCACTCGCTTGAATGTTTATTACTTTTACAAATCAATAATGATCAACTTAATTTGTTTTCCTTTTGTTTATGCTAAAATATTGTCAAAAAACCAACAATAATAAATAAAAAATAAAATATGTAACACAAAATGAGTGAATAAAATGGTGGATATTGCATCAATATTCAAGTCAGTATCTAGTGAACTCTGGTTTGGTTTGAATGCACGTGAGTGTCAAGGGGACTCAAACCTGCTCTAAAAGGAGGAAATGGACTAGAGTGCAGGGCATTTTGGGTAAATGCAACCAAAACAAATGTGTCAACTAGCACTGGCAGGAGAAATGGCTCGAAGTTTTTTGCCAGACTAAAGAGAAATCCTACAACCACTAAAATCTGACACTACTCCATTTGTGTTTACATTTTGTGAAGGACGGTGCACTCAGTGTCTCACTTTTAGTGTTGCTTCCTTCAGTGGTTCTTGGTGTAGCGCCACCACAGGTGAGGAGGGGAACAGGTTTGACTTAGTCCAGTGTGAAAGAGCAGCTGAAAATGTAGCAAACGCTGCAATTTTGGTCCCTAATCGAACCGAGTCAACGAGATTATCAGGAAAGAAACACCCTAAAAGTAAAAGTTTCAACATAAGTATGGAAAATCTTGAAAACTTTGGACAACTTATCTCACATTGGACAAACAAAAAAGAAGTTCAAATCTTTTATTGAAATAAAAAGGTTTTTCGTTAGAGATTTAGTGTTTCTTTAACTTTGCATTGCAATAAGTTCCTAGAAAGTTACAGCCTGAGATTTTATGTATTATATAAAGTTTGCAATAACTAATGATATAAGCCTTCTTTTCATTAGGCAGAAAGCAGGATTGCATAAGTTATCATCCTTCTTCTGTTCAACAGAGCAACAAATTGTTTTAATCTGCTGCAGCAGAAAACTGAGAGGCAACCCTGGACTGTTCCCAAAAAACACATTGAATTTAGATTAAGACTATCTGCAATTCAGAGCAGTTTCTTATAATCCACAGCTACAGCAACACAAAGTAATTTTAATTCCCAAGAGTCTGCGCAAATCCAGCTGGAGTTTCGGCAGATGAGTTCACTGTTCATCCTGCTAAGACAAAGAAATGGGAGTCTAGCCAAGGACACACGTCCACCTCAACGGGCTCAAGTCATGGAACAAATCCCCGTCCCATCGGATCCAAACACCTCGTGTTGTTTTTGTTGTTACCGGGATGAAATGACCTTGGACTTCCTGTTCTGGGACATTTCAAACCTTTGCAAAAGTTTTGTTTTCCAATAACGAGAAGTCCTTAGAGACGGCCAGCCTCTGTCACAGCAAATTTGTCTGGGACTGCAGGAAACCTTTCATTAGTGGAGTTGCTTATTGTTTAATTGTTCAGCACACAGATGCTTCATTAGTTGCTGATAATTTCCCAGAGTGATAGCTATCAGATTTGAGTGTGTGCCTGCATTATCTAGGATAACTATGTTGATGAAGTGTGTAGCATCAGCGATGGAAGGAGATTCTTCATATCAGACATTCAAGAATTTAAAAATTCAAGAAACTAGTCGTGGAAAAATGTGAAAAGAAAGGTTGGATATCCTTTAAAACAACTGAGTGAAGCAGACTGTTGGCTGTAGATCAACTATTATTTATTAATCAAAGTTTTTAATTTTTGAACACCTAAGTTTTGAAATTTTTTTTTTTTTTTCACCAATTCTCTCCTGGGGTTTTCATAGTTTAGTGATGTAAGTGTGCCCAAAGCCGCCATCTTGTTTGACAAACGGGTCTTATTTACTTTGTAATTATTTATAAAAAAAATTAAAAAAATCTTGTTTTGACATTTTTTTGTCATTCTGTTTTTAGCAGAAAAGAGAAAAACGATAAATCATTCAAGTGAAAATTAGTGACCTTTGTCATGCAATTAATTGATTTACTGCTTATTTTGACATGCCTAGTTGAGCATCTTGTGAAATTATACCTCGGTATCAGTTCTACAGATAAGAAAATACTTAACCTTTTAACACCTTAACATTAAATTATCAGTAGCAGGATTTTGAAACAATAAAACTACTTTGTATTTCAAAGAACGATCAACAGAAAACGAGGTATTCATGTCAGATCCTGATAACTAAGGTTTTTTGTCATAAAAACACCTTTTTTCTTATAATTTTAATATGTTTTTTTTTGGTAAAATTGCATCTATTTTCTGCTATTATTGTGAATACATTCTTGTAACATTCCTGTAGCCTGACCCTCGAACTCACAGAAAGGATAATGGGGGAAAAAAAGCCACTTTCTAAACATTTTTTTTGTAATTTCAGTTTTAGAAAAGAATGTAAGTAAAAGTAAAAAAGAAAAAAACAAAAAAAACAAGTACAATCTGAAACCAGATCTGATATGAAAAGTAGGAGATGTAAATTTTATGCCACATCGCCCAGTCCTAAAGCAAACTGAGAAACAAAATGGCTTCAGTTGAAACAGACAAGAATAAGTCAAATCAGTCACTGCACAAACTTCCTAAATCACTTAATTTCCAACACAACAAACATCTCATACAACTCCCTAAAGTCTTCTATACTTCTATGTAAGGAAATAAAAGAAACAGCAAAACCTTAACCTTGTATTTAGTCAAGTTATATAAATATAGATATATTTTGCTTTTAGAGTGACCTCTATGTACAGCGAGCGTTTTGCCCCTCGTTGGAGAAAAGTGTTTGGGTGGGTTTGTTTGTTTTTGTTTTGCATCATCTCTTACTTGAAAATCACTTTTTCAGAGCAGGAGAAATTCAGACTGAGGTTTAGTAGTTTCACAGGGGAGATGTTGTCTTTTTCAGGTTCAACAGTTCACAGCTTTTTTGCTAGGTTTTGTATAATGGGGGAAATGAATATCTGACCTTTTAAGTTTGCTCCCTTTGAAAAAAACATCTGTATCATTTTAATTTCACCAAAAAAATCCAGTTGCATATCTAGGAGTGAAAACAGAATTTGACCCCAAAGCAAAACTTGACCTAGTACTTGGTGGAGAAATGTTTGTTTACAAGCACAGCAGGGAGAAGTTTCTTAAGGTTGGACACAAAGTTTGAACTCAGCTCAGGAGGGTGAGCGGGTCACGACGTTACAAAAACTACAAAACATTTGAATTTCTTTGAGGCAACTTACTTCCTTCAAATTTCTGTACGATTGAGGTCTGGAGACTCGCTAAGCTGCTTCAGTATTTTGATATCATTTGTCTATATTTACCAAAGTTTTGCTGGTAAGTAGCTTTTTACACCTTTGTGCATTCATTGAATTTTTGATGTCGGGAAGCAGCAAAGACTATACGGTAGTTTGTGTAGTATTTTGGTCACTGCAGCTCCTGTACATGCCCTCATCTGATAAGGCGATGATCAATTTAGCTGAGGTCTCAGGGTGAAACAAATGCTCAGTCAGAGTGAAAAAACATCCTGAAACATCAACATCCTCCCAAAAAAAACAAACAAAAAAACCCCCAAACAAAACAAACAAAAAAAAAAACCCAAGAAAAACATTTGGTCCAGGGTAAGCAAGTTTCACAAAATCTTACCAAGTATTTTTGGTCTATTTTCTGGTACACTTGAAATAAGACAAAACTAACTTACAAAATACTCACGATTGTGCATCAGTTGAAAAAATGCAGGTGTCTGTTGATTTTGCGTGAATTTCCGCAATTGTAGAATCACAAAAAACCGCACAATACTGGAAATAAAAACCTAATTTGACTAAGTGAGACGCATATCATCTATTTAGAAATGTTTCGTATTCTATTTCTATGCACTAGTTTGACTTAATTTCCCCTTTGGAATCAATAAAGTGTTTTTGAATTTGAATTAAAATTAGCACTCTTTAGTAAATACTGAATACAGTTTGGCAGTGTTTCCCATGATTAAAATCAATCATTTTTTAAAAGACTTTAGCGTAACTTAGACTTTTTCCACCAAGAAGTTTTTATTCTTTATTTCTCTCAATCAGTGAACGAGTCACTTTTTACTTTATATAATTTTAAACAACTAAAGGTTCAGGCTGATTCTCTGATCTTCAGTGGGTGACAGTTTGTCCCTCAAATATGAAGCTCTAAAACTTGCAGATATCAATTACTGCAGTTTTAGCAGAGCAGCTTCACAGGTGTGAGGATTTTACTGATGATATATTTACAAAAGCACTCCATAAAAACACACCAGCTTCCCTTTGAACTGTCTAGTTTCTGCGCCCTTTCATCTTAAGAGTTGCAGTGTTTATGATTTACTGAAATAATTTAAAGTTTTGATCAATACAACGTGACAGGAAAATAAAACTTCACAGAATCTTAAAAAAAATAGGTTTAATTGTCAATCAAAAACTATGCAAAATGTAATTAAGCCCTATTTTGCTGTCACATTTTCTCTATCCTACCAGGAGAAATAAAATCAGTTTGGTCAATTATTATATTAGATATAATTATTCCAATTATTAGCTTTTAACAACTCAGGCGGAAGCGAGAGCTCCATGCAACACAAGTAATAACCCGGCCAGGACACGGTGCGCTAAATAATAAAATATAACGTAATGAAGATTCGAGGCAGATACATTTTCCTTGAGGAATTTTAATAATACTGGTATTCGAATCACTTGAGGAATCGTTTCAGTCCTACTTTGAATTGTTCCCCTCCTCGTCAGTGGGGGTGCTGCACCATAAACCACTGAAGGAAACAACACAAAAACCTTTGAAGAAGACATTATTGGCAAAATGTAAACAAAAATAGAGTAGCATTAGATTTTAGCGGTTGTAGGATTACTCTATTGTCTTTGGTAATAGGACACAAACTATTTCTCCCTCTTGTGCTAGGCCAGGGTATTTGTTTGGGCTGTATTTACCCAGAATGCCCTGCGTTATAGTCCACTTCCTGCTTTTGGAGAGGTCTACAGTCCGCTTGGCAACGTTTGTGTAGTATTTTGCATTCAAAACATACCAGAGTTCACTTCAACCAAACTGATACCGAGGTTTGTAGGTGGACCAGAGTTCGCTTTTTTTGGTCCGCATCAGAGTTCGATTTTGCATTCACACTTTCCCAAATGAACTGAACTTTCAAGGCAAACAAACTGGAGTCCAATTAAAGCGAACTAAACATTACTGTAGAAAGAGTGTTGCTGCAGAGTGCATGCAGGCCACTTTGAGGTTGTAAGCCATTCACATAAAAGTCAGATTAAGTTTGGATTTAATTAGGAGTAGGAAAGAAAGCAAAATTTTAATCAGTTAGTGGGTTTCACTTCCACTGGAATGATCTCACTGTTGTTACCGCTAGCTGCTGCAGATCCATGCAGCGCACAGCAAGCTGCATGGACGTATTTGGACAAATAAGGTGTGGATGTCTACATCTTATTTCAGTCTGCTGCTTCTGTACGGTGTTTATTTTAGATCCTTATCCTCACACAAACGGATTCAGATGTTAGACCAAAGATAAAAAGCCACCATACCTCTCACTAAACACCGTCAGAATGAAAAGTCTTAGCAAAAATGGCTTCAGACTAAAAGGTCCCAGAAAGAAAGCCAAGCAATACCTAAACCAGTTTTATCACCTTGGATTATTCCAGAAGTAATGATAGATATGACAAAATGTAAGAGGAAAAAAAGACCAGAGACTTTTTTGTCTGAAGTCGTTTTTGCTGAAGTTGTTCTTTCTTAAGACTTTTTTTCTCACGCCTTTCTTTCTGATTCCTTTTCATCCAAAGCCGTTTTTCCTTAGGTGTTTTTTCTGAAGCCATTTTTACTGAAACCATTTTGTCAAAAGCTGCTTTTGCTGAAAGCTTTTAATCTGATTGTCTTTCTTCCTGAGACTTTTTTTTGTCTGAAACGGTTTTTGCTGAGATCTTCTTGTCTGATGCCTTTTCCATCAGCGGTCTGATGCCTTTTTGTTTGTCGTCTGACACCTGAGGCCATTCGTTCTAATGTTTGAGGATCTCCTAAATGTACACCGTGCCTCTGTCTTCTTCTTACATGCTGCGTCATCTTGTTGCTGCAGAGACAAAGTGCAGATGAGTGCAGCTGCTAAAGCAGCCAGCATTTTCAGCCTGACGGTTTCCTGATAGAATCCAGAGGAGACTGGACCCTTCCACACGTTTATCAGCAACAAGCAGCAGAGCAATTACACCACAAACTACAATGGAGAAGATTACTGGAAACAGCTTCTACAAATTACCATAACTCAGAGTGAAAGCTTCTCTCTCTCTCCCCGTCTCCTCAGCTAAACCTGTTAACATGCAGTCAAAGGAATCCCTTGCTTGAATTCACACTCTGGTGATTATCAGGAGTGTTATGTTGCTTGTCTGGCAGGATTCAGTCAGACACAGATTACTGACAGAGAACAATGTCATTTTCTTTTAAGTGACAACAACAGAAACATCTTCTGTCTCTGCAAACAGATGCTATCCATCTATATTTCCTCGAATTTTCTGCGTTGGACTTTGGAGTGTACTTAAAAAAAGTACATTTTAATCAAAGGAGAACTTCAAACAGAATGTTAACAGGATTAAATAGGAAGCATTTATGTAAATGAGAGAAAATCAAAGCGTGAGATGTTTTTCAACGGAACACCAAATGATCGAAGAAGTGGAACTTGTTGGAGGTAATCAGGCAAGGCAGCGAGGCTTAAAGCTGACAGGGTGGACAAACTTAACAGAGCATGTAAAATCACAGCGTTCGACGCTCTCCCAGCGGAGCAGGAAGCTCAGCGATCTAATCCACCATGCTGTGTTAGCAGATGCTGCATGATTTAGTCATAGGTTTTAAAAATCAAGGTCCAGGTACTGCCAGTTTTTTAGAAGCAAAGAAAAAAAACACAACATAATACGTATTCAGGGTTGAATGCCGTTCATAAGCATTTGCAGAAGAATTTCTTTCATTAAATGCACATTTCTCCTTTTGGAAAATGTGGAGACAAACGGCAGAGCTGATTCCTGACACTTTATGCTAATCTGCTATTATTTGCCTCGATTTGTCCTTGATGGAGACAGCTGCAGCCTAAGGCATGCTGGAGAAACTGTCTGGATTAATGCCTAACACACACACACACACATAACTGAATATATTTTTCAGCACTGATCTGTATCACTACCTCGGCCAGCAGACACTGATAATATGGTTTCTATTGTTAGCTGTTGAATCCTCAGCGCTGTAATCTTTCTCGATAATTATGATACATATTTATACTGGTTTCAAGGTATGAAAAAGTTGTGCGGAGGTTCTGGCAAGAAAAGGTTAACGGGTGAAGCTCGACTTGTTGCAATAAACAATAAATCGATTAATCACATAATAAATTAAGATCAATAATTTTCATTTGCATGATTTATTGTTTTTCCCTTTTTCTACTAAAAACTGGATGATAAAAATCTTCAGTTTGGTGTTTTGGTCTCAGCTTTCCCTTTTTTTTAGAAGAATTACTTTTTTTAGACTAATACATTTTATTTATTGTTTCTGTTGTTTTGTTTGTTTATTTTTGGACATTTAAAATGTCTTTCAGCTCCAATGTTAAATGTAGAATTAAAAGTTCTCTTTGAGAATGGGTTCTTGTATTATAAAATGGTTTAAAAACAACGTTATAATTTTTTGAAATAACTTCTGAGACAATTTATTAACCAGAAAAACTTGTTATTGAGAAAGGTTTACATATGCATTCACATCAAAGTATGCTAAAGAAAATAACAGTGTAATTATTATACTGATATTTTTACCTAAATTTCTTATACCGGCCCACTTAGCCTAAGCATAATATATATCGATATCGAATGATAAATAAAAGTTATTGTGATATGACATCGTGTCGTCCAGCCCTAGTTTCAACATTTGTGTCCATTTCAAAACAGAAAACTTTGTTGTGAAACGACTCAAAGCTTCTAAATTAAGCAAAACTCTCCCACCACTGCGGAATAAGATCATAGGTCTACTTTTCCTCTTTGACGGGATAGCAATTTGAAAAGGAAGACACTCTAACGCCTCACAGAAGTTATAAAAACCTACATGTGTCTGGAGGGATAGGAACAAAACAACCTGCTCTACTGTCCATTTCTATTTTTGCTCTTTGTTTCCTTTCACAGGAGTAAAAGCTTCTGGAGTTTGAGTTTTGTTTTCAGTGTTTGTCCTGTGAGGACGGTGTGACCACTTATCGATCAATCTACAGTGGGAGAAATGTCACAGCATCGCTGTGGATCAGCAAACTGGCCTTTGAGGATAAATCTCATTAACTTTGCAACATTGCCATTCTGCTGTCAGTCAACAAACCAAAATGCCAAAAAGAAAGCTGGAACCTTTGCTCTGAGCAGAGAGAAATACCAAACAAGGGAGCCAAATGGTTAGGAGACATGAACCTCGTCGTTTTAGCTCTGGTAAAGCCAGATCGTTTAGCAATTATGGGTTTTGTCTGAAGAGAAAACTGACTCAATAATGGAGGAACAATGTGCAGTGAAATATGGTGCTGGGTTTCTTATAAAATAATCTTGTTAAAGGAGAGATAATTACACACTTTTTAGTTTGTTAAGCATTAAAATTACCAAGCCTCCTGAGAGAACTAAGATGCATCTTTAAAATATCAATTCACCCCAAAAATGTGAATTTGGCAGAGTAAATCCTTCAACTCCATCCAAATCTGCTATCAGGCAAGTCATAGGTTACAACTACAATAAACTCATATAAGCAAATATAAACACATTACATATTAGTTTCACCTTTTGTACTAAATTAAATAAATGAAACTTTTGATGCATATGAAATTAACCTGCATGTAATTTGACACAAACAGAGACTGCAGGTAGTTTTTTTTTTAGGTTAACAATTTTAAAGTACATGATGATGAATGAAATTAAGAATCTATATTTTAAAAAAAGACCAGAAGTTTAATTCTTCCCACTATTTCTTATTCCAAAGTATATCAACTTTAACAGCTCTGAAGTATGTAAATTCAACTAAATAAAATCCTCTTGAAACTGATTTGTTTTTTTATGTTGTAACATACTTTTATAAACTTCTAACTGCTATTTCCAAAAAACACAACAACAAAAAAACAATTCTTTTTAAAGTGTGAACTCGTAGCTTTGTCAGAAAACAACACATAACTGGGAGATAAATCCAGGTGGAAAAGAGGGAAATAAATTTTTTATGAGTTTTCAGCTCATTCTGACAGACAAGAGTTAGCCCTTTACTGGAATTAAACACACAGCGGAAACTCATAATATTTTTGAGAGGCTTTACCTCAATGTTTCGCAGTTTTTTTCTACTAAAAGGCTGATTCTGTCCAATCTCTGGCAGCCAGCAGGAGACAGAGACAGATTGCTAACAACCTGGAGCTGCTGCCACTCAGGTCAATCTATAAAGAGATCCCCACACAGTTTCAGTAACCGATAAAGCTCAAAGCTTTGTGGAAACAATTGCTAACGGAGAACCCTGATACTCAGATCTGCAGTGGTTTGCCTCTGTAAAATGCAGGAGGTTTGACAGCTTGATGTATGGCTAACACAACGTCAAGGCAGAAAGACATCAGAAGTGAACTTAGAAAAAAAAAGACGCAAAATTGTCGGTAGTCAGCAACAAATGTTAAATCTACAACAAACTGTCTGGAAAAGTAAAGAAGGTGTTACACGGTCTAGTCAAAGTCCAGACCAAACCTTACTGACCTAAAACCAGCAAACAGGCAGTATGTTATGCACCAGTGTTCTTGTGAATCGTGTCATTTAAAAGTTAGTTTTTTGTTTTAATCTTTTTTTTTTTTGTTTTAATCAAAATGGCGAAGGATTTTCAGGTATTTTCATAAATGTAAACAGACGGAGTTTCTGCCGATTTTACAAACTCAACTTTAATACTTTTAAAACCTTTTCAGGATTATTATGATTTTAACAATAAATTTCCACTAAAATGTATGGACCTCATCCAAGCAGCTGGGGAGAAAATTTGCATTTACCCATGATACATGTAAAAAAAGCTGGCTAGCTAGCAGTGGTATAATAGCAGCTAGTTAGCGGTAGCCTCAACCTCAGTGAAGATGCATGAGTGCGAATGACAAAAGATTTAAAATAAATAGAATATTTAAGATTAAATAGCTGTCAAGAATAAATTTAAGACTTGTGAAGAACATATTTCACATATTAAAGGCCAACTTACTTTCTAAAAAAAATGTAAGACATTTTAAGGACGCATGGTAAACAACAGAATATGTTTGGTTTGCACAAACTCTGCAGTTGACAGACCTTCAAGGTAAATTCAGTAAGTCAAATCAGAACACAGATAGGTGGCTGGGCTGCATGTAAAGCCAGACTTCTCTCCTTGGGTTTCATTCTGTTCAGCTGCACAGGCACTGTAACCATCATGAAAGGCTGCACACATGTGCTGCATTTAAATATTGAAAGAAAAACATATTTACTTTACAAATGTGGTAAAAAAAAAAAAAAAAGACCCTGAGGGGCACTTGTTGGATTTTATGTGTTGGGTTTCAGCAAAGTACCGTAAACAGTTGATTTCACACTCTTCCTCCGCCGATGGATCTTCAGGCCACTCCAACCATCAGTTGGTCAAATCCTCAGTTCGCTGTTTAAAAGGACAATAATGAGTCTTTTTAACATATGAATGCACACACAGTGGATGATGTCAAAGAGAGTAGATAACAGAAATGTAGCTGGACAATTTTAGCAGCAGAGATTACATATTTTCCTGATATTTTGCAGTTCAAGATAGCAAACGAGATATGCTGCATCTATGGACATGTGGATGACCGGTAGTTGGTATTCTTATTGCCGTCATATATAAACACTGGCAGCAAAAATCACCACAGTGTGAGACATCTCATTATTTAAATAGTAGCGCTGCAGTGTTATGAAAATATGATAATAATATTGTTAAAAATCTCAAAGATAGAATCAGTTTCATTAGGTTATGAAATGTGTGAATGAATATGACATTACCAAATTCTGCTGGATGATAAATTGTCCCAGATGTTATTGTAATAACTGATAATATTGTTGTTTTAAAACCATTTTCAATAATGTTCATTGCATAATGATCCAAGAATACATTCTCAAAGATCAATAAACTTTAATTTCTAACAAACATTTAACACTGGAAGACATTTTACATATCCAAAATAAATAAACTAAATAAATAGACTGAATTCTGAATTCTCATGAACAAAACTGAACTTAAAACAAGCCGCTAGTTGAGACCAACACATGCAGATTTTGGTAGAGAAAAGAGAAAAACTATAAATAAAGCAAACAGAAATGATCAATCTCATTTTAATTTATCATGCATTTAATTGATTTATTGCTTATTGCAACAGGCCTCATTCCATTATTTCATTTATGACATGGGAGAATTGTTTTTGCCATAAGTAAAATAATCTACCAATGGAACAATGACCTTTTCTTTTATTAATATCAAGGAATTGTGTAATTAAAACAAGCTCCTATATCTTGCTGAAAAGTTACTTTTAAGTTAGTTTTGTCTTTTTTAAAGTGAACTAAGATATTTGCAATTGAAACTAGACAAAAATTACTTGGTAACATTTTGTGTTTTTGCAGTGTATTTCTGGCTCATGAATAGTTTTGAACATTGAATTTATAATCTAACTAACCTGAATGTATTTTAGTGGACATTTAACAGATGTTGTCCAAATGACTAAATTTCTTTCTGCATTTACAGTAAACTTTATTACTGCACTAACTCTAACAGGACAGACGTGATTAATTAGATCCTAAAAGGTTTGAGTTTAAGTGGATTTTTAAGCTGCATCCCCGTTCCTGTTGTGAGGAAGCGAATGGCGGTTCAGCGTGTGTTTATCATTAATTTGCAGTCAGCAACTGAACAGATATTAGCCCGGCCTTATCAGCGAAGGCCACAAAGCGCTGAGGGTGAAGCGGAGCGGATGCTGGGAGGGAAGCAGCTCCTCTGAGAGCCAGTTAATGATGGTCCCCACTGATGGAGGCTGACGCCGGGCCTGAGGCGTCTCTGTGGACAACCAATAGCAACTGTCGCTGTCTAATTTCAAAGACGGCACACAATCTGCTCATTCTGAAGGGTCCGAGTTGACGAGTGTTGATAATAATGTTCAACATTTAGCTAAATATATTTCACAGGACACTCTGCAAGGTCAGTGCTCAAATTGTGGATTAAGTTCTTCAGAAACGAGTTTGCATCCTTAAAGTTTTCTCTGTTGCAATCTTCTAAGCCAGTGTTTTTCGAAGTGGGGGCCGCGGACCCCTGGGGTGCCACTAGAGGGCGCCTCAGAGAACATCAAGGAAATTGGGAAAAAAATGTATCCAATACATTTTTAATCACAAAGGAATCAATATTTTAATAAAAAACATCTAATCCATTTTTCAGTCATTATTATAAAATATAAATTAAACTAATTTATTGAAATGTTATTTTCCATCCTCAGTTTTCTGATTGGCTTCCAGTCAAATTTATCAAGCTGTTTTGCTTCCCAGCGAGTGTAGCGTAGCTAACTAAAGTCAGAAGGTATGAAGTTCTCAACAATCGATAAATCAATTAATTGCATGATCAATTAAAACAAGATTAATAATTTCCATTTGCACGATTGATCATTTTTCTCTTTTCTCTCTTTCTACCAAAACCTGGATGAGAAAAGTCTTTAGTCTGGCGCTTTGGGCTCAAATATTTAAAGGACAATTTTGTTGACAGAGTCTTCATAATGTAGTTTTGTTGTTTTTGATTTTTGGATATTTAAAATGTCTTCCAATTTCAGTGCTAAATGATTGATAGTTTATTAATCTTTAAGAATATGCCCTTGCATTATTATTATTATTATTATTATTGTTATTATTATTACTATTATATTACTTGAAAATGATCTCAAAACAACAAATTTATTGTTTATTGCAAAATCTTCTGGGATAATTTATTGTTCAGCAAAATCTGCAATCGGAACAGGCCTAGAATGAGGAAGCCTTTATGTAAACGAATGTAACAATTATTGAGAACAGAGAACAAAAGTGAGAAAAACATCTTAAAAGTTTATGTTTCTCTACATATTTTGTAGAATTATCTCCTGGTTTGCAAACAGGTTAATGCTGCGGCACAGAAAAGTTTGGTAACCCCTCTTCTAAACTTCAACTATTAACTCATTTGTTTGTTGAATTAATTTCAAGAATATTTGTGATTATTTCTCTTATAATGAGTTAAAAGTAATCACAATAGTCCATAAAACTGAAATTTCTAACATTATGTTGATAATGTAGTCTGCAGATTTACTTGAAATAAATGGAAATGAAGAATCCATTTACATAAAAGGACCTTTTCATCTGCATAACACCATTCTGTGATTATAGTGCAGAGAAAGTCCTTCGCTTCTCCAATGACATCCCAAACTCTGTAAATCTGTATTCAGTCAGCAGAGCGACACTAAGGGAAAAGTAGCCGTATGACCTCTTCTTTGCAGATGTGACTCTGTAACTGGAACAGTTTAAAGTAGGACAGAGCTTAAAAGAACCTGCATGCTCAGCACAACTCTGTTAATGGTAAAAAAGAAGTCCATGCAGATCTTGAGACAAAAGAGATCAACCTCGATGTCCGAAACACATGACTTTCTCATTAAATAAAAGATATTTTCCCAAACTTTAATATTCCTTCATTTTAAAGTGGCCTAAACATTTCCTGACACTTGGGAAAATATTCTGTATGAGATATTTGTTGGATCTTAACATTCCACTTTGTTCTTTATCCATTTTCTAAGCACACACTAAACACCTAATATTCAACTACACACTCCAAAAACAAAATCTTATAGAGTATTTTGGTCTAGTTTCTAGTAGGGCTGTTGTAAATCAATATTTTAGTAATCGAGTAATCTATCGGTTATTCTTATGATTAATCGAGTAATCGGATAAAAAAATTATGAAATAAAATATTGGTAAATCTGGCATAACACCGGTGTTACTATCAGATATCAATATCAGTCCATTTTTTCAGTTTTGAGCATCTCTCACTGTTACTTTAGTTTAGAAAACTAACCTATAGCAATAACAGCTCACTTTCTAAGTTTACCTGAAGTACAGTAATACAAAAATCTGAAATTTTATTCAATTTAACAATAAAGACGCAGGCTCACAAAAATGCTTATAAAAAACGTCTATGCTCCAGCTTCTAGTTTATGTATTCATCTTCAGTCAGTTTAATAGATGAATAATTTCTAGTGCTGATATTTTACTTGGAAACAAGACAAAACTAACTTAGAAGTAACTTTTCAGCCAGATGCAGGAGCTTGTTTTCAGTAAATAAAATAAAAAGTGCTAGTTTCACTGAAAGATTATTTCACTAGCAACAAGGGAAAATGTCTTGCTACAATTTAAGTAATCTGCCAATGGAACTAGAACTTTTTCATCAATATTAAGAAAATATTGACTTAAAACAAGCTCCTATATCTTGCTGAAAATGTAGTTATAAATTAGTTTTGTCTTAGTCAAGTGTACTAAGATATTAGCTCTACACAGTATCAAATATACTTGGTAAGATTTTGTATTTTTGAAACTTAAAGACTGAATAGAAATTAATACAAATAAATAAGAACATTATATTTAAACCTTGAAAAAATAAAGGGTAGTTTGATACATTTGCATATTGTATGCACGGGGCTGTACAATCATCATATCAATAATCCTTTTTGCAAAGTTACAATAGCAAAATCTATATAACTTGATGCATTGGTTGTTTCTGACAGGGAGCGGTGAATTTCTGCAGATGGCAGTAGGAGCTCTGAAAGGAGTTTTTTTTTTTTTTTCACAGATTATCTGTCTCATGTAGGGTTAGACAATAAATTAATATGTATTGCAATAGAAGTGATCCATAGCAATAGATAATACAATTGATAGAATTTTCAATAATTTCACTCAACCACGGTGGCTTCAGAAACGCACAGCATTCTGGGCGATCTAAGCAGAGGAAAGACTTCAGTCGGTTGGTGGAATCAACTAACTCACTCACTCTTTGGTTTTCTAGCAACTCTGAAAACCAAAGAGTAGTTGCTAATTACTGTACAAGTAGTTAGCAACTACTTGTACAGCAACAGTTTAAGGTTTCACTACTGTGCTACATAGCTGCTTAAGAAATGTATTAAAAAAGAATGATTTTTGTAGAACTACTGCAGCTTAAAGAGGAAAAACAACTTTCTAGCTAACTGGCACCAGAGAACAAAAGTGTAAATAAAAGGTTAGAACCTTTTTGGAACAGAAAGTCTCATATGGTGTTTTTCAGTCTGTCTGAAGCAGAGTCTGACATGCAGTGCTTTTTTAATGTTCAATGCTGCTCTCCACATCATATCAGCTGCCCTTTGCTGTCTAAGAAGCCTGAATTCATGTGACCGCTGCACGTAATTTCACACATGTCTGCTCCTCTGAACTCTCTGGAAGGAGGATATGACCTCAGCTTTTACGTTGAGTAGATACCGCTCTTTCATAGCTCCTGTTTCTGGAGAGTTTAAATTATATAGTTGATGCACATTTTCTGTGATTACATTTCATGTGCATTTTGTGAAGAGCAGAAATGTTTTTCTGTGAAGCTAGAGGCCACATAAAAGCTGCAGTGAAATGCTGAAAATTTCTACAACGCAGAAGATATTTGCACAGCTGAATAAAGAAGAAAGCCCTTAGCCTTTTGAAAACGCTTATTCACAGATAAAAGAATTTATTATCATGGTTTAACACTGACCCGACATCAAAGATTTCATTAAAATCCATGAGTTACATTTCTTCCATGGTTTTATGCCTATGATGTGGTTTTTTTTAATAGAAACTGGTATTGAATCTACTTGTGAGTTTAACCTTCAAAACATTGTGGGTAAAAAGACAGAACAAGTTAATGTAAACTTCAATATTACTGTCTACTCTTTTGCCAGACTTAAAGAAAAATATATATTTAAAGCATAAATCAATCCGCAGTATACTCTTAAATACATTTTTGATTTATTAACAAGGTCAGTTTATACATCAATTGTGCAAATGCTGATATAGCTTAAAATGCACAAAAAAGAAAACACTGATAATAAAGCTATTTTATCTGGGAATATTTGCATATTAAATATGTAGAACTATGATGCAAAAACATGTACTTGCTAAGTGCACTGTTTTGTTTCAGCACATATATATATATGTCAACAAATGTCATTTTAAGTTACGTAATGACAATTTTCTTTCAGAAAGGCTGAAAACTGTAATTCAAATTAACTGATTGATTATGTAAGTTCAGTTGTGTATAACAATGTCTGATACAAATGGCTTTCTAAAAAGGATGGCTTCAGGTTCCTGTTGTTGGAAACAATCCAATGTGTTGGTAGTATTAATAAAATTGTAACATATTGTATCGTTATTATTATTAAATCAAATGTGTACAAAATGAAACACTCACCTTCTTCTTTGGTATAACAAGAGTTGCTAATTAGCTTAGCTAAGTTAGCTTAGCCGTGTGGTATCCCTTCCCGAATCTTATATTTGCCGGTTAATTTGGACCTTGGAACATTATTAAACTAACAAACTGATCAATACTATATCACTACCTAAAGCTATGGTTACGTTTGATAAAAACAGTTTTATTAACCAGTTTTTACAAGGCCGAAATAACCAACTGTCAGCTTCCTAAACCGTAACGGTTGGAAGAGAGATAGCGAACGATGGGTCTGCTGTGATTGGTTGTTTTGTTGCTGGGTAACAGCCAACTCCGCTACTGATTGGAGGATTTGTAACTAGTTCCGTGCTCCGGTTCTATGTCCATTCATACTCTTAATGAAAAGCTACTTCAATTTATTTCAAGAACTGGTGTTCTGCATCACATATAAATAATTTGGAGATGTTTTACATAGTTTTATAATTTATTATGCTTTAGCGCTTGAGGATTTTTCTTTTGTCATAAGCCATTTTTCTCCGCTAGTTTGTTTTGATTGCATTTACCCAGAATGCTTTGCGCTGTAGTTTGCTTCTTGCTTTTGAAGAGGTATCAGGTCCGCTTGACATTCACATATGCATTCGAACCGCACCCGAGTTCACTCCAACCGAACCGAAAGATGGATCAGAGTTTAAATGTGAATTCACACCTCGCCAAATGAACCAGACCATCTAGACAAACAAACCAGAGTTGGATTAAAGTGGATTAAATAGGGTTGGTGCAAATGCAAACATAAAAAAAAAACAACCCACAAACCTACAACATTACATCTCTTCTTAGAGGTATTTATTCCAGTTTGATGCAGCCAACAGTCACTGACTCACATGTTAAACCATCATTCCCAGTTTATGGACTCATCCCTCACATCTGTTGCTTCAACACGAACCACTAAACAGTGATTACAAACAGTCAAGGCATACAAACTTACATTTACTATTTGTACAATTTATTGTCAGTAAATCCATTCAATCTCCACTCTATCCATCCATCCCTTGTTCACATACACACGTAAACACTGTACAGTGTTCAGAGGCTGAAATATTTTAGTCTATTAAGTCTTAAAGAAGCAGATGAGTACGCTTGTTTTAAGCCGAGGCCGTGCACTGCAAAACACAAAATCTTGAAGTGTTTTTGTCTAGATTTCAGAGCAGTATGTAAGACGAAACTAACTTACAATTAACTTTTTAACAACTTCTCAGGTAAATAATTACTTATTTTAAAAAAGTACTGGTTCCATTGGTAGATTATTTCAGTTACATTTTTCCTATGTCATAAGTGAAATAATCTGCCAGTTGTTTTTTTAAATCAATATTCAAGGATTATTTACCTAAAACAAGCCAATATATATTTGCAAAAAGTTACTAGAAAGTTAGTTTTGTCTTATTTTAAGTGTACTAAGAGATTTGCAAAGGAAAGTAGACAAAAATAGATTAGAATTTGTGTTTTTGTAGTGTGAGATGATTTATTCTAACAGATTTAATACAGAGAACATTCTTTCTTCTGTTTCTCAGGAGCATAGAGAGAAGCACATTCAGGGGGAAATAAAGGAGGCAGAAAACATTCAAAAATAATAATAAAAAAATACAATAAAACAGCCAAAAAATGTTCTCCCCAATCTATCACTTTCTGGTTTATTTCTGCTTAATTTCATAAACATCTAAAGCCAAGCTGAGGTGAAACCACCGTCTGGTTTTGATTCATGACAGGAGTGACTATAAGCGTTGAGATTTACAGCGCAGTGCGTACAGATCCCGTTCAGCATCATACATCTCCAATACTGACGCCTCATCTGTAATACAGTCTACTTAAGCTGTTTCCTCCTTTTACGCTCAGACTGTGCAATTTGTTGCACATTAAGAAGAAATCCAGTGTCGGGACTAGGACGACGTCGCCTTAGCAGTGAAGTGGCACAAATGCAGCTGGAGGACAAAGTGAGATACTGAAAAGTGCAAAGAGTCAAAAGTTTGTTTGGTCGTTTCTCTGGAGGAACGCGGTCAGTCGGTTGGTCGCTCTGCGATGTTTTGCAGTGAGCAGCGACGCTGGGTTGGGAAGAGCTCTACATTAGGAGAAACGATGTTGGCGTCTACCTGCCAAAAATGTTCTCATACTCCAGCAATATGAGCTCCACTATCTGGTTCTGGTAAACCATGTTGAAAGCCATATTCAGGGTCTCCATTTCGGGCCGCAGCAGCGTGGGACCGAAGACGATGGCCACGCTCTGAGTGGTCATGCGGTTTTCCTCACCATGATCGACCACTCTGGGAAGGAAAACGTGAAAAAACGTGGAGACAGAACTTTTATCAGTGGTTCATATAATGATAACTTCAGGGTTCTGACACATGTGGCCTCCAAAATTTCTAAAGCTGTGTTTCTAAAAAGTCTCATGATTGTTAACAATGGAAAATAAAAATAAAAATGTGAATTTATAGCAGAAATTTCAACACATAGAAAGCTCTAAATCTCTAACCTTCCAGTTTCTGTTTCTAATCTGAAAGGAAAGATAGGAAGAATGAAACGGGGTGCTAGGAAGATAGGAAAGGCAGAAGGAAGGAAAACAGGAAGCAAAGAAAGAGCAAGCAAAGGAATGAAAGAAGTGAGGAAGGAAGAAAAGAAGGGAGGAAAACACAAAAACAAAGAAAGAAGGAGGAAGGAAAACAGGATACAGAGAAGGAAGGGAAGAAGAAGGAACAAATGAAGAGGAAGGTAGATAAGATGTGGGGAAGGAAGGGCAAAAGGAAAAAACAAAAAAAGAAAACAGAGGAAGGAAAAAAAGATCCAAAAAAGGAAGGAACAAAGAGGAAAGAAGAAAGAATTGAAGGAAGCAGGAGGAAGGAAATGAAAAAATGATGGAAAAAAACATTAAATGAGGAAGGATACAATAAGGGAACAAGCACAAAAGAAGGAATGAAAGATATAGGAAAGGAAAGGAATCTAGGCAAACTGGGAAAAAGAACAAAAGGGGGAAAAGGATGGAAGAAAAATGACAGAATGAAGGAAAATGAGGAGAGAAGAACACAACGAAGGAAATAAAGAAAAAATAAAGGACAAATGGAAGGAAGGACTGAAGGATGTGAACAAAGAAGATCAAAAAATGATGCAGCATTCAGAGAAATAAAAATACTGAATCACATTAGGAAAAACAAATATTTTCTCTGTTTTCATACCAGAATCAAACTCTGAACTTTATTCACACACTAATAAAAATTGCCGCCTCCTCATCACTGCAGATGCACAACTTTATCAAATAAGATCCAAGTTATAAAGTCTTTCCACATTCTTTCATCCATTGGTTGCTGTGGGGTAATAAAACAAGAAGAAGCTGTAAAACGTGTGACTTTCTTACTTCCTGAGGTGTTTGAAGAGAGCCTGCATGGTGTCGTGGTTGGGCCTGGGCAGCTGCCGCACCAGCTCTTTGATGGCCTGCACCCGCTGCCTGTAATCTGAGATTTCTGCAGAAGAAGAAGAAAAACATCAAAACCTGGATCCACCGCAGAGTTATTCTGGTTGCAGCACAAAAAATGTTTTTGATGAGTTTCTCTCACTCATGCAGTACAAACATGTCTAAAACATGAACATAAAACTCATTTAGCAACAGAGGAATGACAGCAGCAAAGATGCAAACATGTCCAATGGAAGTTTTCACATTTTTCCAACACCACCCTTTGGAGATAAAAACAATAAACTAGTTCCACTGGCAGATTAATTCACTTACAATAAGACATTTTCCCAAAGTTATAAGTTAAGTGATCTACCATTGAAACTAGCATATTTTCATCATTCATTAGGGAATTATCACCTTTAAAGAAGCTTATATTTCTTGCTGAAAAGTTATTTGGAAGTTAGTTTTGTCTGATTTGAAGTGTACAAAGATATTTGAACTAGAAACTAGTCAAAAATACTCTGTAAGACTGTATGTTTTTGCAGTGTTGCTGTGCGACGCGTACTGATGGCGGCGACAAAGTCGTGGAACAGAGCGTAGGTGAAGAGCGGCTCCGGCAGCTCCCTGAAGAACATCTTCAGAGCTCCGGTCGTCACATGGATGTCCTCCCACTTCGGGTCCAAGAGGCTCAACTTCTCATCTGGAAAAAAAAAGAGAAGAAAAAACACTTTTCAGAGCCTCCGTTGCTACCAAAACACAAAATCTTACCAAGTATTTCTGGTCTAGTTTTTAGTGCAAATATCTTAGTACATTTGAAATAAGTTAAAACATTTCAGCAATACAGTTCTGGAAAAAATTAAGAGACCTTTTAAAGTTATACATTTCTCTGATTTTACTTTTCATAGGTATGTTTTTTTATTCTATGAACTACTAACAACATGTCTCTGAAATAACAAGCAAAAATTTTGCATTTATTTGTAGAAAATAAGAAATGGTCAAAATAATTAAGAAAAAAAAATGCAGTTCTTTCAGACCTCAAATAATGCAAAGAAAACAAGCGCATACTCATTTAGAAAAAACAACACTAATGTTTGAACTCAGGGAGAGTTAGGAAATCAATATTTGGTGGAATAACCAGGAGGTTTTCAATGGGGTTTGGTGAACTGGGCTCTTTTTTTCCAGAACTGTCTGTATAAAAGCTTCTTTTAAGTAAATAATTTCTTAATATTGGAAAATTACCGGTTCCACTGGCATATTATTTTAATTATAACAAGACATTTCTCCCATGTTGTAAGTGAAACAAACTGCCAGTGGAATTAGAACTGGGTTGCTAGGTAACGGGCAGGGCTTGGCTGGGGTTGCTAGGTAACGGTGCAGTGTCTGTTGAATGTAAAGTAAGAGGAACCAGAACATTTTTTTAATCAATATTAAGGAAGTACTGACTTAAAGCAAGCTCCTATATCTTGTTGACAAGTTACTTGTTAGTTAATTTGATCTTATTTAAAGTGAACTAAGATTCTTTGCACTAGAAACTAGATCAAAAATACTTGCAGTGTTTAACATCTAACAGGACAAAGTGTTTCACAGCAACTCACCATGACAGACAGCAAATCGTAGCTTCTGTATGATCGCCAGATTCCCGCTAACTCTATACAACCCGTCTACATACAGACCTGCAGAGGAACCAAACACAAAAAAATGGGTCAGTGACTTTTATGGAGCTCATCAGGAAACAACCTGCAGGTAAACAGCAGTCAGATTCGTTCCACCTCGAACACTCACCGTTGTTCTCCACGTGATCGATGCACATCCTGACGAAGTTCGGCACCGTGGTGTTCTCCTGCTGACACAAGCTGGACAGACCGCAGCCGAAAACCTGATCTGGAGAAACAAATGACAGGAACCGGGTCACTTCTCTCCTTTTATGCAAAAACCATCAGCTGAAAATGTTCTGTAAGCATTTGGGTTTTAAATCCACTCATCTTGGGTCTGAATGTAAATTGATCCGGAGCTTTCCGTGATTTATTTAAATGGATCTTTGTCTTTGCATAATTTTACATACTATAACTTGAAGGAATTTACTGCAGTAGCATGAATTTGCAAGACTGTACTTATAGATATGTTTACAGATGTATTCAAAGTCATAATTAGGAGATTAAAGTCATAATTCTGAGGGAAAGAAAGTAAAGTATTTTGAGATTAAAGTCCTTTTTTACTACTGTCCCTAATCCTTTTCCATAACAAAGAGTGTGTGGATGCTAAGATGCATTTATTTAAATATCATAAATATGTTTAAATTAGATCCAGTAGGAACAGTTTTGAATTAAATTATTTGTACTTCTGTCTCAACTGTCTTCATTTAAGCAGCTTTAGCAAACAGATCCCGTATTTTGTATACTGTAGATTTATAAAAATCTAATGTTTTGCATGTAGTTTTTAAATTGAAATATCTGCACAGCTAAAGAGTTTTCAGGGTTGAAAATACCAAAAGAAAGTCACAATTTGCCACCAAAAACATAGAAAAATCATAAGAAAACACAAATTAGCGTTGTCTTTAAATATTTTTTTCAGCCAAATTAGAAAGAGAGAAAAAGGTTGTATTGTTGGTGCTTTGATTTTTCATGATGGATCCCTTAATGAAGCTGCTTGATGATTAAACAGGAAGTAGATTTAACATGTAATGGATAAAACGGCCCAAACAGTGAAGGACTGCAGACCTTTGATGTATCCTCTGTCCCTGACGGACTGCATGGTGGGCCGGCGGTTCAGCAGCTTCTTCAGCTTGTGCCGGGTCTTCTTGGTGTCGGTGGGCTCAACGCTGGCCGACGGCTTCATGGCTGAGGAGGAGAAATGGGAGAAGACGCCGTTATTCACCGCTCGCCTCAGCACTTTGGTCGCCATGTCTCAATGTTTTCCTCAGACTGAAACTGATAAAGCATGTGCTCCAGCTTCATAAAGTTTTTGGACTTTGTTCTTTCATTTCTTTTCCTTTAAAGTCTGTTTACGGCCCAATAAGGAAGAGGAATCAAATAGAAATATTCGACTCTCTCTTTCAGTCGCCTTCAGCTTTAACTTTACCTTTATCTTTATCTTTATCTTTCTTGGAGAGTCTTTGGTCTTTGTCCTTGTCGAGTTTCTCCGCGCCGGGCGACTCGGGCATGTCCTCCTCGATGGCCTCGTCAGACTCCCAGGCCTGAAACACGAAGGCGGAAATAAGATATGAGGGGCTGTATAGGTCCAACTGTTTGCTCTTTGGCTTCTCTCAACAAGAAATCAGGAAGTTTACGCTCAGATTGTTTAAAGATGTTTTTTTGTTTCATTTCAACAATCATCTTTGAGGGTTTTAATTTGTAAGTAGAGGGTAAAATATGATGTTTTGTTTAACTAATTGCACTGCAAAAACAGAACATCTTCCAAGTATTTTTGGACTTGTTCTAGTGAGAATCTTAGTACACCTGAAATATGACAAAACTAAATTATAAGTTATTTTCCAGCAATATTTAGGAAGCATTTTTATTTTTTTTTTAATTTATGGGGGAAAAACAGGCAGCTAAGCCGGTAATTTACATATGTGCATTTTATGCACATATTTCTGTTTAAATATAAACTGATAAAATGATAAAGTATGAATTAAAGAAATGTTTGTTTACGCTGTAAGTAAACAGAATCTCAAAACCGTTTGAGCAGAAAAAATTGGTTTCTCAATTAAAAATCGCTTCTGAACTGAATTGTAACTAAAAATCAGAATCAAATTGCTAGACACGATTTGAATCTTAGCACACTTGAAATAAGACAAAACTGATTTCCAAGTAACGTTTTAGCAAGATAAAGTAGCTTGTTTTAAGTCACAAAGGTCTCAATATCGATGAAAAAGTAAAAGTTCCACTGGCAGATTAATTCACTTAAAACAAAACATTTTTAAAAGTGAAATAAACTGCCACAAGTTTCTTTATCATGCTGAAAAGATACTTGTTTAATCTTATTTAAAGTGCACCAAGATATATGTACTAGAAACTAGACCAAAAATACTTGGTCTAATGAAGTGCAGGGTCTCAATTCTATGATCTAATAAAGTTCAGTTCACAGCAGGAACCAAATCGTTTCCATTTGTTCCTCTTATCGTCCATCTACAGTCTCAAACTCTTCCTCTTTTTGTTCACTCGTTCGGCTGCGGCCATCTTGTTTGTGGGTGAAGCAGCCGGACGGCGCAGCGGCGGGGTCAAACACTCACATGTGCGCTGATGGCTTCCTGTAGAGCTCTGAGCCACTCGTTCACCACGGTGTCGTTTTCAGACCAGAGCAGCAGCTCCGTGCCCTGACGGATCTTCAGCTGCAGTTAAAAAAGGGGAAAAAGTTTGTTAATTTTATAAAGCAACTTTAAAAAACACTCCTAACGTAAGATCCTTTTCTGTAACGTCACAAAACGTCTGATTTACCTGTAAATATGTTTGTTTTTATCTGAACCAGTTTTAAAACTTTCTTTTTTCCCTCAGGGTTTTTCTTTTTATAAATAATAAATACTTTTGTGAAATAGTAAAAGTGTCCTGAGTCGACAGAAAGTCAGAAGTCTGAGATTACAGTCAGAATTTCAGTGGCATTAATCATCTTAAGTAAAATTTATACTATAAAAGTAAGAATCCCAATGATGTAAAATATTATTAATCATCATGGCTCATGGCTACTTAAGACCCAAAATAGTTTCTTAGAAAATTACATAATTAAATAAAACTTTTCTGTTTTGGTTTCATCTTTCTCTAATAATTACAGCTGGTATGAAATCTGCAGAGTGTTTTTGTAAACATTGGATTGTATTTAAATGATTTTAAAACCTGGTAAAGATGAGATTGTTTACTTTTTGACCTGATGTGTCTGTAGTTGAGTGAATTTTTTATAAAAATAAAGGCAGAGTTCAGATGTAGAAGGAATCATTTTGTGTTTTCACCTCTAAAACGTTCTTCTTGCTGGACTTGTCTTTTGGGGCCCAGTCCACTGATGCTCCCCTCAGATCCACAGTGAACTCTGGTTTGGACTGACCGCCTCCAAACTGGATGAGAAAGACATAAATATGAAGAAAATATGAATGAATATGGAAAAAATATGAAGAAATATGGGAAAAAAATAGATAAATATGGAGAAAATATGAACAAATATGGAGAATGTGGAGAAAACAGAGGAAGATGGAGAACATACAAAGAAAAATTAAGAAAATATGAAGAAATGTGGAGAAAATATGAAGAAATTTGGAGAAAATATGGAGTAACATGGATAAAATATGAGCATTGATAAATATGGAGGAGAAAAACTAGAGGTTGTATTCAAAGATCAAAGTCTCTGTCCTGCTGTCAGAGTTTGATATTTATGGCTGAAAAACAACAAAATATTTATCTGAATGCAGCTGTCATGCAGATAAACACTCCACTGTAAATGTGCCAATACGACCATCTATTTCAATCAGGATTTATTTCTGGTTTTTTGCAGCAATTAACCCTTTTAAAAATTTTCTCAATCAAAATAGAAAGATTTATATAAAAATCTCCATGTTTCTGTGTGCAAAAAAGCCTGACTGTCACTATCTGAAAGTTTTTCAGATTTTTTTTTAACTTTGGCAACTTTTCATTGTGTCAAAACACATTATTCAAATTTTCTTAGTTGAATCAATAAAAAATATAAACTATGATAGTTTTACACACATAAAATGAATATTGTTGCAGTAAAAAGAGGAGCTAGCTGAAACCTTGGTTTCACAGATGCTACATATTTTTATAACTTTACCAATTAATCAGTCTGAACTACACTGACATCTCTGATAACTGTATAAAACTGTATAATTTTGAAATAATTCAAATTAAGAAAAGCTCACCCAGCTCGTTCCGCCTCCCTGTCCTTTGGCGAACAGCAGCGATGAACCTTGGAGGACCGTCCAGGAGGATGTCCAGTTCTTCCTGCAAAACGCGCAAAGATAGATTCAAACGACAGTAAAAAACACCTAACTTTAACAAATACAGTTAAATCTATTTCTACAGCTTGCAAAATGGGGTTAGGCATAAAATATCGGCTTTATTTGGGGAAAAAAAAAAAAAGACTTCGATCAGACAAAACGTCTAGTTTTAGATGAGCTGGAATTACCTACATTATTATTGTACATTCTTACTTTTAATTTTGCAAATACTGAGTTACAGCATGCAGAAAAAAATTACAAAAGTAAATTTTTATATCCAACAATGTGGAAAACAGTTTTGTTTTGAGGATTTTTAAACAAAGTAAAAGAAATCATATTATTATTGCATACATTTCTCTTTGGTTTTGCCTTATTTGTCTTACTGCTGAGAAATCTGGGGAAATGCAAGTAAAACAACCATTGATATATTACTTAAGTTGCAAAAAAGAAGCTGTAAGGCTTATTCATAAAGCGGGATATTGTGAACCAACTAATAAAAATCTTTATTCAAAGTAACACTTTAAAGTTGAAAGATATTTTATATATAAAAAAAATTGGAAATAATGTTTAAAGCACTGAATAAAACTCTTCCTCCTGTTATTGAGAAATTATATAAGCTAAGAGAGAATAAATATAATTTGTGAGGTTTGTTTATATTTGAACAGTCTGGATGTGTTTCAGTTATTGCTGTGAAACTGGAATGAACTGAATTATGATTTTAAATTATGTCCTTTTTTGGTGAGCTTTAAAAGAGCCTTAAATTGTAAAATGGTAAAATCTTACGCACTTATGTAGATGTATTTATGTATTTTGAAGATAAGCTATGGCTTCAGCCTATTTCTTTATTGGTAAATTATGGGTTTATCTTTTTGTTCCCTGTGACTAATGTTGACAATTTACCAAATTAAAATGAGTTGATTGATTAAAAAATAAATAAAAATCCTCATAATCTGCCTTTAGCAGCAGTGATACTCACCGCACTCTCTTCCCGTTCTCGGTGATCTTCGTCACGTTCAGAACGCCACACTTTTCAGAAGGCTGCAGAGGAAGAAGACAGGCAGCGGTGCAGAGTTTCAGAGAATTAAACATTTCCACATGCAGCTCTGATTGACACCCACAGCTGGATCACAGAAAAACAAAAACCTTCACAAACAAAAAGCTTTCTGCAGCTCCCTCATGAAAACAAAACCCAGTAAGCACCAAGCCACCACAGCGACACCGACACTCAGATTAGTCCAAAAACCAATCAAAATGTTCAAATGCATTTAAATAAATGTAATCAATATATATAAATTAAATCAATATACGATGCTTTGGTGAAGTTTAATTCCGCTAATCTGTTAAAAGCACAACTTGTGTGTATTTTAGATTTTATGAGACAGAAAGCAAAGCAAAACGTAATCATAGAAAACAATTATTAATGGATTTTTTGTTCTCCTTATTTTCAAAAATAACTACAAAACATGAGATGTGGATTTCTATTAAAACTCCCTGCAGTCAATACTTTGTAAAGAAAAAAATCACTTTTCACTGCAACTACAGCTGCAACTCTTTATTATTGTGCCTCTACCAGATTAATAGGTTGCTGTTTGTAAAGTCACAGTTTGCTCCAAACTAAATATTTAGTTAGCGAGGTAAATATTTTCAGTTTGAAACTTATAAATGTGCAGTTTGAAGTTAAATATTTAACTGTAAGCTGGAGTTAGTTATTTAGTTTAGGCTAACATGCTAACAAACTATTTAGATTAGAGCTAAATGTTGAGCTTCAATCTTATAATTTAGCTTCCTCAGTAAGGTTAGCAAGCTAAATATTTAGTTGTAAGTGAGCATCAAACTAAATAATTTTACAAGTAAAGACTTAGCTTCAAGTTACATATTTAGATTGGAGACATGTTTTTGCTTCAAACTAAATATGTAGGTCAGAGTTGAATATTTAGCTTCAAAGTTATTTAGTTTCATGACTAAATATTTAGTTTGGAGCTAAATATCTAGTTATGAAGTTAGCTTTAAACTAAATATTTAGATTAGAGATAAAAATATAGCTTCAGATTAAATATTCAGTTTGTTACAACCACAACTTGTAAGCAAAAATATTTAGTTAGTAAGGTAAATATTTAGTTTTAGGCTAAATATTTATGTTTAAACAAATATTTAGATATCAAAATATTTATTTTAACATCTTTGTGTTGTGCTTTCACAAAAATCTTCAATTCTGCAAACATTGCTCTTGAAATCCATTTAGGAATTGATTCAGACCAGCAATTTCAGATTTTTGATTATGATTTCAACATGCAAATTAAATCAAACCCATCTCTTTCAACAAAATAACAATTTCTGCACAGAATGTCCAACTAAAAATTAAATTAAACCAATTCTTTCAACAAGAATCAAACCAATTCCTACACAGGATATCCTTCCAGTTTACTTTTAAGTCTTAAATGTCCAATATTTTCATATTCGCTGTGGTTTCCTGTGTAGGAACTCTTCAACAAGCTGCGATGCATTTCACCGCTGAAGCCGGGTGACGCGGCGCCACGGCCCGTGAGGTCAGTGGTGAGTACTAACAGAGGCGGGGGGAGACGTAGGGCTCAGATCTGGGTCAGGAGGGGAGGACTTGGGGATCTGAGGAGCTTCCTAGTGAACAAACAAAGGTAAAAAAAAAAAAAAAAACACAAGCAGTTTCACAAGATTTACAGAAAAGCAGGTTAATGGAAAACAATGTGAGCTAAAGAAGACAGAGGCGGCTGAAATCAGGAGTGAGATTATAAAACTGCAGAGTGTCAAGAAGCTCTGAATAAAAAGCAGAAATGGATTATTATTAAAGCTCTTCATGCTTTACAGAAAAACACTTTTATATTAACCCAGCATGTAGAATCCACGTAAAATGTAATCCAGCTGAAACATCACCATCTACAAAAACTTTGAATTAATAAGCTGCAAAACATTGGGATCACTAAAATACTTTTGATTTAATTTGACTTGATTTACTCTGCACTGCAAAAATAAAAAGATCCTACCAAGTATTTTTGTCGTTTTAAGTATCTTAGTTCACTTGAAAAAAGAAAAAAATTAACTTGCAAATAACTTTTTACCAAGATAAAGGAGCTTTTTTTACATCAATAATTCCTTTATATTAATGAAAACTGGCAGATTATTTCACTTATAACAACATTTTTCCCATAAGTGGGAAATTTATCAAGGAATTATTCACTTAAAAAATGCTCCTACATTTTACTGTAAAGTTACTTGTAAATTAATTTAAGTGTACTAAAATTTCCGCACCACAAAATTGACAAAAATTCTGGGTAAGATTTTGTGTTTTTGCAGTGTGTGTATCAGGTAACAGCAGAACACTACAAAAAGTATTTTTGGTGCAGTAAATAGTGCAAATATTTTAGTGCACTTAAAATAAGATAAATCTAACCTGTAAGTAATTTTTCACTAAGATACAGGAGCTCAATAATTCCTTTACATTGATTTTCCTTCTAACAAAACATTTCTACCATGTAACAAGTGAAATAATCTGACAGTGGAACTAAAACATCTTCATCAATATCCAGGAGTTTTTACTCCTATAAAACTCCTGGATATTGCTGAAAGATTACTTGTAAGCTATGGTAGTATGCCTGAAATAAGACAAAACTAAGACATTTGCACTAGAAACTAAACATAAATACTTGGAAAGATTTTAGTTGTTTGCAATGTTGAGTTCTTGTGATTAAGGTGAAAATTTCACTGCAAAAATGTTTTTTTTTAATCTAGTTTTTAGTGCAAATACTTCCTGAAATAAGAGAAAACTAACTTACAAATAACTTTTTATCAAGATGTGGGAGCTTGATTTAAATAAATTATTCTTTGATCTTATTGAAAAAAATAGTAGTTTCACTGGCAGATTATTTCACTTTTAACATGGAAAAATGTCTTGTTATAATGATCTGCCAATTGAACTTTTATATCAAGGAGTTATTCACTTAAAACAAGCTCTGATATCTTGATAAAAAGTTACTTGCACGTAACTTTTCTCTTATTTCAGGCGTAGTTAGATATCTGCACTAGAAACCAGGTAAAAATACTTTGTAATATTTTGTGTTTTTGCAGTGAACAGATCAAATCGTCACTTTAGTTGTTCGATCATCTTCATGCAAGCTGATTGTGTTTAAACAGGTGAATGGGGAACTTTTCCTCCCCAATGGGTCGACTACTGACTTGCTGTTTGTACGGGTGTTGGCGAACAGAACCGGAGCGGACCCGCCTGCTTTTTAACAGCCGCTGCAAAGGAATGAGTCTCCAGCTAAGATCTGGTTGTGTTAAAGCTTAATTTGTTTTGTTCTCTACGGTGTTTTCTGGGTTATACGTTTGAAGCCACAGACCTTTTCGCTCGGCTCCTGGACGTAGGCGCTATGTCTCCATTTTGTCAAGACGATGGGATCGACGTTGTTTCGGTCCAAACTGCGGCTCTTCGGCCCGTCTCCGGCCGGCTGAGGTGGCGACAGGTTGTACTGCAGGAGAGGAGGAATAAAGAAAAAGCAAAACCAAAAGAATTATTTTTCTTCTGAATATGATGAGATATTAATTAAAGAATGAAACTGGAAATGTGAAGATTTTTCAGCAAATTGGTAAATTTTTTGTTGCCAGAGTTTCTAAGGAATGACAGAATCACCTTCAGGTATTCAAACAAAAATATGATGGACGGATGGAAGAATAAAGAGATAAGAAGATGATGGATGAAGAGAAAGATGGACAAGTGGATGGATGGATTGAAAAATTAAGGGATGATATGATGAACAGAAAGATGCATGAAAGGATAGATAGATGGGGAAAAAAATAATTTCAGATGGATGGATGGATTGAAAAATTAAGGGGTGGGAGGATGATGGATGACTAGAAAGAGAGATGAACCAATGGATGGATGGACGGATGGATGTATGGATGGATGGATGGATGGATGAATGGACGGATGGACAAAGAAAAACGGAGATGAGAGGATGCATCCATCCATCCATCTTTCTATTGATGGATGGATGGATGGACAGACAGAAGGATGGATGGACGGAAGGATGGATGGATGGACGGATGGATGGATGGATGGATGGATGGACGGAAGGATGGACGGATGGATGGATGGATGACTCATGGAAAAATTAACAAATAGACTGATAAACAGATGAATTAACAGTTGGACGGACAGATGCACTGAAAAATGGATAAAACAATTTAACTTTAAATATTTTGAAGAGTCGATGTAAAAAAAGATGATCAGTCTGTGCATCTCCTGAACGAAGGTCATTAAAAATATTTTCTCCAACAATTTCAGTTTAGAAAAGCAAATATTTTTTCACCCTGCAAATAAAAATATAACCAAAAAAAATGTTTTTTTTCCTCCAACAAACTGCAAAACATTAATTTAGTCGCCACCTTTTCCTGCTCTTTCCACCAAACTATTAAAAAAACTAAAACTATTAAATGAATTAATATTTAAGAATTCAGAACTCTTAACTCTAGAAAAATCGTCAGCAAAACGATGAAATCTTGGAGTTTCATCGTTTTTGTTTTTTGTTTGTTTTGTTACTTTTTTCCCCAGCGTCTTACCTTCGGCAGCTCCCATTCTGACCTGGAGCCGTCAGCGCTGTAGTAATAAGGCCTTCCCTGGTCATCGACATGTTTTAACCACTAGCAGCGCAAAAAGTAAAGAAAAAATAAAATATATAAAGAAAATTATAATAAAACAGACACGGAAGAGAAAATAATTTCCTGTTTTCTGTTTTGCAACTTTGTTGCTTTGTAATATTGTCCCAGAATGGTAAAAAAAAAAAAAAGAAATTAAAAATCAGTTACACTGCGAGAGGAATGACCACATAAACGAGGTCAATCAGCACTTTTCAAGGTAAGCTTTAAAACCTTTCCAGCACCACACTTGAGTTAAAATCTATACAAATTAACTAAAAACAGAAGTTTTAATTCACTATTATACAATATATTGATTGTATATTGTGATAGTGTTCTACATTCTGCAATAGAGTCAAAGGAAACTGCAATATAACAAAGTTTAGTGGTTTTTAAATGTCTCTCACACGTCCTGTAAACCTGATTGGTCCAAGAACAAAACACAAATTTAACAAAAAATAAACAAAAAATAATTCCAATAACTTTGTTTAAAGTATAAAATATGAGTCAATCAATAAGCAACTGAGCCATTAGGAATAATAAATATTACACTGAAGCAATCAAAACAAGTTGTGTTAAGGATAAATGATTTTCCTGCTCAAATTAAAAAGGACATTACAAAAAAAATCTACAAAAATCTTTTTGCTAAGTTTTCTGGTAGAAATAGAAACAATTGTTGCTAAAATAAAGAACATTTTGTCTGATTTAACTTCAGAGAGTGAGAAAAAAATTATGTTTTTATTAACTGCATAAAATTATCTGGTTTCAATTGTAAATTATATTTTTAAAACTTTGTTTTACTAAATCACTAGATTTATTACAAAACTGTGCAGTTCGAATATCAATCACTTTCAAAGACCTTAAGCAGAAATCAGGAAGTTTAAATATTAAAATAACATTTTATTTTGTAATATTCATCTGCAAACCAAAGGACTAAATTTGGTTGTCATTTTTTCTGTGTTGTTCTGATGGAAAAGGACTAGGGCCGCTAAAAAATAACAAAAAACACTGACTTTAATCTCAGAATGTTGACTTTTATTCCACAAAATTTTGACTTTGTTTCACAGAATTTCAAATTTAATCTCAGAATTTTCACAGAGATTAATATTTTGACTGAGATTAATCATTCTGATTCTATTCTTAGAATTCCGACTTTTGTGCAGAATTCTGACTTTAATCTCAAAAATAATTTTTTTTGCAGAATTCCAACTAATTCTCAAAACTCTGACTCTTTCACAGAATTATATTTTAATCTCAAAATTAAATTCAGTTTTTTTTTTTTTTTGCAGAATTCCGACTTTAATTCTCATTACTCTGTTTTTTTCCAGAATTCTGACCTTTTTTCAGGATTTTTTTCTCAGGATTCTGACTTTTGATCTCAGATTTAAGTCAGAATTTGGAGAGACAAAAAGTCAAAATTCTTTTCTAGTGGCCCTAAACCTTTTCCATATGTCCCAGTACTGTCACAGCAGTGCAGAATTAAAAAAAGGAGTCAGAAAGAGGAAGTTTTTTACTCTAATTAACCAGAGGAACCAGGTCCAGCATGCAGTACCAATCACCCAGCAGAGACAGCAGCAGCAGCTCGGCGGTACCTTCTCGTTCGTATAGTCGCTGACGTACAGCGTGTGTCCGTGTTCATCCATCTCCTCTGACCAGCCGCTCAGCGGCAAGCCGTACAGGCTGTCCGACTGGCTAGAGTAGGCGCTGAAGCAGGCGTCCTCTGAGGACAGAGGCCGGAGTCCTCCGACGGACAGCGACAGGAAGGGAAGGAAAGACGGCGAGAGCGAGAGAGGAGTAGTCTACCATCGGAGGGAAAACAGAGAGCATCTTTCACCAGAGGGACAGAGGACAGTCATGCAGTGATTTAGCAGAAACAGCCCACCACCATTAAAACAGAGAAGGAAGTGTAAACCTGAGGCACTGACACTGAGTAGATTTATGCTTCTGGCCTGTAGGTGGCAGTGTGGTGCAGCCGTTTGATGAATCAGAAATTATCACTGCAAAAACACCAAATTATTTTGTCTAGTTTCTGGTGAAAATATCTAAATTCTGTGGTTGGGTAGCAACTAGTTATATTTACTTGGATACATTTGCTTGAAAATTTATTTTTACTAGAGTTTTTACTAAGCTGTAATTTTCACCTTTACTTGTTTTGGGATTTCATGTTTTATTTATTTATTAAGTTTATTTAATAGACACACAATAACAGTCAAACTGAATAAAACTGCAGGCCCATGTCTGTAACATGTACACAGTAAGTTAATTTGCAACATTTTTTCCTGCATCTGTATTTTCTAAACAATACATAAAATTATTAGGAAGTTAAATAAATAATAATAATAATGTAAAATATTAAAACATATAAATCAAAGTCAGTTTTAGGAGTTTCTCTGTGTGTTTTTCTATCTTAACACAAATTATGGTATATTTTTATTCTTAATTTTTAACTGTTCTGCATTCTCTTTCACAAACTTCTGTTTTCCATTTTCTTAAACTAAAAGCAGAAATTAACTGATTCTATAAGGTGTGTATTTTTAAAGGTTTGTTCAGTTTTTTTTCTTCAAAGTGTCGTGTAGACAGATTTTATTTACCAGGTTATTTTCGTCCTATTTGAAGACTAATAAGATATTTGCACTAGAAAGTACACCTAAAATACTTAATTTGTGTGTTTTTGCAGTGATCTTAGAGTCAAGGGAAGCACACTTATGTGATGGGACGTCTCTCCAGAGAGCGTTTTGAGAAAAAAAGCAAAAAGTGTGTTTTGATTGTAATCACAGACACTCGCTGCAGTCAGCTCGTTAGAAGGAAAACACAGCAGCCCAATTTCAGATCAGTTTAGAAACTAATTACTCTGCTGCCAGGGTTTAATGAGACGCTTGTCAAAAAATAAGAAAAAAAAAGAAACTCCAACTCTGTGGGATTATTATTTTTTTCTTCTGATGAGCCAAATTGCCCATAACAATTAGTCAGAGCTGACAGCAACTTCATTCTGTCAGATTAATGGTGTGAACAATAAAATCTTGATTCCAGCTTGTATTTAGGCATAATTTGGAGTAGAGGGTAGAAAGTATTTATAAGATGTGCTAGTTGTTTTCAGAAGGCAGATATGTGACACATTTTAACGTGGCAGTCACTAGGGCTGAAGAGATGAATCGGATTAATCATAAATAATCAATTATATGAATAATCATCAACTAATTTAGTAATTGATTAATCATTAATTGGAGGATGCAGACTCAAAAAAAAAAAAAAGTCAGTTACTGAAACAACACTGTCAAAGAAGTAAGTAATCTGAAACGGTACAATACATATATATGATATGATAACTAAAATAATTATGTAATAAATCCACTGTTAACTCTTTAAACTATTCTGTACTAAGTTATGCAAACTCTACAGATGGAGAAAAATTATTCTGTGCGTGTTTAGCAACACAGAACGAGAGGAAGCGATCCCTGCAATCGCACAAATCTGCAGCAAAGAGGTAACCATGGAAACTAATCAACAAAGAATGATATTTGTCACTTCCTGTTGGGTTTACGCTAGCATTGCGTTTTCACTGTGCCTCATAGCTTTACAGTACTGTGAAAAATTCTTCAATCTTCTGTTATTTATTCTACTTTTTACTTAAAGCAGCTGGTTTTTTGTGATCAGTGGTATCCCATAAGGTTTATTTTTGTCTTATTTGTGTTTTGAGTTTATTTTCAGACACATTTTTAATATTTGGTAAAACTATTTAACTATTAGAAACATAAAAACATACGAGTCCATTTTATTTATAAAGACAATATGTTTACCCAAAGTGCTATGCAATAGGATGAAATAAATAATACTAAAAGAAAACATCAAGCACAGAATAAGACGTACAAAATTACAAAATAGAATACAACAAAAGTAACTGAAAACAAGTGTGTTTTTTTTAAAGAGAGATTTAAAAACAGCAACAGAAAACGCTTGTCTAACAGTTAATGCTAACTTGTTCCACTATTGAGGTGCGACAACAGAAAAGGCCTGATCTCTTTAAATCATAGTTCCTGTATGATAACGATCCTACAGGGACTTAAAGGGGCAGTATTATTTAAAGTCAACTCTTTTTAGCTTTACATCATGCTACTTCCTCAACAAAAACGTACTTGGAGTGTTGCTTTGATTCTTTCTGGCATATATGAGAAATCATTTAATCTCTATGGCAACCATTCAGCTGTGCAAAACGCCTGGGTGGACCTAGCCCCGCCTTCAAGGCAGCTTCCCAATGGCAGTTTCCCTACCGGTTTCCCTCCCCGGCGCTCCCACTCCGCCCTTTAGACTAGCCAGCAGCAATTGCCAGGTGAACTGGTTCAGTTCGCGCACAGAGATACTTTTGAAACGCTGGAAAATTGTTGACTAAAAACGTAAAGCAGCCAAAGCTCTAAAGAGAACTTTAAAAGATTTTTTGGAAACTGAGTGTGAAGAAAGCCAGGTAATTTTAAAGCTTCTACAAAGTCCAACAAGTTAACGAAAATAAGTTGTTGGAAGAGCTTAAATACAGCATACTGTCTATGGTACTACTAGTTGTTCCTTACTATATAATAAAATATGCAGATTGTGAAGTTTGAAAAGATTGTTATGAAGCTTTTAAAGTGTTCCAAATCCATTTGGATCCAGGTAGAAGGAACATAAGTAACTTTCCCTCAACTTAAGAATACAATATGATTATTACTGCAGGAACTGCGCCACAAAAACACAAGTGGCAAGTATTCTAGTTTCTAGTCCAAATATGACAAAACTAACTTACAAGTAACTTTTTGGTAAGATACAGCAATTTATTGTAGGTCAATAATTCCTTAATATTGAAAAAGTTCTAGTTATCAGTGAAATAATATGACAGATTTTTTTTTTAATCAATATTAAGGAATTATTGACTTAAAAAAAGCTCCAACATTTTTCTGAGAAGTTACTTTTAGCTTATCTTTTGCCTTATTTCAAGGCAAAAGATAAGCCTCAAAAAATAAGAAAAAGAAGAAACTCCAACTGCACTAGTTATTTTCGCTAGAAAATAACTAGTGCAGTTGGAGTGCACTAGTGAAAATTTCTATTTTCACTAGAAAATAACTAGTGCAAAGTTATTTGCACTAGAAATTAGACCAAAAATACTTGGTAAAATCTTGTGTTTTTGCAGTTTCTTGATTTATAAATTTCTTTACAACAAATAAAAGCCGCTGAACGGTCCTTCCTCTGCCGTACACTGGTTATTATTGTCCTGATGGACGTGAACTTTACCTCAGAGCTTTCCCCAGCGCTGTGTTTGTCGTCCCTGGCGTTCCCGACGCCGCCATCTTTGGTCCGCGGGGGCTTCCAGGTTCTCTCGTGGGTGGAGCGGTTGAAGTAGTAATGTCTGCCGCTGTGGTCCGTGTACGTCTCCCAGTCGCCGGTGACGTGAAGGGGCGAGCCGGACGGCTTGGGCGGCAGGCTCTTCTTGCTGATCTTCAGCTCCTGGAGGTTGGTGTAGACCGGAGATTCAGAGACGCCTTGGCCCGACGTAGATCCAGTCTGTGGGGAAAAAAAACAACAAGGAATTAAATCGGTTATGCATACGTTTCTGGAAACTGAATGAGGTTTCTGCAATTAAACTAATTCAAAATGTGTACAAGTGAGCCTATGGACACTTATCTGAATATAAATATTTCCCCCGTTTTCTATAAACTGCAACGTATTTAAATGGGATTTGATCTGATACAGAGTAAACATTTATTCATTAATCAATAACAACTGGAAAATGCAGAAGGCACCATTTTATTCTGATAACTAAAAACAAAACCCAGTGAAACCAATCATCATCAGAAGCTCAATAATTGGTAATTAGAGTTCGGCTGAGTGTAATCTGATCTCAGTATCAATACATCCGACCTGTGAAAGTTTTCTGAGGTAACAGCAACTGAAAAACAAAAACCAAACTAAAACAAATTGTAAAATGTGTATTTGTTATAGCATAATCGTATAATTTACATTTCACAATTAATCAGATTGACAGTGATTAATCATGTTTTAATCATGAATAAAATCAAATAATGATGATTAATCATATATTAAGTGTGATAATCGATTACTGAAATAATCTTCAACTAATTTAGCAATAGAACAATCATTAACTGGCATAGGGCCTTTAGGTGGAAAAAAACAACATATTCACAGCAGTAATTAAAACAAAACTGTACAAAGATATGTAGAATACATTTGTAATACTGTATAAAAAGGTTTAAGTGGTTAAATTGTGCCAGTTTTTAAACTGATTAATCGTCAAAATAATTGATAGTTGCAGCCCTTCTTGTGTTGTTTTAAATAAAATCTTGCATACTCAGCTTATTATAAAAAAAAGTTAATATAAAAATTAAAAAACAAATTTGAATTATTTTTATTTATGATGAAAAACCCCCAACAAATTGTGTTCACAATTTCAGCCCTCATGGTGTCTAGTGTCTCCTTTATTATATTTCTACTTAAGTGGTAAAATATTAAAGAAAAATCACACTACAAGATATTTTTTTGTAGGGATCAGTAATAATTTGAGCACAGAGCAGGAGGAGAGAAGAGAAGAGTTGCTTTTATATAACTCTGGATGCCACAGACCTAAGCCAGGTTTGGAAAAGAAGAAGTAAAACTCAAGACGTGTGCAGAATATTAGGAAGACAGTTTAGACACACTGATCCCTGCAGCTAGGAACAGAAAAACTTTAAATCTATTACCGTAAAGCCTGACGACGTCTTTCTGAGCCTGAGATTTAAAATTCATGCAGCTGCCATTCATCAAAAATCTGAATGTAAAGATTTATTTTATCTGCCAGCTAAACACCCACAATTACATAAATATCTTAAGGCAAAGCAAACAGAAAAAAAAACTAATTAGGAAACTAGGAATTTAAATGGTTTGCCAGTTTATGCAGTTTAGCTAAAACAAATTTTTCTTTTTTTTAAATCAGGAAACTTCACTGAAAAAAATGTCTGCAGATTAAAACATTACTTGCTGTCCTTTCAGGATTACAGATATTATTGATGTTTCAGATCCTGTTTTAAATTTAACTTTTTGCAAACAGTGTCTGCCACACTGTCTGAGGAAACAATTCTGGGTAAAACATAATTCAGATTCATCTTGTTTTAACCGGTAATATAAATGTATACCTATGAAAGGTGGTAACTGGATTTAAACAGTCGGTTAGTAAAAATTAAAGCTTGGACAGCTGGTGAATGAAGATGTAGATGAGTATTAAGTTGGAGATTCTGCAAGTTTTTAGTTTTATTTGGGTTAAGCAGTTCAGTTTCTCCACAGCTGTCATTAATAAATGCTTTGGGGTAACAAATGCAGTTATTATTAATCAGTTAAATGAACTTATTGCATCATAAATGAATGACACAAACAATGACTATCTGTGGTTGATAGTCCTTGTCATCAAAGACTATCAGCCACAACCCACTAAACAGCTGATTTTTTGTTGTTTCATTACATTTTTTGGAGAAAAATCAATAGATAAAAAAATAAATAACTAAATAAAGTAAAATAATAAACAAAAAAAAAAAGTTATTTTTTTGTTGGACAAAAATAAAATTAAAAACTTATATAAAAAAAGATTTTTTGTGATAAAAATGAATGCAACACAAACAAAAATAAATATCTAAAATATTGTATTCATACTATTAACTGGATTTTAAAAATAACCAATAGATTAAAAATAAAAACTAATATAAAAAAACTAAGTAATAGACTAATTCTTTTGTTGATAAAAAAAATAATGTATAAAAAACAAAATCTGATGAATTCGATGAGGAAAGTCTCATAATTATTTAAAATCGCCTGGCCACAGTGACAAGGAGCCATAAATAATAGCGGAGCTCCCAGGCGCTAACAGTAGGTCCTGTGATGATTTTTATTGCATGGAGATCAATAGAAATGAAATATGCAGGAGCCGAACAAACAGCCTGGAGGAACACACGAGAATGAAACGCCTGGTGGTCTCAACCACGGCTTAATGAGGCACCCGGCTTCACACACTGTATGTGCAGTATATCAGAGGATTTACAGCCGTTCCTGCTGGAGAAATCAAACAAAACGAAAGGTTACTACCTCCGGCTCTGCTGGTGATAAACTAACAAACGCCTCATCGTCCTCTCTGTGTATCGAGATGGCTCGCAACAGACTTCTCCTGAAACGCGTCGCTGCCATTTGCTCCTGCTTTTTGTTTTGACTTCATGTCAGGAAGTCGCTCTGCGGCGGCTCCATCGTGAAACCGTGATGACACCGTACTGACTCTGTCTTCCTTTAGCATGTGACTAGGAGTGGATGTGTCAAAGGGGAAGTCACGGTGGTCAGAGGGGCGGTGACCCGCAGGACCACATTATGTCTCAAGATGTGGAAAACACACTTTGGACACGTGTTCAACTTCTGTCCTAATAAATCTGTGCTCTATTTACAGTTCCACCTAAAGCTATTCAATGCTGAAGCTGAAAATTTCTGCCAACGAGAAGCAAATAATTTCTGCAAATAAACATAAAATACCACTTTAAAAGAAAATTACTCAACTCCTTCATGCAAGTCATTTTTGATTCTCATGAAGCATTTTGCTGTTAGATCTCTGCAGCTACACTTATTTTAGTAATCGGTTATTTCATTGAATATTCTAAGTCCAATAAAAGAAGTGACACATTCTGCAGATTTATTCCATATCCATCCGTCCGTTCATGCATCCATCTGTCCATCCATCCATTCAAACATCCATCCATCCATCCATCCTTACATCCATCCGTTCAATCATCCATCCATCATCCATTCAATCATCCATCCATCCATTTGTCCATCCATCCATAATACATAAATTCTAACACCAGCTCCTTTGTTTTCTTGCTCTACAGCAGAAATTAAATCAATCCAGAATTACATTGAGCAGATCTGACTTCAGAGAAAAAGCCCGAATCAATATCAGAGAAAACCTGATCAATGCATCTCCAGAACAAACTACAAAACACTGAGCAAAATCAGAAATGTCTTATAAAACCAAACCTTTTCTTCTAAAAACAATACATTCAAGCGCCTCTCTTGTGTCTTCTGTGTTTAACCTTTGGACACATAAAATGAGCAAACAGAGGACAGAACAGGAAACTAAGGTAACCAAACACAACTGAAAGAACCACAGGAACCACAACTGAAAAGACCAGGATGACTGCGTTTTGTGCTGCAGTAAAAACTGAAACAGGGGCACAGATTTAAACAATTAGGCTCAACATTTACTGTAAAAATTACAGACTTGATGAAATACTAAATCTGTTCTCTCAGATTTTCTCCTAGTCTAATAATAGTACCATTTTTTTTAAAACTCTCTCCAATTTGTCGGTTTTTTGTTCTGAACCACTTGATTTTTATGCAGCGCTGCAGGCTGTACTGATAAGACAATTGCTCCTCATTCAGGAAAGTCAGCAGTTTCATCTCTGCTGGTATTTTTTGCTCTGCTCATTAAACGTGGCTCTGAAGTGAGACAGTGAATTCAGATGCAGCTTGGCTTCAGTCACAGCTGCTAAATGGCTGCTGCTGCAAAAAGGCTGGGCACTGGATCAAACTGGGAACATCACTGGACAGACGGATGGATGGACGGATTGAAGGACGAATAGATGATAAGACGGACGAACGGACGGATGGATAGGGTGGATGGACGTTTGATTGGATGGTTGGATGTATGGATTGATGGATGTATGGATGGATGGATGGATAGTTGGTTGGTTGGATGATAGATGGATGGATGGATGGATAGTTGGTTGGATGTATGGATGATAAGACAGATGGATGGATGGATGGATGGATGGATGGATGGATGGATGGATGGATGGATGGATGATTGGCTGGATGGATATATGGATGGATGGTTGATTGGATGGATGGATGGATGGATGTAAGGATCAATGGATGGATGGATGGATGATTGGCTGGATGGATATATGGATGGATGGATGATAAGACAGATGGATGGATGTTTGATTGGATAGTTGGATGTATGGATAGATGGATGGATGGATCAATGGATGGATGGATATAAGATGGACGGATGGATGGATGGATGGTGTTTGATTGGATGGTTGGATGTATGGATGGATGGATGGATATAAGATGGACGGATGGATGGATTGATGGTGTTTGATTGGATGGTTGGATGTATGGATGGATGGATGGATGATAAGATGGATGGATGGATGGATGGTGTTTGATTGGATGGTTGGATGTATGGATGGATGGATGGATGATAAGACGGATGGATGGATGGTGTTTGATTGGATGTATGGATGTATGGATGGTTGGATGGTGTTTGATTGGATGGTTGGATGTATGGATGGATGGATGGATATAAGATGGACGGATGGACGGTGTTTGATTGGATGGTTGGATGTATGGATGTATGGATGGTTGGATGGTGTTTGATTGGATGGTTGGATGTATGGATGGATATAAGATGGACGGATGGATGGTGTTTGATTGGATGGTTGGATGTATGGATGGTTGGATGGTGTTTGATTGGATGGTTGGATGTATGGATGGATGGATGGATATAAGATGGACGGATGGACGGTGTTTGATTGGATGGTTGGATGTATGGATGGTTGGATGGTGTTTGATTGGATGGTTGGATGTATGGATGGATGGATGGATATAAGATGGACGGATGGACGGTGTTTGATTGGATGGTTGGATGTATGGATGTATGGATGGTTGGATGGTGTTTGATTGGATGGCTGGATGTATGTATGGATGGATGGATGATAAGACAGATGGATGAATGGTGTTTGATTGGATGGCTGGATGTATGGATGGATGGATGGATGGATTGAGTCCAGTTTAAATCTGGACCTAAAATCCTGTCACGGTTCTCAGAAAACTAGAAATTGGCATCCAGTCGGTAAAATCAGAGCTTCTCTAAATACAATATGACAGAAAATCACAAGAAAAGGTTTTTTAAAAAGTGCAGAATAAACACTGAAACCTGTTGGTTTCATCTGTAACATGAATCCTCTGTCACTTCACTGATTCACTTGAGAGGAAATGCCGTGTTTGTCCTTTAGGGGGCAGACTGACAACAGAATCAGGCTTCAGCAGTACATGCTGGTGACCCAAGAGGAAGAGGAAGAGGCGGCGTTTGTCATGGACCCTCCTGTTTTCTGTTTGACCCAGATAAACCTGCTCTGCTGCATACCGCAGGGACCAAAAGGACACAAGCAAACAAACACAGCAATCCTGCAGCTCCACTGAGCGACACATGAACTGTTTCTGCAAGTCACAACAAGTTACAGAGAAAACATTTCCCTCTACATCTACTAACTTTTTTTGAAAAAATTACTTTTACTACGCCATACTTCATTACTTTTACTCGAGTAAATTTATGATGAAGTATTTATACTTTTACTTCGGTAAAATTTCTGGATTTTCACTGAATGTGAAAAAATAAATTAAAAAAAATCACACTGCAGTTTTTGTTTGTTTTATAAGTTTTTTACTGAAAAGAAAACTTGGGAAATTTTTCTTTTATATGATTTTGTTTTTACTTTGAATTATTGTCATTTTGTCCTTAAAATACCAAAATTTCCACTTAACTTTATATTTTAATCTCATGTAATTTTTAAATATTAAATGACTGATCATTTGATCAGTTACTCAGAGTAAATTTTTTTTTACCAAATACGTTTTTACTTTTACGTGAGTAATTTCTTGGACGGCTATGTATTTTTTTTCTTGAGTAAAATATACATTGAAGTATATATTAAAGTAAATTACCCAATGTGTGAAAAAACTACTTAAAATTAAACAATACTTAACTAATAAAAATGATTAAAAAGTAGTCAAACTGAACTAAATTAGACAAAAATAAAACTACAATGAAAAACTTTTATAACTCTGGTGGGATTTCTTCTTTTTAGCATTCGTCACACCATTTACAAAAACGTATTTTAAAAAAAATAAAATGCATGAAATCATATCTCTAGAAATTGATTTTTCCAGATTTAAAAGATATAATTTCCATTATTTAAGTATCTTGAGCTACAAGAAGTCACCTTTTGCGTCATTAGTTTCTTTCTAAATGTTGGGAAGTAGTTACTGCCAAACTGCACAAGATTTTATCCGACCAGTGAAACCAGAATGGAGCAGTAACATCGCCAGACTGAAACAGGAAGTCAGGTGTTTTTATCAGATCAGCTGTAGGCAGGGAGAAACATCACACACACCCAGGCTGTTCTCTGAAGTAACAGGAGAGGAGAACTTCTGCAAACTGCTTGAAAATGTTTTGGTTGGGTTTTTATTATATTTCACAAAATCTTTCCAAGTATGGCAGGCCGATTTAGCATAAAATCAGATCCACCACACATAACTCCAGCTATCTAAAGTTGGTTTATGACTAGCCTTATTAGTAAATTAAGACTATAATTATAGTTTGACTAGACAAAATATATCAAAAAAATGTATTTTAATAGTCATAATTACATTGGGAGATCTTGAATTGTAAGTATGGATATGTTTACCCTTCAAATGACGACATATCTAATGTTAGATATTATATACATTTCCATTTAAAATATCCTGAAAGGAGATTTGATTCGTCAGAATGTAATTGAAGATAATCTTGAATTATTAATATGAATACAGACATATTTTTGTGTGTAATTAGGTGGTTTTTCTATTTAAGATATATTGTATTAATAGTTTAACTACAGTCGGAATAACACTACTGCTATCTTGACTTACAAAAATGCTGTTTTCAAATCACGCAGACCAAAGCAGAAACTGAGCCTCCATACAACGATAAGAACAAGTAACCATTTCTGTTTTCCTCTGCTGTTTGGGGTCATATAATGACACACAGTTTCAGTGCAGAGCTGTTAGATCCAGATGTGCCTGACGACCAAAACCAGCAACTGTAAACACAACTGGCAACTATTTTTCCTGACGCAGACGAAGGTCTTTCAGAGATCCAATGTGGCGTTTGTGCATTCAGGAACATGAATGAGGCCATGTTGACCCAGAGGACAGAGCCGCCGACGCGCTGCCTTTAGTTTAGCACAGTATCAATGACCAGATGAAAGACGGCTCAGAAGAAGCTGCAGCTACCAAAAGCTTTCTTGACTTAATAGGAGACAACAGCGGGTGAGGAAATATCTTAAATGAAATGCTCGCTGCTTTCTGAACAAGTCCTTATAGAAACTGAAATGTCTGCAGCAATAATCTCAATTCAATAAAAACAAATGTCCTCAAGGATTACATCGTTCTATGGAAATAAGTTACTGACTGCAGAATATCAGTGCAGGCATTAAAAATGGCCTCCAGAATGAATGAGTGAAAAACTCTGTCTATTCCTCAACACTGTAAAAACACAAAATCTTACTCTTGTTTAGTTTATAGTGCAAATATCTTACTACTCTTGAAATAATTTAAAACTAACTCTTATGTAGCTTTTTTTAAGACTATAATTCATTAAGATTGATGAAAAAGTATTATTTCCACTGGCAGATTATTTCACTTATAACACTGGAAAATGTCTTGTTAAAAGTGAATCAATGTGCAAATAGAATTAGTACTTCTTCATCAATATTAATAAATTATTTACTTAGAGCAAGCTCCAATATCTTGCTGGAAAGTTACTTCTAAGTTAGTTTCACCTAATTTCAAAAGTACTAAGACATTCACAAAACAAACTAGACAAAAATACTTGGTACGATTTTGCGTTTTTGCAGTGTATCCTGTATAATTTCACACATTTTCATTGAGGAACATAGTTTAAAATTTAAGGGTGTCGTTTCTTCAGTGGTTCTTGGTGCAGCGCCCCCACAGGTGAGGAGGGGAACAGCGCAGTGTGAAAGGGAACCACAGCAGCTGAAAATGCAATCAAACCGTGTTAAAACACCCTAAATATCAAATAATTTAATCAGTAAAACGTAATTATCAAATTCTAGCTGCATTTAAAGTTGAAGCATTATTTTGCCTCATAAATAAAAAATTTTCTATCTTTTAATGTCTAAAAAAACCAAATAACACATTTCAAATTAATAATAATAATAATATGCGAAAACAGTTTAACAGTTTCATCTTCATGGAAAAGCAAAACATCACCTCCTTAAATGCTTCCTTTTAAAAATAACAAAACTAAGAATAATGAGCAAAACATCTCTGCTTCATGTCACATTTAGCTTTTTCTAAGATGCAATGTGGGCTTCAACAAGAAAAAAATACAAAGTGACAAAAAAAACTCTAGATATGTAAAAAAAAAAAAAAAAAAAAAAGAATGAATAAGTGAAGTGGGAATGTATTTATCCAGATGTCTGTGAAGAAAATGTTTCACCACCTGGTCGAAAGACAAAGAAACGAGAAATTTACAGAAAATCAGAGGAAAAAAACTGAGAAGGTACCAGAAACCCAAAGTGGGCGAATGGACCACACTGATGAGTGGGTTGTGGAAAAGAAACGTGTCACGCTTCAGGCAAAAACACAAGAAACTTGACCAAAAATAACAACCAAACCCAGAAATTAGATGATTACTGTAAATGAAACAGAGTGAGACAAATATTACAACACTAAAAATAACAAAAAACTTTATCTTTTTTCTATTTATGTTGGCTTTAATGAGGCCAGTTTGCTCAACTATCAAACCAAATTCAAACCAAATGACGGTCCTGTAGGGAGAAATGATTGTAAACCAGTCCAGATTTATGAGGGCGACACAGTGCTGGCCTAATTGGGCAAACTGGGTTACTGGTCTGACGTGTGTTTTGAATAGGACCTATTTACAGATGGACCCAGTTCACACGGGTTTTTTTCTACTAGTTTAACTTTAGAAAAAGAAACAAAACCAACTTTTGATTGATGTTTTTTAGTCCATTGTGAATATTGAAATCTAAAAAGAGAAAATATGGAACAATTTCAGTGGCATTTGAATCAGAGGAAGCTTTATTTTTGGAAGGAGAAATAAAATAAATACAAAGTAAGGATTACTGCAACTGTGCAAAAGAGAAGCTGTGACACAACAATGGCTCAATTTTAGCATCTGAACAACTAAAGCTTTAAATAGGGCTTTGGAAATGCATTTACAGGAAGGAAAACCAGTAAATCTGTAACTGGGGCTCAGATGGTGGTTTGTGCTGCCAAATCACAAATCACTGCATTATTATGTAGATGCAGTTAAAACGCTAAATCATTCATTCCTTTAGCATGTTTTTTATTCAGAATCATCTTTAACCAAGAGGCTTGTTCCTGCAATCAGATGATAAGAAAATACAAACAAATCAGATGTTATTTACATTTTATTTTTAAAAATTGCAAGTCAGAATTAATTATATCCTTAATAATCATTTAAAAACTCATTATTCGCTAGACTGGCTATGCTTCCATTGAGCATATAGTTACGCAAATTGAAATTACAAAAATGAATCAGTTTAATGGAAACGCTAATTCAAAAAAAAAAAAATTTGAGATGATTTTTTTTTTTGGTTGCACCGAAATCAGTGTATTTGGCAAAACTGAAATTAAAACACTTTTTCTCATCACTCAAGTGACATGATCAACAACAGGATGTTACAACTGGTGGAAGAAATGCTAATTATGCTAGAGGCTGTTTAAAATGAGAACCCTGTTATTAAATAATCTTTGTTTTAAAATAACAATAAACCCTGTTTTACAGCAACTTCTCCTCCTCCTAATATCGATTATGAATTAATCAAGTTATTTTTGAATAATCTTGTTAAATCCTCTTATGTTACAGCTTTGAAATGGGGTAAAATTAGCATTTGAAGGTCAAAACATTAAAAAACTGGAGATCAGAGAATTGAATAATAAGAATAACTTTACACTTGTTGTCCACATAAAATATAGGAAGTGCATAAATTAATGTTTTCTTTATCTGTGGATTTAAAAGCAACTAAACTCTAGCAAAAACAATACAAGTCAAGAGATCAGCAGCTGACACAAAGGGCAAAAAAGTTCACAATATTTAGTTTGAAGCAGAGCAGAGGAACTGGTTGAGAGTAAAGAACTGCCAAAAAGACAAACACAACCAGATTTACCAGTTTTTCTGGGAAATTGTGAAATGTAGTTTTACAGTAAATGCTTTATCTGTTGACTACTTTTACCAGAATCATCTGCTCTTCCTACCAGACCCAAATGATGATTATCATCTTTTTGAAATACTTTCAGCTGCAACATCTGAAGAGAACTTTTATGTCGTCAGACGGCAAAAACAGCAAAGTTTTCTCTTTTAAACGGAACCACTGTCAGCAGATTTCCTTGTAAAACTTAGTTAGATATTTAAGTCATTAATAATTCACAGTCGCTGCTGTGGAAACTTTTATCAGTTAGCAGTGGTTATTATTTTATGCCGTTTTTTCTTGTCGAATCAAAATCAGAGTGAGTGAAATATAGAATATCAGAACTCAACACTTTTTTCATCTCCTCATCGTTTTTGCAGCTCATTCTAGGTGATACATGATTTATTCACAGCAGAATCCTGTATTGACCTGTTTCTGCACACCTTAAAGAATGCAGCGGCGGTGAAGGAGGGGAAAAAATTGCGGTTTTTTTCCCCCACCATCCTCACATATTTCTCTCCACCGGCTACAGAGAAGAGAAATCTTGGCTTCCTTGCAGCCACATGCCTCGACAGTGAAGCTTTTCGTAGAAAAGAAGGAGAACGATGAAGAGAAAACAGAAAAAATAGATCCCTCAGGCAGTATGGCTAGCGTGAAATATGCAAGGACTTCTGCTGGTAAACAGAACTATATTAACAATAAACAGGCAAACAACTGAATTGAATATGAATTTATTGTATTGGTCCCAGATTTATTGCCCCTTAGTACTACAGCTGGGTGATATGGTAAGAATTTTATTGTGATAACAATAAAAATCAGGTTAAAATCTATAACTTCTTTCTTAGACCACAAAGAGTGTTCTAGAAAAATATTCCCATTTTTCTAGAAAAACCACACTTCAAGAAATGTATTGAAGTGGAGAAAATAGCAAAACATATTTTTTTTAGTAACTGAAATTTAGTGATAAAACGATAAATCAAAAATTCTTTTTTTTTTTTTTTTTTTATACAATAAATGATAAATGTCCTTTTAAATCAAAATGCTAATTGGAAAAACATTTTCACCATCCAGCTCACAACGTAATTCAAAAATATTTTTCCAAATAAATATTTTAATTCTGTTTTTAATTTTTTATTTTGTTTAGGGGAAAAAGAAATATGTAGAAAAAAAAGCTTAAAATGGACTGATTAGCAAATTAAAAGCTCATCGGTACCAATAATGCTAACTAATAGTTAGCATTGGCTTCCTTGCAGCTAATAAAAGAGCTAATCTTTGAAAACGTTTAGTCCACTTAGCTTCCCCTAAACTAATTTAATCAAATATCTTCTAAAGCACTAATTTACTTGGATGTTTTCTAAAATTGCAGTTGAAAAAAGTTGAACATTTGCGTTGAAGTTTTGGTTATCGACTTTTAAGAATTTAAGTAATTAGGGGTTTTTATACATGCTCTTATTTTGAAAGGGCGACATTTGTCACTCCTTGCTTTGCAAGGCAGTCACTGCTCTCCCTATACATTGCTATGGGCAGGCCCCAATGACCTAGTAACCAGATTCAGAGGATTTCCAATAAATCATAATAAATATATTTAAATGCAGAAAGTCGGGTTGCAAAACTGTTTAAAACGTACAACAGAAAAGGTTGAAGAAAATCCACAAATAGAGAAAACCGCACTGCACAGGTGCTGCTGTAACCTGACTTCAAAATGACTCCAGGCGGTTTTCTATCTCATCGCTTCCAGTCGGGGGCTGAAGCAGAGCGGAGAAAAGCAGCCAGAGATAGAAACAGGCTGTGATTGCCTCTGGTAGCAAAGCAAAAACCTGCAAGGTCATTCTAATGGGAGCTTTAGAGATAAAAAAACAAAAAAAGCCTGAAATAATTTTCACTTGGTCTTGAAAACAAACTATCATTTTGCACTCAGAAGAGTGTTAGATAATATGTGTGCAGACCTTTTATATCCAACCAAGCAGATGTTTCTCATCCTTAAACAATTTTAGACACGTTTACTAAACTAACCAAAACATCAATTTAAATTACAACTTAAACCCAGTGAGAACATGACTAGACCTGTCGCAATAAATCAGTAAATAGCACAATAAATTAAAACAAACTCAATAATTCACATTTGCATGATTTATCATTTTTCTCTTTTGTCTATTTTGACCAAAAACTGAATAGCAAAAATCTTCAGTCTGTTGCTTTTGCCATTTTTTAAATGAAATGTTTGTTTATTTGTCATTTATGTTGCTTTGTTTATTTATTTTTGGATATTTTAAATGTCTTCCACTTCCAGTATTAACTGTTCATCAGAATTCAAAGATTATTGATCTTTCAAAGTGTGTCCTTGCATTATATTGTTGCCATTATATTACTTGAAAATAGTCTCTAAACAATATTCTCATTTATCTCAACTTCTGGGACAATTTATTATCCAGCAAAATTTGTTATGACAGATCTAAACAAGACTTGGCAAAGCACAGATAACTAGGCCTGTCGCGATAAACAATAAATCAATTAATCGCACGATAAATTAAAACTATCGACCTCATTTCAATTATCGGCTTTATCGTTTCTTCCGGCCTTTTTCTCTTTCTGTTGATGACACTGAATGAAAAAAGGCTCCACTCTGGTGCTTCCACTGACCCTCCCTTCCTCATTTCCTTAGTGTAAGTCCCAGCGCACACGACACGATCTTAGAGCTGTCGGCCCATTTTCAAAACCTGAGAGACACATTAGCCGACAGAAATCCTGGGTATAACGGTTCGATCGGGTTCTATTGTGCCGTGTGGTTGTGACGGTGCGGTGAGAGGTTGGAGAAGGAGTTAGCAATGGCGGTTAGCCACTCTAACCCAAAACAGCAGAACGCGCTGTTGAAGTATTTCACACTTTCACTTTATTTCGCTTCGAACATTTAAAGCCAGATCTCCACGGCACTAAGATTATAGCCTCATACATGAGAAAAGTAACGATAGTTTACCGCTCTCACCTCATCGTCACCGATGATCTCCTCTACAACAAGAGTTCTTACTCTGCACAATAGTACAACTAACGAAAAAGGGAAAAGGCGCCCTCTTGTGGTGATACCTACTCATCTCTAGGAACCAAGCAGTATGATTGTTACATGGTGTCCAATAATGGGCGCAAAATCTTGGCTAACTAATTGTAAAAACAGGAATTAATCAATGCTTTCCTACAATCTACCTGCAATGCATGTGTCTAGTGTCATTCCTGACTGAATGAAAATCATTATGACCTATTTATGTCACGTTAACGAAGAACAGCTGAAAAGTTACCGGGTTTACCGGGCAATATAGTATACAGACTTCATAATCTGCACTCTTTTGGTTGACTGCAGTATTTATTTCCACTTTGGCTTTATGTTGTTTAGTTTTTATCCAAGTACATTTTTTGTTGATAGAGACTGAGAATCCATTTTATTTTTGTTTTCGGTTGCTTATCAGTTCCAGTGTTAAGTGTTCTTTTGAAAATAACGTGTATCTATTTTTGGCATGCATTATTACATAATTTCCATTAAATCAGTGTAAAAAGGTCAATATTATCATTTATCGCAATACTTTTTGAGACAATTAATCGCTGAGCAAACTTTGTTATCGTGACAGGCCTACCGATAACAATAAGCATTAACTTTAGATTCATAAACTCTATTTTTCATTGATGAGAAAAAGCTGTTTCCCCATTTAGATCAACCATAATTTTCCTGGGTTTAAATTGTAATTTTGGTTTTAAATCCAAATTAGCTAAAGAGTTGATCACATTTCTGGTTTCTGAGACGTAAAGATGCAAGGCACCGAAACCTGTTCAGGTCTAACCGGTTGAACAAGATCAAGAGGACAAGCTGTGCAAAACGACAGAAAACCAAGGATCATGTGAAGAATTTAACTCCAGAGAGAAATCAAGAAGAAAAAAGAGTAAAGATCTTATGAATCTGCTGGTTGAATCCAAAATAAAGTAATCTCCTCAAAATGGGAAGTACAGAAGAGAAAGCTGTCAGTGTGCATCCATTTTCCCACAATGACTCAGCACTATATTCACTCTGTAATGTCCATTCTTTTAATCTTTTGTCAAGTCAATTCAATCGCCGCCTCCCATAGGAAGAGGATTTCAGCACAGATCACTGTGAAATGTGCAAACTCAGGCTGACACACTGGGAGCCGGCAGACATTCAAGGTTGTACAGCCAGTGTCAGCTTGACAGGTGAACACAAGAGCTTTGCAGAGGAGACTCTACGCATGACGGACCGACTTATCCTGCTAACACTATCGACTATGTGACACGGATACTTCAAAGGCTGTTTTACATTCAGCACTGGCTCATTTTGAAGGTTTTTACACAGCTCAAGCCTCCAGCATACATCCAGTCTATGCATTTATTTAAGTTGGAGACAATTTAATCAAATTTTTAAGAAAAGTTAGTTTGATATGAGGCTGTAGTCTACTCTTTGTAGTCTACAGACAGTAGACTAGAGAGAGACTACCCTCTGTGGTCACACCAACAGAGAGTTTGATGTGACTACAGAAGATATTGTTGGACGATAGGGACTCAGGGTTTCCCCCAGTGTATTATCAGCCTGGCGGGCCACCAGGCTTTACTTGTCGCTCCGCCAGTCAAAGTGTTGCTTAATTTAAATTAGGGAAGCACCAATTTATCGCCGCCAATTTTCTTAATATTGGAGGCTCTGTGATTGGCCGATACTGACAAGAAGCCGATCTTATCTACCTCAGCAAAAGTCTAACAATCAGCTACTGTCCTCTTCTGCTCTCCAAGAAAAGAGGTTTGAGTGACACATTTGCAATTATCAATAGTCGCTTACAGTTACCAACTCACTGACTTTCTTGCTACATTTAGCGGCATTTCAGACAAACAGAAATCAGTATCTGCCAAAATCGGTCAGGTTTTATAAAAGACCGATAATTGGCAATCGGTGCAGCCCTATTTTAAATGCTTTTTTAATACACCAGTAACTGTGGTGTATTAGGTCACTACCTAAAACAAAATAATGTATTTCGGTAAAGTCTATTGTAAGCTAACTAGCTAAACCAGCTAATTAATTAGCTATAATATCACTTTAGAAAACCAAGAACACATCAGCACAAAATATGTTTCGGTCTTATTTGAAACATTGTGTAAGTATGTTAAAAACTAATTTAGTTTCTTGCTGGCTGTGATCAAATTCAGAATGATAGCATTTTATACTTAAGCTACGCCTTAAAGAGACACCAGGCTTTTGGTTTTGTAGCAGTCTAGTTAAAAGATGAATCAGCCAGCTGTTACTTCACATTGCAAGCTGCTGCCATCATGCCTGTGAACGCCTGCCCTGGCATGTCCGAGTTACTTTATGGTTAAACTCCAAATAAGGAGGCCTTCAGCTACGAGGAAATGTTGGAACCCGTTTTGTCTTGAGGGTGCCACATCTCATCAAAAATGAGGCAATCAAGTCTCACACAGAGGCATTGAAACTTTTGTGCAAGCAGAAACGCTACCAGAAATAAGAGAGGTTGCGCATTATCTCAGCCACTCCCGTAACTCCGGCTGGGTGGGTCCACGTCTTGTTTCCGTAACCTTGTATTGCAGAACACATTAACCAGACCGGTGTCAGAAAAAGAGATCGAAAAGGCTCAAGCTGACCATTTCAGTTTGCTGCCATGTGTAAACTGGCTTCTCCAACCTTTGACCTCTGATCCGTAAGGCTACAAGAACAATTAACAACAAATCCAGAAACTAAAGATTTTGCATAATAGGTAATAAAAATCAACTGCTAAGGTTGCAGTGACCTTCTACAGACATACATATAACTGTAAGCTTTTAGTAGATTGTAGGTATTTGTGACCAAACCAGTCTGATTGGACTGTTCTGATTTAATAAAGCATAAACATATGAACAGCAAAGGCCTTTCAATTCAACCAGCTAGAGCCAAAAAACATTATAATTTCACTGTTTTATTTTAACAACATGAGTCTTCTAACTTACATAAAGGTGGAAAATAACTGTTTTATAGAATAAGACCAGCTGAGTGAGCCCTTTCTATGATAATAATCTTTATTTAACCAAGTTTGTCTCAATGAGGTGAAAAAATCTCTTTTACAAGAGAAATCTGCTGAAGACTGGCTGCATGAAAAAACAAAACAAAAAGATAAACTTACAATAAAGCATGCAAATGATTCAAGTAAAGTAATCATCCATAATGCTGCAAAAACACTGTATAGTCAGCAAAGGATTTTAAACAGCTTGAACAGAATCACGGAAATATTTTGTAGTTTAGAAACCATAGCTTTTTAAAAACTTGCATCGAGAAAATAGGGGATTGGAAACCAAAAACAGAAAAATGTTGTTAGAAAGAAGAACTCAGATGAGAAAAAGTTTGGAAAAGCTTAAGATATTCAGTTTTTCCACCAAAAAAGTTTCTCTGCATCTTGAATTTGTTGACACAGCTACAACACAAACTGAAAAACACTGAATTAATTTCATGCAGAGAAGCTAGAAAACGGCCATTTTGGTAAAGTGTGAATAAAAATGAGTCAATGCTTTAAATCTGGGAAGAGGGTTATTTCTTCAAGACCTCATGTTTTAACTTTACTAATGGCTCAAGAGCAAAAAATTTTATTTAATAGACTTTCAGCAACACACAGATACTCTGGAAGAGAAATTTACACTCATTTAAAAACCAGCTTCCAAGTTAGCGTGTTAAATAATTATCCGATTTTTCGACTCGACAAAGAACAAAGTGCACCAGGACAATCACTTCGGCTGGATAAAGGAAACCATAATGCATGCTGGGTCAGCTAGAGAAGCAAGAGCACACATGGGCTGGGCAGGAAGCAAACCTTTGTTTACATTAGAGGATTTTACTGTATGGAGCTGCAGTTAATCGTTAATCGCTTAACAGCTGCACTGATCTACGAGTCTGTTAGGAGGAAAATGATCGTTTTGTTTAGGCTTCGAACTGATCTGGTCTTGTGCAATGGTCGGAGAGATAAAGAAGGTTTCACGATTGCTACGTCTCAGTAAATCTGAATATTGTGTTCAGATGAGGCTCATTTGTCAGATTTAATGATTATTTTAGGAATCGATTCTCCTGACAATTAATTGAATAGAAATAATTTAGAAATTGTGGAGATTTAATCTCTTATGCCTGTTTATATAACATTTTAAATTTATTAAAAAACACCAAGAAACGCAAATAATCAATTTGTTGCCTAAAATGCAGTAACGTAGCATTCCTTTTGGTGACGTTAGATTTTTTTGTAGCAAAGGATGCAGCTGCCGCTAAACAAACACTTCTAAATCAACATGTGAAAAACTCCGGACTTTCTGCATGACTTAACATCAATCCCTCTGTTATTTTTTGGATAAACCTAATAATTGGTCCAAAATGGTGCTTAGTAGTACTTCTTTATTTTATTTTTTTTAAAGAAACTGAACCTGGTGAGGCTAAATTGACCAATTCAGGAAACAAAAGTAATTTTTTTAAAATCTTAAATGCAAAATTTATATATTATTTGTACAGTTTTATCTTAATTACTGCTGATTGTGTTTTTGTTTTTTTTTTCCAGCAAATGCCTTTTTTTGAGTCTATATCCTCCAGTTAATGATTAATCAATTACTAAATTAGTTGATGATTAATCGATTCATAGCAATCCATCCAATTCCTAGTCAGATTAAAAGCAACATTTGAAAATAATCTTTCCTGAATAAAAATGTTTATTTTATCTTTGATTAGTTATGATTTTATTAATCTCAGCATAAAATAATCATTATAAAAACAGAAATAAAGGTTTGAAAACATCAGTTTGGGTACAGTTAGCCTTGTATAATGTGTTTTACTTTGTGAAGTAAATTAACTTTTCAATTATAAAATAATTTATTGAGATGAATCTGTAAATAAAGAAGCTGAACACAAAGTAAATTGGTCCAGCTTCTATACATCATCAAAACACACTTATGTTGGTAGAATATCAGCGAGGGAGTTGGTGCTGAGAGTTTTACTTGCAATTCAGAGAAGTAATTGTTCCGTCTTTCATATTATTCATGTGAATGACCTGCAGAGTTTATTGAAAATCCCTAAATTAATATCTCAGAATGATCTGTCCTCACTGAAACTCCTGTGTCATCATCAGTTCTGCCCAGAGCTCATCTCGCCAGGCAGCTGTCCAAACAAACGTTACGTAGCAAACGGTTACGTAATGCATCGAGTCAAACGCTGAGTGCATCCTCTTGGCTGCCCTGCCGCTTCCCACACTCAAATAAAATATTTCAGGTCAACTCAAAACTTCTGAAATACGGATTAAATCAATGCTTTTACACTCAAAAGTCTTCTCTGAGACAAACTTGAGTGGTAAATATCCTCTACTGCGCTGGCAGCAAAATCATCAATGAAAACAAAAAGAGCACAAAATTAAAAGTCTTTGTGTGCAACGGAAAAGTATGAATCAGCCGCATCACCTACATGAACTAAAATGTCACACAACAAAAGTTAAGGTTCCACTGACTTTGCAGAAAAAAGGAATTGCTGTGCAAAAAAGGGAGATAAACTTGCAGCAGCGAATAAAAGCAGAGATAAAGAAGGTGGCTTACCGTCTCATTCTCGTCTGGGTACATACTGTCCAACAGCAGAGTCAAAGCTGCAGAGAAACAATAAGCTTTGCAGCCAGCAGCACTGACGAAGGATGCTGATGATGCAGAGGAACACAGTAGTTCCTGCCTATTCACCAACTCTCTCTCTCTCTCTCTGTATGCGTGTGTCTGACTTGTCCCTGAGGCAAACCAGATGAGAAACCCCTCAAACCCTCCTCTTATACATCGACTCTAACTCACTGGTTCTTACATAAACAGAGAGGGAGAGGGGGAAATCAGTGGTGCCCTGCCACAACAAACGTAGCTTGACCTGTCCTTTCATAATGCCATAATGCCGCCCTGACACACACACAGCAGCTGACATAATAACCAACATGTGCACACACACATATCGCTGTAAAGCCCCCAGAGGGATTAGAAAAATCTCCAGAAAGACAGAGAAAGACTATCACACACAGATCTGTTCCTCAAATCACTGGAAACAGTAAAATTTTAAACTGTATCATACTTAATTATGAATTAGCATTCATAGCGCCACAAAAACTATTCTTTAAAAACATTCTTGTTTGAAATTGGCTTCTTCAGTTACTTAAAAAAGCGTGATTTTTATCACTAAACTTATCATATTTTCAAATTTAATTATATTTATTGATGCTCTCGGTGGAGAAAACATTTCTAATAATGCTGGACAGTTCTGTTTTATTCTGTCATAAATCAAAATCTTATTACGAAAATGATATATCAAAAATTATTATCTTCATAACTGATAAATAATGCAATAAATGCCCACCCCTAACATATTTCTCGTTCATTTATTTTTGTACTAATAAGTATTCCGGCTCTTTATAGCACAGAAGCTCACAGTTTACAACCAGTCATTGCTTTAAATCACAGCTGAAATGAGTACAAGTCAAAAAAACAACATGTGAAACTCAAGATATAAACATTACAAGTGACATGTCTGATTTAGATTTACAAAAAAGAAAAAGATTAAACAGATACGTGGAATTTGAAGACACAATTTCATGAAGAAAAAACCAAAACAAATGGGAAGTATTTAGCTAACTCACAAGGTCAGAGTATCTCACCCTGTTACACAATAAACATCCAGCAAGGCAGAAGATCAGCTGCCAGACGGCCTGAAGCTTCATGTGTGAGGATAATATTATACAAGAGAGCAACAAACCCTTCAGTCTGACCCTTTGTGACGTTGATTCACATGCAGCAGGCAACACCGCAGTTTACTGCTCTCCTCTAGAAAGTTTCTTACCATTTAATAACTGCTGTTCTGTCACCAAAAAATGACTTCCAGAGCCATTCCTTAAGGTTAAATGAGTCAATAATTAGGGCTGCAACTAACAATTATATCAGTAATCAATTATTCTGACGATTAAATGAACAAAAAAAATGTCACATTTTGCAGATTTTTCATTTAACCTTTTTGATACATTAGAAATGCATTAATAACAATCCAAATGCTCTTTTAAAATAACAAAATAAATGTTTTACTGCCAAAAATGCAACAATGCAGCATTCAGCCGCCGCAAAAACACAAACTCTTATTTGGTCACTTAAAACATTTTTCCCATCTTATAAGTTAAGTCATCTGCCAATGTAAATAGTATGTTTTTACCAATATTAAACAAGTTTTTATTTCTTGCTAAAATTTACCTGTGAGTTAGTTTTGTCTTATTTCAAGTGCTTTAATATACTTCCACCAGAAACTAGACCAAAATTACTTCGTGCATTTGTAGCATCAGATGCATCTGCAGCTGAAAAAAAATCATCAATATGTGAAAAGCTCAGGTTTCTGATCTTTTCACATTGGGATTATCTGTTGACTATGTTAAGAAATTAATAATTGGTTAATCCAGGAGATTTCTTTTTTTTAATTTTTTTTTTAATTTGCACCAGGTGAAGCTAAAACTGTGCCTCCAGAAGACTAGAAGGGCTCAAAGCAGAACAAATTTACAAACGACATTTTATTAATCTTAAATGAAAAATTTAGGTATTTTTTCACAGTTTTGTCTCAACTAAACATGCCATGTACTCTTCCAGTAAATAGCATGTTTTGAGTTTGTAAATAATTAATCAATTGTAAAATTAGTTGCTGATTAATCGCGATTAATCAGCCCTATTAATGATAGAAAACCCACAACAGAAATTATATGGAAACATTAAATTAAAACCAAATTGAGACCTGAAAAATCAACACTGTTTCAAACTAAGATGAGATCCGGGATGAACTTAGAAAGCAAAACACAGCAGTAGAGGTCAAAGTCACAATCTTCTTTTAGTACAAAGTGTACTAAAAGATTACCAACAAAACAGTCCAAGGATTAAAAAAAACCAATCTTGCATCTTTCCAAATTACAACCTGAGCTTTGTTGCGTTTCCATCTGAAGGTCTTGAGCTTATTTGGGACTGACTGAAGGTTGCTGCTACCATCAGACATCTCAATAAACGGAGAATCAGCAGACAATGCAAACCGCTCAGGTGTTCCCAGAACCAGTGCTTTTACTTTGCTCAACTTCTTTCTTGTGTCACTTTTTGCAAATCAATTGAAAAAGATCTAAGTAGGACACGGGAAGCTATGTGAATATAAAGAGGCAATCAAACACACGAGGAATTGCTTCCTCCAATCAATCTTGTGTCTGGGAGTAGTCGGAGGTTTTAAGCTGATTACATTTCATTTCATAAAGAGCAATGGGGCTCATCAGGGTGGAGAGGTGTTATTAACTGTGACAATCAAGGTTCAGAGGGGATAAGTGAAGTCTCAAACTACTTCACATGGTGAGACAGAAGTTAAAAGTGCCAAGAAGCAACTGATTTACAGACCATCAGTTTTAATATTTAAGATTAATTGTCCAAAAGATAATAGATGTATTGCACGCCCAGCGACAACGACATTAGATTTCAGTTAAACCAAGGGTGCAGGGTCTGTAAGCAACACACAACTCCAAATTGCGAGTAAGCTTGTTGATGTTGCACCCAATTTTTAAGCTGCATTTAAAAACTTAAGTAAGTCCGGTTTATTTCGGTACGTATACATACTGGTACAGCGCCACCACAGGTGAGGAAGGGAATAGGTTTGTCGATTAGTTTGGCTTGTTTGACAGTGCAGTGTGAAAGCAAAACACAGCAGTTGAAAATGTAACAAATGTTGCAATTTTGGTTACCAATCAGACTGGACCACCAGGCAGGAATACATCCTAAACAAAAATTTGACAGCCAACGAGGCGGACTCAACCCCCATGACCTCATTTTTTGGGTCAGCCTTTTTCAGGGTTTATGCCACCCGAGGCAACTGGGAACAAACAGGAATCTAACTTATTCTTCAAGCAACCAGGATTGTATCGCCCAAAGCCAGATCATTCTCTCCATAGACACCCCCACTTTAAGTGGGTGTAAATCATCAAAACCGATGCCTCCAACATTCATATGGCGCATGCAATATTTGAACTCTGCATGCTGAATCGCACTAAATCAAACAATGCAGAGTTATCCGTCACCTAAAGCTTACTTTTTAAAACTGATGCCTTGTCCTGCAGTCGGCTGCAGCGGAGAGACGGCGCTAAACATAATGCTTTATAGAGGAAAAGTGACTTTTAACTTCAGCTCATCATGTTGGGTTCTTACAAACATTTTACAGCAAATGACGAAGGATTATTATGATCCCGGAGGCAGCGGGATGATGAAAAGCAGCGGACGAGAAAGTGCAGCGAAGCAGCAAATTAAAACACACTGAGACCTTGACAGCTATTCTATTAAGTGGCTACAGGGGAGCGTCTGCTTCACCGAGTTCACTGTCCAATCCCAGGCGGCTGGAAGCTTTTTCAGGTGGTGAAAGCACGTTGGTACAGTGATGTATCGGATGGTGAGTTTGAAATATTTAAAATTTATGGTCAACCGCAATAGGAATATCATGACTGGCTTGTTTACAGGCATTACGTCATTAATTTTTTATGTTTGACATGAAACAAAAAAACAGTAAAAGCAAAGTAGAACATTGTGAAAAAGTCACTTGTTTTATAAAAGACAGTATACATCGAGCAAAATATTTCCAGTTATTTTGATGATTATGACTTATAAGCAGTGAAAATGCAATATTTTATTGTTGTAAAATGTTGCAAGATGCATTGTAATATTTCAGGTATTAAGAATATTACAAAAATATTTTTTTTAAAAAAAGAGATTTTGAAACTGACGATTTATCGATTAATTAGATAAACAAATTAGCACATTGTGCAGATTCTTCATTTATACAATATTCAAACTGCATTAAAATAAACATTTAACTCAGTTTTGTTTTACATAAACGTGAATCTGAACCAGGCGAAGCTAAAACTATGCCACTTGAGAAGCTTTGAGTAAAACATTTTTACAAACCAAGTTGTTTTCATCTTGAATGCAAAATGTATATATTTACCTTGTAGTTTTCTCTTAATTACTGTTCTAAATGTTATTTTTAGCAAATTTACTTTTTGAGTCTGTATATGCCAGTTAATGATTACTATATTAGCTGACAGTGAATACAATAATTGATTAATCACTATTGAACCGATTAATCATTTCAATTTTATTGAAAATGTCCATTTTTATCACTTGTTTTAGAAAATTTAGAGTCTTAGACATTTAAGATCAAAAAAGGATTTTTTAAATAAGAAATGTCAGGAAAATATCCTAATTTCCATGCACTCAATATTTGGTTTGTGTTATTTACTGCATTAAGGCAGCATGACATTGACATAAGCGACAAAAAATATGGAATTTTTTCATATTCTTTATTTTGAAAAACAAACCAAACCTCTCTCTTTTTACTGGCCACAACTAATTGAAATCAGTTGAGTCGTTTAAGACAACAGCCAGGGGATTAAACAATGACAGAGCAGAGGCAACTGCTTGTTGACAAAGTGGTTCTCTGTGTTTGCTCCAGCCAGCAGATAAGAGCTTGGCAACCTCGGCACATCCCACTCTTAACTCTCCACTTGAGCAGCGTGTCGGCAGGAGCTGGAGAGGCTTGAAACGAAGAGCGCGACCCAACCGCCGGACAAACACACACCTCTCTACTCTGTTCCATTTACATTCTGGTTCTGGTTTAGAGCATTTTCCTACTTTTGGGTTTCCTTGCCTGAAATTTGTTCTTAATTTCTTTAAAGGGGGAGTATTATGTTTTCCATATATATTTGTGTCATTTTATAACATAATCAAGTAACTGTTAGCTTCAGTTGTGATATCAAATGTTGCTTAAAATAAATTTTACTTTTTAACGAAATGCCTTGAAATTGGGCATCTGTCTCTTTAAAAACTCCTGCTCTTTCTGAAACTCCACCTTCAGGAAGTCATCACAACTCCTACTCCTCTATTAACCCGTTAGCAACGTTTTTACCAAGAATTCACTGAGTAATAGCTCATATAATAATCTCATCAGATACGCAGCTCCACCAGTTGTTTGCTAATTGCTGCTGGCTAGTCTGAAGGAGCAGAGTGGGAGAGGGCTGTTCTGTGTTACCGAAACTCAGTAGCCTGGAAACTGCAGCTCTGCTGAGGAGCTTTGTACTCAAAGGCGGAGCTAGGACCACCCAGGCACTTTTAACAGGCGAATGAGATTAAAGAACATGCATCAAATAATAACGGCAACACTCTGGGTATGTTTTTGACAAAGGAATAACATTATTACATAACGTAGAGCTGAAAAAATTTATTTTACATAATACTACCCCATTAAGAAAGAGACATTAGAAATCTGGTAAAGTACCATAATACATGAATGAAGAAGAAGAAGAAATCAGATGTTATTAAAAGCGAACAAGCAAGCAGATGAAACTCGTCTGGTTTCACATCAGAAAGTTGATGTGGAAAACTCCCATGTTTCATCTGACATGAAGCTTTGCAGCTTTGTGGACCAAACTGACCGAACGACAATCAATCTCGAGTTCAGTGTTGTTTACCATTCATAAATCACACAGTGATAGAAGACTTTCCAAAACAAAATACAGAGGGGAAGATTAATTCAGGATCTAAAGTCAAGATTAAAAATAACAAAGAGATGCTCCTGTTTTTCGCTAATATAAAGTTTATTTGGATGTTTTAACTACAGCAAATTAGAGCATAAACTAAATATTATTTTATCAATTATTGTGATGAAAATCGTCACTTCCTGCGAATTTTCATTTCTTTCTATGCAGCGTCCGAAGTACATTAAAAAGATACAAATAAACATAATTCTTCTGCTTTTTAAATAAGAAAATAACATTTTCCATTGCCAGAAAATTTGTTTAAGTCTTTATCTTTTTAAGCACAAGATTTTATCATAAATAGAACCTCGTTTATCTAGAGGCATTTACTGAAAACTTTATTTTTTTTAGTTCACTTTATTTTTTTGTAAATTACCCCATAGGTCATATAGTTCACATTTTCCTAATTAAATAATTAAACTTGGTGAAATGTTAGTATGCATTTTGAAAGGAAGTGGCCCAAATCCTGTACGTACAACTGAGGATAAATTTGTTCAATTAAGACCAAAATAATTTGAAAACTTCACGTCTTTCTTTGAATATAGCAAACATGGTAAATCATTTTAAAGGTTTGGATCCATAATGAACAACATCACCTAACTACAACATAATAATAATAATAATAATAATAATAATTGGGTTTTTTATTATTTTCTTGGCCCCCAAGTGACAAAAGCTTTGTACGCCCCTGCTCTAGACAATCAAACAGGTTCAAAGAAAACAAAATACTTCCGATAAATAATTTATTTGCTTCATAAATGGTTGTTCTGAAGCCAAAAATACTCAACTAAATCATAAAAGACCCCATAAAATAATAATTTATTGTCCTTGTTGTCAAACAGCTATAAATACTTGCATGTTTTAAACTTTCAAACCAACTGCATCTTCAACCATCACGTAATTAAACTGGCACAGAGCTGAGCATCATTACTCTTTTTGGCGATTGCTTCCAGGAGTTTTAGCTGCAGCAGCATTTCAGCAGGACTGGAAACACGCAGTGATGTGCAGCGTTCACATTCACAGTACCTCTGATTTTTTATTTTAAGTGCTCAGAGTCTAAAACAATAAATGATAAAATTTAAAAATGCCAAATGCATGTGTGTCAGGTAACACTAACCTGACCCAGGAATGAGTTTAGTGCATACGAGTTGCTGACACCCAAAGCCAGACTGCTTGAGGACAAAACTGGAACGAGCGTAACTACTTTGACCTTTGTTGCTATTAAATTGGGACAAAGAAAGGTTGAGGAAGGAAGGAGCTCCGCTTCATGTACTGAAACTGCATATGTTGAGTTTCTGATAACCTTTCAGAGAAAACACAATCCGTCTGTCGTGACGTCGGTGAGAGGGGACACCGCAGCAAACAGAAAAGGTCAGAAACAAAAACAAAGGAGTTGGTATTTTTAGTCAATACAAAAGAAGAGAGTTGGCTCAGTAGTTTTAAGAACAACCTTATATTATAGAGTTGCTTTAGCATTTCTGTGGGAAACTGTATGCAGTATTTTCAGCTAAACTGCACATCTTTAATTTAAATATCAATAAGATATGTATTTTTTTGCATTTGTTGTGCTACTTGCTTAAATATTTTCAACCTTGTTCAAACATTTTTTTGAGGAGACATTTAGAAATGCTTGAAAAGGTTTTGTGTCTTAATTTAAAAACTTTTGACACGTTTTAAAAATAAAAGTTACATACTGCAGATTTAAAGCTCCAGTATGTAACTTTTATTTTTTAAAAATATGTTTTTTACATATTTGTTAAAACTTTCAGCATGTTGTGACACTTTATGATGCGGATAATCTGTGAAAAGATCGATCTCCTTCACCTCCTCCCTGAGCTACGATTGCCATTTGAAGAAATGCACCAAAAACAACCAATCAGAGCCAGAACGAGGACCTTAGTGCTGTTAACCAACCATGTGTATGCGCTCCTCAATGTGCTAATGGTGGAGAAACAACTTACTGCTACAAGAAAATTATTTTTTCTGGTCATGCAGACTAGCATGAGCATTTACAACAGGATAGTAGAAGGAAGGGGTGGGGGTTAGCAGCAGCTTCACATGTAGAGTGATTGACAGCGCTAAGACCCTCCTCCTGCCTCTGATTGGTTATTTCTAGTTAGCACTGGGACTGGAGGAGCTCAAAACCCGGCATCCCTACTGCTGACTAACGTGCATAAAGCAACAGAAGAAGACGATTCTGACCTGGAGGTGTTCAGTCGAAGAGCTGCTCTGTTCATCTCCCGACTCCGAGTCGTTGGTGCGTCTCTCCTCTCCTGCCGAGTCGCAGTGCTGCGTGACGTCCGGCGGCACCCTCAGCGAGTCCGGCGACCGGGCGCGGGACCGAGGCAGGGTGCTGGACGAGCCTTTTTGGGGGAAGCCGCCCTGAACAAGGATTTCTGCGAGACAGCGCTCCTGCTCGGTGGGCGTACTGGGAGCATGATGGTGGTTACTGTTCCTGCGGTGGACCGGGGGACTGAAGTGGGCTGAAGAGGCGGTTTGCGCGGAAGGAGAGCGCCGGGATTTGGACTCGTGTCGGTGAAGGGCGCCAGTGATTTGGTTATTGATCCCTAGGTCCAGAGTGGCTGGTTTCACCCAGAGGGAAGCACCGCTCCGCGGGTTGGAGTTTCCTGATGCAGTGTGGGAGTGTGAAATGGGTTTCGGTGGCGGCATGAGGGCTTTCCGCACCTCACGCACATACTGAGCCGGTACGTAAAACGGCTTTGTGGTTTCGTCTTTCCTCACCTGCCACCAGTCCTCGTTAGATTTCTTGATCAGCATGTAACATTCCCCTTCCCGGATGGTGATGACCCGGTCCTTGGACTTGTACTCATAGTCGTACTCGACTTCGATGTAGACCTCGCCCGGCGCGATGGGCAAATCCGCCATGATGCCTCTGACTGTCCCACAAGGCGGCTCAGCATAAGAGGGAAATATTTACTACCATGGCTCAGCAGCAGACCTGGAAACAGAGCAAACACAAAATCTAATAAATACAATTTCTTGCACAGCAAAAGAATTGTTATCATGACAGACCTTCTTTATGCCATTTTGTTGTCCTTGGCAGTTTTGAATAGAAGATTTTAGATCCCACATTTATAAACAACAGGATGAATATGATAAATGCACCTGGTTATTGCAAAAAGCTCAAGTTTAGGCAGTTTCCTGTTATTTTCCTGACTCTTTTGGTCAAGTTGTGAAGATGTTTTACCTTCATAAAATAGCAAAACATTTATTAAATTAGTCAGTTTGAGAAACTTTAACTTAAAAGAAAATTTTTAAAAATTGCGCCCATGTGTAAAGTTCAAAATTTAAGGTGGAGAAATGTTAAAACTTTGATGCTCTGGGGAATAAAGGAAGAAATTATTTCTATTTTTAATCTCTTATGCAACAAATGTTTCACAAAGGCGCAATCGGTTCCTGAAGCCTAATACTCTGGGAAACCAATCACAGTGAACAAATAAGATACAAACGGAGAAGATTTAATCCTCTTAAAAGGCTGAATGCACCGTCCAGCTCAGAACTTGAAATCATCACATGAGATTAGCCAGAAGGGGAGAGAGGCGAGTCATGCTGTCTTCATTTACTTTGCTCTGCGCTGAGCTAAAGTAAATGTAGGTACAGTAATAACTCAGGCATGTTGTTGCTGAGCGGGAAGATCAGTGGAGTCATTCACATAGCTTTCTGCTGACGTCACTTTCATAAACACACAAACACACCTAATGTCCCTCGCTCAACATCTAAGTATAAACCATTGTTTCAACTATTTATCTACACTTAGCAGCAGATTTAATAAAATATACAAGCTTTAATACGAGGCATTTTCTTTCTAAATACAACTTGAGTTTCCAAAGCGTGAGAGAAAAAAGTAGTTGTGCTGCAATCTGTTTCTCATTGGTGATCTCACGTTGTCTCGTGTCGTAAATTCAGACTGCTACTTCCTGTACAGCCTGTGCTTTTCCCTCCTTTTTGCAAAATCAAAACTCTGTCAAAGAAGCAAAAGTTTATTCAGCTCCCCCCCCCATTAAAAAAAATAATAAGAACAAAAACTCAAACAGCAGCAGAAGTTTAAGCTAAAAAGGAAAAACTAAAGTCATTCTAGCAGGTGATAACAACCAAATCCCAACATTTCTCTGGACTCGTTGCAATGTGACATCCAAAGATACTGCTGGAGGAAAAAAAAAACTGCCAGCTGATGATGACTACTGTTGTTTTCGCTGTCAAGTTGTCAACATAACACGCTAAACCTGAAATGTACATGTGATATGTAAACAGGAAAAGGGACGTAGTGCTTTGCTACTAATTTTTAACACTTCAACAACCAGATAACAAGATTAGGAAAAAGTTTTATTTACAAAACAATGGCAAGAAGGGAAGTAGGTTGCAGACAACACAGAGCGCATGAAAAAAGACGAATGTGAATTTTTTTGTTGTTCAACGGTTTTTCTGTTATTTTTCCCATCGCTGTGCGCACTGCGATGGGGAATAATAATATTTACACCTCCAGGTTTCATTAGCTGTAGCTAACTTGCAATGCACGTACTTTATGTCAGTGGTGTCCAAAGTGCGTCGCGTGGGCCATCAGTGGGCCCCAAAACTGGTTTTATGTGGCCCCCCAACAGAATTTAAAAGCAACTGCAATTAAAAAGTAAAACGTTTCCAGTTATTAAGCAGCATTTTCGATCAGCTGGACAGTAGCTTTATGAGGATCAGTGATTAGGTGTGATTAGGCTAAAAGTGCCAGGATTACTCCCGATCCGCTGGATAATTTCCCCACAGATTAAATGGCTGGTCTGGACAGAAATCCATTAACCAAATGAAAAATACAAAGAACAAGAGGAAGCTTTCCTTGTTCACCTTCAACCTTTTAATTCAACCAGCTGCACTAGATAGAGGAAGACCAAAAAATTAAAAGAAATAAATTATATTAGTTTTAGCACATCAACCGTAACAATTTATTTTTGTCTCTGTCTTGATGAGTCAGGTTTAAATTGTTTACTTCAATACATCACATTAAATAAAGCAAGACCTATTTGTGCAAAAGCAATTACATTCTTTCCTGTCATTAAAATGATTTCCTAATGCAGAAACATGTCAAACGCTGACATTCTGGTTGGAAATTAGATGTGCATTATCATCAAAGAGAATAAATATTGGGGGAAAAAAAACTTATTTTCCATCTGTTTCTTGATCTACATCAAAGTTTGTATCCTGGGCCCAAAATTCATTAATTAAAACTGCAAAAATTAGTTTATTTTGACTTTTTTCCCCCCTTTTTTAGTGTTACCTGGTTAACAATAAACAAAGGTTTTACTTTTGTTTATTAAGGCATCTCTAAAAGAAGACTTTTAGTGATGCCTTTCTAAAAGAAAAACGGACAATTTCTTAATTTTCTATGTCACTGATTGTTTCTAATTTGTCAACCAAATTTTTTACCATTCTTGAATTGTGGTCAGGGACCAAACAAAATCAATTCAAAGGCCACAAATGGCCCTCAGGCCTCCCTTTGGAAACCCCTTATTTAAAGAAAAAAACGCCTAATTTTCTGGTTGAAACCTATCTGTATAACAGATATATAATTGAGTCAAGTTTTCAAAATACTAAATATTTTTAGTACAGTTATTTTCTGTAACTGGAGAAGTGCTTTGATTCACTTTAATTATTGGAGAAACAGAAATGTGCTCAGACTAAAGGATCTAATGTGAGAAATGCAAGTTTTCCACATTAAATAGCATTAGAAGAAAATAGTGAATAGGCAACTAATAAAAAAAAGTTTTAAAAAACGGACCATTGCAAACATTTTCAACAGTGTAGTTTTTTTTTGTTTTTGTTTTTTTTTTCTCTCTAAAGCAAATTGTTGAAAGTTTTAAAAATAACTTGGGATGTACAGACTGAAAATAATGGCCTCTATTCTTCATAAAGAAAGGCATAAGGAAGATTAAATACCCTCAGGCTGTTTGCCTTTTTTACTTATCCCCACCTAGACTAAGCCTCGGCTTCTGCGTTGGCATTTAGCAAACCGCACAAATCTTCCCAGAGTCCAATCAGCAAAATCAGAGGCGGCATCTTAGTTTAAAGTGATGGTAATAAGCTTTGCAGAGGGGTGTGGTCTGAAGGTTTGAGACATGAACAACAGAGTGAAGAAACTTGCAGAGAAAAAAAAAACAAAACGCACGCCCGTCTCAGCTGTTAACCGTTTCACATGATTCCTGTTTGCAGCGTTCTGAGGCCGGGATGCCACTGATTACTCTGATTCGGTTGCTTTCATCACACAGAGGAAATCACTCACCCATTGTGGTGAAATCTGAGAAAAGGGAAGCAACACTGAACTTTTGTTACAGCGAGAGCAATAGTTGGAAATTTGCGTTATAATAATCTATTTATAAGGATAGGAAGTTCTTGGGAGTGTTAAAAAGTCTCTGATCATGAGGGCCAGTGTGAATAATTTTTATCATGATTATAATCTGAGTGAAAACAGATTTGCATAGTTTAAGGGGAAAAAACTGTAAAAACATTTTCTAAAAACAGAAGTTTAAATACGAGATAAGGCCGGAGGATATTGTTTAAAAATAAAAACCATAGATTTTTTTTCATACCAAATTAAAATATATTCATTCATTTCATTTTAATTGCATTTCCTTCAGGTTCAGCCAATCTTCAAATGACAGGTGATCACAATGTCCAAAACAAGATTTTTTTTTTTATGTTTTAAAGTTTAGATGTGAGGAAGAGATGCAGGAAGAGTGAGGATGTGATTCCAGATTGGGAATCGCACACGGCTGCACCAATTGCAGTTTCCTGGCCGATCACCGATCTTTGAAAACCACGACTTTCTAATTCTGATACTGATTTGTCTGAAGAGTCGCTTGATATGTTGACAAAGTTGCACAGTTGTCAAAAGGTGGCTGATTTTCAGACCTTCGCGCAGGCCGATAATATTGATGGATGAGATCAGTTTGGCATGAAAATACTGGTTGATTACCAAAATTAAGGAAATCAAGGCTGATTTAATCAGCCGGACAATTTATCTGTGCACCCTAGTAAATATCAGCTATCAACCAAAACAGCAGCATTAATATCGGATATTGTTATCGGCCTAAATCCTCATTTCGATGCATCCCTTGTTTAATAGACTACAAGTTACTGGATACACTTAAAACATTTTCTTAACATACATACATCAATGGCTATTATGATATTTGTTGAGAAAATATCTGAATTTTATATAAATAACAGATAAAGCATCAACCAATCATCCATTTTCCCATTGATGTACCTTTCTGAGTTTAACAAAATGAAGTCAGATAAAGGTTGTAAACATAATCTTTGATGCATCAATTGAGAAAATCTTATTTCATCCTCTGATTCAGAGCCATCATCACTGCAGCTTTTTCCCCCCATGATTTGCTGCAATTTTTGGACAAAAAAGAAAAGTCAGTGTCTGCTAGGATTGGTTGATTTCTGGTAAATGACTCTTTAAAACAAACAGCAGCAGATAAAAGGTTTCTTGATGGATTAGTATTACAGAAAACAGAGGTGTTTAAGGTGGTGGAAAACCACTTTTCTGACTATCTTTACCTGGGAAATTATCTGTACTTTCTCTAAGTGATGAAGACAGAAGACAATAATTTTGCACTAAAGAAAATACAAAAAAAAACTTCTTTAATAGACATCTACGCATAATACTACACTTACAAACATGTGACTTGGCTAAATTAATTTTACAAAATTAATAGTAGCCTATTCATAACAAAATTACTGTTGTTGAATGTGTTGATTTAATTTTTTTTTAAATTATTTATTATGCTATCAAAAATACTAAGTAGAATTTAATTACATTTTTTAGGTCAATAATATTAAATAATCACTAAGTTCGACTCAATGGGAACTCCTTGGTTTAATTGCCCTACATTTGAACCAAACATAATTAAATCAATAGTTTTTATTGAAATTTGAAGTTTTTAAAATCTATTGTATTATATTAATTGTCACATTGTTGCTATAACATGTTTAAATAGACACTTTTCTGAGTGTAGACGCTTTAGCGACATGGTTTTTATCTCCTCAACGAAAACTGGTTTGGCATGAAGCTTGTAATTTAATTAACATACATTTAAATGCATCAAATAAGCATTTAATTTCAACTCGTTTCAAAGCCGATGGTTTTGGAGTTTCAGGATCATTTTGTGGGTGAGTCTGCAGAGATAGATTCAGCACTGATATTAATTTATGCATCACCGCTTCCTTTCAGGTGAATAACGGGTTCCTGCAGGTTTCACCAACTCAGATTTAAGACTTTTTAAAACCATTATGAATGAAATTTAAGACCTTTATCTCCATAGAAATGGGTGAACTTCATCCAGATAACTGGCAATAAATTAGCACTTTATCCATGATAAATGCAAAAGAAAAGCTGGCTAGCTAATAAGGGTATGTTAGCAGCTAGTTAGCATAGCCTCAACCATCTCCAGGCACAGAGATTACATAGAACATACTAGATTAGACTGTCAAGTCCAGATTTAAGGCCAAATTACTTTAATAAATTTAACACTTTTTAAGTTTCTTTGACACCCTGGATGGAAAATGACGAATATTAGGAATTAGCAGAACCAGTCCAGTTGTGACCTCTGCATGCGGCCACACTAAAAATAGACCCCAAGTTGCCCCCAAACAGCTCTGTTTACGCACAAACCGCCCCAGTTAGGACCGTCACACCACCACTTTCCAGGAGACCCAGCTCCCTGAGGTTCATTAGGACGAGTATAACCACTATCTGTCACACAGTCAGCTGCAGCCCACTTAAACGGGAACACACACAACCTGCCAGTGCACAAGCAGGAAGGCCGTTTCTGGAGGAGGCATCAGAGCAGGTCGTTCCACATTTCTTCTCCCACACACTGTTATTTCAACCAATACCTCAACGGAGAAATGGTCCTTAATGTCAGCTATCCTTGTGCTACATCTACTATATTATTGTTCCCTGAGCTTAAGCTTGAAAGTTGAAAAGCATAAAAAATATCCAAAAACACATGATCTCTTCATATAAAGCTTTTTATCATACAGAATTTTTCAAAACTTTGTTTTTGATGACGAGGATTTTATGAAATCTGTGCAGCTGATTTGCCGATATTCAAACCACGTCTGTTATATTTTATTGAACTTAGAGTGTTTTTTTTCTTCTTTGCATCCTCACAACCAAAGCAAATGCTAAAATGCTCACAGATGTAAACTGTTGTTAACAACAAGAATCATTATTTGAAAACTGGAAAATATTGGTTTCAATACTTGATTTCAATTATATTGCTGATTATCGGCCCAACTCTGTGTTTAGCATAGATCTGAGAAGGGCTGAAACGATTCCTCGAATTATTCGAGTGCCTCGATTATTAAAATTCCTCGAGGAAAACCTTTCCTGCCTCGAAGCTTTGTTAATATATGTTTTATTATTTTGCTGGGAAATTACTTGCATTACTCAGAGCTCTGACTTCTGACCTCTGAGTTGTTGACGAAAGCTAAGTGCTAGCAGCATAATGTCCAATTTTCAAGTTCTGCCCAAAGGGAAATGTAAATTTCACATTATCCCGGTCTGAACAAACGGGTGGCAGAAATCATCATGGGAGGCGAAACATGGCTGGTAGAAGCCCCCCACTCCAGGCGACATTTCCGTTATGGAGTGGGGTTATGCCAGATTTACCAATATTTTATTTTATCAATTTTTGTATCTGATAACTCGGATTAATCGTAAGAATAATCGATAGATTACTCGATTACTAAAATATTTGTTTACAACAGTCCTAGATCTGACTAGACTGAAGCACCAGCATGAAATAATACATTTATGATTTGCAATAATAGTTTGGTAGGAATGTGTCATGGTGAGAAAATTGAAAAACTAGGGCAGTTGACATTTTTTTACAATCTACAACAAATAATGCATTATTTATTTGACACATAGAAAAGAAAACTGAAAAACAATGATGGACAAAGTTTAAATTGTGATTTATGCAAAACTACAAACCTAGTAGTGCACCGATCAGTCAGCTATTTCTAGTTATGGGCAAGTACTTAAAAAAAAAAAAAAGTTTTTTATTTGTTGTTTTTTTGCATGTTTGTTTGCTTTCCCGGATTTTCACTGGATTCTAAAATATCAAAGAACCTGAAACACTTTTTTGTTTTATTTTCAACTTTAATTAAACTAAAACTTGTTCACACAAGTTAATTAAATATGTGGTAGTGTGAAAAGATTAATTCAAACTGGTAGATCAAATGTAAAATAAATAGAGTGGTATTTTAGAGTGGTATCAGCCCACAAAAGCCTGATTGAGGCATCTCTGAACGAGCGCATCATCATATAAAAAGTATAATAAATAGGAATACAACGACACCAATAACAATATCTGATACTAATATTGCGGTTGTTGCTGAAAACCAGTATTTAATGACATTACATATTATTTAGATTATATATATCTAGAACTGTGCTCCAGTTTTGACTATCAACCAACTACTTAAATATAAAACTGTGATTTATGAAGTGAGTTTGCTGTTATGATTTGACTGTCAATGTGAGATAAAAATATATTATAAACTGCAAATAAATCAGATGTATTGTGATGCAAACTGAACCTTTAGGGAGTATAAATGGATGTTTGCTTTAAACAGCTTTATTTACTTACTGTCATTTAACAAAACTATACAATTTTTTTACAAAGACATAAACATATGTCTTGACTTGTATTATTTATTTTGACTTAATGTTACTAGTTCGACAAATATTGTGAGAAAATTACATTTCCTGCTCCTGTTTTTATATTTACAAAATGTTAAAATTAATCTATGCGCTTTAAGAACAGGCTACAGATTTAATTGTGGTTCATGTTTATGAATTTTAAAGCAAAGTTTCGTCTTAAATGTCAACGGTCCTGCCTTAATCTGTCGCTAACATTAGCCTAGCTAATTAGCTTTGTGGCTAAAACATTCCAGAGTGTCCCAGCCAAAGATTCGCACCTGAACGTGTCTCCGCTTGTGAGTCTTCCGGGAAAGGTCGGCAAACTCCGGCGCTCCTCTGCGAACTTAAATCCCGGGAAACTTTTCCCCTTGGAGCTGCCACCGGGTCCAAGTGAACGGTTGTCTTTTTCTTCTTCTTATTATTTTTTTAAAGTTTCTCGGACAATCCCGTCCTTCCCTGCTCGGTGTGTGTGGGGTGGGTAATCCACAACAGTTTCCGTTCCCGTGGACTCTCGCCTGCTTCTGACAACTTCGGCAACCACCTTTCAGCAAAGATCGTCTACTCACGTGACATCTCACGGTGAAGACTTTTCAGCGGAAACGAAAAGAGGATTTATTTTACGGTGTGCTAAGATGTCATTATTTCCCGAACTGTGCGGTATTGCGCATCTATTGGACAACGGATTACCAGCTGACTAAGCGTGTTTTCTTTTTCCAAGAGGTTTTTTATAGATATTTGTCACGGAAAATTGGTGAGAGTGAGGCATCGTCTTTTTAAGGAATGCACATGGTTCGAGGCCCTCAGGTGTTGAAGATGCAAACAGGGAATACGCGCTCTCTCGCGGTAATAATGTGAACGTACAAGTGCTAGATAGATGCTTAAAAACAAAACACGGAGGAGCTATTAGCTTCTCCAACTGAACAGAAACAAAACTGGAGTTATTTTTGGACCTAAACAAGAATCTACAGTCAGCACAACTTCAGTTATTACAGCTAGAAACTAGTGATCCGGCCTGAATCTGGGTGAACCTTCAGAATCACATAAAGACAATTACAAAATCAGCCTTTTAACACGTGAAGAACATTTCTAAGATTAAAGGAGTCGGACTAATAGAAAACTCATCCACAAGTTAATCTTTAGTTGCATTATGCAATTGTCTTCACAGGTCTATCTAAAAAACGTCCTGTACTCAGAGAATAGACTTTTAAATACTCCCTTTCACTGGACAGCTTAGCATCACAATAGCTTAAAAATCTGCTGTCATAACAACCTGCCAGACCTTGCAGGTATTCTGGTTCTGGTCTGCTCTGCATCCCCAGAACCAGAACCAAACATGGAGAAGCAGCATTCAGCTGACATGCTCCACAAATCTGGAACAAAGTTCCAGAAAACGGAAAACTGAAAAGACACAGGCTAAACCCCACCTGTTCAGAGTTGCTTTTGACTCATTATATCTGGAACATCATAAATCAATTGATCGAACTAATTTGCATTGCTAATAAGAGCAATAAGGCAGTTCAAAGTGTTTCACATCATAAAAACACAAAGCGACCAAAATATTAGTCACCAATTAAAGAACAAACATTACATTTTGTCAAGTGCCATCATAGACATCAAATAAACCTTTAAATATTGTTCAATAGCAACTCTAACAGGTAGCGTTTAGTCTAGATTTAAAGGAACTCAGCGTTTCTGCTGTTTTGCAGTTTTCTAGTTTGTTCCAGATTTGTGGTGTATAGAATCTGAATGCTGCTTCTCCATTTTTGGTTCTGGGCATGCAGAGCAGACCAGATCTGATAAGGAGTCAGTTTTTCTACTTTTCCACTGCACAGTAGTCATTTTTAATAGCTTGTTTTATTTCCTTATCATAAAGCTCTCAATTACCTTGTTAGCAAAATAAAACTTCCTTGCCCATAAACTCATCTTCCTGTTTGTTTTTGAACAAGATTGTTGACTCTAAGCAAAAAATAGAAACCATAAAACTGTTGACAACTGAAGTTGTAGTAACCAGACAGGAAATGTGACAGATTTTCTCATAATTATTTAATCACACATACATTTACATCATGCAGTCAATCCAAAACTGTGATCTCATTAAACTTCCCGTCTCTGTCCATGTCATCAGAGCCCTGTTAGACTTGTGCCCCAGTTCTCCAGGAATGATCCAGTACCGCGTCCACTGACCCAAACCCCACCCCCCGCAAAAAAACTACTGTCCTTTAAAAATCGACCAACTATTACACAGTAATAAAAAAAGGCTACACTTTCGTTTTAATTTAGAATCAATGCAAAACGTAATTTCGGCAAACACCATAAGTGATCTCTGCAACCCATTTCATATCCAGTTTTTGGTGGAAGATCAGAGGATAAACATTTTTTTAAGGTTAACAATTCAGAAGTTTTATCGACACTGCAAAAACAAAATCTTACCAAGTATTTTTGGTCTAGAGCAAATATTTTAACACTTGAAATAAGAAGAAAAACCTATTTATGAGCAACCTTTTAGCAAGATATAGCAGCTGGTTTTAAGTCAATAATTCCTTTATATTGATGAAAATATACTAGCTCCATTGGCAGTTTATTTAATTTATGATACATTTTTCATTTGTTTTAAGTGAAATAATCTGCCAATGGAATTAGTGTTTTTTGTTGATATTAAGATTATTATTTACTGAAAACAAGATCCTGTATCCTGTTGAACAGTCACTTTTAAATTCATTTTGAGTCACTCCAAGTGTCCTAAAATATTTGCACTAGAAACTAGACCAATAATATTTAACATTATGTTTTTGCAGTGTAACCCAGATTATCACAGATATTCCTCTCTGCACCTCGTGAAACACAATGACAGCCATTTATTCTCTTCACAGGGCTTTGGAATAGATTCTTTACACCTCCAAGCTAAAACAGCCACATAATGGAGTGCTTTTTAAATTTTTTTAATTATTATTCGTTTTCTTCTCAGAATGGTGCGAGAAAAACCAGAGTTTCCTGCCTTAACGCGACACCATCCTCCCTTTGGAGCTGGATTTGCTCCAGTGCTCTCACATTTTCCTCTCCATTGAGGATTCTTTCATCTGCTTTCATAATTAAACGACAGAAAAGGAGCTTTTTCTTCGTCTCAGCGTTAAAAACAGCTGTTTCAGGTTTCTAGTGATGAAAGAATCCCTCAATGGGAAACAAAAAGAGGAGTGGCAGGAGCAAACTGACCGACATACAGTGTATCTTACAGTATATTGCACTTTTGCAAGGTGTTAGTGTTCTCATGCTGGGGTTCAGCTTTCTTGCCAATGCACTGGGGCTTTAAAGGATTAACACAAAAAAAAAAAAAAAAAACATGGTGGAAACTAAAATAAAAAATGTACAACAAATACAACACTAAAAAAAATCCTACACCCGCTGGTTAGTTTTAGTTAAATAAACCCTTTTTTTTTTTTTTACCCACATGACGACAAGATTAATGTGCAATTTTTGTTTTTCCTTCCTTTGACCCCGCTTTTCTTGACTGGCTGATCAGCAGCGAGGATCCGATCCATCAACCCATTTCCCAAACTTATCGATCAAACATCTACACCATCTACTGAACAATAACGGCACATGAAACCCAGCATAAAGCAGGTCTTACATCTACAAATAAAGAAGAAAAAGTCGGGAAGAAGATGATTGAAGAAGCGAGGCACCCTTGTAGAGAAATTATTTTTTTAGCTCCTGGACGACGACGATTGTGTGACGATTGTGTGACGATTGTGTCAATTTCTGTCTAATCGGCTGCAGTTTGTGTGCTGAGATACATAAATAGAGTCTATTAACAGCGACAATACTCACTTATATTAGTTAAAAACATTACATTTAGCAACTTTGTGTAGGCTAACAGGGTGGAAGTTTGCTGTGTTAACCGGATCATTCTCATTTTCCCACTTCATCCCTCTGCATTTTTCAAATCCTTCCAACGAAGCCACCAACAAGTATAGTTTTAATTTAACTTAATGATAAAAACAAATGGCCTCCACAGGTATTTAGTTAAATACATCTACAGTACAACTGTTGCTCGGCTTTCTTTTTCATTATTATTATCATTATTATTATTATATTTTTTATTTTTAAATCCTTCTTTTAAAATTCTTTTTTCCTTGCAGTTTTCTCTTCGGGGAAACATGTGCAGTAGTGCCGATTTTACATCTGTACAAGCACAGAAACAGTAGTGTTCGACACCTTATAACTCGACGCAAAATAAGTTTAATTTCCTCCTTTATGAAGCATGTAAAATCTATACAGAGAAAACTGTGGTTAACTCAGAAGTCGTAATAAAATGTACAGAAGTTAGCCTATAAGGTCGAGCTCTTTTCTTCATTTTTTTGGTCTTTTTTTTTTTTTTTTTTAGGAGTTTGTTTTCCTGCTACCGTTTACATTCAGCTTGGCACAGTGCAGAACTACTCGCACGAAGACGACGGGTGACGACGGACTGTGCAAAACAAAAACGAAACCGAAGCTAAACATTCGAGATCGTGCACGGTTTCGCTCTCCAAAAATACTTTTAAAAAAACAAACAAAAAGAAAAACAAACAAAAAAGGCTGCGCTCGAGACTCCGTTTGGTTTGCTGAATAAGAATATTATCCTGCTTCTTGTAAATTAAAATTGCTGTTTCCTTTCATTTATTTAAATTATTATATCCCATAAGAGAAAGAGAGATTTTTATATTGGAGGAGTGAGGGGTGGGTGGAAGTGTTTGGGGAGCTGTACAGGCCGGGAATATTTATATATATATATTTATAAATCAGAAACTCCTTCGTGGCTCCGCAGCGGCGCCAGTTTGCTGTAATGGAATGACAGGTTGTCGACTGGGTGGGCAGGTGGGTGGCGTTGCTCTTCTTCTGTGGTGTCATTCTTCTGTTCTGCGGCTCTTCAGCTGTGGAGTATAACAAAACAAGATGGCGCCCATAAAACGTCACACTTAAAGAATGAAAAACAATCAATCTGCTGGTTGTTTCAGCTTGAAAGAAACACTGCTGACCTTGTCAGTCATGTTGTTACAACCAAAATATTCAATGTATCTTGTTTGGTATTTATGTGATAAACCAATAAAAAGAAACAAATGAATGCATACTTTACAGTTTCAGTATGTAACTTTTAGAAAATGTTTTTTTTTTAAATATTTGCAAGACCAGCCACCATGTTGTGACAGTATGTAATCAGACAGATATTCTGTGAAAATCTTTTCCACCTCCTCTCTGAGCTACTGCCGCCGTCTGAAGACCAAAAAACCAAAATCACAGCCGGGGGAGGCTCTTAATGTCAACCAATCTCCTGAATGCTTCAGTGGTTATGCTAACTAGCGTTAGCTTTCATGACAGGCTCTGCTGATGGGGAAAAGTATCAGAGAGGACGAAAGTGAGAGAGAGGATGAGAAGTGCACATGGGCTTGATTGACAGCACTGAGACCCGCCTCCTGGCTCGGATTGGTTGTTTCTAGCTAGCACTGGGAAAAGGCAGAGGAGTGTTATTTATTTTCACAGATTATCTGCCTCATACTACAGTGCCATGACATGGTGACGGCTGTCACGGTGACAAATATGTAAAACTATATATATTTTTATAAAAGTTAAATAATGTAGCGGTAAATGTGGGAATTCATATGTAAGAACAGCAAACAAAATGTCTTCTGCACTCACTTCTTGTCCGGCTTGCTGCCTCCTCCCCTGATGGCCACCGGCTGGCTGTTCTGGTAGAAGCCGCCTGCGCCGCGGTTGATGTTGGGGTGGGTTGGAGATGCAACTGGCGGCTGTCCGGGCCGGATGGGTTTGGCTAGTGAAGTGGTGAACAAGAACAGATTTGTCTTTTATTACAGCTCCAGAAAACATGAATAGACGCGCTTTCCCAGCACGTCTGCCTACTGACCGATCTGGGCCGAGTGTCCCCTCCGGGCCATGTTCTTGGCCCGGACGGCTTCCTTGATGCGGTCCACCTCTTGCTGGTAGCGCTTGCGGTCGCGTGCGGCGTTCTCCTTGGCCTCCTTCAGTGCAGATTCCAACGCCTTGACCCGCTCAGCTGTAGCGCGAAGACGTTTTTCCAGTTTTGGAAGCTCACAACGCAGGTCTGCATTATCACGAACCAGCTGGGGAAACAAATTCAGATCGTCAGAAAAGAAAAGGATGACAGGGGAAAAAAAAAATCAGGTTGGTAAATAAAGCTAACTGAGCAGCAGAGAAGTGGTTACTGTGACAACCAAGATGGTAGAAGCGTTTAAAAATGGTGACTCCTACCTGTTTGTGAACCTTGGTGAGTTGCTCAAGATTGTTCTCAAGAAAGGAGATTTTCTGTTTTTGTGCCGCGCTGCCTCCTGTGTCATCAGAGTCCATCTCCGCACTCTGAAAAGATAAATGAAGTACGAGTTACAGACACAAATAAATAAAAATCAGTGTGTGTCGGGGTGAAATGATTAATTGGATTAATAAATCGATTACTGCAATAATCAACTAATTTAATAATTGATTAATCATTAACTGGATTGTACAGAAAACCTAAAATAAAAAGCATGCTGGAAGAACAACACACTCAGAGGTGTAATAAAGAGAAAAAAAGTGCATAAATACATATATATGTTGAATTTAAGATAAAGAATTCATTTGTCTGTAAATATGTTCTACCCAGAACACAAGTGCCAATTTTAGGTTCACCTGCATCAAACTCTGTTAACAAAAACCCAACATATTAAGCACCTTTTGCTGTGCAATTATTAATTGACTAACTGAAAAAATTAACGTCACACACTGAAGTATTTTTGGCTGCAGAAGCATCCTACAAATGATTGTACGTTCACTAAAGAAACATTGTTATTGCATTTTAAGCCATAAAATGTTTATTTTAATGGATTATTTAGGGACTAAATTATGTTTACTTGCATCTTTTAATGCGTTTCTAATGCTGCGTAAAAAATTAGCAGAATGTGCCAATTATTGTTTCCAATTCATTGCTAAAATAAACAGTTGCGGCTCAAAATAAATCAGTGTCACATCCACATATTTGAGATAAAAAGTAATCACCTTCTTCACTCTAGTGGCCAAATCCTGAACAAAGAGTTTCCTCAGGTTGTGGAGAGTCTGCAGCTCTTTTGCCTGCAACAGAAAAAGATCAAATGAGGAAAAAACTCAAAACAAGTAGAAGTAATGCAACCCAACTCATTACTGAACGCACCACAGTCTCTTCAAGCCCCTTCAGGTCCTGTCTGGCCTGCTCCCGTCTGTCCTGCATCACCCTGAATAACAGGAAGCGAATCAGAAACTGCGTGTCAAACGTCAGCAGTCACATGCAAAGCAGCAGCCAGACTGATCTGAACCAAGCTGGGCTTTTTGAACGTGTGTGAAACATACGTGAGCTCGTGCAGCTTGCGGCTCTTCTCCTGGTCGGTGGACTTCAGCTTCTCGTGCTCCACTTTGAGCCTCTCCTGCTCCAGCATGATCTTCTGGTTCAAGCTGGGGGGAAACGAAACAGAGGTACGATTAAAATATCTGCCTCAGTGCACCATCTCAACTCAATTATTATGAGTAAATCTAAAGTTTAACACTCCTTTTATATTCATCTGAGTAAAGCAGCACGAACAGACACAAACTACGGTAGGGTTGGAACTTTAACGGGTTAATTCTGATTAATTTATATCAGATTTAAAGGTAATCTATTATTTGCAAACTGGTTCTTTGTTCAGACTGCCAGTCTGAACAAATGGAAATCATCGTGTCGGTACATGGTCTGTAGATCAGTTTCTGAGTGAGATTTACCAATATTTTAATTTACAAATTTTTACTTCGTTTACTTGATTAATCATAAGAATAATCGATAGATTACTCGATTACTAAAATACTCATTTACAACAGCCCTAGTTCAGACCCAAATGGAAGAACAAAAACATATGAAAACGTGAATTGTACATCATCAGTCTTTAATGTTTCTGCTTTGTTGAGTTTATATGTCCATTTATTCAATAATTTAGCAGGAAAAAAAGGTTATTGGATTGAAAATGTTGCTTATTTTGTCGATATATAGTTTTCAATTAACCACGATTAATTACAGAGCCTGCATTTAATTTGATTAAAAATTAAGACGTCTTACTCCTGCAGCTCGGTGATGAGTTTCTCCTTGTTGTCCAGCTCGTCTCTCAGGCTGCTGATCTGTTTCTGGTGGGCTTCACGGTGGGAGTGGATCTGCTTCTCCACTGCCTCCTAAACACAAACATAAACATAATTTTAGACATTTTAGAGGCAGATTTAACCTCAGTTCCCATAAAGCAGTAATTTAATTGAGACTTACCTTAACTTCATTAGCAGTCTGGATCTCATTTTCCTTCTCCATTGCATGAACTTTCTCTGCAAAAGAGAAGATTCCCATTGGTTAAAAAAGGTCAAGATATTGAAATAACCAAATGCACTGGAACAGACAAAGTTTAATTGACTTTTTTTAACCATTTTACGTGCAAAAAGCATTCCCAAGTACCTAATAATATACCAAATTTAAAAAAACAGGTGGATTGTTGGGTGCCAGGTTCTTTAATTAACTCCAGATTCTGTTAGGTCATAGCAAATTTAACACCAACTGTGGATAGATTTTCACTAACCCATGATAGTAGTTTAAAAAAAACCCCAAAAAAACGCTAGTTAGCTAGCTAGCTGGCCAGGTTATGTTAGCAGACAGTGACAGCCTCAACCGTCTCAAGTCACAGAATACAATGAAAATGTCTTAGTAACTTGGTACCTTCATCTCTCCTTTTAAAACGTTAATGAAACGTTGTCCATCTCTGAATAAATAAACAGCATACGCAGTACAACTCAAACTTATGAGGAGATCAACCATTCCAGATCATCTGTCTCATATTACACTTCTACAACATGGCGACAGTTTTAATATCTAAAATTCTTTTAAAAAGTTACATACTGCAGCTTTAAGACATCTTAATTGTAGATAGGTAACCGTAAGAGTTTTGAAGGATGCTCGTACACGCTGACTCGATAATAAAGAGCCGTACCCTGAGCGCTGAGCTTCACAAGCTCCTCATTGAGCGAGTCGACGTTCTCCTCCAGCTGCCTCTTCTTCTGCTCCACATTCTGAAGATACTCAGTCAGGGACTTGATCTTAGCCTCATGCTGTGGACAGACAACATTCCTCATGCTTAAAACAAAGATAACCATCAAGAACATTCAGAAACAGAGGTATTTGTACCTCCATATACATGATTTTGAAGTTTTAAATACCTGCGAGATGCGCAGCTGACAGGCAGCCAGTTCCTTCTCGTTCTCGTCCATCTTTTTGTTGCTCTCAGACTGGATACCCTCCAGCTGCTTGCAGCGCTTCACCATTGTCTTCACCTCCGACTTCAGCTTGCTGATGTAGAGACGAGCTACTGTGAACTCCTCGTCTATCAGGCCGCTGCCACCCTCGTGTTGCTACAAAAATCGCCCCAAGAATCAAAAAGGATGAGATTAAATTAAATGGATGGAAGAAAAAGTCAAACATGAGAGAACAAAAATGCAGAAACAGTCCTGGTACCTTGATGTCATTGCTGCCCACAGCTATTCCAATTTCAGCCAAATCTTTGAGCAAAGATGACATCATCTCAGTCACTCTCTTCTTCTGGTGATTGGACATTTCCTTCAGCTTCTGGAGCTCAGAGTCCAGAGAGGACAAGATGGACTGCAAGCAAACAGGAGATTATAAAACATTTACACATTATTCATTACACTGCAAAACTACAAAATCTTATCAAGCATTTGTGCTCTACTTTCTAAATATGTTAGTACACTTGAAAAAGACAAAATTAACTTATAAGTAAATTTTCAGCAATATAATATTGACAAAAAGGTGCTAGTTCCCCTGGCAGATTATTTCACTTATAACATAGGAAAAATGTTTTGTTGTAAGTGAAAAGATCTGCCAATGAAACTAGCTAATTTTCATCAATATTAATGAATTACTCACTTAAACAAGCTCTTGTATATTGCTGAAAAGTTACCTGTAAATTAGTTTTGTCTTATTTCAAATGTACAAAGATATTTGCACAAGAACCTAGATAAAAATACCTGGCAAGGTTTTGTGTTTTTTGCAGTGTATTTATGATTGACACATAGTGAAACTGTCCGTTTGAAAAATAATCTGACCCACCCTTTAACCCTCTCTGGGTTAAAGAGCTTTAACTCTTTAACCCAGAGTTAAAGCTTAACCTTTCGACAGTTTCTCGTGACAATAATAAACCAAGTCACCTGACTGCTGAAATACTCAGCTATGTCTGATGAATTTATTACTTCCTGTCTCCACTGCTACATTGTCTGAAAATGTTTTGCTTTGGTTTGAAACTGAAACCACATTGAAAATATGTATTTTTAAGGGAAATCCGACTTCAGGCTTGTGAATAATAGCATTATGGATAATTACTTCCTTCACAAGTTAAGCGTTTCTAAAGCTTTCACTCCAGTTTATATTTGTGGCTGTTATACATGACGAGATGTAGCATTAATTCAAAATAAAACAAAAAAAAGCCTTAAACTGACACATTAATGTTTTGACAGATCGATTTAAAAGTTTCTTACAAGCTAAAATTTTAAATGTTTGACTGAGACATGTTGTAGCATTACAAAAGATATGTTTTTCTTTTCTTTTTTATTTGCACATCAACATATTGACTATTCTGCATTTAAAGATGCATCTATATGTATGGTTGATTGCTGCTTAGTTGCTTATGGAATCGCAAACTGCCGAAGATTTATTTGTTGCAACTATTTCTTTTCATTCAAAACTTTTATGTTAAATTTTAAACTGTAATTAAATACAATAAATAAATAAATAAAGCCTCTGGCTCTGCTCCTGTAAGGTATATGTGAATAAAAGCAACTAATTTCAAGTGACTTTTTCTGTGTCATCCTTACAGATTTTTGGCTGAGCTCCTCACTGATGGACTCGAACTCCTTGGTCTTGTCCTCCACCTCCTGGCTCTTCTGGTCGTAGTTGACAGCCAGCTCCTCCAGGGCCTGCAGCACCTCCTTCACCTCCTCCTTGGAGGCCTCGTTCTCCGTCTGAAGGCGGTTCAGCTCCGCCTGCAGGTTCTCGTGATCCCTCCGGGAGGAAGCCAGCAGCTGAACAACATGGATCATTAGGTTTTAAACTTGTCAGTAAGAGAGAAATAATAACACATTTTTACTGTTCCTACAGGTCAGAAATATTAAATAAATCAAGTTTAGCTCAGTTTAATTCACTTGTTGTCTGAATCCCCAGTATCTGTTAAACTACACTGATCATTTCGTCCTTCCCATCTGTTGGACCTCCAGATCTCACCTCCTCCTGGTCGAGCATCTGCTGCTTCAGCTTCTCCACCAGCTGGCTCTGCTGGTTGATTTCTTCATCCTGAATATTAAAAAGATTTTAAAAACTAATTTAAATCACAAGACTGACGTAACAACAACCCGCAACTACAAAACCAGTGGCAAATGTTTTTCACATCTGAAGAAAAAATAAAATAAAAACTCAGCTGGATAAGTGTTTAACAAAACAGATTTTGACATAAATAACACAAACAAAGCTTTTCTTCTTCATCATCAACTCTATTTCTCCTTTTCCAGCAGCCATTGTACAGTAGTAAAACCAACCACCAATGGATTTCCATTGAGGTTGCTAGGAAACGGCACAGTGCCCCAGGATGCGTCTTAATCAGGAGGTGTTTGAAACGGCTCACTTTCCAGACGCCAAAAAAACATTAACTTATTGCTTACTGCTAAAAAATGGCTGCATGTTTTTTTTTAAGTGCTTGGGCTATTTTTAGAAGAAGTACAGATCCAAATGGAAGTACAAAAATTTTTATTTTACATAACCGATCCCTTCAAGCAACCCAGAAACACTTAACTGATGCTTGAAGCATATATATAAAGGCCTAAGAATAAACTCTTAGGGAACATAAGAGCCTGAAAAACATCAAAATTTGTAGCTGAATCCTAATTATTTTAGAACCACTAAACCAAACGTTGATTCCTAAGGTTTTTGCAGCAGAGCAGCACAGCTCCACACTTCTTTAAGACTAAAACTATATTCATCTACGTTTCAGACTGCTGCAGTTTGCTCTACCTCACCTTATCGTCCAGCTGTTTGTAAAGCTTTGTCAGCTCCGCCTCACACTTGTCCTTTTCTACGTCGGTGAGACGAACGCCGGGCACGTTGGGCGTAGAGGCCGACTTTTCGTTGATGATGTTATCCAGAGCCAGAACCTCGGCGTTCGCCTTCTCTTTGTCGAACTGCTCCTCCACGGGAACGCTCTCTCCTGGTGTTTAGTAAAAAACAAAATAAACACAATTAGGTCTGCAGAGAGGTGGTTTAGGCCGGAACACAGTGACCCGGAGCGGGTTCTGCCTCACCGTTTCTCCAGCGGTTGAGCTCGTTCTCCAGCCAGGTGATGGTGTTCCTCAGAGTTTTGTTCTTCTCCTTCTCCCTCTCATATTTCTGCTTCCACTGCTCTGCCGTCAGCTCGATGTTCACCGTCACCGTGTTCTTAATGGTCTTCGCTCTGGATGTTTGAAAGAAAGAAAAAAAATAAAAACCAGGAAACTGGAATGAATGTAATCAGCAAAGTGGCACCCCAAAGCAAGCTCTGCAAGCAAAATTTCACACTTTACTGTAATAATGCAAGTTTTTAATTGGTAATCCTTATCTTTCGGTCTCCCTGGGGTATAAATGATGCAACAGAAAGGCTAATTTATCCTGGAAAAACATGATGTCTCACTTTACTTTTCTAGTCCAACCACCACAACATGCATTTCAAGTTTGCTAAACTATTTGGACGGTGATTCTGACACTAGTTACATTTCACAACAGGCAAATACGACCCACATTCGATTATTGAGAGAGATTGTGCAAAGAGAAAATGGACAAAGAACCCTCTTTTTATATGGTCCAACCTTGTGAAAAATTAAACCGCTGTTTTACTGGTAAAAGAGAGCTGAACAAACCAAATAACAGCAGGGCTGCCAGTTAATTATTCCCTTATCTGGCATTCCTACAGCCTGAATTCCAAATTATACTCAAATTAGAGTTGAATTTCTCTTTTTCAGTGTAGGATCACAATAAAGTAAAATAAAAAAGACACTCATTTATTTTCAGATGTTTTTGAAGCTGTAATTCACAATATTGAGGTTTTCCTAAAGAGAAATGATCTGGAGTCAGATCACAGCTTCAGTTATTACAGATAGAAACTAATCATCAAAATCTGGGCGTAGTGATGGACCTTCAGAGACACACAAAGTCAATTACAAAAGCCCCCTTCTATCACCTGAAACACAATTTCCAGGACACTACAAATGTGGAGCAAACTTCCAGAAAACTGCAAACCCGTCGAAACACTGAATTCCTGTAAATTACAACTAAAACCCATATGTTTAGAGTTTATTTGGACTTATAATTGAAATTGATCAAAACATCTAACAAAAAGTTGTGTTTAATCATAATTGGTAACGTGTATTCTGTATTTAATGTGCAGAGAACTTTGAACAGTCCATGAAATGTGACATTCAAATAAACTTGACTTCCAAACAAATTAAGAAACGCAGCATTCAGTCACTCTTTTGTGCCAAAAAGTAAAGCTGTTCAGTCTGTTCTTCTGGGTTACCTTTGTCCAAACATCAGGGTAGATTTGGTTTCAGCCTCGTTATAGGAGGAAGGTGAGCAGCAGATCACTATGGTGGTTCGACAGTTACCACCCAGAGAGTCCTGCAGGATACGGGTCATCTTGCTGTCTCGGTAAGGGATGTAGGCCTGAAAACACGTACAGAAGATTGCATTGTAACAGAGCTGAATGACTAATTCATACTATTTATACATTATAAATAGCAAAAACCAAAGTTAGAAAAGAGAACAAAAACTGAAACACAGCTGGCATTTCCTGAACTGAGATGTTCCAGTCTGGAACACTGAGCTTCAGCAGGTTATGTTCCTGTTCTCACAACTACCTGGTCGTTACCAAATCACCTGACATATGATTACTTTGAGTAAAGACAGCCAAGCTGCAGCAGGCTGCCATCATCCCTTACAACACATTCTGCTCAGACATCTTTGGACAATAGCTAATTTGTTTCAGAGCATCATAAATATCTCAGCAGCTGTCCGCCGCAGGTTGTTTACAGAGCGAATGAGCCGCAGAACAAACCTACACTTGATCAAAGTGAAAAGGGTGAAATGAGAAAGAAAAGCTCGAGCGAGGCGTTGCTAGGAGGAGAGTTTTTATCTGTGCAAAGTTATTTCTGCGACACAAAGGACCTGTAGATGTCTCAAAATGGAAATTCAGCACAAAGAAAACAGAAAACATGTTTGTTTTCATCATGGAAGCTCAAGCTCCAGGCTGTGCAGCTGGCAAACGGTCTGTGCTGCTGGTCTTTCCGCTCTTATAAGAAGCAGCGTCTCATATTAAGACGTTTAACATGTAATTTAAATAAAAACAATTTAAATAAAAATCACTGCCTCAGGGTGGAAGAGATTCAGTGCTCAGCAGAATAATTACGTCAAAACAGAATCATGTTCATTCGGTTATGGAGTAACAGTTCGTATTAATTTTACTGATCTAATCTGTGTTTTCAGGAAGCTTTTTACCCATTAATGTTAGTACAGGTTTTTCTTTCAAATTATCTTATCCAAAGTCCAATGTTGAAGACATTCTGGACATTTGAGCATTAAAAACAAAATTACCCTCCATTATCTGCATGTTCAACAAATCATAAAGCAGCGGATTGCCGAGGTAGGTTTCCAGTGCAGCATTATCCTCCACTAAATCCATATTCTTTAAAACCAAGTTTGTACATTCTTGATTCATTTATCTTGCTTGTAAATGTCAATAAATGGAAATCTGCAATGTTTCATGTGTTTGACTGAACAGATACAAACTGAATAGATAAATTAAAGACCGGACAGATGGATGTATAAATCAAAAACTGGAAGGATGATGGCTGTATGGAGGGATGGATTAAAGATGGGAGGGATGGAATCTGGAAATTTAATTATTTTTTTCCTGAGTTATCCTGACTTTTCCAGGCTTTATGTTGAATTAAAACAAAACAAAGCAACTCACTGTTCCTTCAGCCAACGCAGAGATGACGTTTCCCAGAGATGACAGAGACTTGTTGATGTTCTTGGCTTCATCAAGTACAGCTCCCTCTGCACCGGTTTTACTAACCTGCAGACCACAGAAAAACACCAAAACCACATAAAAAACCCAAAGCACAGAAGTGACACTGCAAAAGTAATCACAAATTCAAGATATAAGCAACAAATGTGACTGATTATCTCATCTCAGATGTTACCTTTTCACTACCAGCCAGATCCACCAGGTAGAGTTTCCCACTGAGCTTCTGCTCCGTCTGAGTGTTCTCCTGCTTAACGTTTATCAGGAAGATGCTGTGACTCCTGGAGCTGTGCTCATTCATGTCTAAGGAGTAAAAACAATAAAATCAAATATGCCTGAAAATAAATAGTTGGAGTTGCTGTAAAGAGCAGGGTGGCTTCTTACTTGTGACTGCTACATGTCTATTAGATTTGCCTTCATCAATCGTGTCCATGACTTCCTCTGGGCTGCACACGAACCTCTCAGTGCAGCCCTTTAAAAAAGGAAAACAGAAAATAAAACAAGTTTATTCAGCTCCCTTCACTGGTTTTACCAAATGTTTCACAGGAAAGCAGGTCTCACCTTGACGTAGGGTACTCTGTTTTTATCTTCATGCACTGATAAATTGGTCTTTGACACTGGAAAGAAAGTAAAAACAGTTGTTTTATAACACAAATAATGGTTATATGAAGTCAAACACACACAATTTTAATTGCATCAGTGCATTTCTCTTTGACTCTCCTAAATATCTGCGCACCATTTATGAGTCTCTGACCTTTTCCTAGGATGTTTGTTCTTATATAAAAGCTAAAAAAACAATTGAACTCCACCTAATATAAAACTACCTAACATTTTCCACACCCTGTTTTCAGTCAGAGCCACATACAGACACTTTTAAACAGCCCACCTGTTGCAGACGTGGAATACTGACAACTAAAATTAAGCACATTGATTGCTCAAACAGTCTGCCTCCAAGTGATTATAATAACTATTCACTCTGTTCCAGCATTTTTAGGCTGTTGGCAGTTTTCTCTGTTACATCTGCTGCCACAGTTTGGAATAATTAAGGAAGGGCGAGAAATTCACCTACCATCCAAAAGGTCTCGGATTTTGTCTAAGTAGATTTCAAAATATGAAACCTGCAAACAGAGAAAGATCCACATTATTTAGTTATTCAGCAGAGAGAATAAAAATAGCTTACTATTTTGTTTATTGTTGATAAAGCATTTGCATCTTGTAAAAAAAAATGTACATAATCAAGACTTGAGATGAAGTGTTGTTTTTTTCATTTTGTTAAAATTTTTACTTCAGATACAGTAACTTTCATGAATACTAATAAACTTTTACAGTACAACCATTAATTCTGATCCATTTTAACAGGAGTTGAAGGAGAGAAAACCTGAATTGCCTTTCATTTTAAATAAAAAACTGATTGGACGGTGTGTATTTATATTGATACGACGGCATAGTAGGGCCATTGGAGGAAAAAAAGTCTAAATATCCACCAAAAAACTCAAATTTTAAATTTAATCTCAGATTTTGTAGAGAAATAAAGAAATTTCTAAGCGGCAAAATTTTTAAATTAGAAAGAAAAAGCAAAAAAGAATGTCTGGATTAATCTAAAAAAATTTCTAGAAAACATTTTTCTGAGATTATAAAGTTGAACATTTTTAAGTTTTGGAAAGTTCCGATTTTTTTCTAGTCAATTCTCAACATTTTTTTTCTTCTCCTGTTCTGTTGTTGAATGGAAAAAAAACTGTGAACATCAATGTTCAAGTATTGCCAGAGACTCTGATTAAAATTTAGGCCTGGACTTTGAGCCGTTCCAACTCATGAAAATGCTTTAGTCCAGTTGTTGTCCTGCTGGAAGATGAACCTTAACTGCAGAGTCAAATCTTTTACAGCCTCTGAACTGTTTTCTTACATCATTGCCCTGCATTTATCCTATCTACACAGCATGATGCTGCCACATGCAATGCTTATTTTGTGCCACACACAAGGTTTTGTATGTTGACCATAAAGTTACATTTTGATCTCCTTTTGGCAAACTGCAAATAAATGTTATTTACTGTTTGTGGATCGCATAAAATCCCAATAAAATACTTTTAAAGGTTTGTAATTGAGAAACATTTTGAATATTTTGTCAAGACACCATTTGTTACACTATGAGCGGCAAGTCAAAAAACAGAAGTAAATATAAAAAATAAACTGAGAAACACAGGAAACATGATGCAGCAAAACAAAACTGCATGTCATCTCTTAAAATGAAAAACCAAACCATGAAGAAAAACCACGTAGCTACAAAACTATACTTCTATTTCCATTGGGGGTCTCTGAAAATGTGTCATCAAAATAATATCCTTACTTTAATATGAAACTCCAGGTTTTCATCCATGGAATAGATGTAGTTGAAGATGTCCTGTACTATCCTGGGGATGATGCCCATTGAGTCTGTGTCATGGAGATTCCCCTAAAAACAGAAAGCAAAGACAATTTAAAGAGAAGAATATTAAATATGATGACCTGAAAGTATTATCAAGTTATGTCTTACCTCCATGGTGTGTGTTTTCCCAGATGACGTCTGTCCATAAGCAAAAATTGTCCCATTGTATCCCTCAAGAACATCTATTAGAAAAATGGACAAAAATAAAACAGAGAAACGACGAATCGAATGACTTTGGCTGGAGCTGAAGCTGTAAATCTCACCTTTTACAATCTTTTGGGCACAAGCGTTGTAGACTTGTTCTTGTGTTGTATTTGACTGAAACACTCTGTCAAACATGTAGGGTTTACCCTGAAATAAAGAGGAAAATGCCATGAGCAACTGTTTATCTGATCTGTCTTCCTATTGACTCAAGGATTATTGTTTGATTTATTTATTGCCTGATTATCTTATTTGTATTTTATTCTTATTCTTTTACATTTCTGTTGCTGACGTCACCATGAGGAACATCTTACTTGAATTGGAAATTGTGTTACAGGTGTTATATAATTATTGAAAAGTCTTTAAAAAATTATTTTTCTAGTTATTGATAAAAGTGACAATAAGCCAGTCGCAGTAAGCAATTAACCACATAATAAATTAATATAAACTTGATAATATCCATTCTGATGATTAACAGAAAGACAATTTTGCTTAGTAGGTTCGTAATCCATTTTATTTATTGCTTTGAGTTTTATTTATTGTTTTTGGTTGCTGTATTTTGTCTTGGATATTTAAAATGTCTTCCAGTGTTCAGCGTTCTGTACAAAATTACAGTTTATTAGTATTTGAGAGGAAAAACATAAATCAATATATCAATTTGTTGCTTCACAATGGTTTCAAAACAATATTATCATTTATCACAATAATTTCTGGGATAATTGTCCAGCAAAATTTGTTAAAGTGAAAGACCCAAGCAACACTCGATAAAAAATAGGTACAAAAAAACCCTACAAATCATGTGTGAAACCACTTTTTTTTTTAAAGTTTTTTTTTTCTTCAAAACAAAGGAAGCAGGTAAAAGGGAAACAAAATACATTTTTACAACATGGCTGCAAAGAGCATTTATTTAACGTACTTCAACCTTTCACCAGTCACTTACATAAACCAACCACGATTCTCTCAGCTCTGTTCAGGGCATTGAACACTTCACATCTACTTGCCAATTTGGCTCAGAACGCTCATGATGCTCCAGTGTTTTCACAAAACAGTAAAAGTGTAACACACCTGCTTTAGCTGTGTGGAAAAAGGGAAAATATTGTATCTGTTTTTTGAAAGAAATTGTGATTCATCGATCAATTATCTAGTGACTGAAAACAGCCAATTTTGCCTAGAATGGAAAAAAATCCATACTTTTCTTCTTTAAATGTATAAAAACTAAAACCATCAACTTTTTGTATTTGACAACACATTAAAACAGGATTATTTTCAACTGGGGGTGAGCGATATTTTAACAGCAACAACCATTTATTACTATTTTTTTTATTTTTATTTTTAGCAAACTGTGTTTCTGGCTGAATGGTAAATAAATCGTAAACATACAAATCCTGATTTTGAAAACCATATCCATGTCTAATGCGCTTCTTCAGGACACCAGCTACTTAGAAAGTGTAATTTTTATGACTAAACTGCACAATATTTATGCATTTTTTCATGCTCTCGAACAAATTGTGAAAAAATAGTCAAAATAATCCCAACACTCTGGACAGTTTTGTTTTTTAAATATAATTAGAAATTTATCACAACAATAAATCAAAAATCTTATAACTTATCACAATAAATGATAAGCAATGCAGTAAATTAACACCCATGTTTAACATAAACCTGATAAATATTTGTTGAATTTTTCTGCGACATAACTCAGCTAGCTGCTAAAGCTTAAACTATCTCACAACTAAAAAAAAAAATTTAAAAAAGTCTTGTTCATGAATATTTAAAATATTTCTGGCAATGTTGAGAACAGTAGGAGTAGATTGTTTTCCCTCAGCTAATCTCTGTCAGTGTTGTGAGACAAGAAGTTTTTGTAAGTGATAAAGCTTTGAAATTAATGATTATTTTAAACCTAAATTCTGCAAAAGGACCTAAAACCCAAAACCAGCTCATGAGCTTTAAGCAGCAGTTTAGGAGACGGTCTATTGAATCGAGCACAGTGTCGCTGATGTTGGCAACCTGTGAGCCAATCAAAACTTTGAGGCACAATTGAGTGAGAAAGCGATCGATGCAGCTGCATTTAAGATGGAAAGCAACGGGCAATGAATCTGATGTTACAAGCAACTCTGAGGTTTGTCTGAGGCGGAGTGCTGCGTTTATGGGATTCACATTTCCAGTTGACTCATCTCGTCTCTGGCTGTGAAGAGGTGTGGTTGCCGGAGTGATGCATGACAACTTGGAAAAGTATCCAAGTAGGCCTGTCACGACAAACTCTGCTTGATGACAAATTATCTCATAAGTTATTGTAATAAACGATAATCTTGTGGTTTTGAGACAATTTTCAAGTAACATAAAGGTAATAATAATGCAACAACACATTTTCAAAGATCAATAAACTTTAAGTATTTTTTTGCAGTCTATAGCCTAACAGGAAACAGCAGTAATTCCCTCCAGAGATCTACATCCTGGTCATTAAGCACAGCAGGCGACTGATACCCAGACTGACAAAAGGTTGGGAGCAAAGAATGGTTTAACGTCCTCACTGTCACTGCCGCTATTGGCCTCGTTACTTGCACTTCTCACTAATTGGATTACTGTTTTAAATTGCAATTACACTGTAATGTATTGTAAGAGCTAGATCACCCTCTTCCTTTTGCTCATGGCACAGCCTAATCTTGTCCTCTAAATCAATTGAAATCGCTGTTTTCAGGTAAAATCTTTGCCTTCTGCATAACAGAAATCAAATTTTAATTAGGCCATCCTATAGTGCACAAGGTTATCTGCCATGCTCTAAAAATAGCTCATTTCTGTTCATTAGGACTTCCCTGGGTTCCTGAATGGAAACCAGGAAAATGACAGCAAACCATAGGATAATAATCTGATATTTTAGCCTACAAGTGAATGGAGAGGCAGCAGCAGCATGAATAATTCACAAACATGTTTGCCTTTAGCAGCAAATCAAGCTTGTAACTCCACCACCAGTACAACCTCATCTGGAAATTTCATCTTCCTACCTTTCAGGCAAAAAAGTAACAGAATGTTATAATGAGATGCTTTTAAATAAAGGTCTGTAGCAAAACTATTCACTCAGATACAAGTGATGTGGTAATGGCTAAACCTCAAGCAGGGGCTAGGTGATAAATAAATTTTTTCAATTAATCAAATTCTTGGTAAACCCAAATCTGAATGTATGTTCACCAAAGTCAATCCGCCCAAGGCCGCCATCTTGTTTCACAAACATGTTTTGCAGTTTATATTTATTTAGATTTTGAACTCACACCAACTCCAGGAAGGAATGTTAGGGAAAGGCTATGTTTCTTATGTTTATTAATTCCAAGAATAAAGTCATGTTATTACAGGATTACAGTCATAGTATTATGAGAAAAAGTTTTAATAGAATAGAACTTCCTATATATATATATATATAATATATATTATATATATATATATATTATAATATAAAGAAATGCACCAATTTGATAATATGTGTATCGGTGCCAATATCTGCAATAATTCTAGTTTGAGTATCAGTGGACAACGTTTGTCAGTTAATTGCACTGATTGAACAAATTAAAGTTTGGTTGTTTTTTACATGTTTGACCAAACTTGTTGGAGTGTTTAAGTATGCTTTACTGGTGCAGAGTTATTAAATATATTTGTAATTCTTTGCATTCATGTCTGTGTTAAAAAAAAAATGTTTGAAGTCAACTCAACTCTGTTTCCCTGTACCGGTATCAGATGGTATAAAACCTCCAGTATTTTTATCAAAAGTGAAAAAGTGAACTTATGAAACATAAAATATTTAAATGGGGAATGTTGAGCATCTTGTAAAGTTACACTTTATTTGTTTTACAGATAAGCTAACACTTCAAATTTGAACACTTCAGCATCAAATTATTTTTAAAAAGAATTGAGCAAATGACTGTGTCTATTTCAAAGAAAGAACAAACTGAGCTGGTCATGTCAGACTTTGATAACCATCGAAGATTTTCTATCATTAAACAACTTTTTCCTGTAATTCTAAGATATTCTTCTGGTATAATTGCATACTTATTCTTTTAATATTATATCTATATTCCTGCAATAAAAAAAAAAAACATTCTCGTAGCTTTTCCCTGATACTCCGTCCTGCAACTCACAGAAGTAAATAAAAATTCACTTTTTCTAAATATTTTTTGTCTTTGGAAAAACTTTTTTTTTTAAATAACCGATTAAAATTGGAACTTGAATCTGTTATGAAAAAACTGATTACATTTTTAAGCCATATTGCCCTGCCATGACCTCAGGTTTCTAAAAATGAACCAAAAATAAAAGCAAAATCACTCTAGAGCATCACCAAAACAAAGTACATCACCATAATAATAATTGCCCACCCCGAGAGATTGCCCAGCGCCCGGCCATCAGCCTACCCTGATTGGTCCAACAGCTGGTAACCAGGAGTGAAAACAGGAGATTACCCAGGAGGCAATGCTGCTGCTACCTATTAGTGCTGTATTTGCCAAAACAGATGCACCATCAGAGGCAACAGGCTGCTGCTTTGCAACACATGCGTTTCCACCAATGTGCATTGCTGTTCCAGCAGCATGACTGGCACTCTGTGCTGGGCAGGGCTGCACCACGCCTTAGGGGCTCTCAGAGCCAAAGGCCTGCAGCCAGAGTCGCCACGGCTGCTCAGGAAGTGGCTGCAGTTACAACAGTCGTCTTTGTTTGGCATGAAACAAATGAATAACTCTGTTGTGTTCAACATTTAACACCTAAAGTTTAAATAAAAGGGAAATGGGATGAATATCTGATCAGCCCAAAAGAAAAAGTTCTAAGGCTTTGTAAGCTCTGTTTAATAAGAGATTATATGAGTTAGCATATTGTAGTCAAAGTCCACAAGGCAACTCTAATATTTAACCATGATTTTATGGCATAATATATGCACACTTTTAGACAGCCAAAAGGATGAGGGGAAACAAACTAATATATATATATATAAAAAGGTTCATTTCAGCCATGCAGATACGGATGAAATCTGATGCAATAAACAATGAATCAATCTCATTAAAAAAATCAAAATGAGTGATCATTTCCATCCTTATGATTAATATTTTCTGAAGGGGAATTTTGCTTACAGAGACTTACATTTATGTATGGTTTTGTGTAGCCATTTTTCATAATGTTTATCAATTATCCTTAATTTTATTTGTTTTAATCATAAGATTTAGGATTTATTGTCTAGATAAATTTCAATTAATGACTTGATACCATCATCTGAATTTTTGCCATCTTCTCCTGTTTGTTTCATAAGACGGTCAATAAATATCAGTAAAATATAAAATATCATTAAACGCAGTTAATCTGTGCAGCTTAGTGACATCACTTTTTAAATAACTGGCATTTTGAAGAAGTCAATTTTAAATAGGAATGTTTTTCAAAAGCAATTTCCTGATCTATCATAATTTTTATTGTTATCATAATAGTCCCACAAAATATTGTGACAAAAGTTCTAAGTCCATATCACCCAAACCTGGCGTGTGTGTGGTTTTTATTTGTTTTTTATGTATTGTTTTGGTTTAATGTGTTTTATTTTAAATTTTTAAAATAAAACACATTTATTTTAAATGTGTTTTAGCATGGTGGTGTGTTCTGTACAAAATTTAAGTTTATTGTTTGCATTATTAGGTCATTGTAAACATATTACTTGAAGTAATCTCAAAACAACAATGTTATTGTTTGTGTAATAATTTCTGGGACAATTTATCGTCCAGAAAAATTTGTCATCATGACAGGCGAAATCTAGACTGATCCATGCTAGAGTAAATTTGCGTAAACTAAGATTTTTATATTCTGTACAGGCCAATGAAAATAAAACTCCCACTTTACATAAAATTTTTTTATCCTGACCAAGCTTGATAAGGGTTTGTATCATCAGGGAGCGAATGACAACGCTGACAGCACATGGCCGATTGAGTCCCAACGACACAACTCAAAAAAAGTAAACATTCTTAAAGTAAAACCAGAAATTGTTAGCACACTGAATCACAACCATCATCATCATCAATCTCAATTGAGCGGAAAAATGCAACTGGATTTCTTGGGCATGATGTGACCTCGATCATAAGGCAAAGGAAAAGTGGTGGAGACATTGAAATGATAAAAAAGACATACTGAGGTGGGTCAACCCCAATCAATAGTTTCATTATGAAATGCTTGAATATAACAATGTCATGTTTCCTAATTTCACACAGCACTTAACATGTTGTTGCATGAACTCTATGAATAAAAGCCTGATTAAATTGAATGCAAATTGAATAGATTTTCTTGTCTTTAACAAAAGCATGCTTTATCATATTATGTAATAATTGAATAGGCGGCAGATTTCAGAGAGCAGGGGACTTTTCTCAGGTTTTGTCCATTAGTCAGAATCCTTGTCTGTTTTAAGAGCAGACTTAAAACTGTCCTTATTGATTAAGTTTATAGTTTGAGTGGCTTGGTTTGTGCTGTGCCATATCTGTAGCTGTGCTGCTAAAGGTTCTGGCCTTTTTATTGTCTACTCCCAGTTTATGCATAACCTGCAAGTATTGCTGCCTATAATTTATGTGGTCTCTGTTTTCCTTTCCTAAAGAAAATACCCCTGAGCCACTTAATATTTAACTGAAAATGTTGGTTTCTTTTGAAATCCATTTTAAAAATCAATTTGAAAACACTTAAAGTCAGCTGAATTTTGACTGAGTGGTAAAGATGAACTATCAATCAGAATCAGCCATTTTCCAGCAATCTTCAAGTTAAATATTAGTTATTTTAAATTTGTGGGTCGATTTTGGATCAAAGCTGCAAATTCCCACCATTTTTAGTCAATAAGACACATTGGTCAAATAGCCTTTGGAATATTTTCCTTTTACATGTTATTGGCAGGGGAAGTTCTCAACCATATTTACCAAAGTTGCTAGGGTGGGGCCAGCGCTTTTCATGAAAATAGGGCAATATTTCATTTGTTTAATATATTAAGTGAGCCACAGAGCCAAAGAGCTATTCGCGGCTCTCGAGTTGAATGTTGCATAAACACAAAAAATAAAATCAGATCTCAATGCGGCTGAAACTAAAAGTGCACCATCTTAATTTCTAATTCACTGTTAAAGTAAAACTGTGAAGGGAAGGGATGAAATTGGTCCAAGGGAGCAATTAGCATTGGTTTCTGTGCCAGGCATATCATCATAAGAAATTGATTTAGTGTCATCTATTTAGTACTTCATAGTTATAGTCCTTAAAGGGAGGAAGAATCCCAAAAAATTGCTAAAGAAACAAAAAAAAAAACAGGCAGGTCAGAAGATCAGACATGGTGCCAGTTGAGAAAAACATGAGTGAATATCTATGGTAGTAAATATAATTGGATGGAATTGAGCTATTTGTTATAATTTTCCCCATTCTAAATGTAAAAGTTTGGAGAAATCTGAAAAAAACTGAACATCACTGAAATGCCTTGCTGCTGAAATGTGCTATACAAATAAAATTTGATTGATTGATTGATTGATCACTGGCAATGAATTGCTATTGTACAGTGACGCATGTTGAGAATTGTCTGTTTAAATACATTAAATTAGATCAACATTACATCTAATTACCACGATAATTACTATATCTCCAAAGCTGTTCTCTTATTTCTAATGACAACACACTTCTTTGTGATAGCCAGACCTTCTCTATGACACGGTTTATAGGAGGGTCCGCTACGTGTCCAGCTGGCCAGATAGCGCATGTTAGCTTTAATTAAGCTACAGCATTAAAACTAGCCTGCTAGCATGGGCCAGTTAATCTGCAATGAAGAAGCTGGCCTAGCCTGTTAGCTAACTGTTTGCTAGCCATCACCATATCAAAGCTGGTTTACCCTTCATACTGACGCAAACGGCTTATAACCGCCAGCTTTACAGTTATAGATGCATAGAAACTTAATATATTATATTTTGATAAATAATCCACATACCAATTTGGTGGACTGGCATTGTTAATAATTTAGGCTGTGGCAGCCTGTGGCTTTGTTGAATGACAGCTCAGCGCTGCTAGCTGGGGCTAACAAGCTAAGGTGCTAACCGCGGTAGCTACAGGACAATTGGAAATGGCGAGAAGTGTCAGAGCCTTCTGTCAAGTAACCGCCTGCGGGCACTCAGAATACAACAACTCACCGCGATAACGACAGTATCTTCCCCTTGAAATTTGGGAATGTATTTGTCGCCTCTGGTAACCTCGGAGCTGTTCAAGGGCCTGAAACGGCACATCACTTTGATGGTGCACTCCGCCGGGTCGGCCATCTTCCACGGTTTACAAATGGAAATTCACCGATACAAAAACTAAAGTAAGAGCCTGGATCCCAGGGGCGGCCGGTGGCGGAGAGTCGGGAGGCCGAACCCCTCTGTCCTAAATCTCGGGTTCTGGAAAGGGCAGTGGTAATTCGGGCATTCAACAGAGAAAAGTCCTTGTTTTCCTCTCAGCCACTTCCCCCTCCGGTTAGGAAGCCATGATACCGGTGGATGAGCGGCTGTCCGCCTCGCCCCTCCTGCTCTGGATCACAATGACATCATCCCGAAGGGCGCTCCCCTCAACAAAAACACAAAGCAGCCTTAAAGCTGTGGCTGCTTTTCCTGACCAGACTTTTTGCATCATAACACTGCATCTCCTCTGTTCTTGATAGATAGATAGATAGATAGATAGATAGATAGATAGATAGATAGATAGATAGATAGATAGATAGATAGATAGATAGATAGATAGATAGATAGATAGATAGTATTTGAAAAATTAGTTCCTTCCATCGCCTGTGGTGGCGCTGCACCAAGAACTACTGAAAGAAACAACAACAAAAACTCTGAAGAAGACATAAGTGTAATTTTCTTCTCAAAATGTCAAGTAATCCCCTGCTCTATAGTCTGCTCCCGGAGCGGTTTCCGATCCGCTTGGCATGTTGAGATGTGTTCGAGCTGCACCAGAGTTCACTTCGACCGGACCGAGATCTAGGTTTTTAGGTGGACCAGAGTTCAGTTTTTTGGTCCGCATCAGAGTTTGATTATGCTTTCACACCTCCACAAACAGACTGGACATTCCAAGTCGGTTAAAGTGAACCAAACAGGGTTGGTGCGAATGCACCCTTAAATTTTAAACAGCACTTTTGAATGAATTAGGGTGCATTACCAGTGCCAATATCTAATTGGATCATTGGACCAATTTCCTTTCTTGCCTTTGTAGTTTTACTTTAATAATGAATTAAAAACTAAGGTATTGCACTTTTATCTTCAGTTTACTAGGATTGCATGTTTCTTCTGCTAGATCTCAATATCTCTGAGGAATCTATCCGACTGCTTGTTGGATCCTTAACAAAATGAAGGGCGAATATTTGCATAGCATAAATCAGTAAATCACCTATAAAGAGGACCTGTTATTCAAAATTCACTTTTTGAACGTTTTGTTCCTCCATTTGGGTTTATACTGTTTCTAGAAACAGCCCAACCTCTAAAACAAACCAGCCAGCCAATTTCTGGCAATAACTTAGATTATTTTGGTGTCTGGAAGACGAGCCATTTAAAAAAATCTCCTGATTATGACATCACAATGGGCGGATAGTGCCCAGTTACCAAATAACCAAAGCTCCACCCACTTTTGGGAGGCTGATTTTACCACTGTATGGGCTCTACAATGGCTGCTGGAAAAGACAAGAGTTTTGTGCAATTGTAAATATTGATGTGTGGGGGCATGGCCAGCACAGTTCATTTGCCTTAAAGTGATAAAGCCCTAAAAGAGCTCATTCTCAAAGGGTTATCGACAGAACTGAGCAGATGAAATCTCATTATCTAACGATGATTCTGAGCAAAAATGTAATGAATATGTTTTATGTCCCCCCCCTTTTTTGTTTAAAGGTTTTGTTGGCTCTAGTGGCCTTTATTTGAAAGTAGCTTGACAAGAAACAGGGTAATGAGAAAGGGGGAAGACATGTGGCAAATGTCACCAGGCTGGGAATCAAACCGGCAACCACCATCATGAGGACTAAGGTCTCAATACTTGAGTCGTGTTTTGCCCCTGTGCCAACACAGCACCCCAATAGGTCCCTTTTAACCTGAATATTCTCAGTTAAACGCTGGATAAATTGACACATTTCTTATACGTCTTGTGTAGAGTTTATCTAATTTGCTTTAAGGGAAATATTAGGAACAGCACTGTCTTTGTTACACCCAACATGGGATGTACAGTAACTTCAGCCAGTGAATCAGCTGTCTTTTTAGGCTGCAGCTGTGTAAGCTCCTCTTAGAATACAGAAAAAATATATGAATCATGTCTGACCTCATTCAACGGATGGCATTATGGAGCAGAAAGCCACGGTTAACCACCAGTGTCTGCTCACATTTGCAGACCACTCCCAGAAACACCACAGTATATCCTTTTTCATGTAACAGTGCTTAGCTAATCCAAATACCAGTTCAACTGGCCCACTTGTGTTCACAGAAAGAGTGCGAGGGTGGGGTTACTGGGCAGCCTAAACATTACAGAACAACACATCCCTGCAGACCACACTGCCTGTTGCATCTCATCTGTCAGCCTGGTGCTCTGGGTTTAAAGGAAAGCTCTTGTTTCATCCTGTATTAAATATTCTGCCACTTTAAACAAAACGGTAGAAAGGAAAACAACTGATAAGACTTATTTACCACACAGTTACATATTTATTTGAGCCCCCCTCCACTCTGTGTACGATACAGCTCAGCATCCAGCTAAGCCTCTTAGTAGACAGCTGTGTCTCGCTCATTACAGTCATGTAGTTTGTACTGAAGATTTATTTTCATTGTGAAAGCATTAGGCCGTGGGCATCAGTGAGACTTAGTGCAAAGAGATGACAATATAACCATGTCCTTCTTCTGTAACCTCAACAATAAAGGTCTTTCAAATTGGAAAATAAAATGAATAAATAAGTCAGTTGTGACTTAATTAAAACTACTATTGCTGTGGTTCTTTTGCCAGAAATGTTTTCGAATGTCAAAATTTGCATGTAAACATTTGTATGTATAGTATACAATTATGAAAATGACTGAATATTTTCTGCGGATAACACATGTGTACTGCAAAGTCGTAATGCACAATTTCCCAACACTTCTTTTGTGCTGACTTTGACGGTACAGTCATGTGACAGATAAAGTAAAAACAAAAAAACTGAGTACACATTCCTGAAGGGCTTCTGAGCCATCTTTGAACTCTAAGAAAACTCCTGCAACCTATCTCCCTTTCCTTTATGTAAAGACTGGCAAAGTATTCATATTTCTTTAATCTTACATCCTGAACAAATGGTCTCCTCTGCTAAATGTGGTGGAGGTCACATCTGATGAGTGAAGGATTTTCTTTCCTGGAGTCTCTGCCTATTTAGTACTCCAAACCTACCTTAAGCAATATAAAACTGTCTACATAAGTTTGAAGACAAAGCAAGGTATAAATGGCCACTGGAAACCAACAAAGCATTTTCTCTAACAAAAATTCTTCATTAGTTTCAATAACCTCCACTATCTTCCTCTGAAAAAAGATTTTAGACATTTTATCTCGATGGATCAAGAGCATCAGCATGGACGTTTTCGCACGCATTTATTCCAGGCGAACATGTTTCACAAACTATAAATTAAGTTAGTCACAATGTTGACATATTTAATAAAACTCCAATTAAATTGTTTGTTATGGTGGTAAAGCACAAAATGACCAATAGTGTGAAATATAAAGCGCTTTAATTCATCAAAATAACAGACACAAACCCTCTGATGTACATTTGATGCTGTTTTGTAGATTCTAAAGGAATTAATCAACTGAATAAACATGATCATTAACCAATTGTACATTCACGTTTTCACTTTTACCAAGCAGCAGATTAAAAATGCAGATCTTATATTGATAATATTAGGAGGTATATTAGGAGTTTATATTAAAAACACAAATAAACACTAATTATTCTAATTTCTTTTGCCTGCAGTTTTGCAGCATTCAGAGATAACCACATTCAAACTAGAACAATCCTCCTGCATATGTTTAGAAAATTTTGCTAAACAAAAATCCTGTATTGAAAATACAATTTAAATACATTCTGCTTTTCAAGTTAGGAGAAACATTTGAAAAAAAAAACTCAACTTCTTTTCACACAACAGCAACAGTTGAAGTTGTTGATGTTGAAATTAATGAAGAAGGAAGAAAACTGAAAACTGAAATGAGGGTGAGAGACAGAGGACAGTGGTCCAGTAAGAAAGAATATAATTTAGTAGTTTCAGGGAATGTAGTCGGCCCTGTGTGCAATATTTACACCAATACAGGATCAAACCAAAGTGCATTTTTGTGATACAAAACATAAATAAATGTTTTTATTTTTCATACTAAATTGAGCAGTAACAAGCTTTTAATTTATTCTCCTGAATGTTGTGGTTTGGGGGCATTTTAGCTTGCATTTTAAAATAATTCATAACTTTGATCCTCAGGGACTCAAAGTCTCTGGCTCTGTCTGCTGAACAGTGGGGCCAGTTGTGTTGCTGGTTTTGTTGTCTTCTCTGTACTGGGGTTCATGGCTCAGAAACAAGGTGTGGCTATTGGCAGTCTGGCTGAATTGGGTTTGCTTTTGTTTACAGTTTTGGATGGAAAAATAAACATGAAAATTATTATTTTCAGAGAAAAAAACAGTCAGAAAATATATTTTGGAATTTTTTCATTAATTGAAAATAAATTAATTAATGTTTTTATGAGTCTTTTGAATTCAGTTACTCTTTAAAACTACATGAAACAGATTGCTAGAAATTAAGGACTTAGCAGGTGCAAATGTTGAACACATTTCAGTAGAAATATGGCAAATATCTCAATCAGAAATGCCTGAAATGCTTTTGAAGGGTTACAACAATTATTTAGGAGTGATTTTTTGGAGGTACTGCACTCAAAATGAATAAATGTCAGTAGAAATGTTTATTACCTACATATAACAACTTACACTTTAAGATTAATGAGTGGTACATTTACCCGAACTGGGCAAACGCTTAGGGGTGGACGATGACCCTGTCGTCTGTTCTCACGGTGCCCATGTGGGCAGCAGGACACCTATATTTGATACCAGGAACCCTCAGACAGGTTGGTACTCAGAAAACAGACTAAAATCTGAAATAAAATACCAAAAAAGTATTGTTTTGGCAAGAATTCATCACTTTAAAATTTATAGTTTCTCTAAAAGGCTCAAGTGGCAGCTTGATGAATTTTTTAAAATTATTATTAAAAATAATTAAACCTTTTTCTGTTTTGCATCCCAGCATTTTGATGTGACTTGTTGTCCTGCTGGAGACCCACCTGGACTTCAAACTGAGGAAGGAGTTCAGCTGAAAACACCTTAACTCTTGAACTTTATCTAAAAACTTACATATCATAAAGGCAAAATACATTTATTTTTATGCAGTTTTCACTATTTTACATTTTTGAATATGTTGTCTTTTTAGTAAATTGTCTTTTTGAGTCTGTATACTGCAGCTTATGATTACCAAATCAGTTGACAATCATTTCAATAATTGACTCATCATGATTAATCCAATCAATCATTTCAGCCCTACTCATTTTAGAATTGCAATGTAAAGTAACGCATTAAAAAATCAAAACCTTCAATGCAATTTGGTTCCATTTGCTAAGACACACACTTATTAACCAGACTTGTTATGATCCAATATTATCAGTTTGTTTTGTTACTTTTTTATTTGTTCACAATAATCACAGAAGCCTTCCCCTTTAATCACATAAAAGCACACTTTGTTTAATTTCCATGTTTATTGAATTGATCAGCAAAGTGTCATAAAAACTTGATCTTCCGGAATTAATCATGTTTAAAGGCTCAACTCCATTTGAGACGTGTTTTTCAACTGTCCATTTAAGTGAACTAAGTCAGTTTATCTAAACATCTTCGTAGGATGCCTGCCAACAGTTTGGCATCATTCCTCAGAGCAAACAGATGTGTCTCATTTCTTTTGGAAGAATCCCCTAATGGAAGCTTGTTTACTTCCTTTATTTGAGCTCGCTGATGATTTCTTCTGAGTCTTTTTGTCGTCGTCTTTGCTGCTCGACGTTAGCTTTGCTTTACTGTTGTTACGTGGAGCTGGTTTGGTGCTCTGAAAGTCGTCGTCTGTCTCAGAGTAAGATTCGCTCACGTAATCTTTTTCTGTTACTGTGTTAAAAAAAGAACAGAGTGGGAGATTAATGTATAGTTATTATCCCTAATAAACATGTTTCAGACTAAAAGGGCAAATATCTTGTTTATGGATTCATTTCTTTAACCAGGAAGATGTGTAAATTATCTAAACAAAGCAACAATATTACAGTCATTTGATTAAAAGTTATTTTTATATTTATAACCCAAATTTTCTCAAATCAACTAGTTGTGTCCCAAAGTATTGTTGCAAAAGATCACTTTGAATGTTGATGGTTATGTTAATAATCGATTAATTAGTCTTAATGAACAGGTATACATGAAGAGATAGATTGATGGACAAAACTTAATAGATGTATGGAAAGATGATTGATTCCTGGATGAATTGAAAAACACTGAACTGTTGGCCAAGAAGACAAAAAGATTAATGGAAGGATTGATAAATTAATGGATGAACTGATGGATGTATAAGCAAAAAAAATCAAATATGTTAAAAAAAAAGTAAAAAAGATCAAATTTAATTTCATAATTTTGTTCCTACCAATGCATCCTTCCTCATCCATAAAGGTATGCGACTTCAGGACTTTTCTCCTCCTCCTTATTTTGGTTCCAGAGCTCGTCTGAATGCAACAGGAAACAATCCAGATCCATCAGAAAAATGTATCTGTTGCTGCATGAATGACCTGATTCTGTTCACTCACATGTGAATGTCGGACAGTCTCAGGCTCCTTTTTAGGACTCGGCTCGCTTGTTTTCATCTGAGGTGGAGAATCTGGAATAACTGGTAAAAAAAAAAAAAAGATGAACTTCAGGCAGTTTTCTAGAAAAATTTGACAGGTGATGTCAACCTTTACAACTAAATTTAATTAATCAAAGTTTTAAATCTTAACAGAAACTTTTAGAAATTGTAAATATTTAAATTTTTCTCTTCCATTCATCAAATATTAGAATTAAAGAAAGTAGAAGTAAAAAACTGACCGTCTTCATCGCTGCTGTCTGGTTGTGGTTTCTTGATCCTTCGCCTCTTCTTTTTCTCCATTTTCTCCTCCTCGCTATCAGATACTTCCATTCGCTTTGTTTTGCTGTTTTTTTTTTTGTTAAAAACAGATTCAAAACATTATTATTTTAATACAAACTACATCCACACTTTAATTTATAATTAAAATTCTAATTTATGGCTGTGAAGACAAACCTCCTGGAGTCTGTTGTGGTTTCTTTGTGCGGCTGCACGGCTGCAGGTTCCTCTGCTGTCGTTCTCTGATGCTGCTGCTCTGATGCGATGGCCAACTGAGCCTCCTGCTGCTTCTTCACAGGTTTCTCTGGTTTTTCTGGAGGTGACAAATCAATTCAGTTTATTTCTAGAACTCAAATTCAGAACAAATATAAACTCAATGCATTACAAGACAACAATCAATCCAATCATAAAACCATATAAATTTAGGTCAATCTTAGTTATAACGCAATCCATTAAGTCAATAACTTTGAAGTAATCCCATAATCCCTTTAATTTCCTGCAAAACTTTCCAAACTACAGATGATTATTACGTTTTAATAATAATATAACTCACTTGTTTGAACTCCAAAGAAGTTGGCAATTGCACTGGACTTCACTGCTGGTTTGTTTTTTGGAGCCTCTGGCTAAAAAACAAAACAGAAATCTAAATCTCCAGATTTAGATTTAAACCAACTATGACCAACAGCAAAAACTCATACCACAGGAGATTCTTCTTTGGGTTCAAGCTTGACTTCTTTGCTGTTATCCTGACTTTTGGGTGCAGATTTATTTGCAAACATTCCCATGATGTCTTTCTGCGGCTTCCTTGATGGTTTGGAGGCCATGTTGGCGTCCCCGTTCATGGTGGACTTTTTATTTTCAGGCGCAGATGGAGGAGCTCGCTGGATTTCCTGGACCTGGTGCAGCTCCACGGCAGTCATGGGCACTGCTCCGGCACATCGGATCGCACTGTATCTACACGTCAGGAAGCCAAACGATTTTTATCAGCCAAATGCATTAAAAGCAGCAGAATGTTTATTAATAAATCTTAAAACCTGCTGCAGTTCTTCAGGTTGTCTTTAACGGCATCGTAGTCGACGCTGTAGAGGGGGCCGCTATCTTTGAGCAAAGCTTTCTGGACGCTGTAGACATGAATGCTCACTATCAGACTCATCTTGGATTTGAAATCTGCAGAAGAAAACAAATTTTAAAGACAAGTTTTGGTTTCTTTTGTGCTTTACTAGAGAAAATCACAATAAAAAAATAGTTGTGTTTTATTTTGTTGTGACTTTATAAGTCAACTAACTCAATTAGTTGTAGAGTGTTTTTGCTGGTTTTAATTAATTAAATATTGTTTAGATTTAGTTCTTATAAGTTGTAGTAGTTTTAGTTTTTTCATACTTTGACCTTTTTAAATGTTGCACCTAAAGATTTCCAAACTATTGTATTTTGATTATGCATATATCAATTGATTAATGAATATTAAACACAAGACACTATTTAAAAAAAAAAATGTATTCAATTATTGTTGAATCAAGTGACATTTTTGCTGTCTCCATTAGCGTAAGTGTCGCTACTAAAAAGTGCCATAATTTGCACACTGCTGACATAAACTGATTGTTTATTATTTTGTTAGTTTTAGTTAACTATAATAAACTTGGTAAAGACTACTTAAGACTGAAACTACAAGAAAACAAGGATTCAATATTTACCTTCCAATTTGTCTTCTCTGACAACAGACACCTTGTGACACTAAAAATATCATAAAATAAAATCAACTTGACATTTTCTGTTTCAAAAAAAGATGATGTGAGAGTCAGAGGAGCTCCTGTTACTCACCATTTGACCTTTGTCCTCAAGTTTCCCAGACACCAGGTATGTGGCATGGAGCTGAGGTGAGCTCTCCTTCCTCTTGTGCTCCAAGTAATGGTAGAGCATCCTGAAAACACATTTTACACGCATTTAACTCAAGACATATTAAATATGTTTTATTATGCTCCCAATCCCACCTTTTCTGTTTCTTAATTCCATTTTAACCAAATTTGTTAACCCAAAAAAGTGCATAATTATGGTGTGACTGAAAAACAATGAAATCAATAACTAGAAGTTAACATTTCCTGTTATTCTGCATGGTATAACAAGCTTTTTCCTGTAATTTTTTTGAAAAAAGTCAAACATTATGAACAAAACTAAGAATATCCTTTTTAAAATAAAAGAAAATCTCCCTTTTAAAAACACTTTAGAGTTGAACTCCATACAGAAATAATGATCACATGAAAAAATATATATAATAACTAAAAGCACAAGTTATAAAACTCTAACATTTAGAATTGATTATACCATGTATATTTTTGTCTTTCGTATTCACATGAATTTGCAGTTCCTGATCAGATGGGGTATTTATTGTTGGGGAATTTATTCTTATAAATCTAATTTGTTGATCCTTCAGGAAGATGAAGACAGACACAGTTATGTTTTTCAATACTTCTCTCTTTGAGAAAACCAGTATTACTTACTGTTTAGCTGTGTTGACATGGACTCCGAGAGTCAGACTAAGCCACTTATAGGTTACCTGAGAAATATGAAAATATATAATTACTTTGTGTTTACATGAAAAGCAGTTTATTTAACCGTTATATTGTATAGCTATCTGCTGTCGAGTCTTGTTCTAAAGTAGCTGTTGGGGTTTCTATGTTTCAGTGAAACAACTCAACCGTTAAAAAAAAAAAAACTGTCGACTCTTAGCAAAATCTATACTGTAAAATTAAAGCCGAATGAGTCGGCCGACCTAAACCTTTCATACTGTACATTTAACTCCCCTAGAGAAAGGAAGTCTTTTCTTTTGAAAGCTATAAGACATTTAACTGTTATGTTATTCAACGTAATTCCGCGGCTACATATTTGCACAATTCGAAAGCTAAAATCCAATATTAAATATGACGGAACACGTCACAAATTTAAAATATCCTCACTATTTTGTTGTGATCGTTGACATATTCGTCAATATTATCCAAATAAAGCTCGTCCATTGTCTCGGATTTTCCCCACAAATACCTAGCTTGTAATTTGACTACGCGGGAAAGCATTTATTTACTTCCGCTTACAGTCACGTGATTGTATCGTGTTCCGGCGCAGCGTGAAGCTGTAGGCTGCCCTCTACAGGCTAACGGGCGCCAATGCAGCCAACCACACATTCATAAAATACAAATAACTGATTCTCCAAAAAAGAGGACAGAAAAGTGAAATGATTACCTAACGATTATATAGGCAAACGATTTAATGCTGATGTCGACAACAACTTGAAAGTCATTAGGCAATAATTTCAGTGTGTTTAGTGGGAACAAACAAAAGCAATGGAAAATCTTTCTTTTTTTTTTTTGTAGTGCTCTAGTCAAAGTTTACACCTAAATCCAAATTAGGTATTGTGAGATTAATATTATTCTTGGAAGAATCGTCTAAATAGAATATTTAGACGATTCTTCCAAGAATAATATCATCCGCTGGTGATGACATATTTAGTGGACAGTTATTCGTTCACTTGATTCACTAATCTTAGTTTGAATTGGCAGAACTGTTGCTATGGTGCTTTAAAAATCAACTTGGGGAAAACTGACATTTTTGAGACTATTTTATCGAAGTTTCAGCTAACTGAGGAACATGTTTTTCCCAGTCTGCATGACGCACAGTGATGAATTTGCTTGATGCCTGTTTGTTTCTGCGCTCAATTTGTTCTATTTTATTTTATTTCCTTTATTTAACCAGGTAAACCCCATTGAGATCTAGATCTCATTTTCAAGAGGGGCCTGGGCAGAAGTCTGCAATACACAGCAACTTGGTTACAAAATAACAAAATAACCAATAGACGCGATGCAATATTTAAAGATAATCCTCTATTCATGCTGCTGCTGTGATGTTGGTTGCTGCGTGACCACTTCCAACAGAAATGTCAAACAGAAGGGCAAAGACGTGCTGCAGAGGCGGGAAAAATATTCCCCTAATGATGACGAGGAACAAGACTAATTGTCTGACCTTGAAGATGCAGAGCAAACCGAAATCCTCAAGTGGATCTGATTCGATTCAGACCGTGATCTTCGAGTTATTTTGTATCATTAAGAACTTTTTTTTTTGCATTTAATGAAAATTGATTCACCAGATCAAAGTACCCACCAAGTTTTTTCCTCCACAGTTGAAATCACGTTTGTGTATTTTTTGACTGACACGAAAAGAACTTGAGGAAATTGTATGAACATATGAGGCTTGCAGAAGTACTTGTGTTCTTCTAGCATTTTATCATGTCATACATAAAATAATATATAAATCTATAAAGTATGTCAGGCGTTTGTTTTTATCTACATTTAATCAACATTTTTTTGCAATTACAACTGCATTTCTTTATGGTTGTATCTTAAAGGGGCGTTATTATTTATTTTCCAATCATATAGTGCAATCTTCAGCACTCTGTTATCTTCAGTTCTAAAAATGCTGCATATATCAAAAATAACTTAAAAGAAATGTAACTTTCTAGTTTGACGTCTTGGAATTAAGCCTCTGTCTCTTTAAGAAGCTCCACTATGTAGGGAAGGGTTTGCCGGGGAAGGATGGCAAATAAAGCAAAAAAAAAGTTTATTTTACATAATACTCACTCTTTAACCTGATTTATTTAGGGGTATCGCAGTTAAAATGATGGAAAATAAAAATGCATGCATTACTTTTCAGGTATATATTTGAAAATAAATTGTTTGAAAGTGCCTTAAGTGTGTGTGTTTCGACTTAAAGGGTGAAAACATTAAAAAGATATTGAAAAGTACCATCGCCGCTGTAATTGAATTGAAATATGTCAGTGTGGAGATTAATTATGGGTGTTCGCTGAACAAACAGCCAGGATCAAACTTCTATGTCGAGATAAGAACATCAGTCTACAGTTTTTAATTACAGATCTAATCTCTTTGTTAAGTTACCAAAGTAGCTCAATATCTGAACTGTTTTTAACCTGCTGCTTCACACAAACATGAGGATGAGTCACAGTTGTACGTGATCTGAGTCATTTCAAACACAGATTCAGATGTCATTTCCTCCAAAGCGCAATAAGATAACGCCTTCTCAATGTGGAAATTATCCATCATCTGATTTCTGGCTCTAACACATTCAACTCTGCTGAAATCAGATGTAATTTTTCAGGGAAACATGCCAAACAGCTGCAGGAATTAGTGATGCAATTAATGAGTTTTACCGAAGTGACTCATGCTGCCTGGTTATTCTGTGCCGTCCTTGTTGTGGAGTATTAAAAATCCTTCCATTATTTTCAGACATGCACAAGAAAATCTCTCTTTAATGAAATAGGAATTGTTCTTATTGTTTTGCTTAGTGAAATAAAGGTTTAATACAGTTTTTCTCAGTCGCTTTGGTGTATTCATCAGAACAAAATTGAATTTCCAAAACTATTTGTTCAGTCTTCAAATCATTGTCACTTGAGCAAAGCAAAAAAACAGTTATTCATTCCTTTGTGCAAAATGCAAATGTTTTTGTACATTATGGAAGTGTTTGTGTGCAATTCTTTGCTTTTTCCTACATTTTAAATTGCTTATGTCATATCAGTCAAAATATATTATGTGTGGAGTGCACAATAAAAACGAGTTCGAACACATGCAACACTTTTCAGACTTTTATTTGTAAAACAGAATGAATAATTTCCCAGTTTGCAATTGTGCACTACGTTGTGTTGGTCACATAAAAGTCTCAATAGAACTTCTCACAGAAGTTTAAATAAGTCTTCCATTTTAATATTTTAATAAATAACCAAAGATTGTACTCAAGAAAGGGGAGCACTACTTGAATATATTTTTCCTCAAGTAAGTAGTTACTCAAATAAATAAATAAATAAATCAATAAATAAATAAAATATTCAAGTAAGAATAAAAATAGTATTTGGTGAAAAAGGCTACTCAAGTTTTGAATATCTGACCAAAACATCAATCATTTAAATTAAAAAATTACATAATCAGATAAACAAAAATCTAAATCTAGGAAAAAGAAAAATCTTTCCAAATCAAGTGAGAGTTCCTCGATTATTTTTATTCCTCGAGGCAAATCATTTGCCTCAATGCTTCCTTAGCGCACCGTGTTCCGGTCGGGTATTTGTGTTACGCAACGTTCTCACTTCCGCCTATGAGTTGTTGACGAAAGTGCATAATGTCCAGTTTTCAACTTTGGTACAGGCATCCTGATAAATCCTGCAAAGTGTTATGGGTAATGCTCAAATCCATGACAATTACTGACGAGGTAAGATGGCTCTACTACGTCTGGTAAAGAAATATTGTTATTGTGCTTATAAAGTATGTTTATGGTTTTCATTTTTGCGTATCATTGAAATATATTTATTGAAGGTCACCATAGTTTTGCATAGTTCAGCATATACCAGAATATGCTGGTATTCTCGTATTTTAGAATCGTTTAGCTAGTGTGAAAGCATGGGGGAAGCATTCCTACGCTGTAACACTGTGGCTTCCCTTGCAGGAATGCTTGTTTTCCTGCCAGACTGACCTTACATCGGTGCTCATTGTGTGAAAATGCAGGTATGTTTTTACCAAATCGCTTTTGTACTGCAGGAGATGGTTAGGACTAAGATTGAATTTATTATTATTTATTTATTATACTATTGGGTTTTTTTGTTTTGTTTGCATTTTTCAGAAATGTAAGTCTATTAAATCTAAAACAACAACAAAAAAGGCATTTGGTAAATAAAATGTCAGTATTTTATTTTATTTTCAGAAGAGTTTAATTAATTGCTTTATTTTCTATGAGATCAACACGCACTTGTTTCTTTATTGTAAAAGAAACCCACTATATGATCACTGTAATCCTCCAAAATTTTATGGTAGTTACTGCCATTTTAATTCTGATTTAAAAAAAAAAAAAGCCATGATGATCACTGGTGAGAAGAAGTGCTACTTTTTCTGCCAGACTGACTTTACGTACCTTTTTGCTCACTGTATGAAAATACAGATGGATAAACACAGACAACTGATGACGCAGCTTGAGCAGCTCCTTGTGTTTCATTTCCACACTAAGAGAAACCATCAGAAACACATGGGTCACACATGAAGTACAACAACCTTCCTCCTCTCTGAACTACTGCCTAGTGGCTGCGAATGGCGGTGAAGTGCGCGGCAGGTGTATGCATACAGGTGGAGGCTCATGCAACAGACCGAACACAGCGGGCTATATATTTTGTTATCTACTGATATTGATCATTGTGCCGTTTTCAATATATACTATTATTGATTTATTGTCCAGCACTAGTTACTACCAACTCTGCTTAAGACTATGAATATATCCTGAGAGGATAATGTTCTTTTATCCTATTCACAGTAGCTATTTTTTCCTTTTTTTTTTAAAGAGAATTGTTTCTTCATTTTGTCACCTGTCAATACAAACCACCATTAAAATGATCTCTCTCAAGGGCATTTTGACAGTCTGGGCATGGACTGTGTGAGTGGTTGAAACCGTTGCACTTTGTTTATAACGCAGCTGTTAGGTTTATCTTTCATGCTTTCGGTGTTTTGTTCTTTGTTTTGAGCACCTGGTTGGGATTTGTGCTGTACATGCTTTCTCTCAGAATAACAACAGCCCTGCGGCTAGATTCCAGCTCCTATTGTGCTGATGGAGTGGACAGCGGCTCAGCCTGTGCTAATCGTTTCCAGTGCACTCTGAGACTGAGCAGATATTAGCTTGGCCTTATCAGCAGGCACCACAAAGGGCTGAGGGTGAAGCGGAGCGGGGACCAGATCCTCGGGGAGGCGGCTAATGATCCTCCCTGCTCACTGAGCCCGACACTGGGCCCGAGGCGCAGCTACAACTGCCTGTCTGGGTAAAACCAATAGCAACAGCTAGCGTGTAATTTCAATAAAAATCACCAGATAAAGTACACAGAGTGAGTGACAAACCAAGTCATTAAAATTCAGGGTGAAAGAAGCTGAGTGGCTTTAAAATGAGACAAATGACTGGAAGGTCACTGGATCAAACTGACAGGGGGAAATGACAGCTGCACACATGAATGATGGCCGCTGTCAGTCTGATAACGTCTGCTGGTAATTGGTTAGTGAAGTTACTCTGAACACTCAGAGGGAACTGTGACCACATCAGAATGATTGCTTAACAAAAAAAGGTACTTCCTGGGCCTCACAGCCACTACTTCATAAAAAGTTTGAAAAAGTGAGTACATTTTTATTAAAAAAAAAAAAATCAGAAAATTTGGAAATAATCTCAGAAATTTCTAGAAAATAATGGGATTTTCTGAGTTTGAGAAGTTGAAAATTTACTTGGAAAAAAAAAAATCTGAAATTGTGGGATTGAGCTCAGAAGCTTTCTGGAAAGCACAAGGAAATTTCTGAGAATCTAAAATTGAACATTTGCCATAAAAAACGAGGAAAATTTGAGATTAAGCTCTGAAAATTTCCAGAAAAAAACTTGGGACATTTACAAAACTAGAAAGTTGTCAGCATTTTACCCTCAGAAATGTTTCTAGTGTTTTTCAAGAAAATGTTTCTGATTGTTTTATGTGAAAATTTTGTTTTTCTTGTAATTGTTTTTACTTTTGAAACTCAGAAATTTGAGTTGTTCCTTGTAAATTTTTGACCTATCAAACTTAATCTCAAAATTTCTGGGTGTTTTTTGGTAGAAATTTACTCTTCCTTTTTTTTATTGTTCCAAGATAATGTCACGTAGTTAGTACATTTCACAGATATTAAGGAATATTAAGCTCCTGTATCTTGCTGAAAAGATGCCTTTAAGTTAGTTTTGTCTTATTTCATGTGTACTAAGATATTTGCACTAGAAAATACAAGAGCAGAAATACTTGGTAAGATTTTGTTTTTGCAGTGATCTCAGAGCTGAAAGCAAAGTTTCTGCAGCTGTCACAACTTTAAAGTGGTAAATTATTTTCTGCAGGAACTCCCCAAAGTGCTCTGACAATCTGGACATCTTTCTCAACTAAAGGGAAATATCTTGTCAAAATGTTTCATTGAAGTGAACCATCGACATCAGAGACAAGCGAAGCAAAGGCCTCCTCACAGACCACAGTCAGTTTCATCATTCTGTGGCTTTGAAGCATCACGCTGAGACCAAAACACGTTTGGATAATGAATTTAATCTCTACTACGGTTACAGGCCTTCCCCTCCAGCAGCACAGACAGTTATGCTTCATATTCAGCATCATGTGTAGAGACAACAATGCCTTCAGCTTATCTTTGTGAAGAAAACATGTTGTGAAAATGTTCATCTTTGCTCCAGAGCTTCTTTGTGGGGTTCCTGACATGAAAAGACATCAAAGCTTTTGAAGCAGACACATGTAGCAGGTAGTGCAGTCTGTTTGTTTCTTGCGTTTCTTTGCTGATCTGTCGGATCTGTGCGCCTTATTTCACATGTGTCCGCTTCACCGAGAGACGCGAAGGAGGGCACGACTTCTGTGGAACATTTAGGAAGTTGGATTTAGGCGCTTTACTTTTCCGCTAAGCTATCAGACGTTTTAAATCAGAAAAGCAATCAAGTTTGTGAAAAAAGGCGGCTCAGGGGATTCATTATAGATCTTTCTAGGAGGAGATATCTTTGAGGGATCTGAAGCACCATAGCAGCCAGAATGTGTTATCAGAGGAAATGAGCATGGTACCTCAAAATGTTGGCAGGCTCAGCAAGTGCAGGGATATTTTCACAGATGAATAAAAGGGACACTTTGCCTTTTCCAGATGGTTTTCATTTCTTTTCTTATAAAATATACAACTAACAAAAGAATCCATCATCAACGTTTAGCTCGGGTCAGACACCAAAGAAACATTTCTGTTGCTTTTTTCACATCTGAATACAGATTTTTTTTCTCTCTGAAAGTTTCTTTATTGCATCTTTTTCATGTCTGCACAAAGTTCTGCTAGATTTAGATTCTAGATTAGATGGGTCAAAGCACACAAAAATACAGATGGATATACAGATATGACTGCAATCACATTTATAGATGCATGCCTTTATATTCCTTGACGTCTTTTAGTTCTTGCCACAATTCAAACATGAAGCTTATTTCATTTTTTCCCCAAGTTCAACTTGAGTTAATATCTGCATCTTTACATTACAAACTCTATTACAAATACATTCTGTCTTCAAGTTGAAACAATTACAATAAAATCCCTAGAAGTTGATATTTCAGGTGGGAGAGCAGCTCTTTCTTATTAACCCCCAAAGACAGCAGTACTGACTTGTTTCGAAAACTTAAGAGATAATCAAAGTTAAAATAATGATTTTTTAAATTTACACTCCTGATGATTTATGCCTCTTTAATAGTTCCTTTCATGGTGTTTTATTGTCACTTGCTGGAAGAGTTTTAGGGTGTTTTCACATTTTGTAGTACTGTAGGCTTGGGTCGATTCAGGTTGAAAGTTACAGAATTTTTTACATTTTCAGCTTTTAAATCTTCAAAAGGAGATTTGATTAAATGTCTCTTATGAGTGAGAAAAGTCAGATTCTGCCAAGTAGTTTGTTTACCGCTAAAGATAACGAAGCTCATCTCTGGCGGATCTGGCAGATATTCTCTTCATGTCATTACCTCTCGGCGCTCCAACCATGACGTTTTAGTCTCTAGCTTCACTGACTCAAACAAAAATCATTATTAACATTATTTCCCCATGAACGCTAATAGCTTTTTTCTAATGAAGTCGGCTTTCTGCTTGTCTATTATGGTATGTTTTTGCATTTGTTTTGATTTTTTTTTTCTCTTTAAGCTGCCAAGCGCAAAACATCCTCAGAAAGAATGAAACGCTCACATTTAAAGCTTATTAGCAAACACTCTCACTCTCCTCTGCACACACAAACACAAACCTTGTTCTCTGGCTGCTTGCTACCAGCTCTGAATGGTAATTGTTCTCTTCTTAATCATTAAAACCCAACACTTAGAGCTCAACAGGTTTCTGTAGACTTCTAGATCTGCATGATGATTGCAGCCCTCACAGTGAGCTGCATGTCAATACCCTGCATGTCAGTGTGCAGCTCAGTCATCCTGTAGCCTCATCAAAACACTCATGGAGAATCTGAACCTCAGGTTTGTCAGAACACGACTCGCCTCCCACTGCACTACAGAGGACTGCACAGTAGTAACCGACCATGCATTATGCATCTTGTTTGGACAAATAAGGCATTCACATCTGATATCTATAAAATAGATATGACGTTACCGAATTCATCCATGTCTATGAAATCAAAAATAGAAAATATTTTAAAGAGGATCTATTACTTAAAGTTCATCATTTGCACATTTTTATACGTCCATTTGGATCTCAAAAGCTTCTAGAAACAGCCAAGCGCTTAACAAAAACATTAACTTGTTGTTTTTTAGCAGTAAGTTAATGTTTTAAATAAGCTGTTAAGATTAATTCACACTGCCGTTACCTAGCAACCCCAAACTAGCCCAACATGTTTTACTGCTGTATTCACTGTACAATGGCTGCTAGAAAACACAAGTGCTATGATTATTACTATTACTATTGTTGACTTACCATTTAGAAACCACTTGTTACGTCCTTGGTGGTTGCCCACCAGGCGCCGCTTCTGCTTTTCAAAGATGTACAGTTGTATAATTGCGCACCTGTTTGAAGACATTTTTAAGTGTGAGTGAAAACATTGAGCAGCTTATTTGGATTTAAAGTGACAAAAGGCCCTAAGACAGGATTTTTGGGAAAAACAAAAACACAAAATAATGAAAAGGAATGGAAAACCCTAATGGTAATAACAACTGGTTATGGCAAGACCTTTCGAATAATAATAAACCCAGAGATAATAAAAGCGCAAACACCTGTAGACCTTGACAGCATGAGTGCTGTTATAATCTGTCAACAGGTAGGAAAGAAAAATTACCTGTTGACAGCAGGTACAATCTGCCAACAGATTACACCTGTTACCTGTAAACATCTGTGCAGACAAAAAAATGTTGTTAGTAAAGATAATGTTTAGCACATTAGGCTGAATTTTAATCAGCTATATTAAACCTGCTACTGTATAAACTACATAACCTAAATGGGATATTCAGCACTGGTTGACACATCTGCAGTGCTTTTATTTAAATCCCTATAGAAATTTACTTGGGTGCGGCGTGTCAGTGTGAATATTCATTTTATGAAGGGATTAATAAAAACTCAATTGAGCCTGACTAAACTGGCTCACAGTCTGTGAAATGCTGGGTCTCAATTCACTCTTTAATGAATGGAAATTTAATGCTCAGCGTAGCGCTGCGCTCCCATCTTCACAGCTGAACTTATTTCTCCGTGAAATCTGGTGACCTCCTGGCTGCTCTCGGTTGTAGCGTTTTCCGGCTTTGCTTTCAGGAATGATGCGCTTTGAGGAACTCTGAGAGATAGTGGAGGGAGGTGAACATTTTAACCTTGGATGCTTCTCTGGAATGACATTTAGAAGTAAGATAAAATGTTATCTCTCCTGTGTCATTTATTCGTCCTTGCTTACATTTACAGATTTAAAGAAAAATATTAAAAAAGACGCTGAATACTATGACTCGTCTTTAGAGGGCAGTCATATTTAAATTAAAGTCTCAGTCTTGGAAAGAGATTAGAAAGGTTTTCATATCCATTGGCTTTAAAGAGGTAATTAAAAAAGAAATTATTTTAGAATATTGCTTTTCTGTTTTTACTTGCAGATGATATTCTTTCAGGAGAGCTGAATAATATAACTTTCAAAGTTGACTTGGTTATTTTTGGCTACTAATACTATTTCTTAAAACCCTTTTTTTCAGAGTGCATGACGCAAATTTCATATAATGGGTGGGGAGGCAGCACAAAGCTAAAAAGTCCTGCAAATGGATAAAATCTGGGAAAATCTCCAGGAATGCTTTTCATTTGGCCTCAGATTTAACGCATAAGTGTTGACAGGAACACTGTTGTTTACATCTGATAGTCTAGTAGGATCGGTTGAATTGGGGACGAGAATTGTAAGATTTTCACACTGCTTGTTTCGGTTGAATTTACCCAGAGTGCCCTGCTCTGTAGTCCGCTTCCTGCGCCTGGAGTCTTATAATATTTGTTTACACCTGACCTGGTTCATATGGGGACCAAAGTTGTAAGATTTGTTAAATTTCCAGCTGCTGCGTTTCACAGTGGAGCGTGTCAAATGAACTAATCAAAAACCAGTTCCCCGCCTCACCTGTGGGGGCGCTGCACCAAGAACCACTGAAGGAAACGACACAAAATCTCAGAAGAAGACACGAGCACAACTTTCTTCTTCACAAAATATAAACAAAAATGGAGTAGTGTCAGATTCTAGCGGTTGTAGGATTTTTGTTTTGTTTTTTTTGCAAAATAGCAAGAGCCATTTTCTTCGCTATAATATGTTTTGGTTGAATTTACCCACAATGCCCTTCTCTGTATCTGCTTCCTGCTCCTGGAGCCTTGTGATCTTTTGTTTACTCGTACTTATAATTGCCAAATAATACAAAGTAGTTTCTATCTGCCAAGTAATACTGGAATCAGTTTAACACAGCACTCAACCAGAATCAATTAGTTCTTAAAATATATTTTAAAAAACTTTCCAATGCAGTTTGAAGGACTTAAAGGGATTTTTAAAAAATCAAAATGACTACATTTGACCGCAAGTTAATAAAAGATGGCAACCACATGTTTTAAAGAAAATACTGAAGTTTTGGAAGCAATTAAAATACTCCATTCGTTTTAAATATTTTATGAAAAGCTTTCTGTCACAGCTGCCACAATTAGCAAAGCTATAATGAGACTTAGCTTTTCTTTCTTTGAAACTGCCCAAACCAACTGTCAACAAGGCACCATAAACAATATTTACACACCCACTTAGAGAGGAACGGGGAGAGAAAACCTCCCCAGTCTTTCTCCATTGTGTTTCTGTTGTTATGGCGACAAGCTGTCAATGAGCTAAATGATCACCTGTCAGAGGACGAGAAGGTGGGTGTTACCACACTCCTACAAAAGACAGAGGAGGAGGACAGGTTGCAGGAGCTGGGGGACTTTTCTGTGTCAATACTGTGATTTATTGCCAGTGTGACTGGTATTGTTTTCTTCAGGTGAAAACGGCTGTGTGGGTTTGGCGGCCATCATGGCAACATGTCATCCTACTGTCGCAGAAACATCACACAGGTGGTTTTGTGTACGAGGTGACAGTGTCAGGTTTATATTTTATTCTGTGAGGGAGATCAGAATGAAACCTCATTACAGACGTCTGGGAGTGCCAGGATTTGATGGGCACCAAGGTTGGCGATAGCTTCCCGTCTTGCTTTAATTTACACGCTGGGAACGTCACCAGAAACTTTGTGATAACATTTTTCCACAAACTTACATCAGTACTCAGCTCTCACTCGTCAATTCAAAGAAACATTTTCTCCAAACAACCCTCCAAAAAGTTTGTTTGGTTGTTTTCCTTTCCCATGAAATTATTCCAGTTTATTGCCTCTGATTTTATGGTAAATACCAAGAATAACCACTTCGGGTCCTTTGTCTTGTGAAGAGGCTTGAGATGAGATTGGTTGTGAATTTAGTAAACTAAATTGAACTTCAACTTCCATTCCTTTAAATTACATCCTAGAGTAGGAATTACTCTGTTATTGAATGCATGACTGCACAGGCAGCTACGGTCAGTTAAATCTGCAGCTGGCAGTTTGTTGTTTCGTTTTATTTCACCTTCAGTTTTGGTTTGTTTTTGCTGCTGAAGTTGCTTTTTGCTTTTCTGGCTACAAAAAATGTCTTATACTTGTGCAAACAACAGATGGACAAACACGCTCAGAGGGTGAAATATCTGTTGCTTAAATTCTTATAAATGCAACATCTGAAGTGAAGTGTTTTTTTCTGAATCACGCTAAAAAGAAAGGGTTTAAAAACATGCAATCTTACTGAGTATTTTTATTCTACTTTCTAGTGTAAACATTTTAGTGCACTTGAAATAAGAAAAAAACTAATTTATAAGCATCTCCTGCAACAAAAGTAATATTAAAAATCAATATTAAGGAATTGTTGACTTTAACAAGCTCCAATGTCTTTCTGAAACAGAAATAGTTTCAGAAACTATTTCACTTGGTTCACTTATTTCAAGTGAGCTAAGATATTTACACTAGACCAAAAATACTTGGTTAGATTTTGTGTTTTTGCAGTGAAGTAAGAATCTTTCTTCCAACATTTTTGCCATATTGGAGCTTTTAAACTCTTGCTTTCTGCTCCCTTTTTGTTCCACATTACTAGCTTTTATGCTCATTCATCATGTTTTGGATATATTCTAAAAGTAAAATCCACCTTAATGAGAGCATATCTCTGCTCTGAAATCTGTGCAGAATGCAGTTGTGCTGCAATCTGTGCTGGAATCACATCAGTGCCAACTCTTCTCCTGCAGGCCTGAGGGTTCTGCTGTCTCCATCAAGGGCAAATGGAGGGAAATAAGTGACAATTAGCATAAAATGTCAAGAGTCGTTGCAGGAACTTTTCAATGCTTTTGCAGACTGTGGTGAAATATTCCAACTAGTACAAGAAGACTGAACGTGTTCCCATAAAATGAACTTTGAAGCTGAATAGTTGCTTTGGGTATTGTTTTCTGACTCACTGGCAGCAGATCCTTGACTTTAAAATCTATGAATAAATCCGACACAGAGCGAAGCAGCATCTGCTAACGCAGCGTGTTCTGTTAGATCGTTGAGCTTCCTGCTCCACTGGGAGACTGTCGAACAAACGCTGTGATTTTACATGCTCTGTTAAGTTTGTCCACCGTGTCGGCTTTGAGCCTCGCTGTCTTGCCTGATTACCTCCAACAAGTTCCACTTCTCCAGTCATTTGGTGTCGACAAGTTCCAGCGTAAAACATCATTTGCAGAAACACCGCCACCTTTCCTTTTTTACCCCAGCTAGAGATGCTTTGCAAGGATTTTTTTCAAATGCATCACTTTCAGACATCCATGTCAGCGTTTACTTCTTCCTTGGAACTTCAAAACTTGAAACAATTTACAGATGAGACAAGAAATTGTCTAACAGCAGGAGAAGAAGAGCTTGGAGGCACGAAATGTTTGTGCACTGCAGAAACACAAAATCTGACCAATATTTTTGGTCTAGACTAAAGTGTAAATATCTTTGTACACTTGAAATCAGACAGAACTAACTTACAAGTAAATTCTCAGCATGTTTGTTGTGTCTTATTTGTTGTGGATTAGAAACTTTACCTAAAATCCTTTGTAAAATTTTGTGTTTTGAAGTGTTGTTGATGTGATTAAGGTGAGAATTTTACTGCAAAAACACACAATTTTACCAAGTAAAAATTTTAATCATTTTTTGTCTTCACCCACTTATTCATAACAATAAAAAAATATGTTATTATTATTATTATTTTTTTCTTGTGAAGCATCTTTGAGTGTCCGAAAAAGCACTACAAATTGTTATTATTATTGTTTTGTATTTTTGGTCTATATTAACATAGAATAAGAGAAAACAAACTTGCAAGTAACTTTTTATCAATATATTGGAGCTTGATATAAGCAAATAATTCTTTAATATTGATTAAAAATACTAGTTTCACTGGCAAATTATTTAACTTTTAACATGGGAAAAATATCTTGTAAAAAGTAAGATTATCTCCCTATGGAACTAGTACTTTTTTAAAAATCAATAATAAGGAATTATTTACTTAAAACAAGCTGCTATTTCTTGTTGGAAAGTTAGTTTCAAGTTAGTTTAATCTTAATTCAAATGTACAAAAATATTTGCACTAGAAACTAGACCAAAATTACTTGCTACGATGTTGTGCTTTTGCAGTGGGTGTGTTGATTTGGAAAGAACATTGTTTTTCATCATAAATCTCTGCAAACTAAAACCCGCCAGACAGCAAGAAAACACTCCTGAAAGTCACCAGAGTGAATTAAAGAGAATTCCTTTGACTGCATGTAATTCAACTTAACAGGTTTAGCCGAGGAGTCAGGGATAATGCAGGGATGTTTCTCACAGAGAGAGAGAGAAGCTTTCACTCTGAGTTATGTTAATTTCCAGAAGCTGTTTCCAGTAATCTTCTCCATTGTAGTTTGTGGTGTAATTGCTCTGCTGCTTGCTGCTGATAAACATGGGGAAGGGTCCAGTCTCCTCTGGATTCTATCAGGAAACCGTCAGGCTGAAAATGCTGGCTGCTTTAGCAGCTGCACTCTGTCGCCTTTGTCTCTGCAGCAACAAGGTGACACAGCATGTAAGAGGAAGACAGAGGCAACAGACTGAGACAGATACCCACACCTTATTTGTACAAATACGTCCATGCAGCTTGGTGTATGCTCTTATCTTTAGCAGCTGGTACCAACAGAAAGATCCTCCCAGTTGAAATAAAAAACCCACTGACCGTGGATCTGCTCTGCCACTCGTTAAGATCTGTGAACCTGTCAGCAAAGTCACCTGAAACTTTTCTGACAGTTGGCTTTCTGATGTACGAAGGGGATCAGTGGAGGTAAAAATAGAGTGTTTTAAATCTGTCCATTATTTTTGCTGAAGTAAAAGTCAGATTTTATTTTGAACAAACACTTTTTAGCGGAGAGTTCTTTTGGCACAGTACAGCACCTCATCCCCACTGTTAAGGAGAATCTATTATTCCAAATTCATTTTTTCACATTTCTATATTTCCATTTGGGTCTGAATTGCTTCTAAAACCACCCTAAACTCTTAAGGAACACCTGGATGTTTTCTGGCAAAGAGTTATTGTTTTTTGGTGTCTGGAAAATGAGCCATTTTAAAAACCTTCGAGTTGTTAAGTTATGTTTAATGGGCACAATGCCGTTACCTAGCAACCCTGGACAAACCCAGCCCCGTTACCTCACAACGCAAACAGAGCTCTAACATGTTTGGTTATCTGGGTTTACTGCTGTACAATGGCTGCTGGAAAAGACAAAAGCTTTGTTGTTGACTTGCCATTCAGAAACTATTGCTGCATTCTAGTTGGTTGTGCTTTTCAAAGATGTACGTTTATATAATTATGCATCTGTTTGCAGCCATTTTCACGCGAGTATAAATGTTGAGTTGGGGGCGTGGCCAGAAGCAGAATATTTGGATGTAAAGTGACAAGATGCCCTAAAATAGCTTAAAATAGACACAACTAAGGAAACTAAAATCTCATTAAGAATGATTTTGTTCAAAAAAATGTAAGCATGTTCAAACAATAACATAAAATCCTGCAAATGTTTCCAGTAAGTCTTAAATTTGTAAAATTTTAATCTGATGGAAAAACTCGACCTTTACATCATGTGCATTACGTCATCCAGATGTTCTTATAAAGTTTAAACACTGGAGTCCCAATAAGTTTGCGATTAATGAGCTACTTACATTTTAACATTGGATTTATTTTCTTCTATAAATCAAATATTCATAAATTAAGGCAGTGTTGGGTCTAATAAGTAATATAATTATAATGCTAAGACTCAGTAATTGAAAAATATCATAATAGAACAACAACACTTTTATAAACCCAACAAACCTGAAAATGTAAAATAACTGGCATTTAACTCCCTGATTTGAATCATCCTCTCAGTCCACAACCAGTTATTTTTATTCCAACTTGCTTTGATCATTGGTTTTTAGAAAAGAAAAGAAAATCCGTCTCTCTTTAAACAAAGTAACTCAGGCGTGGTGACTTGGTGGCTTTAAGCCATTCAGAATTAATATTTATAATTACTCCACAGGACTAAAGGTAGACTTATGAAAGGAACTGAAATGAGGATAGTCACAAGAGGATGTTCAGCTTTTCAGAAATACAAACTCAGAGGATTTAGTTCACTGAATTAAAAAAAAAAGCGATGCAGCTCGGTGAAACCAAATAGAAAAGAAGTCAAACACTTAGAAAGAATGAAGAACGGTAATTTCAACATTTCATGCCTTAAGGCAGCTTAATGTACTTTACATAATGCATGAACTGACACTGAAAAAGAAATAAAACGAAGACGTTTAGAGTAATAATTAAAAGAAAAAAATAATCTAAATGAGGCTGGTGCAGATCACCAGATAGTTGCCTCAGGGGCTGAAGGGAAAGTCAATGTTCTGGTGGAAAAATAGGAATTTTTAAAAATATATTTTCAGTTTTTTTCTAAATTTTTTTTGTCATTGCATACACAATGTTCACATTTATATGTAGAAAAAAATACTCTGTGTTCCAAATTATTATGCAAGTGATATTTTCTCAGATTTTCCAAAATCGTCAATGCAAATGATGGTCGGTATAATTTTCAAGTCAAGAACTATTACAGTATAAATCAAATTTTACTGAACAAAGCTCCCCATGAGAACAAAATAAAAAACTCAAAATGCACTTGTTCCAAAGCACAGCAATTTTCTAAACATTTCATGGATTATAAAGAACTGCAAACAGTCAATCTTTGAATGTGCAGCATTAAGTCGTCACATGTACTAAAGTAAAAAGCTATTTCAGTCAAAAACATCTTAACAGAGTTACATGTTGACATAGGACCCCTTCTTTGATATCACCTGCACAATTCTTACATCCACTGAACTTGTGAGTTTGTGGATAGTTTCTGCTCGAATTTCTTTGCAGGATGTCAGAAAACCTTCCCAGAGCTGCTGTTTGATATGAACTGACATAGGGGCCACCGGGGGACTCCAGGTAGATTCCAGGTAGACTCCAGAGATGCGCATCGCAGCGGCTCTTCATGCAGGGCCGGCCCAAGGTAATATGTCGCCTTAGATCAGGGGTGCTCATACCTTTTGAGACCAAGATCTACTTTTTCCTCTCACCGGCCGGCTGAGATCTACCTCATGACACGAAGACATAAAAATTGTAAATTAAACTCTATTGACTTATTTCATATGCGAATATAGCCTACATCAGTTAAAGCAGAAATAATAAAGTGATAGAAAACCTAATGCAGTTTCTTCCTCAGTGAGATTCTGACACTGGGAGCAGGTTACTGGTCTCTCAGTCAGAAGCTGGTTGCAAACCTGAGGCCAGCAGTTCTGGTAGATCTGAAATTTGGTTTGATGACGTCAATATGAGAAACTACAGAGTGATAGGAGGAAGCAAAGAGCTCTGCAAAGGTAAAGGTAAATCTTCTGAAGTTGGGATGTAATTAATTTCATTTCACATAATTATCTCGGTAGAAGCCATTTGTTTGTTAAAACTTAATGAAATATATTTGTCCTATTTGATGTTTGTTGTCAGTGACGCATACTCAAAACAAATGAGGTAATTAGTCCAAGTTTGTCGTTCATTGGTCGTTCAGAAACTACGGCGGCTGTAAAGCGCCACAGCAAAGATAAAACAACCCAAACAGGTGATCAACTCAAAACTACTTACTTTTTACTCTCAGGTTTAAGAACACCCGTTGCCATGGCAACAGCCTGCGTCCTGCAAGCCCAGCAGAGATTACGTTCAGTCCGTTACGATATCAGGTTCCCATGCTTGATATTTATTTCTCGATTATTAATAAGCCTCTCATGAACACAGCGGTTGTTGATTAGCTAATTTAAACTTCTGATCTGCTAGTCAGTCGGTCTTTGAGTCGCTTTTTTTTGTTAATGGAACCGAAACGCACTCAATTGCGCAACACCTTGTTGAAACAAAATTACAAAAATTATTCATTTAACACATTTTGTTAATTTTATTATTATTTAATGAAGCTGCAAACGTTTAGGACTTTAGTTAATATTTCTGATAAGCCTGTCAGAAGAGTGAGTTCTGGTCTCAGCGTCCTGGTGGCGTTCAGTTTGTCACCTGCTGCCGAGATCGACTCCAAACCTTCCCGCGATCGACCGGTCGATCGCCATCGACGTTATGAGCACCCCTGATCTACAGGTATATAAAATGAGTGAAAGCAAACTTAAAAATGACAGCATGGCATTAACACCGTATTTTATTTAAAGAGACCAAACTTTTTCACTGTCGTCCCTTTCAGTCAGCTTCGGGTTGAACAACAGCTGAAAAAGATGAAACAATAACTGTACGGTTCCACTTGTACACTCAGAATCAAATTACATCCCAGCGAGTATTCATGAATATTCATTTGAGTGTCCGTATTAATTTACGTAAGATATAATGTTAATTGACATATGTCACACATTTACCTTACAATCAAGAACATAAGGACAAAACAATTTAGCTAATTTCAATGAATAGAATTAAGATCATAAGCATACTTACTTTAAATGTGCGGCAGTAGACCAGGAATGAAATTCATAAGTTGTTGTCAGTGTGGGACATAGGCTACTACCCATGTAAATAGGGGAAGGTGGAATGTTCCACTCATTGTAATTAGATGTGTTCTGACACCACATTATGCACAAACAGTATGTAAAAATATTTACAGATAAATATGGAAAGAGAAGCTCACAGCCTATATTGTCCTCCTCAACATAAGGTGCTTAATTTAAAATGTGACAATTTCCCGCCAAATGATAAAATGTTTCACCCGGAGTGCATCCAGGAAGAAACAAGGAGGAGGGGGATTAAGGATGGACGAATAGCATACATTGATTGAACATTGATTAGACATTGGCATTTCAATTATTAGAATTAAACCTAAAATCAACATTGATTCAATGTCATGTCTTCAACATTGGTTGATTGGCTAGAATCAGATGATTGTTTATTTGATTGATATTTGGTTAATCATCAACCTTAACCAAAAATCAACCATTTTGACCATTTTTCAACATTAAATCAACATATTTTGCTATCTGGTAGTGATGTTACGTGATGTGCCGAGGCTTCGAGGCGTGTGTCGAGTAATGGAGGGGATGTTTCCATAAAGCGCGTATCTAGGCTTGCTTCATTTAGGGGAGGAGCCGAAAACGATGACGTCCGAAGCCTCGCTGCCGGGCTGTACCACGTGACTGCTTCGGGAAGTGGCTCAGATTTTGGCGCGGGGTTTGACAGCTTTATAAACCCCATTCAAAATGTGGGTTGTTGTAGGCGAGTTGCGGTCAGTTGAGAGAGTGGATAGAGTTTTGATAGTTTGGATAGCAGAGTTTGGATAGTGGTTATTTAGTTTGAGACAGTTAGTTTGGTGTTTGGAGAGTTTAGGAGAGAGATAGATAGATAGGAGATTTAGGAGCGTGAGGATGGAGCCGGCAAGAAAGAGGAGGATTTCCCCTATGTGGGAACATTTCGATTTGATAAGCCCTAACAAGGTAAGGTGAACTGAACATTTGCAGATGCATTAGGTTTGCTTATGAGGAACTGTATTTTTCACTGTTTCTTATTTTATTTAAAGGTGAGGTGTTTATTGTGCTCCAATGAGTTGGGGTACAATAATAACACCTCATTCATGCTAAGGCACTATGCCTTGCATGAGAATAGGGAGGAAACTGGAGCTTCACCCAGCCAAGGTAATTCATTACAATATTACAAACACACTATCACAATTTTTGCATGCTGATGTTTGCTTGTTGTGCAAATAAAGACAGGTAACAGACACTGTATTTATTCCCTTTTAACCAGCCACCAGAAAACAAGAGCTGGATGAAGCTCTAGTCTCCATGATAGTGAAGGATACCCAGCCTTTCACTATGGTGGATGACGTTGGATACAGGACATTTGTGTCTAAGCTGGATCCCAATTATGTTCTCCCTACAAGGCAGGTATGTGTGGGCCCATACATGAAACGAATGACTACATTATTGTATGTGTCACAATTCAGCACTATATATATTTCTTCCTTTAGGTTCTGAAGGCCATGGTGGAGGCCAAATATGAGTCTGCTAAGGAGCACGCTAAGGCTAAAGTAGAGAAGGTGGCTGCTGTTAGCCTTACATCAGATATGTGGACATCCATCAACATGGATGCCTACCTGGCAGTGACATGCCACTTTGTGGAGGAGAACGAAAAGCTCAGCTCTGTGTTGTTGGGAGTGCAGGCATTCCCCCAGTCTCACACTGTTGAAAATATTGCTCGTGTGAAAGCCTCCCTGATGGAGGAATGGGGAATCTCAGGCAAGGTGACATGCATGGTCACCGATGGTGCGCCTAATATGGTGGCATGCGTGAGAGAGCTGAAGCTTCGCCACCACATTTGTGTTGCTCACACCCTCAATCTTGTTGTGAAGAAGGAGCTTGACCAGCATCCTGTACTCTCTGGCCTCTGGGCCAAAGCAAGGAAGCTGGTTGGCTACTTTAGAAGCAGCACCACTGCTAAAGTATGCTCTTTTCTTTTATTCTAATATATATTGTTAATAGTTTGTCTGTACTCCTACTGCAGTGATTTAATGGCCTACTCTTCTGTATCTTTAAAAGAGAAGCTTACACAAGTGCAGCTTCAGCTGGGCATGCAAGCAACCAAGCTGATGCAGGAGGTGGAAACAAGTTGGAACAGCATCTACTTGATGCTGCAACGTCTGGTGGAGTTGAGGGAGCTCCACCAGCTCCCTCAACTGGAGCTGGTGGAGCTCCAGTAGGAGCGGCATTGGCTGGATTACAAACTGACATTCCCTTTTTCACTGCCAGTGAGTTTGACATTGTTGTAGCGTGCCTTTCTTTACTCTCTCCTTTCTATGACGCCACCACGGAGCTCTCTGCAGAAGAACACGTGTCGGCATCAAAAGTTATCCCCCTCCTGAAGATGATAGAGAAATCCCTTCAGGAGGAAGACACCAAGTCGGCACCTGCAGTAACAGTGGAAATAGGAGAGCAGCTCATCAGGCAGCTCAGGGAGAAGCTGCACATGCTCCAGTCAATGAGCATCTTGTCGCTGGCTACACTCCTGGACCCACGATTTAAACTTATAGCATTTTTCAGGAACACAAAAGCTTCTGAAGCAGTGAAGCGCTTGACTTCAGAGTGTGCCACCGTCATCCGACGGAACACAGAAGAGAACACTCATGAGATTCCCCAGGCTTCCACCTCTCAAGAAGTCACTGGAGGTAATCTTTTATATTACATTTTGAGATTACTTACTCCTATTACAACACTTACTAACTTGACCTGTGGTTTCCATTTAGGTAGCAGACTTTGGCAAAGATTGGACACTAGTGTCATGGAAGCAAAGAGGACTCAAAATGTGTCAGCAGATGCCACCGTAGAGGTCCAGCGCTACCTGTCAGAGGCAAACATAAGCAGGCTGGAGAACCCCCTGGAGTACTGGGCTAATCATCGGGCACTGTACCCCAATCTGTACAAACTTGCACTTATTTATTTATGCACCCCGGCATCATCTGTGCCATGTGAGCGTGTCTTTTCAAAGGCTGGAGAAATCGTCAAAAAAGAGAAATCATTTGAAACCAAAAACTGTGGAGAAATTGTTGTTTCTTAATAAAAATGCATGCAATCATCCAAGTTACACAAGCATTAGCCTATTCACCAACCCCTCCCTAGTTCCACAAGCACTTTCACTGTCCTCTGCCTGATTAAGCCCATGCCATTTTTCTAGAGTCACAGAAAAACATTACACAACATGCCATATCACATGACACTACTATTTTGGGAAAAATTACACACAGAGAATACATTCAAACAATAATTTATTATACACATATGTGTATACATAATTTATGTAGACAAATGATTTTGTCCTACACCTTTTGTGAAGTCATTCCCAAGAGCCATAATAGACAAAAATTCAATGCATCACACGTGTTAAGACACAGCTGGCTGTGATTATACACCTGGCCAGTAGGTGGTTTCGTGTGCACAAGAAGCTTCAAGAAATGAACCCTTTCTCGAACCAATTGGCTCAAGTGGTTCAATGCCTGATGAGGCTTCATCTCACCATCACTAGTCTTCCGTGAAGAACCTCGCCTGTAATTGCGACATTTTGACTTCTGTAAAACAAAATCTGTATATATATCTTCCAGAAATTAGCAAACGGCCATAAAACTATTCCGCTCCACTTCATAACATGTCCAATTCGCATGCAGTGTGGCCATGTGCCGTGTGGGAAGACCTTTATGTCGAAAACCGATCGAGTTCAGCGACTCGTCGATGGCCTGATCACGACTGGCTGCTGAGCACTGCCCCATGAACGCATGCGCGAATCAGTTCCACGCCAACTTCAGCGCCATTTTATAAGTGACATTTTCAAACGTTCACCCATAACACTTTCTCTCCGAATGTTTTAATGGAAGCTAAATGACTGTGAGGTCTCTGCTTTTTCACATTAAATAATAAAAAAAGAAAAAAAGAAGACAAATAAAATTTGTATTAAAAAATAACAATTCATTATATTTAGGCCCGAGCATATTTATCATATTCAAAAACTTATGGACTGACCAGGAATCAGGTTCATCACAGCGGATAGAGAACCTTACGAGGAGGAATAACATTTTATGTTAGCATCAAGCTAACATAACATTAAACGTTAAACTCAGTGAACCTACCTCGCCCGTCACTCACAAACTGTCAACGAGATGTCTGTGTTCACTATTACTGCCAACTACCAGGAGGGGGTGCTGTTTCACCCATTACACATGAACCCAAACTTGGAAGTATTCCAAGTTCCCGGTTCTGCTGGTACTGCTCAGACTTGCTTTACTGTCTTTCCTTTTCAAATAGCGACACTTCGCTTTTTCCCTAATTAATTGCGTATTAAATTTTGTTGTCCTGCTTTTGACCAAAAAAAGGTCTGCGTTGACTCCTGCTCTCTGGGTAAACTCGCCACAGTTCTAGTTGTTCTGACATCAATTTGTGACATCACACATACTGATGTCACAAAGAGTGATGCACTCATTGTGGAGCTACAGTGCATTACAAAGCTGCTCTCCTGAAATTCTACAGTTATTGCAGAAACTGGAGAACAAGTGAAAGGGTTGTCTACGAACAAGAGATTGACAAAAGCTTTTCGAGACAAAAAGGTAAATCCTAACGGAGGTAGATAACGGAAAACATTGAACAGTCTATGGATTTGTACAGACACAAAGGATTAAAAATGAATCAGAGCAGTAAGGCGTCGTCTTCTGATTCAGAGAATGAAAAATTGCAATGGATCTTAGCTCGACAGACACGGAAGCTCCATGACATCTTGAAAGAAGTCAGCACGATGTCCACTGAGCGAAAGTGTCTGATTTTAGCCAATGAGGGCCTGAAGATGAAAGTTAAAACCATAAGAAAAGCTATACTTCAAGTAGACAGGCTTTTTCGGGAGAAAAACAAGGAATTTAAAAAACTGTTCGACGCAAACAGAAATTTAAAGAAGGATAACACCACACTGGAGCAGAGAAACACCACCCTGGAGAAGGAAAATACCACTCTGATGCACAAAAGTATCGCCTTGGAGGGAAAGAACATCGCCCTGGAGAAAGAAAAGGCTGCTCTGGTGAAAAAAAGTATCGCCTTGGAGCTAAAAAACATCGCCCACACCACTCTGGTGCAAAAACGTACCACCCCGGACCAGGAAAACACTGCCCCGGAGAAGGTAAACGCGAACTTTGACCACGTAA